>CM060926.1:938084350-939284350 GCA_030737875.1 Allium sativum | reverse complement strand
TGCTAAAATCAAACAAATGCTTGTCTGATTTTAGCTCAAATCGACTCGCTTCAATGATAATGGGAATCTCGATGAGTTAACTCATACCCAAGCTGTTAATAGGACGAATTGATTTACCATCGTATATAAATCGTAGCTTCCTTTGTCAAATGTTTCTGTTGTACCAAAGCTGCAAACTTGCAACTTTGGGTAGTGATAACTTGATCGTTCTATGATGGTTTGAGGATATTCCAAACTCTATACATAGTTCGGTTTGTGCTTTATAGGACAACTAATTTCACTTGATTCTGATCGTCAAAAGAACGCGAAACTAGAGTTGAAGTTTGGAAGCGAAGCAGGTTATGAACTTCTACTTTTTGCGTACATTGGATCGGCCACTAGGTTGACCAAGACCTTAGAGGGGTCAACCACCTCAAAAACATTGGCGACCTGATAGTCGATCCATTTGAGTGCTTGGAACGTAGGGATTTTTTTCTACTTCATGCTGTTGTTTTTATGTCTTTTGCTCCTTTCTTGCCTTGTTCCTAATGGTTGTTGAAGGGTTTTAAATTAATGCATGTTGATGTATGTAAATAGTTTTAAAGTGGCAATCAGCTCCAATATGGAGTGCCAAGATTAGTTTCGATTCGGTAATTGAATTGACGTTGTTTTGAATGAATTACTGTTGTATAATTATGGAGTTTTCGGTTGATTAAACTTACGTTTTATAAGTTGTTTTCTATAGAGCGTTTTTAAATGATTTCCAAACTCAGTGACTATTATTATATACTTTTAAATATTTAATAATTATTAAATCTACATTGTTGCTGCTATATTGGGAATATTCTAAAACAAACATTTTCTAATATCTTCGGAAAACTGATTTAAAAACCCGTTTTGAAAACCAATTATTTTCCTTATAAAAATACAAACTACTGCACCTTTCGAGAGGACATGGTTGTGATTAAACGATATTGTAAACCTTATGGAATGGAACATAAAGATATACTTTATTGATTAATCATAGAACCAACTAATTGTAGAATATGACTCGTTGTTTATGATGGTTCAGTGTTTTTGATGTCTTGTTGTTCTGTTATTTTGTTGATTTCCGGTGTGTAGGAGATGAGCGAATAGAAAACTAGTAGTGAGAACATGTGGTATGGGATGCATAGTTACCACTGTTGGGTTATTATATGTAAGTCTATGACACATCCTATGTTAATGTCAGTACTAGGGCTGTTGTCCCTTAGGTATATGCACACAAAGTTGATTGTGTTAGGGCCTATGGTCCTATACATGTGAAAATATGTACAAAGTTGGTTGTTGTTGAGGGCTACGGTCCTGTACGTGCGAAAATGCTTACGAAGTTGGTTGTTGTTTGCACTGTTGTCCCATGCGTATGAAAAAGTACATACAAAGTTGCTTGTAGCTATTACGCAGCACAATTCGTATAGTTAGGCCTAATGTATTAAATTGGTACTTAGTAGGGTGTATGTGCACGTGCTATATTTTCGTGTTTTCAGATCCAAATTATTATTATTATTTAAGAATTTGTTATTTTGTAGAAAACATCGATTTCTGTGTAGATCCAAGAATAGATGTTTTGGTGATATTGATCTCTTAATCATATTTTACTTGTTGAATTGGCGATTCAGATCCATTTTGTGTTGTCATGTTGTTTTGGTGATTTATGGGGTTTTGATCCTATTTTATGATCATGTGTTGATTCTCATAGCTTTAATGTTATTTTGGAGTTGTTTAAAATATGAATTTCTTTTGAGTTACTTAGACCCATATACGAGGTAAGAGTTACTTTTAGAGTTTCCCTGCTGATGTCATTTCTTAGTGCTTGCTCATATCATAGTAGCTTGTTGTTGGAAATAAATTCCTTCTTGTAGTTCACTATGTTGCCTTTGAGATGTTATGGGCTGCTAGCTTAATCGTCTCGAAAGTTAGTTATTGCTTCGGGTTATCTAATTCCTTTCGTGTCAAAGGTAATTTCTTATGTATATGTTTTCATATCCAATATCGATTTATAATTGATTTGTAAACTAGATTGATTTGTGTATGTAATACTCTAGTTAGACCGATTTGTTTCAGGTTCAGTTTCAGTTGACTTATATGTTCGTTGTAGAGCTTGGACTAACTTATGAAGACTCTTTCCTTGTTGTTCATTAGTTTATTCTAGTTTTTATTTGATTTTTGGAGATAGTTGTAACTGTGTTGTATATTCATTTTAAATGTAGCACATGTATAAGTTGTATTTAGTGATTGTATCAGTATGTATCTGTTATGTGATCTGTGGACTGTGTTCTGTTGTATATTGTTCTGAAACGATCTTAGCCATCGTGATTTCTTATTAGAAGTATTTAGTATGTCGATCCACATGAGAAAAGAAAAGAAAATTATATACACCCAATCGACTTATTCTTCACTCATTCTAATATGAAATTAAGGATAGTCGCCCCTAACCAGTCCTATTCTCCACTCTAATAGACGACATTACTCGTTAATTCTCTCTTGGGGTAGGGTGTTACAGTTGGCATCAGGGCAAAGGTTCAGAACAAAATACAATAAACATAGAACAAAAACAAAAGAGTACATGTGTTACAACAAGAAGGATAGCACTTGTGTCTACTGTTTCATTTCAATCAATATCCTTATCCCGTGATTTTGTTCATCCAGTTGTGTGAGGTTCGGGCTTTTGGAATACTTTTAGGACTATATTTTATTCCGCAGTATTCCATATGTGGTTTCCTATCTGTTGTATCTTGTCCTAATGAAAATTTTATCCTTTGTCCTTTTCGGTGCTTTCATATTGGATTTAAAATTTTGATAAAATTTGAATCCATCCATTTGTTGTTTGTGTCTGTTGTTATGTTAAATAAATTTTGGATGTATTGACGGCAAAAAATGTCATCACACCCAAAGATTCTCTATTACTAGAGATTAGTGTTTCGCATGGGAAAATTAAAGTGCGAAAAGCAGTAAATAACATGGAGGTTTATAGTGGTTCGGTCCGTGCGGGTCCTACGTCCACTTTGAATGAGTTTGTTGATCTTTTATTCACAAAATTGAGTTACAAGAACTGAACATCATCATGGCAATTGTTTATAAATTTTTCTATGTATTTCAGAGTCATAGTAGTCAAATTCCAAGCCTTGGAAAAAAGTGATGTATGCTTCTTCTTCCTCAAGAGGTATGTTGCCATTAATGGAGTCTATGGAGCTTGTAGAGTTGGAAAATCAATCAAATCCCAACCCTTGCGAAGAATGAGTAATGGGGTATTTATAGGTAGTGGGTTAGGTGGGAGTAGGTGAGATTTAGGGACCACACAACAGAAAATCGCATACTAGGAGCGCAAGCATTGGAAAATCTCATCCCTCCCTGCTTCAAGGCAAGAAATCGCATCCCTCGGGTAGGGATGCGAAAATTCACATCCCGAAGGGATGTGGCTTGTTATACCCAAGGGAAGGGATGCATCGAATCCGATGGAGAATGAGCAATGGGGTATTTATAGGTAGTGGGTTAGGTGGAAGTAAGTGAGATTTGAGGACCAAACAGAAGAAAATCGCATCCTAGTAGCACAGGCATCAGAAAGTTGCATCCTCCCCGCTTCAAGTCAAAATATCGCATCCCTCGAGTGGGGACGCGAAAATTCGCATCCTAAAGGGATGTGGCTTTTTATACCCAAGGGAATAGATGCATCGCATCGATGGATGTGATGGCATTGCATCTCGATGGATGCAATGGAATCGCATCTGGTGGATGTGATGCAATCACACACTGTAGGATGCGACAACATAGCGTCCCAGGGGATGCGATATAAGGGGAGGGGTGTGCTTTTCACCGGAGTGAGGCGACGGGATGAGGATGCGATGTGATTTTGTCTATTGGATACGATGTGATGCAGGGTTATGGGGGATAGAGTGTTGCGAGGTGGAGTTGTTGTGATGCAGTATGAGGTGAGGCCGAGTGATGTAGGGTGATGCGATCCATTGGATGTGATGCAAAGAAAGGGAAATAGGAATTGGTGCGACATTCTCATTTTGAGGTGTAGTGCCATTTCTCGCTCGACTCCCCCTAGGCTTGAATCCTTAGTGCTCTGGAGACACTTCGAGCTGTTGTGCCACGCGAGATGCTAAATCGAGTGTATCTGGTGTACTTTTGGGAAACAGACCAAAAGGCCAGTTAACACCTGCCCTTGAAAGTATGTCTTGTCCCGACATGATGTGCTTTGAGTTCAAAGGATTGCCTCCGGAGGCTGGAAATACCTCCAAGATGTTAAATACTTAGTTGCAATAGTTCCATTGGGCATGTTGAGAATCTCGACATGTTGATAGTTTTGTTGAGCGCCTAATTCTGGTTTATTCATTGAACTAAACGTTAGTCATCGACTCCCGTTAACGTCGTAATGTAAACGGGTCGTTGTCGACATAGTGTCGCGTGTACACTCACACATTTTCACTTGATGTTGCATGGTGCGATCGGAGTTTGAAAATACAGTATGAATAACATATGTGTTGCCGGCTAACGACTATGCGAGTTGGGTTTCGAAAAAATGAAATCGAATAATGGATTCGATCGCTTGTCGTACATTCTCGAGTCATTCGGACTTATGAGCGTACAGTTGGTTAGTAGATTGAATCGGTGTTGATTGTCGGGACGTCGAAAACTCGTGTGCGTATTCGTAGCCAGAGTCGCGAGTCAGAGATTTCACAGAGTTCGGAAATTTCATTCTCGTTCTTCCATTTTTTCATAAATGTGTGTGTGTGTGTATGCATAAGTGCAAATGTATACATACATGTATATAAACATATGAGTAGGCATATATAAGGAATATATATTATTATTATATATATTTTTTGAGGTACTTCGTGTCCTGGGGTAGGATGCGAAGTTCTGCATCCCAATCGGATGCGAAATTTTGCATCCGCGAAGGGATGCGCCATGCTCATATGGGTCAATGCCCGCTTTCCTCCTTCGCGTATAAAAATCGGGAACCCTTCCTCCTTCTCACTTTTCCTCTTATTGTTCTCGCATCAAAACCAGTCATGTTTTTTTCTCAAATAAACCAAATTCAAATTTGAACAAATAGGTGGATCTCGAATCCTTGTGACATCGATTTGGACATAGGAACTTTGGTTGAAATCGAATCTGAGCTTGAGAGCGTTGGATTGGATCCTTTGAGCTCGAGATTCGAACATAGGTGGAGCTTGGTTCTTATGTTAATTGCGGTGGAGGAGCAAAGTAGAGGGAGAAGGAGTTAGGAGAGGAAATGGAGACGCATCATATTGCCTCCCTGGGAAAGGGGATCCTCGCATACGATGGATGTAGCTTCTCGCATCTGATGGGCACGAGATCTCGCATCGGAGGGATGCGATATTTCGTATTCGAAGGATGCCAGATTTTGCATCCGAAGGATGAGATTTTCTCACATCCAATGTTTGCAGGGTTTCACATCCGAAGAATGCAATTTTCTGACATCCGAAGGATGCAAATACTGCTGTCCGATGGATGCGAGGGTCCCTCCTAGAGGGATGTGATGCGAACCGAGGCACGAGAAAGTTAGTGGAGAGAGATATGAGTTTTTTCATGGAAAAATAGGATGTGAGCTTTTGAATCCAGAGGGGAATGCGAAAATTAGGGGTCCAGGCGATACGATTTTCACATCCGATGGATCTAGGGATTTTTGAGCTCTTCCGGCTTAGATGCATCTGATTATTTCCAGTGAAAAGCTCAAATTCTTGCACCTCTTCTCCGGACTTACGTTGTTTTCGCAATGTTTTGTGACTGAACAGGACTTAGGTTTTTCACATAGAGTTTAGAGCATAACTCAGACCATGGACAAGAAATCGGACTATCGAACTTTAGTTTGTTTCCATGTTCGAATCACGATGTACTCGAGAATTAACAACAATCTGGCAGTATCGGTTGACGACGACGATGGTTATAGTACTAAGAACTAGTGATTGTTGTCGCTCCCCGAATTCATTTATTATAATCGTATCATCATCGAACTTCACTGCACATTCACAATGAGTACATTTTTCAATGCGGTGTATAATGCAACTATATTAAAAGTATAACAATCAATGGAGAGATGATCATCCAAGAAACAGTAGACTTTGGAAACCGCAGCTTCTCAGCACTCACCTTCGGATCAACTAGCAGTACTAGTTCGCGGGAAAACAAGCTTGAGACTTCTTCAGAGTCCACCCCTTCCCTGAATATAGGTTCACCGAAAGCGCCTGACTGTGTTTTATAGCCTAAAGACTCACAGCAAACGACCGAGCACCCGGTTGAACCCTCTATGCCGTAGGGGGCTAATGCAGCCCGGTAGAATCCTTAGGAGGAAGAAAATGTAGATATCACGTGGAGTGACTGTAAGAACCCGTAACTTCCCCGGTGAGGAAAGCACGGATTACTTTGAGAACAACACATATCGGAACGGAAACAGAAGAACATTTCATTGTTTATTACAATAATTCCATCAGAATACAAGAATATACAGAGTACGAAAAAATATTACTCATCATAAATTATCAGAGATTTAAATACATTACTGCAGCGGAAAATAATACAAAACATAACTGAAAGAAATACACGGATACAGAGCTTTCCGAATATCCCTTCAGCTATAAACCAGGATCCTGTGAATATAAATCTACAAAACCAAAACTACAAGCTGCCCGTGTGGAAAATAAGGGAACCCAGAGTTTAGGTTAAAACAATAAACTCCAGGTCAGTCATGTGACTGGTGTGAGAACTAAAACAGTTATTAATCTTTGTTTTTAACGTTAGGTAAATCAAGGGACCTCCCCGTATAACACGGAACAGGTTTTCTCCCAAGAATACCAGTGCATAAAAAATAGCGCAATGTTAAATAAAGAACAATGAAGCTATTATAAGACCCAGGTCCCATCACACAATGCAACGCAAGACGGAGGATAGGGCTTTTACCTTATAATCGCCAAAAATGCTTGGTACGTGAAATTTCATATTTTATTATTACTATAAGTGAAGAAAACAACTTCAATCATAATGTATAAATCATAGACTGCATAAGTGCCCCATACCACTATGTCGCCATACTAGGCTCTACTAATAAAACTGGAATGTCACGTATTGGAAATTGGATTTCCATCTATGAACCAAGGAAAAAGATAGTCCTCTACTGAATTTGAGACTGTCTAGCCCGAGTCTCAGGCAAGTACTCTGTCAAGCCTTTGGATCGTCAGGGCCGGTCCACCGATGTGGATTAAAATGCCTGAGCACTGCGTTTCCCCACCCTTTGGGGCGTAAATGAGTCCTATGACTCATCGGCTCCACATAATCACTGATATATCCGAGGCGCCTCGCAATCCAATAACCACATAAGTCAAGCTCGTCAGGGCGTGTAAAACCACTGACGCCACTTCTAGCTAGAAGGAAACGCATGCCCTCCCTGATGTCCTCTCCCGTTTCTGCTTCACAACCGGGGTGTGAGGCTCGCGAATCAACGCTACACAAAGCTATGCCACACAGGTCGTGCTTTGATCAACAACCACAAGACTCTGCTTTTCAACAAAAGCCTTAATCATTTTCCACTTAGGCATGCCACATAGGCAATTCACTCCATGCGATTGATATCCATCAATATATAACCTCTGAGCTCGTACGTCTCAGAGAAGGGCGTTAAGCAAGAGAATAAATTCTCCGCCGCCAAACAGATATATATTTAATAGAAATCAATCACACAGAATAAAATCCAATGTCAGACACACAGTCCATTTACAAGTCCGTTCTGGGTCTGAACGAAATCGGAGGCACCTTGTACCTCGCATATCCATCGATCTCCAAGTACGTCTGGACGACCACTAACTGATTCCCTCCTCTTGGGTATACGGCCCAATCAAGATCATTAGTAATCACCCAAATGACGTGAAGACCTCCGGTCTTCAACCACCGTCTTCATCCTCGACACATCGTCGAATCAGTTATTCAGAATGGAATAAACCCGATCTATCTGAATAACCCGCGTATATAATAAACAAGTGTTACACAAACACAACATATGCCTCATTCCAATTCAGAATATTCTTTTATTCAAATATTCTTATAATTTGGGAAAGGTTCCCATTAATTTTATCAAAGATAAATTCCTTAAATTTATTCTTTAATCTTCTTTTGAGTATCAATTCAAACCAAATTATGGTTTATCCAAACTAGCCGGGATTAACGAACCTTACCGAAGTAATCATTTGTTTTAATTTCCCAATCCCAACCTATTCATCCCATGAAGTAAAACTGGTAATACTCCATATCTAACACCACGGTGTTATCGGTAAATTCAATTACCATTTCACGTTCAAATCTAATTAAAGATTTAACTATCGCCTGGAGCAAAACTGGTGATACTCCATACTGGATCATTTCAATCTAATTAAAGATTCATTAAAACTCCACTTGGTTTTAATCTTCCCAAAAATCAATATTAATGATTGTTTAACTTGGAAAATCATATCCGGTCTTTAACTGGATTAAAGAACCAATGTCATTTAAAACACGGTTCACGATAAACCCAAAATCAATTCCAATTAAATATCATTTAATTGGTATACTTCATTAAATCTAATAAAAAGATTTAATCTTTTTCTCAACTGGGTTTAAGAACAGTGTTAATGAAGACACCATTCACGACAAACCCAAATCCCATTTGATATTAAATACAAGGCTCTGAATAGAAAATATATCGGCTTATATTCAATATCAAATTCTACGACCCACAAATATCGTATTGGAAATAACGATATAAATATATCTTTCAAATTTCCATAACAATATCTGTATAATCACGAAATCCAACATCGAAATATTCCAAAGACAATTTAAATTCAAATCCATTTCCACTTTATATATATTGGAAATTCTGGTTATTTTCAAAACCATTTCAAATCCACTTTATTTATTTTAAAAATAATTGGGATTATAATTCTAGTTCAAAACTAGTTCATTTCGATAAAAATCTATTTTTATCTTTTCAAATATGGAATTTTTCATCCCAATTCTTTCCAAATCATTTCTTATGATTTTACACAAATTATTACTATTTTTAATAATTTTATCAAGGCCCGTACAGTCGATTCCATCAACGGCCATCGAACTGCACTTACAGCGACCTTTTCCAAATTAGATTTGGACATAATTCCAAATCCAGTCGTTAGATTTCAAATTTCTAATATTCATTAGAAAGCTCTTTTCGATACGAACCCAATGGTTCTGGTTTTAGGAGAATCCGACGGTCGGATCTCCCGTAATATCCGTTCGAAGTCAATGGTCGAAATTCGCGAACTACCGCTGCGCGACGCGTTCTATTCAGTCCATTATATTATATATATATAATATATTTAATATATTTCATCGATTTCCTTTCAAAACGTATTTTATAAATCGTTTTAAATTCGTTTTCAAAACGATTTCAACTTCCTATTCAATTTCTAATCAAAATTGAATATTCCATATCATCGATATATAAATGATAATGTTTTCAAAATATTATATTTTGAAATCAATTCCTTTTCGATACTCATTATAAAAATGAATAAAACCGATATAAATATCGTTCACGTCAAAATAGCGTCCATCTAACCAACATGACTTTATATATTTCAGTAACTTCGTTACTCTATTCCACAAATGAATATTTTATTCAACACATGAATATATATTTTATTCAACACATGAATATTTATTCTATTCAACATATGAATTTTCTTCTATTCAACACATGAATATATATTTTATTCAACACATGAATTTTCTTTTATTCAACACATGAATATTCTTTTTTATCCAACACATGATTTTCTTTTATTCAACACATGAATATATAATTTATTTTCTAAATTGGAATGAGACCCACTCAATTACCATATAATGTTATTTATATGGATTCTATACAACACATGTATATAATAGCAATGATAAATAATCAACCATCATCCAAAGTGCACCACACAACTGCATAAGCAGTAAATATAAATAATTAATGCTTACACAGTCTGTCAACCTATCGGTCGACATACTACTAAACAATTGGGATTAGTGTACGTCAATATCATCCCAACACCCGTGTGGGGTTTCAATCAATCAAACACATATTTTATTTGTGCAGTTGGGCGATGTGTAAAATTTATCGTCCCAATCTATGTCAGTCAAATAGGTGTACATAAACAAATCGTTCTGATTTGTAAATGAGTATCTATTTTATTCACATCAACGTTAAAAATTATATTTTAAACTATAAAATATTTTATTCGATTCCACATCACACAATAAACTTTCACAACACATCAATCAAACAAACAAGTCATCCATGGTCTGTGGACGACGGGTGTCGGGTGCTACTAAGCACCGTCTGCATCCTAGTATATATTTCAACTAGAAAATAAAATAAAAGTGAGGAGTTCTCACCGAGGGTTCCACTCCTCCATTCTACTTCTGAACTTCTGAGCCGTTTGAATTCCTTTTTGGTTTCAATCTGTTCCATCGCCCTCTATTTCACGCAGTTGATATTAAAAAATTACATTTTTAATAATGCTTTCCATACATAAAAATCATATATTTATGTTCTCTACATATATAAAATGATCGGATTTTTATCTTAACTTCATATATATAAAAATCGATTTTTTATCTTCACTTCTTATATATAAAAATCGAATTTTTATCTTCACTTCATATATATAAAAATTGAATTTTTATTATCATACATATATAAAATTCTCGTCTTCTTATCATATCTTTATATGTATAAAAATCATACCTTTATTTGTTTAAAAATCATAACTTTAAACGAATAAAAATCATGTCTTTCTACTCTTAAAATCATATTTATATAATTTAAAATTATACCTTTGTATTTGCTAAAGAATGGATATTTACAAGCATAAGAACATGATTTTTAAATGAATTAAATTAAACAAAATAGATTTAAACTCACCCCTTTTTGCAGTTTAAAGGGAAGGAGGGTTCGTGGCCGGAGTTGGTGGCTGAGGATGGTGGCGTCAGGGTGATGTCGGCCAGCGGAAGGCACGGGTTGACTGGTGGTGGTCGGTTAAGGGAGTGGCGTCGTGGGTTTTAGGGCTGCTTTCAAATGAGAGGGAAAAGAGAAGCAAGGGCGTCGGGGAGGGGGGGGGGGAGAGATCGGAGGTGGGGCTTGCGACGAGGTTGGGGGGAGGGATTTCCGACGGGCGGCGCTCCAATCGAGGTGGCGACGATCGATTTCAAGGGGGAGGGGTGGTAGCACGGGATCAGGTTTTTTTGTTTTTTTTTTGAAATGAAGTAGACCAGGGATTTATTTTATTTATTTATTCCATAAAGCAAATTTTTATTTCGGCCTCCAAACGAAACCCACAGATTATCGTCCCTAGCACATTACCCCCATTCCTAACACAATGGGATATGCCCCATAAGCCAATTCAATTATTATGATCAGTTTCCATTCAAATTAAAATATAAATCAATGTATATTGAATTTGAACGCACATTTCAATTTACCGGGGCCACATACTAACTCTAAAATTCCCGAAAAAATATTTCTAGCTTCGTATTGACGATACGGTCCTAACAAAACTAATTTCATCAAATTCTGAGACCGTTTAAAAAATGGCCATTTTCTGGTCGATCGAAATTGACTGAAAATGTTAAAACACATTTTAGTGTGCCACGCTCACATATTGATTCAGAAAATTATGCAAATTGGAATCTAGCAATAATTTGACATCCCGGATCCAACAAAAGTGGTTTCGTCGAAAATGAAGGTCGTTTGCAAAATTTTCATTCTTAAGGGCCTTTATATATATTAAAAAATATATAAATTCCACAACGACTTTTCTGAATTTTAAACTGGACATATCTTTCAACTTCTAAAGTGAAATCTCAGTTTCTTAAATTCGTTAGAAAGATATGATTAAATAGATTCAAATATTTCTTGTTTCGTTCAATTCTGACTTATATTGAATCCTGTATATTCATTTGAAATTCGAAATCGAATTTTCAAACTACCGCGCCTTTTCAGGCTCGTTATATAATTAAAATAAAATATTTATACTCTAACATCGATTCAAATAAATATATACGTTCTAATTCTATTCAAAATAAATTTCTCGTCGCTATTATTTAAAATAATTCATTTTAAATATTCAAAATTCGCTAAAATTGCCAAAATAAAATTTTTAAATTGCCTCGGATTTCCGAGTTATTACAGTGATGCCTCGAGGCTCCAGATATGATGGTGGATGCCGTCACATTGATGACCCACTAGATTTAGGGCCTTCGAGTTTGGATGATGGTGAGTTGAGGCCATTTGCACAAGGTTCAACACACCTTGGACTGACGTTCACACTTCCCGAAAGGAGGACAGGGCGCATGCTCCTCCAAAAGGATACACTGTCTGGAACAAGCATATGTTCTTTTCTACATGCACGCCTCCGTTTGGTGGCTTTGTCCGAGGTATGCTGCGTTACGTTCGTTTAACACTGACGCAGCTTCACTCAAATTTGTATGCCTTCCTCCTCAGCACCTGCCACTTGATCAGAGAGTACATGCACATAGAACCCACCGGAGAGGACATCTGGTCCCTGTTTCAGACTAAGAGAAGAGCTTCTAGCACGCCTTCCCTGTATTACATGGAGGTAATACATAGCGCCCAAATCATCTGTGGCCGTGGAGTAAAATCGGTATGCTCAAGCATGAATGATCCTTTGTCCGCTGTCCTCCGGGATTTGTGAGGTGCTGGCTAGAAGGAAAAAAGTACCTTCAATTGCTTTAACAACCCAAATTTAAAAAAAAACAATTAATTAATGTAAATAAATAGTTGAGGGATAAACTGATGAAATAACTATTAATAAGAAAAATATTGAGAATTAAATAAAATGGATTTTTCGTTGCGACCGTTACGAAATTCTGATTCCGATAGATTTTTAATTTGCGCAAATCGGACAAGAAACAAAAAAGTTATGAGCTAAAGAAGTTTGAACATAATTTAAAAGAAACACATCTAAAACCAATAACGTACTATGTTCTATTTTTACGAACAAAAATAATTTTTGTGTACAAATGAGATGTGTAGGTGAAGTGGTAGGACACAGAAATGTTAAATACGTGGCCGTAAGTTAGATCCCTTGCAATGACATATTTTTAGTGAATGAGTGTAATATAAATGATGCATGTGTGTATGTACATATATATAAATAAAAGATTACATATGTGTGTATGTATGAGTGTGTGTGTGTGTGTGTATATATATATATATGTGTGTGTGTGTGTTTGCGTGTATATATTTATATGTGCGTGTACATATGTATATTTATATACATGGGTGTGTGTGTCTGAGTATGCATATATATATATATATATTTAACAACGTTAAATAATGTTTTAATTAAAATAAGTATTTGCACCTTTATTCTAAAGTTGACATGCGTCTAAAAATAAAATTTAATACATGTTGGAAATGGAGGAAAAGTTAATGCGTAGAAAATAAAACAGGAAATATAAATAATTAACATGTCAAAAATACACAAGCATGTCAATTGTGCATTGGGATTTGAAATTTAAACGCATAGCACAAATCAGAAAAAAGAAGAAAAAATGGAAACATTGGAAATAGTGTCAAAAATTGGAAGCATATAACTAATTCCATAATGTGAACATATACCTAGATATATTTAATGTAAACATAGACAATAACGCATTTTATAAATGGAATAAAACCATGCGGTAAAAAAGAATGTTTTAAATGATGCTAATCAGGTATTGTTTCAATTCAAAATTGATATTCGTGTATTGGTAATAGATGTTTGAATTGGAAACAAAATGGTAGAAATAAACATTCATGTAATAATTCATGCAAGAATTTAATGAATAAAGCAATAGTAAATGGATAATTGTTTGCTTATGTATTACTGATGTGTCATATATGGTTTAAATTAAAAACTTAAAATCTAATGGCCTAATATATGAATATAAGATGCAATGAACTTGGATAATAAATCTAAATAAACCTGGACTGTGTTGCATGTTTTATTCTTTGCTAACTCGGCATGATGTGTCTTTAATGGTTTGATTATAAAACCTAATTTCTAACGGTTTAAAATTGCCCTTGTTAATCTATAAATAGGGTCTGACACACGAATACTCTTCATTTCTTTCTACCTCCATACTATGTTCTAAAATTAAATAAGGAAAATGAGGGGATGCTGCTAGAGGATGTATTAAAAAGGATAATTCAAGTTTTCCTTCTACAACAACTATTTTAGAAGATTTTCTATATCTACAACAATTATGGTGAGTATTACTGTGATTATTCAGATTTCTTCTAAGTTAAAGTTAAATAGATACAATAGTTGTTGTAGTAATCTAAATAAAAAGAACTTTGACACTAAAAATATTATAGATCTGGAAAGTAAAAATGTTTATAAGTTATTCTTATATGTTATTCTAATTACTGTAAATTATCTATTCATTCTCAGTTATTGTCTGCTTGTATGTACATCTCTCTTCCTCCTCCGCTTTCTATTGTTTGTTTGACTGTATTATATGCCTTTTGAATTGCATAAAATTGGAAAAGTATGAAATAACATTAAAAAGAAAAATTGGGCATATTAGAATTCGTACTGTAAACTGGGATTATTAAAAAGGAAGAGTATGTAAACATGAATAGGTTAAAATTAATTTAATATTAAAAAGAAATATTATTTGTAAACATGTATTTGACATTAATCCGTAGACATATTAATATGGCATTGATTTGGTGAACATATGAAATATATTAATTTGGCATTAAATAAGAAGAACATGGTATTTTACGTTGATTTGTGAACATAACTTGGTAAACCGTAATTGTAAACATGTTAATAGGGTATTGTTAGGGAACCATGTAATTAATCTTCCTTTGTATAAATGCATATTCTAATTTGTCACTTATATCGATTAACATTATAGAGGATATGTTAATTTGAGGAATTTGGTAATTTGTCACTTATGTTAATTGTCAATAAAAAGGATATGTTAATTTGAGAAATATGGGAAATTGTAATTCATGTTAATTGACATCAAATAGGGAGAATATGTTAGTTGGGGAAACATGTAATTAGACATTCATGTTAATTTAGGAAAAACATGAGATTAAATATTTATGTTCATTAATGTTAATTTGGTGAAAACATGTTAAATAGACATTCATGTTCATTTGATGTTAATAAAGACATTTATGCTCATTTGATATTTATGCTCATCTGATGTTGATTTGGGAAGACATGTTAATTAAACATTATTGTTCATGTTGTGTGACATCAAATTGTAAACATGTTAATTTTGCACCGATATTGGAAAACATGCTATTTGATGTTAACTTGGAAAGTGCTTTAAGTTGAACGTTGATATGGAAAACACATTAATTATACATAATATGACATTAAGTAATATTTTTGGGAAAAAACATGTTAATCAGAATGAGCTATACTTAATATGACATTAAGTAATCGGTATGAGAGAACATGTTAATAGGAATAAATGCTATTTAATTGGAAATTTACATGCAAACGAAAACATGTGAATTATACTTAGTATTAAGTAAAGAACAGGTTATGGAAAATGTAAGTACCATATGTAAATTAAGTAAAATAAGTTACTGTAATCTATATACATCAAGGCAGATGCTTGTTTTGGGTAAGGGATTGTACACATTGTAACATCCCGCATTTTATGTATCGGAAGATCGTAAAATGTTTTTACTTTATTCCCTGAGGGTTGGATCTTTCGCATTTTTAATATGTTGCTTATGGAGATGTGAGACATGTCCATAATTTTTACCGATTTTGTTTGTGACCATTTTTTCCTGTCAGTCTTGTACTGGGCATAACTTTTGACTTAGGTCGAATCAGAGGGTGAGACCTGTGTCATTGGAAAGGAATTGATGATTGCATTTTTGTACAGCGGTAACATTAAATATTTGGCTCAGCAGTTTGGGTGGAATCGTTGTTTTAAGGTTTAGCAGTTGGTTGTTCATATTTTTAAGCCATAATGGGCTGATTTGGAGAGGCTCATTAGTGAGCTAGTGGACGGGTATAAATGGGGGTGAGAGGTATGAGAAATGGTTTAGTTTCTCTATTCTCTAATTTGGTGGCCTTGTGTTCCTTCTTCCTCTAACACCTTTCTACCATTAAAAGTCAAAATTGAAGGAGGGAAGTCATAGATCTACGCCATTGGAGATTAGATCTACATCAATTGAAGCGGGAATTCATCAGATCAAGGGTTTTGGTTCGAATTGCTTGCTGTCCAGAATCTTATTGCATTGGTTTTAGCTTGTTTTGGAGAATCAGTGAGTGGTTTACATTCTCACATAGATTCAATGAAGTATATGAGTTTTTGATCATATTTTTCATCAATTTCAAGTGTTTTACCATAGATCTATACGTTGGTAAGTCCATTTTCATATGAAACACCTTATGAGCCAATTTAGCAAGTTTAAATTGATAAATCCCATGCTATTTCATATGTATGTGCAAGTTAGAACTACAATTTTGTTCATATGATCAATTATCATGATTTTTGGAGTGATTTGCATAATTATTGATGAAATTGTTATATTGTTGTTATTATTGATTTTATATAGTGTTGCGGCCATATTGGATGAATTGGATAAGTTGTTTTAGTCTAATGTGTTGATTGGAGAAGTTTTGGTCGAAATTGGAGTTGCATTGAAGAGGTGCAGGTTTTCGGTCGCACAGGAAGGGTCGGTAGCACCAAAGGTGTGGATTTCTTGGGAAACAAGTCAGTAAGTTGGTTGAGCGAGCCAAGGACCATGTGCAGGGTCGGTCGCACGAATGTGGTTGGATCGTTCGATCGGATTCACGTCTTGGGAAGCAAGCAGGTTGGGGTCGGTCGCGCAGAGGGATGCTAGTCGGTCGTGCATATGGGTGGGTCGATCGGTCAACCACAAGATGGGCCGGAGGATGGTTTGGGCTGGTCCTATGTAATGTAATTAGGTCGGTCGTACATGAGGACGGGCCGATCACGCTGGAGGAACTGGGTCGATCGAGTTAGGTCGGTCGGGCTAGTACAAGGGTTGGGGCCATGCTTGGTCGGTCGAGCTTGGTTTCAGAAGTGGTCTGTCGCTCCTAGTTGGAAGGGATGGTCGGTCTTACCTTATCCTGGTCGACCGGAATGAACTTTCAGTAGCACTTGTAAACGCTATGGTAGATGGCATGAGTATTATGGTTTGTTTTCTTTGACAAATCAATGTGATGCTATGGAGTGTGTCGGACCTCATGATTGATGTTTCTTGGGTTCGAGGTTGGCGATAACTTCGAGGAGGATTCAAGTGGGAATATTCGAGGTGTTGAATGTGTTCGTTGATTGGTGTAGAACAAAGAAGAGGGTGGCAACTCAAAGGTCGTGAGTTAGTGAATAGTGGTTGCTCGAGAAGGTTGTTTGACCTATGAAAATTCATCGGGTTTGATGACTAGAGATGATGGGGCTGAGAGATTATCATTATTGTAAGTTCTAGCAGGCTCAAAGCAGTGGTACGATGGGGGCACCCAAAAGACCGGTTGTAGGCCGAGTACCCTGGGTATCATTGAAAGGCCTAATTGTCAAGGTTGGACATACAAACGTATCGTTGAAAGGAGTATGGAGTTTATGCTAGAACTGGGGTTACCATTAGCCCTTGTCATATGGCAAGGTTGGCCATCATACGATTAACGATGGTTTTAGAGAAGGATTGGCGGTGATAGGTAGAGTCAGTCATAGACGATTGTTGCTCTGTTTGTACCATCTCATGCAGGTCGTCCAATGTTGAAGATGTTGTTCCATGAGTTCTTGTCTGATATTGTTTTGGCCTCTGGGGATTGTGCTTGAGGGGTGTTGAATTCGATTAGGATGGTTTACACGAGATATATATAATCTGGATGTTAGGAGTGTTTTTCCATGGATGAATGGTTGAATTGTTTATCGTAAAGGCTATCACCGTCCAATGTGGGGAAGATAGGGTTGAGTTGGTGTTGTGGGTAGATTAGTATGTTTATCTATCCATTCTCATATACTTTATTTTTGAAGTTTGTTAGTTGTTTTATCACTCACTAAGACTGTTGTCTGACTCAAGGTTTTATGTTTCCTCTTATTACCTTGGGCTGTTCATCCGGTTGTGGATGGGCAGACTAAGTAGCAGGTGACATGTGATTAGTGAGGATGATGCTGCTGCGTGAAGGCGAGCCGGAGGCTAGTGTATTACTTTAACTATTGTCTAGTATTTCTATTTCTGCTATTTGAGTTGCTCTATGAGTGTTGTAGTGAGGCCTTATGTATATACTTGATATTTCCTATGATGTTGGATAATCATTCAGGATGTTGTGAAAGTTTAAAAAGTTTGCTATATGATGCTTCACTACTATTACCTGTTGTATATGTACTATTATATTGTATCCTTGCGCTGTGAATTTTACGATAGGTTCCGCTTGCGTTTACCTACTCTGATGATTGTCCATAGATGCCTTGCATACCTTTCAATGCATTTTTCCTCTTATTAAGTATGAGGTTATAGGCGGTCGTCACATTTGGTATCAGAGCTGTGGTTAACGATTTTAGCCAAAGTTCGAAGACGTGATTACATATGAGAGACGTACTTGTAGATTTCAATTGGATGTTTACTATATATATTAGCATATATAGTAGTACCAGTTGTATTCCTTTAGCAATTTTTCTTGAAAGTGGCTAATTATTCTAAATTGCAGATTTATAATGAGTAGATGACCATCAAGACACGCTGCTAGGGGAGCTTATCCTGGAGGGGGAAATGGCGGTGAACCAGACTACCCTACCATGTTTGAAGCCATGATGGAGGCATTCAGGTGAAGGGTCCATGCTCCAGTGGAAGCTACGGTAGACGTAGGAGTTCAATTGCCTAGGGTTTTGGATTTTGCGAAGCTATGCAAAGATTATACATCTCTAGGAGGGAAACCATTCAAAGGAACTGAACCAGCTGAAGAGGTTCAGAGGTGGATGGATTCTTGTATTCTTATCTTTGGAGACTTGAGTTTGGATGGTGCAACCAAGAGGAAGCTTGCATCAGGGCAACTGCAAGGCAGGGCCATGGAAAGGTGGAATTCAGTTACGCTTGAGACTGCAAAGGAAGAAATTTCATGGGAGCAATTCCAGGCTATGTTTGAAGCAAAGTTTATATCCACTTCTTAGAATTCATCTTTGTTCAAGAAGTTCATGGAGCTGGAACAGAATGGTCTTCTGTTCTTGATTATGTTTCTGATTTCGAGGCTTTGTCTAAATATACTCGTTCATACATTGATACACTTTATCAGAAGAACGAGAAGTTTGTTGTGGGTCTAGATACCTATATTGGAAGGCCATTGGTGGATCATCTTAATGATTCATTTGAGAGATTGTGGAAAACTGTTTGCCATGAGAGCTTGTTTCCTAAGGAAGTAAATGTTGTCGCTGCAACCAAAGAGGTTTAGAAACCACAGTAGGGTGCTAATAATAAGAAGAGGAAGAAGCAACAACAAAAGGGAAAATATGGCCAAAAGAAGCTTAAGAGTGAGGTGGTAACTGCCAGTAGAAAGGCCATTTTGCTAATGAGTGCAAGAATCCCAAAGCTGAGAAGTGCTTCAAGTGTGGGAAGCCTGGGCATGAGAAGAAAGACTGTCCAGAATTAGCTAAGGGCAAGCAGGTTGTGAAGGCAAATGCTTTGGAAGCCATGCCAACTTCTTTGAGAGCACCTACTGTAGAGGAGAAGGGAAAGGGTGTCGTTGTGCAAGGTACTCTTTTTATCCGAGGTATTTCGGTTCGAGTTTTGTTCGATACTGGAGCATCACATTCTTTCATTTGCAATGAGTTTGTGTGCCGCTTGGATTTGGAACCCAAAATTTATGATAGACCATTGATCATGACTATTCCAGTTGGGGGTTCCTCCAATCTTTGCATGATTTGTCGTGGTCTAGTGTTGTTGAACCATGGTTGCTCTTTTGTGTGTGATTGATTTGTTCTTTACTTCATTGGGTTTGGGATCATCTTGGGCATGGATTGGCTCAAGAGGTATGCGGCAAGGGTGAATTGCGAGAAGCTAAAGGTGAGAGTCGGGGATATGGAAGGGAGAAAGGTGTTGATTAGGTGTAAGCACGAAGAGGGTGTCTTCATGAGCTATCTATATTCGCTTGGGATTACACAGGAAGACTTGTCATCTGTGTTGATCGCTAATGAGTACGAGGATGTCTTTGACGAAGTCAAAGGGTTACCACCGCATCGTGAGATCGAGTTTAGGATCGATTTGGTTAAGCATGCTAGACCAATTGTTATGCCTCTTAGGCAAATGGCGCCTAAGGAATAGAGAGAGTTGGAGGTGCAAGTTCGTGACCTTCTAGGGAAGAGATTCATTTGGAGAAGTGTTTTCGAATGGGAGCACCGGTTATGTTTGCAACCAAGGCAGATGGCTCGTTAAGATTATGTGTGGACTATCGTGAGCTGAACAAGGTGAATAAAAAGAACAAGTATCCATTGCCAAGGATTGATGACTTATTCCATCAGCTTCATGAGGCCAAAGTGTTTTCTCAGATGTATTTGGCAATGGGATTTCACCTGCTGAGGGTGGCAAGGGATAGTGTGCCAAAGACTGCTTTTAGGACACCATCTGGTTTCTTCGAATGGTTGGTGATGCCATTTGGGTTGACTAATGCACCGACGTATTTTGTGGATCTTATGAATAGGGTTTTCAGAGATCAGTTGAACAAGTTCGTGCTTGTGTTCGTGGATGACATTCTGGTTTACTCTCGGAATGAGGAAGAGCACAAGGCGCACTTGAGAGTTGTGTTGGAAATCTTGCGAAAGCATCAGCTGAGAGCTAAGTTTTCAAAGTGTCACTTCTAGAAGAGTGAAGTGAGGTTCTTAGGCTATGTTGTTTCTGAAAATGGGATAGCAGTTGATCCCGCTGGTAGCAATCCAGGACTGGGATAGGCCTAAGAATGCGATGGATGTTTGGTGTTTCCTTGGGTTGGCTGGTTATTACCGACGATTTATCAAGGATTTCTCCAAGGTAGTTGCACAGTTGACATGATTGTCAAAGAAGAATCAAGTGTTCACTTGGGATGCAAAGTGTGAGTAAGCTTTTGGAATCCTGAAGGAGAGATTAACTAGTGCTCCTATGTTGACCATTTCTAGTGGGAATGAAGAGATGGTGGTATATATCGATGCATGTGGTACTGGACTTGGAGCATTACTGATGCAAAAGGATAAGGTTGTGGCCTACGCGAGTTGACAACTAAAGCCGCATGAGAAGAATTACCCAACTCATGATTTGGAGTTGGCGGCGATTGTGTTTTCTCTGAAGATGTTGAGACATTACCTGTTGGGAGTTCGATTCGTGTTGTTTACGGATCATAAGTCGTTGAAATATCTTTTCTCCCAAAAGGATTTGAATCTTCAGTAGCAAAGGTGGCTAGAGTTTCTGGCATCGTATGATTTCGATATAGCCTATACTCCTGGAAAAAGTATTGCAGATGCATTGAGTAAAAGACACGCAAGTTTAGGGGCGATGTTTTCTGAATGGAAGAGCCTCGAGTATTTGGCAAGGTTCAATTTCAGGCCAAGGTGCGAGTTGGAACATGAAATGTTGGCAAGCTTATCGATAAGACCTACTCTTATCGAAAGGATTGGTGAAAGTCAAAAGAGAGATGCGAAGCTTGTCGAGTTTGTCCAGAAGCTGGAACCAGAAGATAAAGAGTTCGAAGTCGATCGTGAAGGTTGGCTTCGAAAGCAAGGGAGACTGGTTGTTCCTGATATTGATGGATTGAGAGATGAGGTTCTGAAGGAATGACATCACTCGATGCTGACGATTCATCCCGACGGTAATAAGATGTATCAGGACATGAGACGAGTCTACTAGTGGGAGGGGATGAAGCGAGATATTGGAAAGTTCATTTCCAAGTATATGAACTATCAGTTAGTGAAAGCTGAACAGAAAAAGCCGAGTGGTTTGCTTCAGCCATTGGAAGTTCTACGTGGAAGTGGGAGCAAGTATCGATGGATTTTATCGATGGACTACCTAGAACTAGGGCAGGAAATGAAGGGATTAAGGGTCATCGTGGATCGCTTGACCAAAAGTGCAAGGTTCATTCCTGTCAAGTCGAATAGGACGGCATCGAACTTGGCTGAACCTTATGTGAAATGGATAGTTCGCTTCCATGGTATCCCGAAGAGCATAGTGAGCGACCGAGATACATTATTTACGAGTGGAATTTGGAAGAGGTTGCAAGAAGCTTTGGGAAATGAGTTGTGTTTAAGTACGACTTACCATCCCCAAAATGATGGTCAAACCGAGAGGATCAACCCAGTTTTGAAAGATCTCCTAAGAGCTTGTGTGTTGAATTTTGGGGGATCATGGGAAGACCATCTGCATCTAGTTGAGTTTGCATATAGTAACAACTACCAGTCTTGTAACACCCCACGTCCATTAATGTCACTCACAAAGGGAATGCATTAACTTTCATGGAGTATTATAAGTGTATAGAACAGAATATAACGAGACAAGTACATACATTGGTACTTTAAAATTTTAAAACAACTTCATTGTAGCAGAAAAATAGTTTGGTTACAACACCAAAACCAACCATAAAACCAAGTACACTTAATATCCATCTTAACAAATTATTTTTTGAGTACATAAAACAAAAAGCATAACCCCAACATAAATAGCCATAAAAAGAGATAAGTTGTAAGCTGAACTTTTACTTTCAGCAATCCAAAAACTTACAAAAGAGAAAGAAAGAGATCCAAATCAAGCTCCACTAGGCCCACCCTGAGAACCTGGGGGGAACGGAAAGAAAAGAGGCGAAACAAACGAGGTCAGACATAAAGTCTGGCGAGTCCAGTAACTTTAACAATATAATTATTAAAGTAATAGGATAAGAACATAAACTGGAAAGTAAGAAATGAATGTAACATAAGCATGAATGACAAGGTAAGCAAGATGAATAAGATAAATGTTGATTGCGCTTCTAATCACTATAGGATAATTACTACACTGCACCAACCCTATTTACTCTGAAAGTTGATCCCTCTTACTAATCATAATGATAATAATAATGGTAGTTTCGTGTACCCCTAGCTGCTGTCATAGGTGTCGCCTGCCTCTTTCTCCACTAGTTGTACCCACTACCCTCCCCATTCGATCGGATCCCTAACTCGTGTGTGTTTACTACTTGTGTCATTCGGCCCCGCTTGTTGGTAGATACCTGTGTTGGTCCCACCATGGGGTGTATCAATCCCTATGATGGCAACCCGACACAATTCAAGATGCACAATGTATAACTACTGTTGCCCAGTGCTAGATTTTTCCACTTCGGAGCACGTGCACGCCCGTACTCCGTCGGAACCTACACTGACGCACCATCCGCCGCTATTTTGACCGCTTATAATCAGCCCAGTAATCGTGCCCCACCCTGTCTAGTTCAGGGTACCACGATACATCTATGTGGGTTACTGCTGAAATGGGTCCCTGTTACTAGGGTTTCCTAATCAACATGTTATAACAGTTAAGTGTTCTCAATTTAACCTAACCCCACCCATTTATTTAATTAACATGTTGTATTGGTTAAGTGTCGCCTATTCGTATGTTACTTAACCTTACCATTCTTAACATGTCTGTTCATTGGCATTAATTGATTTATTAATGCACAACCTCTCATATTAGAACTGTTGTTTGTGGTTGCTGGATGTGTCGGTCAGTTCCGGGCAGACTTCTACCGCAAACTCATTCTAACCTCGGGTTTTGGGTTTGATGCACTAACCTCTCACATTAGACCTGTTGTTGCGGTCGCTCGATGTGTCGGGTGGTTCCGGGCAGTGTTACACCGTAACTCAATCTAACCTTGGGTTAGACATGTTCATTATCTCATTTTATTATTCAACCCCAGTTGGAATTAATATCCCTATTTCAAATTGTCCATAATTTCCAATTCAAGCTATGTTCATAATTATCCTCCAAATTATGTCCATAATTTCCATGTATATAAACTATACCAATTTATGTCTTAAGTTAATTACATGGTTACTAACCAATTTATGTCAATTACATAATATCCAATATCTAGTATTTCCCAAATTATTCCCCAACGTTCCCATGTCGTTCGTACGTATAATTCACATAATACGTTAGGCTCGCTGTTAGACTAACTCATAAGAAAAGGAAAAGAAAGAGGCATATGACATCCACACTGGCATAAAACAATATAGATTTAATTAAGCATGCGTAACACAAACTTGGCGTAGAACAACATAAATCTAATTAAGCATACAAACGTGAACTAGCATATAAGATGGATCCAATTAACATAGGCAATGTAAACCGACATAGATCTAAACGTAAGAATTAGCATGGATCTAAACATATAAGAATAAACTTGCATAGATGAACATAACTTGCATAGATTAACATAACTTGCATATAAACTCGCATAACTTGCATAGATGAATCTAATCAAGCATAAGTAATTAGACATAGGAATTAACATCATAAAATGAATCCAATTACATATGATAACAAACTGGCATATATTAACAAAATAGATGATAACAGAACTGGCTAATAGCACATGATTCAACATGCATATTCATACAGTCCAAATCACAACTTATCATAATTATTTTAATTAATTATCTTGTGAAAGCAACTGTACTCACAGAGAACGGATTAAAGAAGATAATTAGGCATTTGTAGAATCGTTCTCCTTTTCGCAATTCTTAGGCTTTGATCTTTATCTTTCATCTTGAATTTGATTAGTTATGGTGGAGGCAAGGTTAGTTTAGGATGCAACAGCATGGAGGCTTATAAATGAATTTAGTTTAGATTAGGGTTTAGGTTTATGGGTGTTTATATAGATGTGTAGGATTAATTAGAGCCCTTATATTAGTTTAGGATCAATCTAAACCATCCATTTAACAATGACACATCACCCAGCCAATCAGAGGATGCCACATATGCCCTAATCCATCAAAAATCGTCACTGTCCAGATCTGGCTGACGGGGTCGACCCCTACGGGGGGGTCGACACCTATGTCGACCCCGGTGTCAACCCCGAAGAGCCTGAGTAGACACTGGTGTCGACCCAGCGGGGCTTGGGTCGACACCCCAAACGTGGTCGGTTCCGCGTTTCCTCTTCCTGCCTTCGCTATTTAAATATTTTATTTTAATTCTTGTTTTAAACCGAAATCTTCTAACCTCCATAACTTCTTCATACTGTATTTTTTTTATGCAAACTCGGACTCTATCTCAAGTAAAATTCCGAGATGAGCGCAATGGCGCAACCCGATTCCCTTAATTCTTCTTTTAAAAATTAAGTATTATTTCATTTGTCAGTTTTAATATTTAAAATTACGGGGTGTTACAAGTCTAGCATTAGGATGGCACCATACGAGGTGTTGTATGGGGGACCGTACAATTCTCCAGCATGTAGGCTAGAAACTGGAGATAAGTTAGTACTTGGGGCTGAAATGATTAGAGAGACCTCAGATTGTATCTAGATCGTTCGGCAACGAATGAAAGCGGTCGAAGATCATCAGAAGAGTTATGCTGATAAACCTCGAAAAGATTTGGAATTCGATGTTGGCAATATGGTTTTCGTTAAGATTTCACCATTAAAGCATGTGTTTCAATTCGAAAGTAAAGAAAAGTTAGCTCCAAGGTTCGTTGGACCATTTCCGATAGTCGAGCAAATTGGAAAGCGCGCATATAGATTGGAGTTACCCGAGAAGATGTCAAGTGTGCATAATGTTTTCCATGTATCATTCCTATGGAAGTTCGTGCATGATTCGAATGTGGTGGTATCTCCAGAGCAGTACGAAGACCTAGAAGTAGAGGTCGTAGTTGCAAAATCTCGTAAGCCGCTTCGTGTTTTGGGGAATAAAACGAAATAGCTTAGGAGGAAGACGGTTAAGCTAGTCACGGTACAATGGAGTGAAGATGGCGATGATTGTATATGGGAGATGGAAGAGAGTATGAAGGCGACTCATCCAGAACTCTTCGTCGGTAGGATCCTTTGAGATCGTATCATCGTTATATTGTTGTATCTTGTTGACTGTTTGATAGAATTCCGTGTGCTAGGATAAGGATATGGATGCATGTTGGATGATAGAATTGGATGTACATGGATGATAGGCATGCAGAATTATTGTGGTTTCTTGTGTTTGCTTGGAATTTCGAGGGCGAAATTCTTAAGGGGTGAGAATGTAACAGCCCGCATCTATTATATTATATGAAAGAACAATCTTTCTGCGGAGTCCTTTCGGTTCCATTTTCAACCAAAAAAACATGATACTGCCACCTATCCACCCCCAAGATCGAACGTCCACAGTTTCTCATGGGCGTCCTTCTGTTTCCACTTTCATTTTCATTAAAGATCGATCCCCTCCCCTCCCCACCATAGCGAGAAAAAATTCAACCCCAAAATCGTCCTCTTGCAGCCAGATTCATCAGACATAGACTATGCCGCTCGACTTCGTTCGCCTACTTTTCCCTTTGAAGTTCGTTCGTCTCCTTTCCCCTCTGCACCAACATCGGTGGGTCCCGGTCCTATGCTGCTACTCTATTCTGCCACTGTGATCGACCTCGGTCTTCTTCTTCTACGCACGTGGCGCCATCGATATGATGCCTCTTGGCTTCGGCAACCTACTTCTCCACCCTATTAGAGGTAAAATCCTTATTCCTCTTCGGTTTACACAGTCCTATTTTCATTGGATCACCGAGCTTTCTGCTTACTAGGTTTTCTAAATTGGTTTCGTCTGTCCTTTTAGATCCTATTTACATCCTAGATTTCGGTATTGATTGATCACCCAAACCAAGTCAAACAATAGAGATGGTTATTTTCAAAAATATAGTCCAGGTTTTTCCTTTTCTGCATAAAATAAAATACGTTGGACAAAAACAGACCTGAAATCATGGTGGCCCGTCTTCTTATCTGTGCATAAATTAACCCCTATGTCTAACACAGTGGTTCTGGTTATCTATCAAATGTTGATTACATTTGAAAACTTCTGCTTGATTTTTTTAATTCTGGTAAGAATATGTGTACTTTATGTTTTACTTAGAGTTGTTTACTAATTTTATCATTCATTATATCTACAACTAATTACCAAGGGCATGGTGTGCAAGGCTAACAGGGTAGGGGATTCCTTCTAAAGGTTTTGTACGTATTGATGTTATGATACATTTCAAAATACACCCCATCCCATAGTGCAATTGCTTCCCATTAATTCTTAACTTCTAACCAAATGGGTTGAAAGTTTGATGTTAGATATATGGAGCAATGAAAATTCCAAAAAGTTGTGTATGGTCGCCACTTATGATTTCAACAAATATGCTTGAGGGATTCCTTTACAACAAATTAATAAAATTAATTATTATTTATATAATGCTTTGTGCGACCAGGGCACGTGACAATTTAGTTATAACAAATTATACATTGTGCTATTATGCACAACAAGACTATACGACAAGAATAGAAAGATGAATACATATGGAAAGTCCATCTTCTATCTATATTTCTTCCTATGGCTTAATTCAGATCTGTTCCTCCCCCTTCTCCTCTACAATTTCAACACTAAACAACTTACAATATAGTGATTCGTGTTCTTATTATGTTATGTCTACCTTACATCTGATCATTGAGGAAACTTGAATGCATGATTTTCATTTGCTTTAACTTACAATGACTTATTTGCTTTTAAGTGCTAAACAAATTTATTTATTTTTGGTCGTACGTTGAAATCTAAGTTTAAAATTTAACTGTTTGGAAACTTTAGATTATATCTTTATTTGCTAATGTGAAGATATCATTTCTCATATACACCTTTGCATTTACTTTTTGATTGGTGATGATGGCTTCAACCAAAGTTTCCATTTTTTCTTTGGTGTCAAAAAGGAAGTGTGGAAACAAATATTAATGCTTTGTGCGACCAGGGCACCTGACAATTTAGTTATAACAAATTATACATTGTGCTATTATGCATAACAAGACTCTACGACAAGAATTGAAAGACGAATACATATGGAAAGTCCATCTTCTATCAATATTTCTTCCTATGGCTTAATTCAGATCTATTCCTCCCCCTTCTCCTCCAAAATTTCAACACTAAACAACTTACAGTATAGTGATTTGTGTTCTTATTATGTTACGTCCACCTTACATCTGATAATTGAGGAAACTTGAATGCATGATTTTCATTTGCTTTAACTTACAATGACTTATTTGCTTTTACGTGCTAAACAAATTAATTTATTTTTGGTCATACGTTGAAATCTAAGTTTAAAATTTAACTATTTGGAAACTTTAGATTATACCTTTATTTGCTAATGTAAAGATATCATTTCTCATATACACCTTTTCATTTACTTTTTGATTGGTTATGATGGCTTCAACCAAAGTTTCCATTTCTTCTTTGGTGTCAACAAGGAAGTGTGGAAACAAATATTACTGATTGGTTTTTTTCAAAGAGAGCATCATATATTTGGTTCCTTTTTATTGTTAATATAGAGATGATCATTTTTTACCGTTATGTTTGTGTCTACCGTCTACGCATTTCAAATCTCAATTTGTATTTATTACAAATTTAATTTACTTAATATGTGTCCTACCAGATACCGATATCATCCATAATATACGTATTTCTACCTATAACTTAGATGACAACGCTTTCCTAATGTTCATATTTTATTAGTTTGACATCAACGAGGAATCCAACTAATTACAAAGGGGGTGCAATCTAATCATATTTATTACAATTTAATTTCAGCAAAAGAAGGTCGAGCTGATTTTGTAATTAATTAGTATTCTAACGTTTTTCTAATCTGGAAATATATACTTAATGTATAATCAAATTTTATGCATATTTGTTGATTGTGATCCACCTGACAATTCTGGTGATATTATTACATTTTTTATGAACAAGCTATCGTCTTCTATAATGTGTGAATGATCAAAAAGGCACTAAAAACTAAACAAAGGTATTGTATATTAAACTAACTATATATAATGAAGTTTCTTTGTTAAGGTTATGTTCCATTGTGTGTTTGTATTATATGACAAATTTGGTAATTGCAACCTTTTGTGAGACTCACCGGATATTTGTATAATGGTTTAATAATATTTTGCCTTCTATTGTTGGGTTGGACTTCTTGCATTTTTGGTTTAGGCAAATGATCTACACTAAATATGTGGTTTGTGTTATGATGATTTTGATGCAATATTCTTGTATTAGTCAAAGAATATATTTTGTTGACTAATTATGGGATTATTCACAATATTAATTAATTGTATCTGCCTATATATGATGTTCAAATGACTAAAATAAAATTGACGTTTTCTTAGTTTTTATTTCAAGCATATTAAAATCTAAATCTTTTGCCAATTGATTGACAGTTTCCAAGAATGAAAATTGTTTTTTTTTTGCTTAATGTATTCTAAACATCTAATTTCGCGATTTATGCTTTAATGGTTGACAAAAAAGCGATATAGCATTGCAAATTTAATGTTTTGAAGGCAATAATAACATTGGAAGAGCTATTTATTAATTTTATTGTATATTATATCTGAAACTAATTACCTAGGTCATGGTGCGTAAGGTTAATAGGGTGTGGGACTCCTTTTAAAGATCTTATATGTATTGGTGTTTCGGTAAATTTAATAATATACCCCATACCCTAATGAATGGACTACCCATTATTTATAACTTCTGCCGAAATGGGTTAAAGCTTTAAAGGTTAGATGTTAAATGTACGGGAAAAGATGTATACCACGACTGCATATGATTTACAAAAATATGTTTGTTATATTTCTTTATAACAAAATATTAAAATTTATTTGTTTATGACGCTTTTGTGTGTGACCAGGGAGAATTTAGTTATAAAAAATTATATATCGTGCTATAATGCACAAGTAGGCTGTATTATGAGAGTAGAAAAGCAAATACATATATCGAAATCAATCTTCTATCTATATTTCTTCCTATGGCTTAATTCTGATTTGTTCTTCCTCCTCCTTTTGAATTTCACTACTTCTTTAGAAACTTACAATATAGTGATTTGTGTTCTTATTATGTTATGTCTACCTTACATCTGAAAATCGAGTAAACTAGAATGCATGATTTTCATTTTCTTTAACATACGACTACTTAATGGTTTAAAAATAGCATATACATGTTTTAGCTTAGCTTTAGGTGCTTATAGATTTAACTTATGTTTAGCTGTACGCTGAAATCTATTTAGCCTACTTGGAAACTTCAGATAGTATTTATATTTGCTGATGTAAAGATATAATTTTTCATATATGCCTTTTCATTTAATTTTTGCTTTGGTGATGGCTTCACCCAAAGTATTCATCATTTATTTGGTGTCAACAAGGAAGAGTGGAAAAAAATATTATTGATTGGTTTTTGTTAAAAATAGCATCATATATTTGGTTCCTCTTTATTACCAATATCGTGCTGCTCATAGTTCACTTCTTTTGTGTCCACTGCTTCTGCATTTCTAATCTCAATTCGTGTATTACAAATTTAATTTAATTTTCTTAGTTTGTCTCCTACTAGATACTGATATCATCTATAAGATATCTATTTCCATCAATAAATTGGTTAACAGAAGACTTCCAAACGTTCATTTAGTGATTTTCATTAGTTTGGCATCAACAAAATCTAACTAATTTCAGAAGGAGTGCAATCTATATTTATCATAAGTTATTATATTGAATTAGTGTTGATAGTAGTTTGGTTTATCGTAAGTTATTATTTTTATACACTCTATCTATTCTGTCATATATTAATAACCATAAAATCAAATAGTAGTTTTAACAACAAAAGTGACTATTTTGCAATTGGAGCGCATTAGTGATGGCGATGATAACGAAGCGGCTAGCATCTTTTGTATATATCTTATAAATATTTAAAATTATAGTTAAGTCATAAATGTTAACTATCCCATGATCCGGCCTTAAATTTGCCAAAACCATGACATCTTTTGTAACAGCTTCGAAAAAAGAAAAATAAGTGCTCTTAATGGAGACATGATAAAGCATGATTACCCATTGACTACAGTGGAGGAAAAACTATAGCTGACATATCGACTGCAGACTTGCATAAGATATTTGAGGTAAATCAATGTATTTTGCAACAAAAATATATTTGAGCCCATACATTAAATTTTAATTCATATGATTATCCAACCACCTCAGCGGAGGACTTCCCCTATCAATGGCAAGATAATTGACATTAATCTAGACACTACATGGAACATGGACACTGAATGTAGACATTGGTGCAAAAAAATGAAAAAAAAAATATGCAAGTTCAACATTAGCAAATTAGAAGCCAGTTATTTGTGCAAAAAATGCAACATGGACTCTGAATGTCATAAACAATTTTTTTATTGACATGCACTCTACCCTTAATAAGTAGTCATGTTGCAAATAATTTTTTTTTAATTTAAAATATGTGCAGGATCCACTTGGAATTGATGGTAAAGGGACAACTCCAGAACTAATACCGTGTTTACCTATGAAAAAGCCACTTGACATTTTCTCACATAAAAGGATGAATCTATGATGAACACGAAACTTTGGTAGGTATGGGTGGGGATTGCTAATTACATACAGTGGGGATTTTCTCTATAAGGAATTTTTTAAATATAATTGTTTCTATCTATAAATTAACATGATGTTTGCTTATATTAGCAATGATATTGAAATCGCATACTTCCAAATCTAACAAATTAAACTCAATCTTACTAGAGTGAAATTTAAAATACAAATATTAAGGTGTGGAAAAAAGGGAACAAAAATACACTCAAAGCTACTTAAAGTTCTTTTTCCTTAAAGTGCTTAATTTGTTCCTTTTCTTCCATGGATCCAGTATCAATCCATTTTTCTTTTATAAATTATGGTTATGTGAATGGATTGAGTTGGTCCAATTATGATCCAAAATAAATTTGTTTTATTAAATGAAATAATATTAATAGACCCAACAACATATTTTTATATAAAATCAGTTGACTCTTGCTATGCATAAAAAATCACTTGTGTTTTAAACAACAATTATATATTTTGTTTCCGTCCGTTCGAAGCCTAAACTATTTCTCTTCTTTTTCCTTTTCTTTGATTGTTTCATGTTTTTTCCATTACTTCCTTCACTTATGCGGATTTCCATCTCTACACTGCTCAGTTTTACATCGGTTTGTTTACAAGCTTTTTAGTTACATTATATTTATGAGGGTCATTCTATCTGTTTGATTATTTTTACAATGATTGTTGAACTATGTACTTTGCCATTTTGGCATATTCAAATCACTCTTCCTTTGTCAGTTCTGAATATCTAATCATCATTTAAGGTGCGGACATGTAATGTGTGGCACAATAGCAAATGATAGAGAATTCAGCATTTAGTACTTTTTTTCAATCACTTCCAAGCTTTCATCTTTGAAGGCATTGGAATGTTATCTTTGATTGATGAAAATCTGATACCACATTCCCATTTTCTAATCATTGCTTATGCTTGGAAGTTTAGTATTTCAGAATTTAATGGACTTCTAAATTTTTATAATCTGCTTAGAATATTTTGATCAGATGAAACCATTCAAACTACATAATTTAAGTGAATGGAGGGTTTCATTAATGGAAATTAAAAATGAAACACAATGTCCTTATGTTTCACCATAGAGTGAGTAATACGTATTTCCCAGCGATGATAAAACAAGGTCTACTTGCTACTGAAAATTTCATTTTATCAAGGGTTGATCAATTTCCATTTAGAGAGTTTACTTTGTTCTTATTACTTTTAGTGCAAAATGGTTCCACGTGTGAGGTTTCAAATGAAACACTTAGACTCCAATTGTCCTATTTCAGTTTCGTAGAGAACAAAACAATCCTAACTAAAATCACAATTTTATGTAAATAACCCTTGGATTTCAAATTTTAAGGTAGAAACAGACAGAAAGAATTATTTTAGGTTCAAATGTTTGAATATACAAATTTTGAAACTTTAACTTAACATACACCATCACGAAGAAAATATGTATAGTGTAAACTAAAATAGTTGAAAGCTAATTAATGAATAAATATTTATTGGTGTCATTAGTATTTAAAATTACTCAGTATTGTTTGTTTATATCTTAGTTTTGATTAAAGATAATATAATATTTTTATTCCAAAAATTAGAGAAGCGGATTATATGAAAAACAAATAACAAATTGAAAAATTGAAATTCTCGAAATGTACAAACTAGATTGAAGATCCTAAAATGACAAAAATTCAAAACTAAGACCAAAATCAAGATAAAGAACCTTGCTCAATCGTGTGTTCATGTTGTACAGGCACATGTTTATGAAGGAAAAGAACCAATTCAATTCTTCTCAATTTTCTAGAGCTTTATATTAATCAAGGGCGGCGTTAGTTCTGGATACAAGAAATATGGACAATGAAATTGAAGATGATACTTATACAAAAGACAATGTTGCTCTTTTTAGATCTCATTGGTACTTGGTTTGGGAAGAAGAACGTAGATGAACATGAATAGAGGGATGCAGGCATATCTTTGGCAAGTAAATTAGCTGAATCTTTGAAGTCACAAGCTGTACAGGCACGTATTTATGAAGGAAAAGAACCAATTCAGTTCTTTTCTTTTTCCTTTTTCTTTGTTTCTCTTCGCCTTGAACCCTTTGCAATGTAAATTTAGCAACATGTAACATCATGATTTTAATATTATGTTGTAAAATTTTATTCGTGTAATTTTAAAATATAATTTAGTACATTGGTATCACTGCATAATGTAAATACAACACGATGATGTGATCAGAATGTTATAATTGTCCAACGTATTTTAAGCTGTACGAATTCGCAATAGTTAGACGGTATCACCATGCAAGTAATAAAAGAAATTAACTGCTAATAATTTTATTTTAATTAATTGGCATGATTAGTAATGTAATGCTTGGAAATTTGGAATATGTTCAGTTTGATGTTAACGTGTCAATCATTGTCTTTCTTAAAAAGATGTTCTCTATGCAGATGAAATTTTAAGTAAATTTAACGTAGGTTTGTCTGTAATGTGCAGAAAAAAGTTACCCCAAAACATATACAGATCAAAGACAAACTTCACTTTCATATAAGTAAATAAAAATAAAAAATGCTACAAAAAATTATATAAACCCTGTGTGCGTAGCACGGGCTGCACTAGTTTTACATATAGGAAGATCGTAAAATATTTTTATTTTATTCCCTGAGGGTTGGATCATTCTCATATTTTAATATGTTGCTTATGGGGATGTGAGACATGTCCATAATTTTTACCGATTTTGTTTATGACAATTTTTCCCATGTTAGTCTTGTATAGGGCATAACTTTTGACTTAAGTCGAATCAGAGGGTGAGACTTGTGCTATTGGAAAGGAATTGATGATTGCCTTTCCGTGGAGTGGTTACATTTAAGATTTGGCTCAGCGGTTTGAGAGGAATCGCTGTTTTAAAGTTTAAAAGTTAGTTGTTCATAACTTTAAGCCATAATGGGCAGATTTGGAGAGGCCCATTAGGGGGCTAGTGGAAGGGTATAAATAGGGGGTGGGAGGTATGAGAAATGGTTTTGTTTCTCTATTCCTTCATTTGGCGGCCTTGTGTTCCTCCTTCCTCTAACACCTTTCTATCATTAAAAATCAAAATCTAAGAAGGGAAATCATAAATCTACACCATTGGAGGCTAGATCTACATCAATTGATGCGGGAAATCATCGGATCAAGGGGTTTGGTTCGAATTGCTTGCTGTCTAGAATCTTATTGCATTGATTTTTGCTTGTTTTGGAGAATCGGTGAGTGGTTTACATCTCTCACATGGATTCAATGAAGTGTATGAGTGTTTGATCTCATCAATTTCAAGTGTTTGTCTATGATCTTTGCATTGGTAAGTCCATTTTCATATGAAACACCTTATGATGCAATTTAGCAAGTTTAAATTGATAAATCCCATGTTATTTCATATGTATATGCAAGTTAGAACTACAATTTTGTTCATATGATCAATTACCATGATTTTTGGAGCGATTTTTCATAATTATTGATGAAATTGTTATATTCGCGTTATTGTTGATTTTATATCATGTTTGTGGCCATATTCGATGAGTTGGATAAGTTGGTTTAGTCGAATGTGTCGATTGGAGAAGTTTTGGTCGAAATTGGAGTTGCATTGAAGAGGTGCAGGTTTCAGGTCGCACGAGAAGGGTCGGTCATAGCCACTGTTTCAAATCTCGAAAATATCGCCCGAGATCTCCTCCGAGATCTCGTTCTGGGCTCTTTCTGAAACGAAACAGCAAATACCACTCTAAATCTCCTTTCGAATATATCGCCCGAGTTATTGCAATATCGAACGATATATCGACCGAGATGAAATACTGGAATATCATCTGAGATCTTAGTTTTTTGGGTTAAAATTTAAATTTGTGCCTGAACTAGAACTATAATTAAAAAACTCAAATCTAGCCATATCAATCTTTTGTTATTTTATATTTTGCATGTTAAATGACTATATTCGTATATGTTTTGCAATGCTTATGATTTTCATTATCGTCTTTTAACATGCATATTACTTATGAAATTATGTATTTTATGGTCTATTTATGCTAAAATTTTTAATATTTTGGATCCTTTTAATGTTTCCTATCTAACAATATTTCTGTTTTAAGCATATTACGATTTAGAGTATGAATGATCTTTCGTAAAATAAAGAATAATAAAGTTATTTTGCATTTTAACTTTAAGTTACTATTTTTTTATAGCATTTATAAAAATCATTTTGTTAAAATATCGTTTTTAACATATCATGTACCCTGAGATTGTTCCGATATGAACTTTCAGACCCGAGATGAAAATCTGAGACGAACTCCCGAGTTAGACTCATCTCGTCCGAGATCTCCCCCGATACAAGACCGAGTCTATAAAATCCCCAAGACGAAACGCGACCGATATCCAAGATTTAAAACCTTTGTCAAAGCAAAGGTGCGTATTTCTTTGGAAACAAGTCGATAAGTGTGTTGAGCGAGCCAAGGACCATATGCAGGGTCGGTCGCACAAATATGGTTGGATCGTTCGGCCAGAGTCACGTCTTGGGAAGCAAGCAGGTTAGGGTCGGTCGCGTAAAGGGATGTTCGTCGGTCTCTCCCTGGTCGATCGTGCATATGGGTGGGTCTATCGGTCAACCACAAGATGGGGTTGAGGATGGTTTGGGTAGGTCCTATGTGAAGTAATTGGGTCGGTCTTACATGAGGACAGGTCGGTCACACTGGAGGAAGTGGGTCGATCGAGTTGGGTCGGTCGGTTTAGTACAAGGGCTAGGGCCATGCTTGGTCGGTCGAGCTTGGTTCCAGAAGTGGTCGGTCGCTCCTAATTGAATGAGATGGTCGGTCTTATCTTGTTCCGATCGATTGGAATGAACTTTCAGTAGCACTTGTAAACGCTTTGGTGGCATGAGTATTGTGGTTTGTTTTCTTTGACAAATCAATGTGATTTTATGGAGTTTCTCGGACCTCGCGATTGATGTTTCTTTGATTCGAGGTTAGCGAACTTTGAGAAGGATTCAAGTGGGAATATTCGAGGTGTTGAATGTGTTCGTTAATCGGTGTACAACAACGAAGAGAGTGACAACTCAAAGGTCGTGAGTTGGTGAATAATGGTTGCTTGAGAAGGTTGCTGGAGCTATGAAAAGTCGTCGGGTTTAATGACTAGAGATGAGGAAGCCAAGAGATTATCATTGTCTTAAGTTCTAGCAGGCTCAAAGCAGGGGTACGATGGGGTCACCCAAAAGACCAGTTGTAGGTTGAGTACCCTGGGTATCGTTGAAAGGCCTAGTTGTTAAGGTTAGACATATATACATATCGTTGAAAAGCTTATGGAGTTTATGCTAGAGCTAGGTTTACCATTAGCCCTTGACATATGGCAAGGTTGGTCGTCATACGATTAACAATGGTTTAAGAGAAGGATTGGCGGTGATAGCCAGAGTCAGTCATGGACGATTGTTGTTCTTTTTGTACCGTCTAATGTTGGTCGTCCAACGTCGAAGGAGATGTTCCTAAAGTGCTTGTCTGATATTGGTTTAGGCCTCTAGGGCTTGTGCTTGAGGGATATTGAATTCGATTTGGATGGTTCACATTAGATATATATAATCTAGATGTTATGAGTGTTTTTCCATGGATAAAAGGTTGAATTATTTATCATAATGGCTATCACTGTCCGATGTAGGGAAGATAGGGTTGAGTTCTTCTCTAGTGTTGTGGGTAGATTAGTATGTTTATCTATCAATTTTCATATACTTTGTTATTGAAGTTTGCTAGCTGTTTTATCGCTCACTAAGACTGTTGTCTGACTCAAGGTTTTATGTTTCCTCTTATTACCTTGGGTTGTTCATCCGGTTGTGGATGGACAAACTAAGTAGCAGGTGACAAGTGACTAGTGACTTATGGGCGGTTGTCACACACATAATAACATTTAGAAAAAATGTCATTTACAACCATGCTTATTAATGAACTTAAACCTGCTAAGTTAAACCTATCAATTGTTAAGCTAAGAGGTCCCTCGTCTTATTGTTGTATAGGGTTTCGGGGATCTCAAAATCCTAGTTACTTAGAGGCACAAGCTTGGGGGGTTTGGCTTGTGTCCACTTGGGTGGAATCCATATCAGTTTGTATCCTAATTGGTATCTTGTTATAGGCCTCGCACTAGGTAGGAGCTAGTGTCCACTTTACTGATCTGTATAGTAAGAGGTTTAAAAACGAGGAAGATAGGTACGGGCGCATTCTGGCGGAGTCATGAGCGTGCATGAGTCCGATTGGGGGAAACTAAGACGCTGCAACACTAGTAAATAGGTCTATGTCCTATAAGTTGTTGTGTTAGGTACTGATACACCCTACTGTCGGGGATGACATGGGATAATTACGTAGTAGGGAGCCGATCGCATAGGTAGTAATTAGGGTAAAACCTAATCCTGATATTCTAGTAGAAGTGCAATTATCTTCATTGTTTTTTATAAGAATTGCCATGTCCTTATTATCAATTCATATCATCTGTTATTCACTTTTAGACATGTGTAGACATCTCCCCTTTTACGTTGCTAGACAATTGTTTATTTGTTTTACTTAACTTAGTAAGTCGAGCTGATAATCACAATAGCTCACCTGGCTTTATGTCTTACCCATTTCCTTTCTTCCTTTCTCTTTTCTTTCCAAAGGGCTATAGGGAGAAAGTACATACTTCAGATTTCTTTGTTAGCTTTTTCATAATGGGTTTCTACAAGTTGGATTTCTTCTTGTTCTCTCTCATAGGTTAGGTTGTATCTTTTTGACTATATTTGGGGAATAATATTATTTTACCCTGATGTTGTTTTTTAATGAGGTTTTGGGACATGACATTTTGTAATCGTTTGATTAAATGAAACAAAGATGGTTTTGTATTTTATGAAATGGATGTTTTCTTCTGCTGTAAATTTATTATTATGTCTTGTGAAATCTTAGTCCATGTGATGTTTTATGTCTTTATTCCTACAATGCTCTATACTTTCTTAATGAAATCCTCATATGGGTGACATTAAGGAATGTGGGGTGTTACATTTGGTATTATAGCCTAAGGTTACCAAGATCACTAAAGTTTTGTTTTAAAAGAAATAATTTTCAAAAGAAAATGCATTTTTCAAAAATTAAAAGTTATATTTGAAAATAAAATATCCCGTATAGTCAGTTACAACCTTCCTTTGACTCTTTATAAACTTTATCTTTTTAGTTGATTCATAAGGCATTCTATCTAAGCTTTCCTTTATAGGTTAAAATTTCCAATAGGGGAGAAACTTGTTTAGCTTAGTAGTTGGGAAGAGTCGATGTTAAAAAAAGGAACTGGTTGCTAAACAGATATTAAAAAGGGTTAATCATGGATGGAACTACCTTATTAGTTTAGTGATAAAATTGATAATTTGGAAGATAAGAAAACCGAAATTTATTTGTTTAAGAAAGGGGGTGTATTTTCATGGTTGGTTTAACATAGAAAACGTCATTGTAAGAATGAACGGGTTGATGCGGAATAGGAATTTTATCATATTGCGAACTAACCGCCAACTTAAAGATAATTAAAAAGAAATATCTTGCAATCACAGGTTTCTAATAAATAGATTTTCTAATGCTATGGAAATAGATTTTTATACGTTTTCGGTAACTAGTTAATTAAGGAACTTCCAAAAAGGCGAACTTAAGGATGACAAGTAAAAGTTCAACATGAGTATATTAATGTTGAGAGTGTTATGATGAAGGGTGTTGATAAAAAATGGTCATGGAAATGGTAAGGGTTGGTGAAAGAAAGATTGTTATCTATCTTTGGTTCTTTCTAGTTCTCCTATTTGATTTAGGAATATTTTGTACTTTTTTGCTTTGATGTATTGGCTGCGTGGGGCTATGACCACGATAAGTAGAATCTTATAGAGCGTCTGTATTGTAGGCTTAATGGAGCGATCCTTTACAGATAGGGTAAATCCCTAAGGGTTTGATGATAACATTAGTGATTGTTTTACACTTATGCCCAGTGGTAGTTTTTGAACCCCATAGGGATCTTCTTGATTATCTGTTTATCTGTGGTAAGTCGGGGTTGAAACTAAAATTTTGATGTTTGCGGCACGGATTAGGCTGCCATGATTAGGCCTCATATGACATTGATTTACTATAAGAGGGTAAACTACGAGCCTAAAATATGACATAGGCTTTAATATGACATATAGACTTATATGATAAAGTTACAGGCTTAATATCTGTTAAGTATTTCTGCGGCCATTTTGACTATAAGAAGAAAATAGTTGGGCTAGGACTAATTTTTAAGACTTCTTGTGAATCGAAGGGTTAGTCATGTTGATATTCTTAATACATCTCTAAGAAGTATCAATTCGGTTCTCTTTGTGCTTTTTATTGTAAATATAATAAGTGATTTAAGGATTTTGTCAATTGGACAAAAGCGGTAAACCTTCATATGGCAACAAAATTGAGGTAAGTATGGTTAATGGATATAAAACGAATAATTGTGTTCCTACACAAGAGAGTAACAAGGAGGATTTTTATGGAAACTAGTGGAACCACTTTGCGTCGAATCCCCATATATGTAAAGTTTCTAAAGAACAGGAATTTTGAAAGACTAATGTGTTTTGATAAATTTGTATTTTGGAAATTTCATAAAAGTGGAATGTGCCAAGGAACACAAGATGGGTAAAGTAAAGACTAGAAATGTGGAAATGAGGAAAGGTGTGACTTTACTTGTAAAATTAAGGTAAGCCTTTGGGTTGGTTCACTTAAGAGTTTCTCCTCGAATTAACTAAACTAAGTGAGATGAGAGGACTATACCGAGGGAATCCAGTTTCTTACCCGCATTCTTTTGACAAGTATTTTCCTTTTTGATATTCTATCATCATTTCTTCCTTTGATTAGGGAATTTCCTCTAGTATATCCTTAGAAAGTGTAGATATTAGGATTCGAGATTATAAATATGATTGAAACATGTGTTTGAGACATGCTATATCTGATGGTTGCAAGTGGATGCAAATGTTTGCTAGTGATTGCTAGTGGACGCATATAAACACACATTAGGCACTAGATCGTCTCAAACACTAACATATTGCACATGGATGTGTGTGCATATTAATTTTCAATGGATGAAAATGGTTGAATCATCACATGGATGTTGCATTTTGGTGAATGCTTGTACACACATATAAAATTTATATGTATCATTACGATTCTTTTGCATACATACTGGATGCATGACAGAGACATGAATTGCATTAAGGAGGTCAATTGAATTAGTAGACCGCCTGATTTTCACATTAGCATAGAGACATATACACGACACCTTTTCATATGTCCATACAAAAGCACTAGAAATTCTAAGGACAATGAATTCCAGTAGATGATGATTGAGTAGATGGGTGTTAGCATTCACAATATTCTTCTAGCATTGGAGATTTCAGGGCCAAAATCCTGTAAGGAGGGGAGAATGTAACAACCTAAATCTTTAACAAAACAATAATTAATTAATGTCACTAAATAGTTGAAGGATAAACTGACGAAATAAATATTAATAAGAAAAATATTGATAATTAAATAAAATGGATTTTTTCGTTGTGTCCGTTACGAAATTCCGATTCAGATAGATTTTTAGTTTGCGTAAATCGGACAAGAAAAAGTTATAAGCTAATGAAGTCTGAACATAATTTAAAAGAAATGCAACTAAAACCAATAACTTCCTATGTTCTAGTTTTATGAACAAAAATAATTTTTGTGAACAAATGAAATGTGTAGGTGAAGTGGTAAGATATGAGAATGTCAAACAAGAGGTTGTAAGTTTGATCCCTAGCAATGATATATTTTTAGTTAATGTGACTAATCAAAATGATGTGTGTGTATGTACATATACATAAATAAAAGATTACATATGTGTCAGTATATACATATATGTGTGTGTGCGCGTGTATATATTTATGTGTGCGTGTACATATGTATATTTATATACACATATATATGTGTGTAAGTGTATGTATGTATATATATATATATTAAACAACGTTAAATAATGTTTTAATTTAAAATAAGTATGTGCACATTTATTCTAAAGTTGACACGCGTTTGAAAATAAAATTTAATGCATGCTGGAAATGGAGGAAAATTTAATGCGTAGAAAATAAAATAGGAAATAAATATATAAAGTTAAAATTGATGTTTGAATACTTGTGCAAATATACATAATTAACATGTCAAAAATACTCAAGCATATCAATTGCGCATTGGGATTTGAAATTTAAATGCGTGTCATAAATAAAAATAAAATAATAAAAGGAAACATTGGAAATAATGTCAAAAGTTGGAAGTAGATGATTAATTCCATAATGTGAACATATATCTAGGTATATTTAATGTAAACACAAATAGTAACGCACATCAATGGACTAAGACCATGTGGTAAAAAAGAATGTTTTAAATGATGCTAATCAGGTATTGTTTCAATTCAAAACTGATATTCGTGTATTGGTAATAGATGTTTGAAACTGGAAACAAAACGGTAGAAATAAACATTCGTGGAATAATACACACAAGAATTTAATGAATAAAACAACAGTAAATGGATAATTGGTTGCTTGTGTATTGCTGATGTGCCTTACATAGTTTAGATTAAAATCTTAAAATCTAATAGCTTAAAATGTAAATATAAGATACAATGAACTTGGACAATAAATCTAAATGAACCTGGACTATTTTGTATGTTATATTCCTTGTTGACTCAGCATGATGTATCTTTAATGATTTGATTTTAAAACCTAATATCTAACTGTTTAAGGTTGTCCTGGTTAATCTATAAATAGTGTGGCTGTCTCTCTCATTTTCGTACACACAAACTATATTCATTTCTTTCTTCCTCCAAACTATGTTTTAAAATTAAATAAGAAAAAACGAGGGGATGCTACTAGAGGATGATCAAAAAGGATAATTTAAGTTTTCCTTCTACAACAACTATTTTAGAAGATTTTCTATATCTACAACGACTACGGTGAGTACTACTGTGATTACTCAAATTTCTTCTAAGTTAAAGTTAAATAAATTCTATAGTTGTTATAGTAATCTAAATAAAAAGAACTTTGACAGTAAAACTATTTTGGATCTGAAAAGCAACAATGTCTATAAGTTATTATTATATGTTACTCTAATTATTGTCAATTACCTATTCATTCTCAGGTATTATCTGTTTGTATGTACAGTTATCTCTCTCATCCCCTTTCCGTTGTTTTTTTTACAGTATTATATGCCTTTGTGAATTGCATAAAATTGGAAAAGTACGAAATAATGTTAAAAAGAAAAATTGGGCATATTAGAATTTGTACTGTAGATTGGGATTATTGAAAAGGAAGAGGATGTAAACATGAATAGGTTAAACTTAATTTTATATTAAGAAGAAATTTCATTTGTAAACATGTATTCGACATAAATGTGTAGACATATTAATATGGCATAGAATTGGTGAACATATATTTGGCATTAATTTGGCATTGAATAAGAAGAACATGGTATTTTACGTTGATTTGTGAACTTAATTTGGTAAACATGTTAATAGAGTATTGTTAGGAAACCATGTAATTAACCTTAATTTATATAAATGCTTATGCTTATTTGTCACTTATGTCAATTAACATTATAGAGGATATATTAATTAGAGGAATATGGTAAATTGTCACTTATGTTAATTGACAATAAAAAGGATATGTTAATTTGAGGAATATGGAAAATTGTCATTCATGATAATTGACATCAATTTGGGGAAATAGGTAATTAGACATTTATGTTCATTCATGTTAATTTGGGAAAAACATGTGATTAAATATTTATGTTCATTCATGTTATTCTGGGGAAAACATGTTGATGTTAATTAAGACATTTATGCTCATTTGATATTTATGCTCATCTGGTGTTGATTTGGGAAGACATGTTAAATAAACATTAATGTTCATATTGTGTGACATCAAATTGTAAATATGTTAATTTTGCACTGATATTGGAAAACATGTTATTTGATGTTAACTTGGAAAGTGCGTTAAATTGAGTGTTGATACAGAAAACACGTTAATTATAGTTAATATGACACTGAATAATCTTTTTAGGAAAAACGTGTTAATCAAAGTTAGCTATACTTAATATGACATTAAGTAATCAGTATGTGAAAACATGTTAATTAGGACAAATGGTATTTAATTGGAAATTAACATGCAAATGAAGAACATGTGAATTATACTTAATATTAAGTAAATGAAAGTACCAGATGTAAATCAACTAAAATGAGTTACTGTAGTCTATATACATCTGCGCAGGTGCTTGTTTTGGGGAAGGGGTTGTACACATAATAACATTTAGAAGAAATATCATTTACAACCGTACTTATTAATGAACTTAAATCAGCTAAGTTAAACCTGTTAATTAATAAGCTAAGAGGTCCCTCGTCTTGTTGTTGTATCGGGTTTTGAGGACTCTTAAAATCCTAGTTACTTAGGGGCACAAGCTTAGGGGGTTTGGCTTGTGTCGATGTGTGTGGAAACTGTATCATTCAGTATCCCTGTTGGTATCTTGTTACGGGGCCTCGCACTTGGTAGGGGTCAAGGAACGCTTTACTGATCTGGATAGTAAGAGGTTCAATACGAGGAAGGTGGGATAGGCGTGTTCTGGCGGAGTCATGAGCATGTGTGGGTCTGATTGGTGAAACTAAGACACTGTAACACCAGTAAATAAGTTTGTGTCCTATAAGTTATTGGCTGAGGGACTGATACACTCTACTACCGAGGCTGACACAGGATATTAAAGTAGTAGGGAGCCAATCACATGGGTAGTAATTAGGGTAAAACCTAATCATGATATTCTAGTAGAAGTGCAAAACATTCAGTCTGCCTGATCTGATTACTATTATTGTTATCATCATTGTCTATTTATAAGAATAGCCACGTCCTTATTATCAGTTCATATCAGCTATTGTTCACCTTTAGGCATATATATATATGTATGTATGTATGTATATATATATATCTACCCTTTTATGTTGCTAGAACCACTATTTATCTATTTTACTTAACGTCAGGCTGATAATCACAGCAGCTCATCTAGCTTTATGTATGACCCATTTCCTTTATTCCTTACTCTTTTCTTTTCCCAGGCTACAGGGAGAAAGTACATAGTTCAGATTTCTTTGTTAGCTTTGTCACGATGGGTTTCTACAAGTTGGATTTCTTCATGTTCTCTCTCCAAGGTTAGGTTGTATCTTTTTGACTATATTTGAGGACTAATATTATTTTACTTTGATGTTATTTATGACTGAGGTTTTGAGACATGACATTTTGTAATCATTTGATTGAATAAACAATGGTGGTTTCGTATTTTATGAAATGAAAGTTTTCTTCCACTGTAAATTTATTATTATGTTTTTTAAATCTTAGTCTTTGTAATGTTTTATGTCGTTATACCTACAATGCTTCGTACTTTCTTAACAAAATCCTCATATGGGGCGACAAAGGAATGTGGGATGTTACAATTGCTTTTAGTTTGAAATTAGTTGAGTCATGGGGTCCGAGTTAATCATGAATTTCTATAACAGGGATTACTTTGACATCGAAGGGTACGACGTACCAGGGGCGTATCAAACAGTTGAAAGCCATCCCCTCGAAGCTTGGTCTACAAAGAACATCTAAGATAAGGAGGATCTTTGTCGGACATGCTTGCTTCCTGCTAAATGTACAATGCTTCGGCCAGTTAATGCTGAGAAGGGGAAGACGGAACCTAAAGGAGAAGGGAGTTCTCGGGGCCATGAAAGGAAAGCGTCCTCTATTGTGCCCAAGCGACCTAAGATCGCGAAGACTCAGGAAGGAACCAGTGTGGGCGGCGCCAGTGATGTGGAGACAGTGACTGGAGAAGAGGGTCTACCGCCTACCCCCATCCCATCTACGACTATTGAGACGAGGACGGGAGTGTCGGCTAGGCTGGTTTCCTTGGTTATTACCTCTGAGAACACCACGTCGCTGGAGAGAGTGAAACAATTTAAGGACTTAGATAAGGACCCGATCGATGTCCCTTTGTCTTGGCCCAGCGATACAAGCTCTGGAAGGTTAACACTGGTGTTGGGGAGATAACCCCTCCTAATAAGCCTCAAACCGGTCAGTGAAAAGTGCACCTAGGGCACACACTCATAAACAATACATGACACAACATTTGTTTGTTTGTACATGATGCTTGTGTCTAACCCTGAGTTTGTTCCATGCAAGTGAAATGGTTCGATAGAGCAGCGGAGGATGATACTGTGATCAGGGGTCTAGAGGTCAGTGGCCACAAAAGAGCTCGTTGATAGGTAGGTTCAAGAGAGGAGCTGACTTGTCCCAATCTTCTCGCTCTCATAGCCGTGGCGGTAATCGTCGTTATCAAGATCAGCCCGGACACTTGGAATCCTCAACACCCGTCATTCAATCTACAGGGACAAACTCAATATTTGAAATGGTGGGCACAAGGCCGCAATCATCGGCACTCCCTACCCACGCGTTGCTCGTTGTGCCTGCTCATAGGTCCATTGGCAAAGATACATTACTAGCAGGTCACAGAACGTAAAAGTCGGCTACGTCGAAAGAAAGGCCGGAACTCCCAAGGTGAACTCTCGAGGAGAAGAAGGCACTCTTAAAGGAATTGTTTCCTGGGTATTACTTCCACGAGCTGAAATGGATGCCAGACATCTACCCTACCCCTCGTGAGGATAGTGACGAGGTGTGGATAAAAGTGCACGACGCCTACAACTAGTGCAACGAATTTAGAAAATATTCGAGGCATCTCTCAGATCTGATATTCAAGAAGAAATTTGAGATTCAAAGCTTGGGACTGGTAGTAGATGCCGAGAGGGAGAGTCTGAGGAATAGGAGAGCAGATTATGTGAGACAATTTTCTGGATCGTTCATATTCCTGCGTATTCGAGTAACATGTTTATGTGCTAACTCTCTATTGATGAAACAGGTCAACTTGAGGAGAAGTATAAAAAGCTGGTGGAAGTGTCGCAGAAAGAAGAAACAGCATTCAAGAACACCATAGCCTCGGTGACGACAGACAGTACAAACTTCAAAGCAGAGAACCAAAGTTTAACACCCCGCATTTATTGCGTATTAAATGATTAATAAATAAAGATTATGCATATATGTATATATATGCATGAATATAAATGTAAGAATAAAAATGATGCAAATCAAAGGAAGGAATGAATGCATGAAAAAGATTAAAAAGCTGAAAGAAATTAATATATGAAAAGTAGGTAACAAATTAGAATGCATGCAACAAAACAACACATTAAAAGGCATGCAAAGACAATAAATTAGTAGTGCATTACAAAGAGGAACGAATCAACGCATGCAAAAAGAGGAATGAAACAATGCATACGGCAACAATGAGTTAATTGCATTGATTGCATTAAAATACAAAGGATTGAAAGGTATGTTATTAATTAACATTTAAATCAGAAGATTGTATGTTTATACACGTGTAGAATTTAAATTCAAACTTAATCATGTTGTATAAGAGGAATAAAAAAATCATGAAGGATAACATAAAGTAAGTAATTAACGTACGGTAAAATTCAGTAAACACAACACAATAATATCGCTCCTGGACCCAAATAGGTCGACCCGTATTGTGCATGGGTCGACCTATGGGCCGACCTACCTATAAGGTGGGTCAATCCGAGTAGGCCCAGACCGGTTTTCTACAACGTGTATTTCTAATGTGTGCGGTTTGGATTTTAATGAATTAAATCCGATGGACCAGACATTTCTAGTACACCTATAAATAGGCTAGCAGGGCTTAGCTTTAATCTCATGTTTTCTTAGATGCTACCTAGGCTCTGCCATTCTCTTTCCTCTCCAAACCTTTTAAGAATATAAAATATTAGTTTTTAGGGATTTTGATTTAATGTTTGAAAATAAAAGATATGAATCTACAACATAGGTGTCTATAATTATGATCAACGTGAGGTAAGTCTCGAATCTGATATGTTTAGGTTTCTTCCTTTCTTTCCCTCTTCTTCTAGTATCAGATTTGTGAATCCATGGTTGTTTTAATATTAGATACAGTTAGGAAAACCACAGAATAGCAAATCTGGATCAGATTCAAGGACTGGAAAGTTGTCAGGTGATTTATTTAAATTATACTTTTTTAAATAACGGTATTTTTACCGTTTACATTCCCCGTCATTCTTAACATGTTAAATAAATGTATATTGTGATAATTGCAGTATAATTCATTTCCAGTTATGTTAAGAATATTATTGTTGTACAAATCTATTCTATGGACCTGTTAATTGGATTAAAAATCACTATTATACTAGAATTGTGGAATTTACAATAAAAAGTGAATATGTTACAGAAAATGTTGTTAATAACAAATTGAGTATTGTAAATCAAATTACAGTGAAATTTGGAATAGTAGAAATAGAACAGATATGCATAACTTGTATGTAAAATTTACAGTAATTGGGAAATTGTAGATAACCGCATTAAGACATGAGGTTAAGTTCAACTTGTGTAGAAGCCTTCCCGGAACCTCCCTGCAAATCCAGCATCCACAAGTGGTTAACTTAATGTGAGAGATCTGGTGCCTAGACACATATAAAAATATGTCTATACAACAGACAATAAGCAAATAAATAAATAAATTAGTATTGTCTATTGGGGTAAAACAAAATAGAGATATTTTGGGGAGCAATAAAATAAGGATACTTCATTGTCCATTATTGTCTTAGGAAAATATGACCCTTAGGTTCATAAGTGACATTAATGGTAACCAACAGAAATAAATGGTACATGTCAAAATATACAAGTTGGTAAAGAAATGGAAGTTACAACAGTATAAGTTTGGTTAAAATGGGAAAATGCGATGAACGGAGAATATAACCTATTATAATTCATTACATTAATAGGAATGCAATATAAAAGGTAGGCTTATCTTAGGGATAAGTGGAAATTATAACGCAGATTATAATAAATGAAAAGGAAACTTATTAATAAACTATAGTTAAGAGAACTAAGTTAATATGTAAACAACAACAAGAAGTTGTAATGATAATGCAAGACGAGATTATGATTAAATAAGAATGAGATACACTTGTGGAAGGAAATAAGTTACATTTAATCATATATATATATATATATATAAAGTAACATGTTAGTAGAAAACTTGTGGATTGAGATAAGATATACTTAATTATATGTTAAATAGAACATGTTATTGTAACCTGTAAACATGAAATTAGACATGAATGACATGGTAATAGTGTAAAAATATTGTAGATTACTTTCATTAATTATAATCTAGGTAATAACATGTTAGGGTCCTATTAAAGAACCTAAATGGGTTAAGCATATCACTGAATTAATAAGCGAGAGGGGTTCGTTTCTTAGAGATATAAGGGGCTTGGAGGAAAACCTGATAACTTGAATAAAAGATAAAATGTGGATAATCAAATTAATTGGAAAACTGATAAGATAAGACAAGCGTGCGATTAAAAGAATAGACATAAGGTCTAATAATACATTTGTGTGATGCGCTTGGACCAGTTCGCATGAATAAAGGTGAAGAACTCAATGTGGCAGATCATCGGGTGTTTAGAGACATGAGAGGAGCACGTCCACTTGATTACTCGACTTGAAATGCGGCTTGATTTCTTGGTAGGACTGGTGGGAAGCACGCGACTTCCATGGGATGTGGTAGGATACTTTGTGGTGATCCTTTGTGCGGTACACACTCAGGATGTACTCGTAGAGGTGGGTCTACGCGATATCACCCACTATAACTTGACTGCAACGATATCTTTGCAGTCAGAAGGCTGTGGTGGTATGACGCTAGGGTGATTTGGAGATTGCCTCGAAAGGAGGCTGGGTCAGGATTAACACAGGATAATAAATCATCGGGTACCGGTCATCAGCATTCAGTGGGATGCAGAAAGACTGGAGCTAAAACCAAGATACCGTCGACCTTCCACTATCGAGGCATGGTGGTTGAGGGACACGCCAACTAGATGTTTATATTGTTCGTTAGGGGCATGTTACTTAGTTATTGCAGTCTTTAGTTGAGGGAGGAGCCTAGGTGGGGCCATGGCCACCATGAAAAAGAAAACCATACTAGATATCTATGTTCAAGGTCCTTAAAGATGGGCCTATGTAGATATGGAAAAGCCCCCGACCAAGTTCCGATCATTGGATGCAACCCTATTGTGGGACTCGAGTTACAGTAGAGAGAATATACGTGTGGGGGTCTAGGTATGTGTACACCGTACTGGGTGGTGTATCGTATACGTTAGGGCATTACTCTATACGCTTGCGTGGCATAGCGAGGTGGGTTCTATGTAGTAATGTGTCGTTATGATTTGGATTTCCGTACGTCATTCAATGTAGGATATGCTTCTGTGGCATAACGGTCGGGACCCTGTGAGGAGGGTAGTATGGGATGTAACTTGATATATTGTGGGTAGCTACATAAATACTATATTTGGTTAATCTACTTGGATGTAGATGGGCATGACGTGTATGTAAAGCCTTGAGTGCTATTAACCCAAAACAACCTAATAAACAATAAAATGTAACTGAACGTTATATGTAGGTGTTTGCGAACAAATTGAACAATTGTAAACAATTACTTAATTCGTTCAGCCTTCCTAAACAACAAGGGTTATTATAAAGGATGTTGAACTCTGGGACCAAAATTATTTTAATTAATAAATCCAATCAAATTATTCCGAAATTTTGATTATTTAAAAACTACAGGAAATAAATAAAAATAGAGTTTTATTATATTAAATGAAAGCAATTAGGGAGTAATGACATAAATTGGATTGATAATTATAAATAGCCAAACAGATTAATAGAACTAACTCAAATTTCTGTCAGAAACATGAATCAACAATAATTAGGTATTTAAAAACAAACATGTGAATAACGACAAGCATAGCCTATGCAGGGGCTAAGCTCTTAAACAACAGGCTATCGGGACATATTCACTACTTTATTTTTAAAACCCTAAAAATTAGATCTAAATATAATAAGCGTTACATCAAACATGAATATACCCTGTGAAGGAGCATAGCTCTTAAACGACACAGAGTATGAAGGTTCATATCTAACTCTTGGTTCAGATCTAGATCTATGAAGTCCTATTCTATTTGGCTATGTGATTCATATTGAATCTAACCTATAAGCATCATCACCCCCTAATTAAAGGGGATTAGCTAGACATTGCTAAATGAGAAAAAGCGAAAAAGAATAGAACAAACATAAATAAAATAAAACAAATACTAAAGAGAAAAGGAGAAGAGTAGTTTTATTCCAAGAGAAGAGTTATATAATAAAACCAATGTCATTCTAAATGAAAGAGATACATTGTATTTATAGCTGCCACGACCAAGATTACTTGGCCAATTACAAAATGTGGGACTAGAGACTTAGCCCAAATAACAAATAAACCAATGTGAACGTGTGTGAATAGACATGCAAATGTCATAGCTTGCGGGCATCAAACGGCATCAACTTCAATTGTTTTGGGGATGAATCAGAACTCCATAATTTCTAACACATGCGATCATTATGAAAAAGCATTGAATCTTGACTTTAAAATAAACGGCAGAAGGTGATTGAACAACAACATTTCTTCAGGTCTTAAAGCTTAAATCTAGCTCTAAAAATCAACACTCTTCTTGCACCAATTCTTCAAGCTTTTCAACAATTAATTGCACCTATCTATTCCTTTTAAATAATCTGGAAACACAACTATAAATACACAGTACCAATTATTTTAAAGAGAAAACAAGATAAATAAGCGGATAAAATATACACATTTACGTGTATATCAAATACCCCCACACTTATCTTTTTATTCGTCCTCGAATAAACTTTACTAAGATATGTCAAACTTTCATAGGAAACACGATTGCATTTAGCGTATGCAACGAGCCATTAAACCCCAAGGTGTCCCTAGTAGGATGAGTGCTGTCTCGTGAGGGTTTTCAACGGATACTACCCAGAAAATCCAAAGCGTCTTATGTACGCGGATTAATCAAATAATATATTTAACGTCTTTCACATTCCAAGTATTTTACTTAATTTCAATAATAACGATTTAGTCCTAAATTGTCCATCCCATTATTGGTGCAAAAATGAATAAAAAAAATTCAAGCTGAATCGTAATTCCTTGATAACACTGTAATTTCCATGAAGATTAAGATCATGGTGTCAACTAAAGTTCTACACATCGATAATGTGCACCTAATCATTTATTTATTCTCCCCGATTTCTTTTTGAATAATTTTGCACCAGTGTAACTGTACTATATTGGATGTGAGTTATGCATAGATGAAGGAGAAATTTGTAAGTTCTAAACATATTATAGACAAGAGGGAAAGTGTATTATTTTAACATCAAGCTACAAAAGATAAAGTAATACTAAGGCACATATGGACGTTTTGTTTCCTTTCATCTCCTCTACTACAATCATTGCTTCTATGTATAGTATGATGGATGTGGATGGAATGGAAACGAATGCTTCATAGTCAAGAATGACGAATGACAATTTTATTCTCAGAGATTTTCGCTTTATTACATCTTTTTTTTCTTTCTTTTTTTTCTATTTTTTTCATAAATGCATGATTAATGATGAGTGGAGATGGAATAGAATGACACCATAAATTATTTCATTTGATTCCTCCTCTACTAAGTGAATCATAACAACCACTTGATGAAAGGAAAGTTTTGCGCCCTAGTTACTCTACTCCTATAACCCTAATTCAACACACAAGTCTAGATTGATGTTATATAAAAAGCTAAAAGGAAAGATAAGAAAAGTTTCGTAAGATAGATAACCCATTAAAATAAGATGTGGTATATGGTTATCCTACCTCAAAACAAGTACGGAGTGGGTAGTGTAATATTGGTACAGAAAGTGATGTTTTTTAACCTTTAACAATAAATCAGTAAAATGGTTCTTAAGTATACCAATATAAGAAATACTAGTCAAAACATGGACATAAATCGACCAAAATTTGGGTTTGAATAATGTGGGGTATCAAAGAAGAATGCTACAATGAGTCATTTCTCCTTAAGTGGACCAAGTGGAATTTAGAACTTATAAGTTTAAAAATTTGAGTGGAAAAATTATTATGCATGAAATTGAACTCAGAAAATCAAACAATCGTATGTGCAAAAATCAATTTTTTTGATTTTTTTACATGCACATTCTAATATGTATAACAAGGGTTGACACGCTTACTCCAGAACACGACTGACGTCTACACAGTCTCAAGGTAGCATCTTAAAAAGACACAATACGACTCAATGAATAATTAATGTTCATTCCCATCACCCAATAATTCAACTTATCAATAAAGAACCAAGGTGTTATTTATGAATTTAAGTTAGTCCTTGTTCAACGAATGACCTAGTTCATAAAATTTGAATACTGATGTGATGTAAATCCCCTCCCCCCCCCCACACACACACTTGAGTGTCGCTGTGTCTCCACAGTAGTTAATCAGACATATCTTAGTGAAAGGGAAAAAGAAATAAGAGGATAAGCGCAGCTTAAAAGATACACATGCAGAAAATATGCAGTCATCGAATATATGAATCAGTCCACAATGGACCAATGGATCAGCCTCATTAAGATTATGAGGCATAGCTTAAGTACAGAAAACCAAATCATAAAGGAATTTATATTACGTTTCAGATTTGAAGAAACAAAATTTGTTTTTCCAAAAGTTTGAGTTGCTAATGTTAAAATTTTGAGCTTACAATTGATACGAAAATCGAATTGAATTTCTGTAGCAACTAAAGAGAGGTCATCGAGCTATGGTTCAGTAAAAGTTTCCAAAACAAAGTTCGATTTGTTTAGATGATGTATAAATTGAGAGACGTGTGTATCATTCTTAACCCACACTTGTTTTGAGAAATATTGTTCAGTTTTGCTTTGATATTTGAAATTTTGTTGACTAAAGGTTCATTCGTAAACCTAAAGTTAAACCAAACAAATGAATTTTCAGTAAATTTTGAAATTATGTTTTCTCAAAAACCATATTATTCCAAAAAGAGTTCATATACTGCAGAAATTTATCATTGAAAAACAAGTGATCACAGTAAGGTTCAGTTGAAATGATCAAGTCGTAAGGAGTTTCAATGATTTTAGAAAAATCGTCATTGTGATTAAGATCACATTTAATAGTTTCATTGTTTTCAACCTCAAGAATTTCAAAGTTTTCAAATGTTTCATTTTCGGTTTCAGACCTAACAACATTATCATCAATAAATTTAAGAAGTTTTTTCTCATCGAAGTCGTCCTCACTTAAACAGTTGTTACCAACTTCATTATTTCTTTCTAGTTGACAATCTAAGGTTGCTAAATTTTCAAAATTTTCAGAATCTGAGGGAGGAAGATCAAATTGAAAATTGACGTCTTTGTTTTCAAGATAATTTGAATTCAAATCAACTACATAGATTTCAACAATTTCATTAAGATTTTCATCAATTTCTAAAGTTGTTAGTTGAAGATTGTCAATTGTGGTAAAAGGTGGATTATTATTTGACTCATCACATGTTGAAATTCGATTTTGTTGGTCAAGTCTTTTCAAGTATTTTTCAAATACCAAAGTCGTTTGATTATCGAAAATTTCGTTCATTTGTTCAACAAAATCAAATTTATAATTATTTACATGAGAATTTTCAATTTGAAATTGTTGAGAATAAAAATCGTTAATCGCACCATTATTGGAATAAATCGCACCATTATTGAAATTATTCCCATTGCCAAAATCATTTGTAAAGTGATTCGCAATTCCATTTTGAATTGAAATTCATTTTGGAGTTCGAAATTGAATTGGCAAGGGTTATAATCAAAATCATTTGAATTTAGAAATGAATTCAAATTTTGATTATTTTGAAAACTTTGACCCGAATTGTTGCACAAGTATGAATTACACAATTCATTTACTTTTGATTGTGTCCTGTACTCATTTCAAGTAAAGATTCAATACTTGTTTCAAGACTTGAGGGTTGATCATCATTTTGAAAACTTGGTGGTGCAAAATAAGGATTATTTTGAAAATTTTGAAAAGCTGGTGATGTAAAACCCAAACTGTTTGTACAATAGTTGTTATTAAAATATCCATATGGATTTGGTGTAAAATTATATGGATTATATTGATTTTCACAACTATCGTAAAATCTGTAGGAATAAGGAAATTGGGACATTTTCAAGAAGGCCTTTTTCTATGAGAAAAGGTAAAAAATATATTCACAAAAGAGATTTTTATATATATATATATATATATGCATGAACCTAATGCAACTATATGGATGCAGATTACTTATTTACAATTTTCTAAAATTATATAATGACGGTTAGATTAATTTCAACAAAAGATTTCTTAGCTAGTTAACAGAAAAGAGTCATCGATGCTCCAGGAATCAGCCTAGCAATGCAACCGAAGGTTTAAGTACCTTCAAAGGAACAACTGTTATAATATTTATAAATCACCATAATATTTATAAATGATTATTTCTCTACTGTAATCTAGACACCGAGAAATAATTCGTTAAAAATTAACCAATTTGTCAAAATATGATGATGTCCTAGAAAAAAAAAATGAAACAAGATGAATAAAAAAACAAAATTTAAACGTGTATTAACAATGCAACTATGAATGAATTTTTTTTTGGATTTCTTTTATCAATGCAAATGAAAGCAAACAACAATGTGATTAAATAAAAATGGAGTTGAGATCACAACACCAAAGCACGCATAATTTTTAGCAATTTTTTTTTAAGTCGTTTTTTTTAACAAGCAAGCGAGCAAAGCGGTGCAATTTTTTTTAGCAAAGAAATTCCAAGCGAGTTCAAGCAAGCTATTCCTTTTCATGTAACCTGAAAAAGATTTTTACAAGAGATTTCTTTTCCAAAAGAGCAATGCAAGCAAAACAATAGATCCCATTTTTTATAAAAAGAATTAATTACAATAAAAAAACAAATATTTGAGCTAAAAAAATGGACTTCAATGGTCACTAACTCAAATTTGCTCATAAATAACTTAAATAAATCCAACTGGGCCACAATCCTCAAACTCAAACCAAACAAATATGAAACAAACGGACCTTGATTTTTTCATCAAAACGAAAAGTCGAATTCAAGTCAAATGAGATTAGCCCACAGACCCAAAAATATAAAATGACCTTCAATAACCAGTTTTCCCAGATATATATCACTGAAACCCAGAATTACTCACACATAATTTGAAGAGAAATGCTAAGCACACTCTCCCTTAGGGAGAGTGAGCTTGTACTTGCCACCTGATTGGTGGAAATGGGTTGGCATTTATTGTATCATACATGGCTAATGATTGGTGCCAACTCATTTCCACCAATCATGTGGCAAGTACAAACCCACTGTCCCTAAGGGAGAGTGAGCTTAGCATTACCGACACGTCAATATAAAGAAAAAGAAAAATAGAAAGCCAATCTCAAAATCTCAAATCAGTGAGAACCAAAATCCTACTCCGAAAATAAAATTAGGATATTCGGCTCCCAAAAGAAAAGAAACCGACTATTGTTGGAAGTGTGACTTCAGGTGGAGAGCAGTTTTCACAAAGGAGAATTTAGGGGTTCTGTTGGTGATTTGTTGAATTTGGTTTAGGATAGCGATTTGCACCTCGATGAGGTGGTGGCTTGGATTCAGTTTCGGGATAACGGGGGTCGGTACAGTTTTGGTGTATTGTGATTGGGTATGGGGTTTGCAGTTGCATTGGTTGGCGTAATTTCTGATGAGGTTGTGCAATTGGGACTGCCACGGCAGTGCTGTTTGGAGGAGTAGTAGGTGATATGCAAGGGGATTTGGTTGGAAATGCAGAACGAGTGCTTTGGCCTTGAAGGAGGATGGTATTCGCAACTGGAAATTTTATGGCAGAGGATTTTTTGGAATTTCGAAGAGGTTGCGATGATTTTGGAGGCAGTCAGTGTTGATTTTGTGAGGTTGGTAAGGTCTTCGAGAAGCGATGTATGAACTGTTCTACTAGTTGACAAGTTGTTGTGTTTGTAATGTGGTAATGGCTAGTTGGTAATGATAGTTTTGAGACAGTGGCTGGTATGGAAGAAAGGTTGTGATGATGGTTGAGTTGTGAAATGGACTGAACTGTGAAGCGGTCTGTTGGAGGCAGAGAAATCAAAGAAATCAGGAAAGGTGTTATGGTGTGGATATGTGGTATGAGGGTCAGGAGATGACTGAATTTATAGAAGGAAAAAATGAAAGAAATTATATAAGGATTTTTTTGGAAATAAATTGTAAACAAAAGAAAAGAGAGGTTGTAGAAATAAATTGGAAAGGAAATTGAAAAACGGTAAGAAATTTAAGAAAATAAATGGCAAATTTTTTATCTTGTCCTTGAGATTATGGTATCAATCAATAATACCAAATCAATTAAACAAGAATTTTCTACAATATATGAAAGAAAACAAAAGGAATAAAATAAAAATATTTTTATGTGTTTTTTTAATGGAAAAATAAGAAAATAAAAATATAACTTGAAGGATTCACTAATAAAAATTATTTTAATCCCTAGCAACAGTGCCAAAATTTGTTTGCAAACAAATTAAACATTTGTAAACAATTATTTAATTCATTCGGCTTTCCTAAAAAACAAAGGTTGTTGTAAAGGATGTCGAACTCTGAGACCAAAATTATTTTAATTAATAAATCCAATCAAATTATTCCGAAATTTCGATTGTTTGAAAACTACAGGAAATAAAGAAAAATAGAGTTTTTTATATTAAATGAAAGCAATTAGGGAGTAATGACATAAATTGGATTGATAATTATCAATAGCCAAACAGATTAATAGATCTAGCTCATGTTTCTGTCACAAACATGAATCAACAATAATTAGGTATTTAAAAACAAACATGCGGATAACGACAAGCATAGCCTATGCAGGAGCTAAGCTCTTAAACAACCATAGGCTATCAGGACAGATTCACTACTTTATTTTTAAAACCCTAAAAACTAGATCTAAATCTGACAAGCTTTAGATCGAACACGAATATACCCTGTGAAGGAGCATAGCTCTTAAACAACACATAGTATGAAGGTTTAGATCTAACTCTTGGTTCAGATCTAGATCTGTGAATTCCTAATCTATTTGGATATGTGACTCATATTGAATCTAATCTATAAGCGTCATCACCCCTTAATTAAAGGGAATTAGCTAGATGTAACTAAATGAGTAAAAGCGAAGAAGAAAAGAATAAACATATATAAAATAAAATAAAACAAAAACTAAAGAGAAAAGGAGAAGAGTAGTTTTATTCCAAGAGAAGAGTTACAGAATAAAACCCAATGTCATTATAAATGAAAGAGATACAGTGTATTTATAGTTGTCATGACCAAGACTACTTGGCTAATTACAAAATGTGGGACTAAAGACTTAGCCCAAATAACAAATAAACCAATGTGAACGCATGTGAATGGACATGCAAATGTCATAGCTTGTGGGCATCAAACGACATCAACTTCAACTGTTTTGGGCATGAATAAGAACTCCATAACTTCTAACACAAGTGGTAATTATGAAAAAGTATTGAATCTTGACATTAAAATAAGCGGTAGAAGGTGGTTGAACAATAACATTTCTTCAGGTCTTCAAGCTTTAATCTAGCTCTAAAAATCAACATTCTTTTTGCACCAATTCTTCAAGCTTTTCAACAATTAAGTGTACCTATCCATTCCTCTTAAATAATATGAAAACACAACTATAAATACACAATATCAATTATTTTAAAGAGAAAACAAGATAAATAAGCGGATAAAATATAAACATTTACGTGTATATCAGTAGGGTTATTTCAGAATGTGTAATTTAAGTCCAGTCACCAGAACTTGTGTTCTGACCCCCTCCTCAAAACATACCCGTAGGTTAGGATTTTGGCAGAGATATGATAGCTTTGGATACTGGTTAGGCAATATTATTACCTTGGCAAGGCTATATTTGATTTTATTATGTTTTATTTAATTTCAATGTGAGATGTTTTCTGAGCTCAGATATATTTTATATTTTTGTCTTTTCGGCAGGTTACCAGACAAGCCAACTCGAGTTTTGATATATTGGAATTTTTGGAAAAAAGAATCGGTCTGTCGGAATTTGGTTGTTACACAAATATTTGCGAGAGAGAACTATCATGTTTCTGAGGAAAGCAAGGAGGTGTAACAGCTTCGAACTAATAATGAAGCTTTGGTCAAGGAGAATCAAAGGCTGAAAACTGAGAATGAGGAGGCCCAGAGGCTTAAGGATGAGAATGCCGAGCTAAAGAGGCTCCTAGAAGAGGTGGTGGCCAGATGGATGGAATAAGGGCAGAACATTAGAAGGAAGTGGAGGAGCACAAGAATGAGGTTGAGGATGCTGGGATAAGGACAAGCCGGACCTAGAGCCATATGTCTGGAATATGTACGCCAAAGTGCTCAAATACTATGGACCCTCATGGGTTAACGACTATCCCTAGACATTGGCTCAGGTATGGGAAAGGTCATTGGAGTTTGAGGCTGATCTGCGCGAGATGCATTTTATTAATGGGATAGATTTCATGTTCTCACACTTGTATGAGAAAGAACATTTGGTGATACCGAAGGGAAGGCAGTTTCTGAGGGAGGACGCCGAGAGGGCAAGAGGTGCAGAGCTTACAGCTGCAAAGGGAAAGATGGTGTCAATTGATAGTTTGGTCATGACCCATGAGTTTATTGGAGGCTATTCCCAGCAACCGCAAGTTATTCCATCTATCTCTCCAAGTGGTCCACCGGTCCCAGCCCCTATCAAAGCTAAGTATAATCTCGATCAACCGAGTTAGAACTGGGGAGCTTCCATCCGCCAGCTGGTGGGAGCACCATGCCAGCCGCGACTGCGTCTCAAGTGTCAGTAGGTAAAGGCGTATTCCCACGACTGCTTAGAAGTATGGTAAGATAAAGATGAAGCAGACTAATTAGCTTCTCTTTTTACCACGAATGACCCTTTGGATTAGAAGTAAGGACAAGCTTTGAAACTACACTGATCATGTAGCCCAAGATTGGGATGGAAGGTTTTGGGGAACAGCCGAGTGAAGGAGGTGGTCCATCATTCACACTTTACGAAGCTAATATAGTGTTCTTCAAGGCAATGATGTAAGGAGATAAGCAAGTGGTGTAGGTGGTCGGGCCGGTCGACGCCAGTGAGCATACAATGCAAGATTTGGTTGAGGAGCAAAAGACTCAGCTTCTCGCCAAATCCGAGGAACAAGAGGAGAAGAGGGTGGCTGATGAGTTGGCTTGGAAAACAGCATAAGTGGAGGCCAAGAAGAAGGCGGAGCAGAAGGAAGCGGCTAAGGTGGCAGAGGATGTAAAGAATAAGGCTGATGCGAAGGCTACTAAAAAGAGGGCCGATGAAACGTATAGGAAGCAACAAGAGGCTGACACCAAAAAGCTTAAGGCGACACAATAGAAGGTGATTAAGAAGGTCAGTCAGAAGACAAGAGAGGGCACATCTGCAATACTCGTGCTCTCCGATGAAGTCATTTCCAAGCCTCTGAAATTGATCCTGCCCAGAGGCGATGAGGTTTCAGATACTACAAGTGGTGACGACGAAGAGGAAGAGACTCTGTTGGCGGCCCACAAGTTAACTTCTCCTGCCAAGAGGAAGACAGGGAAAGGAGGGAGTGGCTCCAGAAGGAGGAAGAGGAAAGATAATGATCCATGGAGCGGCGAATCGAGCAAGAAGAAGAAAAGGAAGGAGAAAGAGAAGGAGGATGTGGATTAGGGCGAACTACCCAAGTGATGGTTGTAGAAAGTTTTTGTTTATATAGCCCAATAGGATACACGAGTACGGCCCTCTCTTTTGGATACATGATGTGGTTTTCACGTACATCACATCGTTAGAAAAAGAATCGACTAGATGTTTTTTTTCTTTTGGCTGTGAACGAAAGAGTTAGTTGACTTCTCTTACATCACATTTTGTTTTATGTGTTCAAATGTTCGACTACGCTTTCTAGTTTCTGTACTTGCACAAACATACTTGTCATTACACTTAAGAAAACGTAATCCCAGGACTTCACCCTCGATGCTCGAGTCGTGTGAAGCTTATATATTGGCTCCGTCCTTGAGACCCTTCTTTCAGTCGTGGGTCTTAGGTCGTGCGGAGTTCAAGTTTGGTGTCTCTCCTCATGGGATCTCCTTGCAATCTTTAATCCTGAGTCATGGGGTGGCTTTGTGGACATCGTTCATTTGTCCTTTAGACTCCCACATCGTTTTTGTTTGGGTAAGAGTTCAAGGGCATCATTGGTTCGCCAGTTGCTACCCGGATCCATACCCTTCGGGTCGGATGGAGCCAAACGAGTGGTCGATGTCACACACTTTTGGTTGGTGGGCTGCCTTCAAGTCTAGAGACTTAGGAATGGAGTTGGATACTCAAGTGAATGAGCGTCTCGAGTTATTTATACTCGGTCTCGTCGTTGGTCCGAGACTCGAGTCGCATTGTTTACATTCAATCTCGTCGTTGGTTGAAGACTCGAGTCAAAGTTGTTTATACTCGGTCTCGTCGTTGGTCCGAGACTCGAGTCGCGTTGTTTACATTCAATCTCGTCGTTGGTTGAAGACTCGAGTCAAAGTTGTTTATACTCGGACTCTTCGTTGGTTCGAGACTTGAGTCAAGGGATCGGTTCCCAGCTTCGAGGTGCAGATCCAGTGTTGTGCTCTTATCTATGCAAGTTGGTTGTAGTAGTGGCTCAAACATACTACGTAGAAATTAAACACGACAAGAACATAGAAACAGAAACTATCCTGATAACTTTGGCAGTAATGGCCTTTACTTTACAACGCCTTGAATTTGAAGAAAACAAAACATTGTTGGAAAGCAGTAAATTTGTGCACTAAGCTAGTCAATTTAATGGCGGAGATGTTCAGCATTCCAGGCTCTTGGAAGTTCAGCGCCATCAACTGTCATTAGCTTGAAGGTACCATCTCTAAGCCTTTATTGTATGACGTATGGCCCTTCCCAACGAGGACTGAAACCAATCGGTGTAGGAAAGATCCATTTCAGGACGAAGTCGCCGATGTTGAAGTTCTTTGGACGAGCTTTGGAGTTGAAGTATCGGGAAACTCATTCCCGTTGAGTGGTAGCTCTGAGTTCATCTTTGTCTCTTTTCTCTTTTAGTAAGTCAAGTGATTCCAAGAGGATATCCTGGTTGGTCCTCAAATCATAATAAGTGACTCGATGGGATTAGAGTTTGAGCTCAATGGGGATGACGTCTTCGGATCCATAGGAGAGAGGGAAAGAAGTATGACCGGTCACTAACTTATGAATGGTCTGGTAGGCCCATAGGACCAAAGGGAGCTCATCTATCCATAAGCCTCTGTCTTTTTCCAAACTCTTCTTGATGATGGATTTGATTATGGGATGATTTGCGAATGAGTCCTCGTCTCTCCTTGCAGCGCTCAGGGAGGATTCCTTATTGTAGGTAGTTCTTGATCGGTGTTATCCAGGACTCAGGCAGGCTCGGGATCGATCTCCGTTGTTGCAACCAAATCAGTTTGCATTTGATCGGTTCTTGGAGACTCGAGCACTTCGACTGGGGCTAATCCCATGAGTTGTGCATCCCTAGAGCTTGCCAGCTTAGCCAAAGAATCGGCTTTATCATTTTGTTCTCGAGGGATGTGTGTGATGATGTAGTGGTCGAAGTTAGTGAGCAACTCGCGGACCCGAGCTAGGTAAGGAGCAAGCTGTGCCCTTTTAGCTTGATATTCACCATGCTCATGTTGTACAATGAGTAGCGAGTCGGAGTAAATCTGGATAGCCTTGATATTAAGTTCTATTACAATTCTGAGTCCAGAAATCAAGGATTTGTATTCTACATTGTTGTTGGTAGCAGGGAAGTTGAGCTTCAAAACAAAATAGATCAAGCATTCCTCGTAAGTAACAAGAACGACCCTGACACCTGAACACTAACAGTTAGATGATCCATCCACGAAGATTTTCCACTGAATGTCTGGAGTCCCACTGTCTTCTGGGGGAGTCTCTTCGGGAACTATGAATTCAACTATGAAATCCGCGAGGGATTGCCCCTGGATGGCTCGACGAGGGATGAAAGTGATCTCGAGTTGGCTCAGTTCTATGTTGCACTTCAAAAGTCGCCCATATGCCTCAGATCGTTGCAGGACTTATCGTAGCAGCTAGTCAGTGTGGACTTTGATTGGATGGGACTGAAAGTATGACCGCAGCTTCCGGGAAGAGATTAGCTGGCTATATGCAAGCTTCTCGATGTTTGGATAATTCTTTTCTTCCCTTGTCAATCTCTTGTTGATGCAATGAATGGGCCATTGGACATGATCTTCGATGCGTATAAGCGCCAAACTAATCGCCTGCACAGAAACAATAAAATAGGGATATAAATCTTCATGATCCACGGATTTTGATAGGATAGATGGTCTCTCTAGGTGATTCAAGAGGTCCTGAAATGCGGCAACACAATTCGGTGTCCACGTGAAGTTGTTCTTCCCCTTTCTGAGCAAGTCGAAAAAGGGAATGCATTTGTCGGTTGCTTGAATCGACTTAATGCTTCCGCTTTCCCATTTAAGCTTTAAACATCCTTGATGCTCTGAGGGGCTGAATATCCCGGACAGCCTGGATTTTTCTGGATTGGCTTCGATTCCCCGTGAATTGACAATAAAACCCAAGAATTTCCCCAATGCAACGCCGAAAGAGCATTTTAAGGGATTGAGTTTCATGCCATATTTTGAAGGACACCAAACATTTCGACGAGGTAGTTGATGTGGTCATTCGATATCCTTATTTTCACGAGCATATCTTCCACGTAAACCTCAATGGATCTCCCAATTTGATCTTTGAACATGCGGTTGACCAGTCGCTGATAGGTGTAACCAGTATTCTTGAGACCGAAAGGCATGACGACATAGCAGTAGAGCCCAAGGTCGGTTATGAACGAAGTTTGCTTCTGGTCTGGAAGGTACATGGGAATTTGATTGTAGCCTGAGTACACATCCACGAAGGAGAGAAGATGGTAGCCGGCGGTTGAATCAACAAGCAGGTCGATCTTTGAAAGTGAGAAGTTGTCCTTTGGGCAGGCTATACTCAAGTTTGAGTAGTTAACGCACGTTCACCACTGGCCATTTGCTTTCTTGACTAAGATTGGGTTTGAGACCCATTAGGGATTGAGGGCGTCGAGGATGAAGCCATTATCAAGTATCCTATCCACCTCCTCATTGAGTGCAGTCGATCTTTTGGTTCCTAAGATTCAACGCTTCTGTTCGACTGGAAGATGCTTCGGGTCGATACTGAGCATGTGGAAAGCCATTCCTGGGTCGATGTCGCACATGTCAGAGTAGGTCCAAGCGAATACGTCGAGGTTGGCCCTTAAAAAGTCCACGAGCTCTTCCTTTATTGCTAGGTGGATTTGCAATCCAACTTTCAAGACTTTGTCGGGTCGTCGGGGTTGATTGGAATTGTAACGACCCAGGGATTTTCGGCCCCAAAAATCGACATAAATACAATTACCGTACCTCATGCCGACCTTCCAAACAATGGAACGTTTATAGAGAGAAATTAAAGGGTGAGAAAAGAAAGAAAGTTAGAATAGAAGAAGAAAAAGAAGAAACACCACAACACAGAATTAGAGTCTCACATCGCAGCAGAATAAAATACAATATATAAATAGATCTTTTCTTTGTATATAATTTGTTTCTTCTTCTTTGTATTTGCATTTGTATAATAAAAATATATGAATATATATGCTGTTTTCTTTGTGTTTGTACTTCCAATTTCCATGTTGAATACGTTCTAGTTTTATTGTTCATGGGGCAAACTTTTTTACTTGTTCGAAATATGTAATCGGGTTTCATTTGATTTTCCCAACCAAGTGAAAATGCTGATGGTGTATTGTACACAAGCTTTAGGTTTGGCTACTTTTTAAATCTTGTAAAATATTGGTACAATGTGAGTTAAATTCCAAAATGGTTAAATTAAATACAAATAAATCAATATTACCGAACATAGTTAAATAAAGCACCGTATAACTTCAATTTAGACTAAGATGGATTCCAAACTCTACATTCAGAATTTCGGGTTAAACAATATCTGAATATATATAAAAGCCGTTAATATTTTATTATACAAACGTTATTGTTTAATAACAATTTTCATAGCGATATTTAAAAATTTAATTTAGCCATAACTAACAATCTATAATACGAAATCTGAATTTTTCTCTTCCATATGAAAATTATCATCAACATGATTCCAACGTTTCTTATTCCACAGAAATCCGACTTATATCGGATCATGTGTATCAAATTGAAGTTCAAAACACCATTTTATGAACTGCAGCGCCATTTCGAGCTCGATTTATAATTATATAAATATATAACGTTCATCCTTCGTTTTAAATAACAAATTAAATATGAAAAATTCATTAACATTCCAATTATAACATTTAAAATAATAAATTAAATTAAATATTTGACTGCCAAAAAAACGGGTCGTTACATTCTTCTCCCCTTAAAATAATTTTGTACCCGAAATTGCTAAGGTAAGAAAAATGCTCCAAATCCCATTAATTTTCAAACCCAAATTATTTTAAATCAAAAATCAATTCAATATAGTAACTAAATATTTTCAAAAATATTGAAAATTTTCTATCACTTTAAATTCCCGGAAAAATCAGTAAAGTCTCCCCTATACGAAGGGACATCTGCAATATCGCAGGAACAAATAATATATACATCGACCCACACGGTCTGAAAACAAAAATCAAAACCCAAAATTTAATATTTCGCGTTGGCTTACCTTTTATGAGCACTATTGAGCATAACTGCTCAATGTATATGCGATTTACGCAACCAACATCAATTTGCCTAGCCATCTGGCACCTGTACTTAACTAAATTCACATATGAGTAATATATAAAATTCTTAAGTAATATTTACCAATCAACAAGTATAACTACACCAATTTCAAAATCAAACAAATAACATCAATTCATTATCAAATACAGGGTTAAATCATATATTTCAATTCATATGCAGTTTCACTCCAGTTTAGTTATACCATAAATTATTCTTTAGTTTATAATTCACTTAGTTCCATTAAATTTTTGATTATTTCCATTCAAACAAATTATCATCCAATGAAAAATAATTCACAATCAACAACCAATACAAAACTAAATCAAATCAATTGAATTTACATTCAATATTAATATTTTGCTTTGGTTTCACATAATTGAACATCAATCGATTAATATCCGATTGATTTCTATTTGAGTTTTATTCATTCAAATTTCCAATTTCCAAATCTATTTTATTTGATTTCGATATTATTCTCAATTTAATTACACTTAACCAAGTTAAGTTTCAATTCAAATTTTAATCCAAATTTGAACCTCATTCAAATCAATCAAACACACTAATATCCCAATAATTTGATAAAATTATTTCTTTTCTAAACAAAAATATAATTTTTGGTAAAATTATTTCATTTACACTCTTTTCAAGACAATACTGTATCCATTGTCAGTTCAATGCCAATCAACACTTGAACCGATTAACCAACACAATACAAAATATTTGTATGTAAAATTTACAATTACACTCTCATAAATATACACTCAATCTTGATCTAGGGTATTACTAACCCAAACTCTATCGAGTTACACCACCAAGCCAACGATATTACTAAACCAATAGCTCTGATACCACTGTAACGACCCAAGGATTTTCGACCTCGAAAATCGACATAAATATAATTACTGTACCTCTTGTCGACCTTCCAAACACCGAAAATAGTGGAACGTTTATAGAAAGAAATTAGAGGTGAGATAAGAAAGAAAGAAAGTTAGAATAGAAGAAGAAAAAGAAGAAACACCACAACACAGAATCAGAGTCTCACATCGCAGCAGAATAAAATATAATATAGAAATAGATCTTTACTGAGAGCTTTTAAAAATACTTGCAATATCAGAGTACACCAACACATCAGAAAAGTTATAATAACCTGTCCTCGTATACAACACACAGCGGAATAGTAGCTATATAATATCATACGTCTGAACTCTTCCAACTCGTCTCTTCACAGCATTCGACAACCTGAACCTGTACAACCCTGTCTAATCCGAGCATTACAAACACTGGGTCAGTCTGGTGAACCAGAGTGAGAAAAACTGGCACAGCATTAAGGGGGATCATCCAACATGATTTTTAAAGTTCAAAAATCTTTACGAAAGAAAAGGATAATCGTAAGACCAAATACACACATAAATACGGACGGTTTTTACCTTACGATAACCCAACACATTTTTGACATCAATATCCTTTCTGATATTATAATACTATCTAAATACATGTAAATATCAATCTAGCGGAACGCTTGCATCTCACGCTACACATCTATAGTATACAATCAAAATCGCGGGCACTTATTGGATATTGGATTCCGACTATGACAAGGTATCAAACCACCTGCCATTGGTATATCTCTTGAGGGGAATACACTGGGTTCAACAAGACCATCTTGCAACCCGACCCACACATGACCGACCACTCATTTCTCTTGAGTGTATCGAACGTATATCACCAACTGTTGGGCTCAAACCACCATTTCCCAAAAGGGACAGCATCAAAATAGATTAAAGAAGCAAAAGGAATTTCTCTAGATAGGCGATTTTGCACCCTAGTGGGAGCGACCTACATAGCCATGCTGCCTGCCCGATTTTTGTCATTTCCCGGTTGATGAGGCTTGAGGTTTAAATTCCTTTTGGAACATCTGGTCACCATTCACTTTGAATGTCACATCGTCAGATCCGCCAGCTGTCACTAATTGACGTCCACAAAAATACTCTAGTGGCTAGGCTAAGAGAACCGTCATCCTCCGCCACCAACTATGGTACGTTTGAAGAAATCAACGTACGTAATTCCTTTGGAAATACTCTGTCAGGCATCCGTCCATACAAGCCATCCAAGAACAGGGTGAACCAAAGGTACCCTCCTACTGCATCCAAGGAATCACACTATAGATCAGTAGCGAGTAGTCCTTGCTGTCCGTAGATTCCAACCATGACAGAATCATAGCTTATCTCTGCTTGCAAGGCAGAGAATGTTAGTGGTTCTTCCATTTATGAAGATCCACGACCTTCAATGCTCCATCTCGATTTTTTTCTGATATCTTCACATATTTATTAGTTGGAATGGTTTTCGAATATAAATTCGATATCGGTCTTTCCGTACAAACAATCGTATTAGACATATTTTGATAATCGGTTATTTAACTATCAAAATAAACAGTGATTCAATCATGAAATTCTAATGAGTTCACTGGTTTAGTATTCAGCATCACTTGGCCTTTAAATTAAAACAATTGTAAATTTAAAACTCTTGAATATTTCGTTATTATGAATATAACTTTCTGCTTCTTATTTAACATAAGATTATTCTTTAGACAAATTCATTTTTATTACTCAGAAAAACACTATGTCATATTCAGTTTGTCTATTTTCACTTTCAAAACATTAGCCACATTATTATCTAATATTGGGAAATTCATTAACTTATTATTCATAAAAATAATGTTACGAAATATCTTTTATTCATTAATTTACAGTACCCAGTGCTTATTCCTATCGAATAAAACCCAACTTTTTACATTTCCTTTCCAACTCAAAAATATCGTTATAATTCACGCAATCCCTTTTTATTTCTCTTTTACTTGGAATCATCCCCTTTAAATATATATATTCTCAAATTTTCTTTACTTCGGATCCCTCGTTATATATTCTCCAAATTTCCTCCAAAAAATTGCATTGTTATTTAACTAATAGAAATAATATATTATCACTAATCCCTTTTACCATTACAACTAATATCATCCTTAGATAATCCTGAAGTCGTTCAAGTTGGGGTATTTTAATTACCTCTCAGACCTTGATCAACAACGTTCTTATCTTCAGATGAATACCGGTTGTAATCCAAAAACCAATACTTCATTCTAATACCAATACAAATTCCCATTTTACTATTTTATTCAAAATACGGTTTCATACAACCTTCTTGTCTCTTTGAAAATCTCCTTCTCGAATATAACATTTATTCCTTAATTTAATAATTAAGTAATTCCTTATAAAACATCACTTTTTAACCTTTACCTTTTTAAACAAGTTCATTTCATAATTCGAATTTGTTTATCAAGTCCTATGATCCACTTCTTTACCCAAATTCACTTTTACCAATCTCCTTTCAAATCTATTCAACCATTTTCGCTTTGGAAATCTTATTTCAAATTTTCCCTTTTTTACTTAATCTCATTTTTAAGTAACGTTAATTTAAAATTGACGATATAACACCTCAAACCTCATTTATATATCCCTGGTTTATTGTAAACCCTTTTTCTTAATTTCCTCTAACTTAATTCAAATAATTATGTAACATTTATTTCAAGCTCTTATATTCGCTTGGAATTCCTTCTTAACTTCGTTATAAAAATTCGGGCTTTAAATATAAACTCCGTTCATAAACTCCTTTCACCACTCCATTAGATTTCATTCAACTTTGATTATTTTTTAAATGAATTTCCATTAAAAGATATTTTTTAATTATTTTAAAATAATAATTTACTTCGATCATTAACTGCTTCAGTAACTAATTCCTTTACTAACAAAAATAAATAGTAAATTCCTTTTTAAAACTTTATTAAAATTAAAACAATATTCGTTAAACTATTTTATTCAAAACACACTAATTCAAAAATCAATCTCAATTAAAACGGTCTATTTAGTCTTTCAAAACACGGTTATCGCATTAAATGATTCCAATTCATTCTCCCTTTAAATTAATTATCAATATAATTAATTTAAATGGTTCCATTTCATTGTTTCTTATACAAAACAATTATCCAAATTTTAACCGTTAAGTAAATTTCTATTTGTTTGTTTATAAATCTGATTAACATCAGAAATTACTTCATAAAATCAATTAATAATTAATTATAAATTAATTAAAATAATAGTAAATATTTATTTCTTGTTTGTAAACTTTTATTTAAAATAATATATTTCAAAATCTATTTCCAGTTATAAACTAAATTTTATAACTTCAGTTCTATCGTTCCACCTGACGGTAAATCAATATAAACAAAACAATTCATTCTTAGGCCACTTACTGTCGATTACCCAACCAATATTGCCCATTGGTTAAAGCCGAACACAGGTTGAATTCCCAGTCAATGATCATTAACCAAATCAATCACCCATTCATGACAATTAATATATGATAATATGAAAATAAATAATAAATTTGAGGAATCCTATTGGATCCCTCCAACCTGTTCTTCCCTGTATTCAAAATGGTTATCACAAATCAGATCATTCAGTTCCATTTAACTGATAATTTCTATAACAGCAAATAACGATAATTTAACATCAGCCAATTAACAAAACAATTCAAAATAATTCAAACAATTGAATACGTTTATTAGATAAACGTGACCAATGGGGTAAGTTACCTTCATTAGGTCTAATCGTTGAAATAACGATTTGGTATTTCACTGAAATTAAACAACGGTTTAATTTCATCGGTTAAATCAACCAATAAATATATAACTGGCAAATTGTCAACTATTAACAACCAGAGCACACAAAATAAAAACCCAATTTAAATAAAATATAAATGGTAAGAACTGAGTGAGTTTAACTCACACTGATTTGAGTTCGTCGATAAATAGCTCGTTTTAATCAAATTAAATAGACATTTAATTTGACTAGAATTTCCAATTGCTCCTGGTACTGACTAACCTTGCTCCATCTTGAAACTCCCGTCTCTATGGTCCCAACGAGAGTGAGCGCGCTTAAATCTGATAACGTATGCGCGATAAATCTCATTACCAAGTTTTATAAAATAATTAAATTTTAAAACATGGATTTATATTGTATTTAAACGGGCTTATACCTTAAATCATTTGGCCCAAAACAGTATAACTTGATTCCTCCTTTTAAAACCCTCTTTTTCGGATCCCTAACCCCATTCAAACCCTCCGCCTCCACTAATTTCTCCAATGGACGAATTCGGATCCACGTCCCCTTTCTTTCTTCAGCAACGTCGGACTTACTACATCGTAACTACCACCCCTACGCACCTATTTATTGATCATCCCCTCTGCTCATCACTCCAATCAGTCCGTTACCCCTCAACGAACCCTCCAACCACCTAGCTTCGTCGGTTAGCCCCAACCCTCTAGAAAACAAGCGAGCCTCCATCTACATCCACTACAGACAACCAAACCAACCCGAGACTTCACCGTGCATATTCCCGAACCCTAGTATCAACTTCCGAAACAAAATATCAGTAAATTGTTCAAACAGCACATAGAGATGAAGCTCGTGAATCCTTGAATACAGATAAGGACTTATTTGATTTTAAATTACCGTATTATTTTTGATTTTGATTTTTCAAGTGTTTTCGAATTTGTTTCCTTCTTTACTGCATGTTCTGGAAAACAAAATGCGGTGTGTATATTTATAGTTGTGTAGAAATATGGATTGGATCAATGTCAAAATCAATTTGTGAAATCATAGACTTGATCATAGCTGAACCTAGTTCTTAGGTGTGATATTTTTTTTCTTATTTCAGCGATGTGATTTTGGGTACGTGATCGAACTGGATGATTTTAGCAGTAAAGTGTGAAGATCTACGTTGGGTTTCCATGTACTATTCCTGCTCAGATATACACAACAAATCGAACTGTTCCTATGTATATTAGATAAAGCTATGAAGCTGTTTGTATCGTCTTTTCACCTTGGCTACTGTCTGTTCTATGTATATATAGCAACTGAATTGTTTATTTCATTTGAAGATTTCATCTATGACATGTATAGGTTTAGTAGAATAGACCTTTTATAAGTTTGTACATGAGGTTCTCATATATATATATATATATATATATATATATATATATTAGCTGTTTCATCTAGTTGTATATTTTCTTATTTTCCTTGGATGTTCAACTGTGTATGATCTATATATCTTTAGCTGTTTGATTTTGATTTCTAGGATAGGCTTCAGAAATAGGAGATGTGCATGCAATGGTGCTTTCACCTGAAAGTAAGAAAGGATGGCATAAGGGGCAAAGAGAGATGGTGCATCTGTTTCTATTTCAGTTCGCATGTGCATTCATATAGACATTGTAATGATTTCCTTTGTGTTACTATATTGAAATTTTAAAATGAATTCTTTGTACATTTCTTTAGCCGTTCCATTCTGATTGATAAAGATATACATATCTCTGTTTTTTTCCTAGCTGTGTATGTCTATGTTTTAGCCATTCATCTATGTATCTAGTTAGCTGTTTAGGAATTTTTTTCTAGCTATGTTCACTAGCTATTTGTATTCAGACAATTATGTAGGGTTTTATTCTTTATATATATTTTGTTCATCTTTGTATTTTCATTTGTATAATAAAAATATATGAATATATATATATGTTGTTTTCTTTGTGTTTGTACTTCCATTTTCCATGTTGAATACGTTCTAGTTTTTTGTTCATGGGGCAAACTTTTTATTTGTTGGAAATATGTAATCGGGTTTCATTTGATTTTCCCAACCAAGTGAAAATACTGATGGTGTATTGTACACAAGCTTTAGGTTGGGCTACTTTTTAAATCTTGTAGAATATTGGTACAATGTGAGTTAAATTCCAAAACGGTTAAATTAAATACAAATAAATCAATATTACTAAATATATTTAAATAAAGCATTGTATAACTTCAATTAAGACTAATATAGATTCCAAACTCGACATTCAGAATTTCGGGTTAAAAAATATCTGAATATATATAAAAAAACATTAATATTTTATTATATAAACGTTATTGTTTAATAACAATTTTCATATCGATTATTCAAAAATTTGATTTAGCCATAACTAACAATCTATAATACGAAATCTGAAATTTTCTCTTTTATATGAAAATTATCATCAACATGATTCCAACGTTTCTTGTTCCAAAGAAATCTGACTTATATCGGATCCTGTATATCAAATTGAAGTTCAAAACTCCATTTTACGAACTGCAGCGCCATTTCGAGCTCGATTTATAATTATATAAATATATAACATTCAAACTTCGTTTTAAATAACGAATTAAATATTAAAAATTCATTAATATTCCAATTATAATATTTAAAATAATAAATTAAATTAAATATTTGACTACCAAAAATACGGGTCATTACAGTAATATCCACCGTTGGTTCTACCATGGGTAGCCCTTTCGAAATCGGGCTCTTCGTCTTCCCTCGGATTGAGATCGTCAGAAAGACGGAAGTGGTGCATGAGCCAGGACTCAGACACCTTTGATTTCTATGCAGAGACGTGTTGGCGTAGGAAGGTAGAGGCATTGTCTTACCTTTCACCTTGTTGACGGAATCCTTCCACTCGGTGAGATAGCATGCTCTCGTTATTTCTTGGTCTCCCTTGATTGTGCAAATCTTGTTCTCTGTCGAAAACTTCATTAGAAGGGACCATGGAGACATGAAGACTCAGAACTGTGTAAGGAATAGGTATCCAAAGAAGACATTTTGGGGAGAGTCGACGTCGATTACTAGGAATGTAAGGATTCAGACCCGACTCTGATCCTAGTCTCTGAATTCAACTGATAGGTCGATTATGCCCACGGGTTGGTTGGAAGAGATGTTGAAGTCATGGATCATGGGGCTTCAAGTCATTGGCCTCAAATTTCATCTGGTCGTAGGCCGACTTGAAGATAATGTTGATAGAGATTCCAGAATCTATAAGAATTCTTCGGACATAGGCCAGACCTATATGTGCTAAGATAACGAGAGGGTCTATAGTTGGGTTTACAATTCCCATAACTCTCTCATGGAAGACAATATCATCCCGCATTTTCTCCGGAGTTTAGCAGGGACAGATTCGTCCAAGGAAGAGAATGTCTTGTGGCTGGCACACTTAATGGAGTTGGCTTACTCCTCTATTTTGCGAAAGTTATCGTGGGTGGGGTGAGGCCCATCGCAAATGGTATTGATCACGATGTCACGTGGTCTCCAGTTGGATTGCCCTGGGGTCGCATTAGCTGGCGGTGGGAGAGCGGGCATTGAAGGGCTCACGACTGTTTCAGAGGGAGCAGGATTTGAGTTTATTGTTCTAGACATTTCTCGCGGATGAGTCTTTCAATCGCATCCTTGAGGTGGCAACGGTCGTTAGTATTGAGCCCAAACATATAATTGTAACACCCCGTGAATTCTATAACATTAAGCTTCGCAAATTAAAGTGTAATTAATTCTAAATGAAAGAATTAAGGGAACGCCATTGCGTTCGTCTCGGAATTCTGCTTGAGATAGAGTCCGAGTTTGCGTGAATCGGACTCCGTATGAAGAAGTTATGACCTTCGGAAGTTTCTGAATAAAATTTAAAATTCAAACAACTCGGTTTCAAGTTAAAAATTCGAAAAACAGGTTCAAACTGGGCTACCAGGTCGACCATAGGGTCGACCATGGTGTCGACCTGGTCACCCCACGTCGACCATAGTGTCGACCTGGGTGTCGACCTGCCAGTCGACCTACCTGGTCGACCTGGCTGGCTGGGTCTGGCTCTGGCTCGAATTTCTGTGGCTCGGTGTGTCATTAGGGCTGACATGTCACCTCTTGATTGGCTCTTTGAACTTTGTATGGTCTAGATTCCTCCTGTCTGCATCTGACGGCTCAAAACAATCTAAAAATCTATAAATACACCCTAAGTCTCAACTAAAAATTCACACAAAAAAATAAGATGGGAGTCGTCATGCTTGCAGGAAGGAGTTGAGCGTAGCCATCAAGAGAGAGGAGCTTAGAGACGAATCAAATTAAGAAGAAGACTAAAGCTTAATCAAATTAATCAACGCAACGTTAATCTACCCAAAGGAACGCATCTCAATTTCAGAATTCAGAATCCAGAATTCAAGATTCTGCATTCGTTGTAAGTATAGCGATCTTTCATAACATGAATAAAAACTGTGACGTGATTCGATGTAAATGAAAATAGAATTGTGTTATGGTATAATGATGATATGAATTCTGTGTATTGTAATAATTCTGTCATGACTTGTGTATTGATATTTGTGGCATAAATTGATTGATGCAAGCCTATTGGACATTTGTATATGAAAATAATGGCACTTGCAAGTTTGTGGCAAAAACTAGAATTTGATCCCTTTATGTTTATGTCTATGGCATGGACGATATACATTCTCTAAGTCTAAATTAAGGCTTATGCAAACATGTTTTAGATTTGAGACCTTTTATGCCTACATGACCCAAAACCTATGAACACATTCTTATGTTTATTTGCAAGTATAATTGGATCTATGTTAAGTATCGTTTGGGTTACATAAACTATGCAAGTTCATGTTGAAATAGGCTATATAATTGGATGTTAAAATTGGACATTTCGGTGAATATACAACATGTTAGTTTTGTGGTTGACATTATGCCAAGTTAAACATGTTTAAACCCAAGTTTGTATAAGCCTAAACCATGCCATTTCATATGTCACCTACTTAGTTATACTTTGATTTGAATGCAAGTTCACATGACCCATAATTTATGTTAGTATCGCTAAATTGCAAGTTCATGCGCCACATACCTTTATGTATTGTGAAATATTACATGTTCTTAATTTCCCTTTTTCTCACGTTTAAAAAGTTGGGCCGAATTGTGTCGAGCCCAACATTCGTTATAATGTTGCGAACGTACAAATGGGGTTAATAACATATGGTGTAAAACATGAAAAATATATGTTGGCATGGTTGGCACATGCCAACGACAATGACATTTAAGCGGTATGAATTGTTATACCCAAGAATAAAGGACATGACATTTACATATAATTGAGAAGTGATAAAATATGTAAATTTAGAAAACACGGTATGCTTAACCTGCCCGGAACCGCCCGGCTGTCCAGTAGTCACAACAATACCTATCCAATGTGGGTGGTTAAGCATTGAGCCCAATAAGGATCCGAGGTTAGACTGAGCTACGGTGTAAACCTGCCAGGAACCGACCGGCACATCCAGTAACCGTAGCAATATATGTCTAATGCGAGTGGTCAGGTGCTTTAAGAGGCTAAGGACAGATGGTAGGGTTAAGTCAACTATAAACACTTAACCAAATTCAACATGTTAACAAGAATTGACGGGTGGGGTTAGGTAAATACAGGCACTTAACCACTTGACATGTTTGACTAGAAAACCCTAGTAACGAGGGACCCGTTTCAGCAGTAACCCAAGTTAGGTATCATGGTACCCTGAAACTAGGCAGGGTGGGGCACGATTACTGGGCTGATTGTAAGCGGTCAAAGCGACGGCGGTGGGTGCAACAGTGTAGGTTCTAACGGGGTGCGGGCGTGCACACACTCCGGAGTAGACAAACAGGGCACTGAGGGCACCAGTAGTATAACCTATGCCTTCTAGAATTGTGTCGGGGCCGCCACCATGGGTCTTGATACACCCCATGGTAGGACCAGCATAGGTATCTACAATTCTTGGGGGCCGTATGACACATGTTTACGCGAGTAGGAGCCGATCTTTAGAAAATGGGGATCACTTCACCCTCAGCATGGGGTGCCAGTTAGAATAAGCTCAAGTAGGTGCAGAGATATAGTGTGGGCGTGATAATACATTCGATTCTAAACTACACTTCCTTAGCTTGTGATACTTGCCTGTTTTCAGTTTATATCTATCATGCCCTTTTTCTTATTCACATACTGAAGAATCACTAGATTTACTCAGGCTTTATGTCTGAGTCTATTTTCTTTTCGTCTTCTTTTCTGTCGTCCCCCCCGGTCCACAGGGAGGAAACAACTCAGCTCAGTCAGACTCTTTGCAAGCTCCAAGACCGTAGATGTATGGTTTGGATCTCTTTTGCTCGGATTATGGCTTTGGATATCACTATGGGGATTTTTGTTACTTTATTTATGTTTTATGCTTTTTTAATAATCAAGACAGTATTGAGGTTGTAAATGTTGGAAGTATTTGTAGACAATTATGGAAATGTTTTGTATGAACACGTATTGATGAAATAAAAGCCTGTTTGTTTTCCGCTGCTTAAAATATGTGTACTTATATCTGTCTTGTGTTTATCTGTGACTTTTACTTATAAACCTCCACCAAAGTTAAGGCATTCCCTTTGTGAGTGACCTTAATGGAGGTGGGGTGTTTCACTTGGTATCAGAGCATAGGTTTACCAGACTAGATAAAAGTTTTTGAAACTATTTTCAAAAAGGAAGTTTAACGAAGCATTTTTCGAGAAAAAGTGTTATATTTATAAAGAGACATAATCCCCCAAAGCCATGTGCACTATCTCTCTCTATCCTTCGTTTTGAATCTTTCTTTTCTGTTTTAGCATGTCTGGAGACTTTAACCTTCCAGAAGGAGTACCGATACCCGGCTGGTTTAGGAGGTACTTAGAAGCAAGGGCCAATGGCGCGGGCCCAGCAGACATTCCTCCTCCAGTGGTCGCGGTTCCTCCTCCTCCTCGTGGAAATGCCTTCGCAAAAACATGTAGAGACTTCAAGGCTATGGGTGGAAAAGACTTTTATGGGACAGAATCCTTTGTAGGAGCAAGAAACTGGCTAAAGGAGACTGAGGATCTGTTTGTCATCCTCGGAGTTGATGACAGGCAAAAGATACAGCTAGCAGTGTGGTTGCTTAAAGATGAAGCTTCCTATTGGTGGGAAATTACCAATGCTCAGAGGGCGGTGGAAACATGGGAAGATTTCAAGACAAGGTTTGAGATGAAATTCCTCTCCCAAGCTGAAAGAAGCCTGCAAATGGAGAAGTTTCTAACTCTGAAACAGGGAAGTATGACAATCAGGGAGTACGTTAATCAGTTTAACCAGCTGGCCATATTTGGGCTGGATTTAGTAAACACCCAACACAAGAAGGTGCTTCGCTTCGTCAAAGTTTTGAATGAGCCTCTATACAGCCTTGCTATGACCCATGTATCCACGGGAGCGACTTATCAAAGCTTGGTGGACATGGCGTTGCTACATGAGGAAGACAACGACAAGAAAGAGACTAAGGTGAAAGAAAAGAAATAGGGTTTACAAGCTAAGAAAACAGACTTCAAGAAAGGAGGGAAGAACAATAAGCCCCGTAAAAGGAGAAGGTGCAATTTCTATGGCATTGTGGGACATATATCAAAAGACTGCCAAAAAAGGAAGGCGAAGATGGGTGGTTGCTTCCATTGTGGAGAGACTGGGCACCAAGCTAAGGACTGCCCAAAGAAGAGAGGGCAAGGACAGAAAGCCGGATCCACTTCAGGGGGTCAGGTTCATGCGCTAGTGGCACCTACACAGGAACGAGGTAGTAATATTTCTGTAGAAAGTGTAGTCTATCTTTATGATCATCCAGTTCGCACACTTTTTGACTCTGGTGCATCACACTCCATTGTTTCATCTGCCTTAGTAGAATCTCTGCATCTAGACACTAGTACGGTAGAGGATCCCTTAGTAGTTTCAAATCCAATTGGGGGCTCCGCTTACTTGTCAATGGTTTGTTTGGGTTTGAAAATCTCTATTCTCAGCGTTGAGTTAGTTGTAATGCCTTTGTTTTGGGCTTCTCGGGATATGGTTTGATCTTAGGCATGGACTGGTTATCCAGTAATGGTGCCATTCTTGATTGTGAGAAAAGAGTAGTTAGACTCTTGACTCGGCTTGGTAACACTCTAGAAATTTCTTATAATCCCTTGAATGTTGTTATGCTTAGTTATCTAGAGTCGCTTGATGCTTCTGATGAGAATTTGCAGTCAGTTAGAGTAGTCCGCGAATATCCGGATGTCTTTGAGGAGGTGAAAGGCTTACCTCCGAGGCGAGAAATAGACTTCCGCATATATCTTGTGGATAATGCAAAGCCTGTAGCTTTACCTGTCAGACATATGGTTCCAAAGGAGAGAAAGGAGCTCAGTAAGCAGGTTAAAGAACTTCTCGAAAAGGGGTTCATTAGAGGAGCATTTCGGAATGGGGTGCTTCAGTGGTGTTTGCAACCAAAGCGGACGGTTCGCTTCGCCTTTGCATCGAATATAGGGAGTTAAACAAATTGACCAAGAAAAATAGGCACCCTCTTCCCCGAATCGATGATTTGTTTGATCAGCTTGTAGGTGCGTCGGTCTTCTCCCAACTTGATCTGGCAACTGGGTTCCATCAGCTAAGAGTAGCTGAAGACAGCATTGATAAAACGGCGTTCAGAACCTCAGACGGTTTCTTCGAGTGGCTTGTCATGCCTTTCGGCTTGACAAACGCACCCGCTTATTTCGTAGACCTAATGAGCAGGGTGTTTAGATAATTCCTCAACAAATTTGTGGTTGTCTTCATAGATGATATCTTAATCTTCTCAAAGAATGAGGAAGAACATGCTCAGCATCTGAAAGATATCATGGATACTCTCCATGCACATCAGCTAAAAGCCAAATTCTCCAAGTGCCACTTTTGGAGAAAGGAGGTAAGATTTCTGGGGCATATAGCGTCCAAAGAGGGGTTGGCTGTGGACCTCGCGAAAGTGGTGGCAGTGCAAGATTGGAAGACACCAAGAAATGCAACCGAAGTTCGAAGCTTTCTTGGGCTAGCCGGTTTTTACCGAAAGTTCATTAGGGATTTCGCGAAAATCTCAGCTCCACTCACAAGGCTAACAAAGAAGAATCTGGCGTTCACTTGGGATTTGGACTGCGAGTTTGCTTTCCAACGATTAAAAAGGGCTCTCACAACAGCCCCAGTTCTGACTTTGCCAGATGGAAGCAAAATGTTCACAGTATATGCGGATGCTTGTGGTACGGGGCTAGACGCTGTTTTGATGCAAGAGAGGAGGGTAGTAGCTTATGGTGGAAGGCAATTGAAAGTTCATGAAAAGAACTACCCAACCCACGATCTTGAGTTAGCCGCCATCGTCTTTGCGCTTAAGTCTTGGCGCAATTATCTCCTAGGTGAGAAGTTCGAATTATGCATTGACCATAAATCGTTGAAATATCTTTTCTCGCAGAAGGATCTTAACTTGAGGCAGCAAAGATGGATGGAGTTTTTTGCCTCGTATGACTTTGAAATTTCCTATACTCCTGGAAAAGGAAATGTAGTAGCAGACGCGTTGAGCCGAAAGAAACTGACCTTAAGCCCTCTCTTTGTGGAAAGGCCAAGCTTGGAGTATATAGCCAGTTTTAACTTTAGGCCCTCCTCGGATTTTGTACCGGGTTTGTTAGCATCTCTCAAAGTACGCCCTACTCTCTTGGACTCAATAGGGGCTGCACAACGTGAAGACCCACAGCTTGTTGATGTGATTGATAAAATTATTAGGGGTGAGACTTCTAGTCACCTCAGTAGATACGCCATCGATGATAAGAGTTGGCTGAGGCGAGAGGGAAGATTATGCGTCCCACAAGCAAGGGAGTTGACAAAGAAGGTTCTCGAGGAAGCGCATCATTCCAAGATGACTATACACCCTGGCGGTGATAAGATGTACAAGGATATAAAAAGGACTTTCTTTTGGAGCGGCATGAAAAAGGACGTGACAAATTTCGTTTCTAAGTGCATGACCTGCCAACGGGTCAAGGCGGAACAGAAGAAGCCTGGAGGACTACTTCATCCTTTAGAGGTCCCACAGTGGAAGTGGGATAGCATTTCAATGGACTTCATTGATGGACTACCTAGGTCGAGAAGAGGCAATACTAGCATTTGGGTAATAGTGGATAGGCTTACTAAAAGCGCCCACTTTATACCCATTAAAAGTAGAAGGACTGCCTCATCTCTAGCATCTCTTTATCTCAAGGAAATAGTTCAACTCCATGGGATACCCTCCAGCATTGTTAGTGACCGAGACCCTATCTTCACAAGCGAGTTTTGGCGAAGTCTGCAAGAAGCTGTAGGCACACAGTTATGTTTGAGCACGGCCTATCACCCCCAAACCGATGGCCAGATGGAAAGGGTGAATAGAGTTTTAGAGGATCTTTTAAGACTTTGCGTTCTTGACTGTGGAGGGACATGGGAGGATCACCTTCCTTTAGTGGAATTTGCCTACAACAACAGCTACCAAGCTACCATAGGCATGGCACCCTTCGAAGCCTTGTACGGAAGACCGTGCAAATCACCAACTTGTTGGTGGGAGTCTACAGATAAACTTATACTTGGGCCGGACATGATTCGAGATACTTCAGAGAAAGTGGACTTGATACGAAGGAGAATGAATACTGCCCAAGACAGACAGAAATCCTACGCCGACAAAAGAAGGACCGACCTTGAGTTTGAGGTTGGGGACAGGGTTTTCCTTAAGGTATCTCCTTTAAGGAACGTCGTTCGCTTTGGATCCACAGGAAAGCTAGCACCAAGATTTGTTGGACCGTTTCCTATCATCGAGAAGGTTGGGAAGATGGCCTATAGATTAGAGCCACCCGAGAGACTGGCCGGTGTTCACAACGTCTTTCATGTTTCTCACCTCCGGAAGTGTTTGCATGAGTCTGCGGAAGTGGTGGAACCTAGCATTCTAGAAGAAGCCGAAGTGGAACGTGAAGCAACTGTGAGGAGAGTTCCAACCCGCATCTTAGGAACTGAAGTGAAAAAGCTATGCAACCGCGAAGTCAAACTCGTTAAAGTTCAGTGGAGCGACGCCAAGGAAGACGCGACTTGGGAAACTGAGGACAGAATACGCGCTGCCTACCCGTTTCTTTTTGAGGGTACATCTTTGATCTCTCTTTTTCCTTAAGTTATGCTTTATCTTTTTAGGTATATCTGCTCGGTCCTTTTCCTATCTCCTTAGGTAGAAAACAAATGGATGCAAACATGTATTTGAAAACATGTTATGGATGATGGCTGCAAATAGTTGCTAGTGATTGCTAGTGGTTGCTCGTAGATGCATACACACACACACACCCTAGGTTTTAGATTGGCTCAGTCACTTCATATTGCATATGCATATATGTATTCTCATTTGTATATGGTTGAAACTTGATATGTTGTCATATGGTTGTCGCATTTGTATGAATAGTTGTGCACTCATTTACAATTATGAGTAGGAAAAATTTGCATACATAACGGATTCATGACACTTACATGATTCGCATTAAGGAGGTCAACCGAATCAGTAGACCGCCTGATTTATGCATTAGATAAGGACATGTACACACACTATGCATATGATCATGAAGCATTAGAAGTCTTTTAAGGATAGTGGACGCATGTTTTTGTTGGTTGAGTAGATGGACGGTTAGATGGTAGGATATACATTCTTCCTAACTTGAAGATTTCGGGGACGAAATCCTTTTAAGGGGGGAAGAATGTAACACCCCGTGAATTCTATAACATTAAGCTTCGCAAATTAAAGTGTAATTAATTCTAAATGAAAGAATTAAGGGAAATGGGTTACGCCATTACGTTCGTCTCGGAATTCTACTTGAGATAGAGTCCGAGTTTGCGTGAATCGGACTCCGTATGAAGGAGTTATGACCTTCGGAAGTTTCTGAATAAAATATAAAATTCAAACAGCTCGGTTTCAAGTTAAAAATTCGAAAACAGGTTCAAACTGGGCTAGGCAGGAAAATTCCCGCCCAGGGACCAGGTCGACCATAGGGTCGACCATGGTGTCGACCTGGTCACCCCAGGTCGACCATAGTGTCGACCTGCCAGTCGACCTACCTGGTCGACCTGGCTGGCTGGGTCTGGCTCTGGCTCGAATTTCTGTGGCTCGGTGTGTCATTAGGGCTGACATGTCACCTCTTGATTGGCTCTTTGAACTTTGTATGGTCTAGATTCCTCCTGTCTGCATCTGACGGCTCAAAACAATCTAAAAATCTATAAATACACCCTAAGTCTCAACTAAAAATTCACACAAAAAAATAAGATGGGAGTCGTCATGCTGCCAAGAAGGAATTGAGCGTAGCCGTCAAGAGAGAGGAGCTTAGAGACGAATCAAATTAAGAAGAAGACTAAAGCTTAATCAAATTAATCAACGCAACGTTAATCTACCCAAAGGAACGCATCTCAATTTCAGAATTCAGAATCCAGAATTCAAGATTCTGCATTCGTTGTAAGTATAGTGATCTTTCACAATATGAATAAAAACTGTGACGTGATTCGATGTAAATGAAAATAGAATTGTGTTATGGTATAATGATGATATGAATTCTGTGTATTGTAATAATTCTGTCATGACTTGTGTATTGATATTTGTGGCATAAATTGATTGATGCAAGCCTATTGGACATTTGTATATGAAAATAATGGCACTTGCAAGTTTGTGGCAAAAACTAGAATTTGATCCCTTTATGTTTATGTCTATGGCATAGACTATATACATTCTCTAAGTCTAAATTAAGGCTTATGTAAACATGTTTAAGATTTGAGACCTTTTATGCCTACATGACCCAAAACCTATGAACACATTCTTATGTTTATTTGCAAGTATAATTGGATCTATGTTAAGTATCGTTTGGGTTACATAAACTATGCAAGTTCATGTTGAAATAGGCTATATGATTAGATGTTAAAATTGGACATTTCGGTGAATATACAACATGTTAGTTTTGTGGTTGACATTATTCCAAGTTAAACATGTTTAAACCCAAGTTTGTATAAGCCTAAACTATGCCATTTCATAAGTCACCTACTTAGTTATACTTTGATTTGAACGCAAGTTCACATGACCCATAATTTATGTTAGTATCGATAAATTGCAAGTTCATGCGCCACACACCTTTATGTATTGTGAAATATTACATGTTCTTAATTTCCCTTTTTCTCACATTTAAAAAGTTGGGCCGAATTGTGTCGAACCCAACATTCGTTATAATGTTGCGAACATACAAACGGGGGTAATAACGTTGGGTGTAAAACATGAAAAATATATGTTGGCATGGTTGGCACATGCCAACGACAATGACATTTAAGCGGTATGAATTGTTATACCCAAGAATAAAGGACATGACATTTACATATAATTGAGAAGTGATAAAATATGTAAATTTAGAAAACATGGTATGATTAACCCGAGGTTGGATTGAGTTGTGACGTAACCTGCCCGAACCCGCCCGGCTGTCCAGTAGTCACAACAATACCTATCCAATGTGGGTGGTTAAGCATTGAGCCCAATAAGGACCCGAGGTTAGACTGAGCTACGTTGTAAACCTGCCCGGAACCGACCGGCACATCCAGTAACCGTAGCAATATCTGTCTAATGTGAGTAGTCAGGTGCTTTAAGAGGCTAAGGGCAGATGGTAGGGTTAAGTCAACTATAAATACTTACCAAATTCAACATGTTAACAAGAATTGATGGGTGGGGTTAGGTTAATATAGACACTTAACCACTTGACATGTTTGACTAGAAAACCCTAGTAACGAAGGACCCGTTTCAGCAGTAACCCAAGTTAGGTATCATGGTACCCTGAAACTAGGCAGGGTGGGGCACGATTACTGGGCTGATTGTAAGCGGTCAAAGCGACGGCGGTGGGTGCAACAGTGTAGGTTCTAACGGGGTGCGGGCGTGCACTCACTCCGGAGCAGACAAACATGGCACTGGGGGCACCAGTAGTATAACCTATGCCTTCTAGAATTGTGTCGGGGCCGCCACCATGGGTCTTGATACACCCCATGGTGGGACCAACATAGGTATCTACAATTCTTGGGGGCCATATGACACATGTTTACGTGAGTAGGAGCCGATCTTTAGAAAATGGGATCACTTCACCCTCAGCATGGGGTGCCAGTTAGAATAAGCTTAAGTAGGTGCAGAGATATAGTGTGGGTGCTATAGTACATTCGATTCTAAACCACACTTCCTTAGCTTGTGATACTTGCCTGTTTTCAGTTTATATCTATCATGCCCTTTTTCTTATTCACATACTGAAGAGTCACTAGATTTACTCAGGCTTTATGTCTGACTTTATTTTCTTTTCGTCTTCTTTTCTTTCGTTCCCCCTCCCCCCCCTCAGGTCCACAGGGAGGAAACAACTTAGCTCAGTCAGACTCTTTGCAAGCTCCAAGACCATAGATGTATTGTTTGGATCTCTTTTGCTCGGATTATGGCTTTGGATATCACTATGGGGATTTTTGTTACTTTATTTATGTTTTATGCTTCTTTAATAATCAAGACAGTATTGAGGTTGTAAATGTTGGAAGTATTTTGAGACAATTATGGAAATGTTTTATATGAACACGTATTGATGAAATAAAAGCCTGTTTGTTTTCCGCTGCTTAAAATATGTGTACTTATATATGTCTTGTGTTTATCTGTGACTTTTACTTATAAACCTCCACCAAAGTTAAGGCATTCCCTTTGTGAGTGACCTTAATGGAGGTGGGGTGTTTCAATAATGAAATCTGTAATGCTTGTCGGAGTTCTTCTCGCGGTTGGTAGATTCCCTCATGTTGAGCTTCTTGTACTGATGAGTGTTATAGGTCTCTAAATTGATAGTCTCCAGTACTTGGTTGAGAGGAGTGTAGATTCTGTAATATGGGTAGTAGTCGTGCTACTTGGGATCTCCAGGAGTCTGGTTGTTGTTGTGACTGCCGGTTTTGTCGTTGTTCGGCTTTGGCTTGAAAGGGAACACCCCTTTACCCTTGTCGGAAGATTTTCCTACTTGCTTGCCTTTGACATTGTCGACGGTGGTGCCGGTATGTGGATTATTGGGTGGATGCTTTAAACAACTATATTGCACTGTGCTTCCTATTGGCATAGGAACTGGTCGGTTTTTCCTAGAAAGCTTCCAGAGTCTTGGGTTGCCTTCTATCAATCCATGCCCGGACTTAGAGTTAGGAAGGACTCCATTGGCGAGCTGAACAAGAACTGTGGGTGGTTCAAGATCATCAACCTCAACGAGGGCGGTGTTGAAACGATCGAGGTTGCTTTTGAGTGTTTCGATCGAGCCCTGATAGAGGTTGGAGAGATTGAGGGTATTTTCTAGAGTCGTGACATGCATCCTGAACTATTTGACCATTTCCGTAGCCAGCTGGTCAAAGGTGTTGATTGATTGAGCCAGGAGTCGGGTGAACTAGAGCAAAGCTATGCCTTCCAAGAAAACCGGGAAGTGATTACACTTGATAGCATCTATCGCCCGACTGGAATCCATGTGCCACTCATAGCAATTTAGGAAAGTACATGGTTCGTTTTTTTCCCCGTAAAGTCCCAGTTGTGGCATGTTGAAGCGTTAAGACCACTCGGCTTCGTGAACAGCCCTGGTGGAAGGGTTACGCCTCATGTTGATTTTCCACACGTCGTTAGCCTTTCCTCGCATGTCTCTCTTGATCCTTCAGACCATGCTGGGGAGATATGCAGATTGAATATATTCAAGTGGAATCCAGCGATTGTGGTTCATTTTAGGGGTCCTGGGTCGTTGACGTCTTATAGGTGGACATCGACATCGTCCTCATACGTGTCATCAACGTTGTTTGCTAGATTCTGGTGTGGTTGGTGAGGTTGAGTCGACTGATGTTGATTAAGAAGAACTTAGGCAAGTTGCCGGAAGCATAGGCCCCAAGTTCAAAGCAACGACGGTTGGATTTTGACAAGGAGGGGGTCGGTTATTAGGACTTGATTCATCATTCATAACTAACCAAGAACGGTCGCGTTGATGCGTTCCCTCATTGAAAGTTATGGTAGTCTCGTTATTGTTTCCATTGTCGCTGCCATGAGCATTAGTGCGGGTGACGACATTGGCATTGAGAGTCATCCTCCATCTTTGGCTTGGGCCTCAGTTTCGAGGCGTTGGATTGCGGCCGAACGACAAAACTGTTCTGAGCAAGCTGAAGTTGAGCAACGAGACGTTGACCTTCCTGAAGTCGTTGCATTAGCTCGATGTTCGTCTTCAACATGTCGTTGAGCTCTCGAGATACATCTTCCAATTATTTATTAAGTGTGAAAAGTTGTGCTTGAGTTGCAGGAGCATCGGGGTCCATAGGAGGGATGATATCCATTTCAGCTGGGTTCCCCGCTTATTGGGGTTGTTGAGAAGCAACAGTGTCAGAAACAACATAAGGTCTGACCATTGGGTTCTCTGGTCGCTTAACCATCATAAGCAGACTTGAGCGGTAGGTTAGGAAGAAACCTAGGTAGCACGTTGAAGTCGAGATGGTAATGCACGAAAAGAAGTGACTCTAGGTTCTCAGTGAAAGCACTAAATTGTTGATGGCAAAAATGCCGCCACACCCAAAGATTCTCTATTACTAGAGAATACTGTTTCTCGTGGGAAAATTAAAGTGTGAAAACAACAAATAACATAGAGGTTTATTGTGGTTCAGTCCATGAGGGGCCTACGTCCACTTTGAAGGATTTTGTTGATCATTTATTCCCAAAATTGAGTTACAAGCACTGAACTACATAATTACATTTGTTTACAAGTTTTTCTATGTATATTGGAGTCACAGTAGTCATATGCTAAGTCTTGGAAAAAATTTATGTATGCTTCTTCTTCCTCAAGAGTTATGCTGCCATTAATGGAGTCCTTGGATATCGTAGAGTTGTCAAATCAAATTCCAATCTTGGTAAAGAATGAGCAAGGGGATATACTGTAACGCCCCACCCCGAGACCTACCCTAATAAAGATCATTACTGAGTAATGAGTAACATTGTTAATTAGAGCAGAGAATAGGGTTGATTAAGGGTGAACATCTGTATTTTCGTATTAGACGAGTATCAAATATGTCGGTTAGATGTATTTTTTTAATTTCTTAGCTGAAGAGGATTGACGTACTTAGTCGTGTCTAATATAGCTACAGTGGGTAAGGAATATATTCAGAACGAAGTACAAATATAACACATACGACATATCGCATAGAGTTAAAAATAGCGGAATCATAACAATACATGCGTACATACTCAAATGGTACAATTGACTATGTACGAATACATGAGTCTCAAGAAAATATACATCAAGTGACTCAAACATCTTAACACAAGACTCTAAGACTTAGCTCTGGAATGATATAGCCAAAGTTACACGAAGCAAGCTCGAATTGAAAGATTCACCTAAAAGAACCCGGTCTGACCCGAGCAATAAATACACAGGTCAATCTAGCTAAAACGCTGATTAGATGATAATGATATAAGGTTAAATAAGGGAAACACTTCTTACTTGGCGAAGAATAAGATTAAATATCATATAGGATATAGGGTCACATAAACAAAATAGAGTCAACAAAAGGAAATTAACACAATCAACAAGTGTTAGCTTTGAGCTAAATGTATGCATCACCATTTAAAATCCCAAAAGTCATCAAACACATACTCCAAAATTAAGACCAAAACACTCCAAATTCTGCATAATAAACTTATAAGAGTTCAACCAACTCAAAAGTGATTTTAAGTTTTGAATCCACAAATTATCCATGAGGCTATAATAAAAATTTATCATCACATATCACTAAAGATGGATCCAAATCATTATCAGCACAAAAATCATCGAAACCACATAATGGATCCAAAAAACAAACCATTGCATATGCTTCAATAATGAGCTCCCCCCGAGCTTATTCCAAGCACTATAAATGTATTCAGACGCCCATCAATTTTTACCCCCACCCCTAGGTCAAGTGAATATGTATATAAGGCTCACCCAGAGCCTAGCTTCCCCTCGAAGCAAGTACTGGCATAACAATAACAATAGAAAATGTATAACTAGCTACCTAATAGTAACTCGAAAAGTGAAAACAATATGTCCCATACATTGGTTTCACTAATCGATTTACAGCAAGCTAGCCTACTCCACATCGAAAAGCAACAATGTCTTCGATTCGACGAGTCAAGAATAAACCAATATAACTAATCAACATATCCCACACTATAGGATCGATTATATCATTTAAATCATGTCATGTTTTCTTGAAGTGTGCAAAAAAATTTGTGTAATACGGAAAATGATTGGTTTTCAGAAATCAGATTTTAAATCAATTGAGAAACCGTTCGGGTTATTTGTTTGAAATTTTTCTATGTTTCAAAAAAATAAAAATCAATAGTACTATTGCATTAAACATATTTTTTTTTCTTTTTATTAAAATGAAAACATATAAAACAATTGTCTCAAGGCGAAGTTTGTATAAATATAGAGAAAATATTTTGGTTTTAAAATCACTCTAGGAACATATGCATAGTGTAGGAATCAACATAGACATATACAATAATCCCAACCAAACACATACAATATAAAATTCAAAATCGCACAAAACTTAAAATGAGAAAGATACAACCTTAAGGTTTTCAAAACTTTAAGAATTTCTGTATTTCGATCAGTAACATGAAAGTTACGATCAAAATACTTTTCAGCCAAAACATATATATTCGGTCTATCAATGACAGACCAACGAGAAAACATCAAATTTTAACCATATAAACCTCGAAATTTCACAAAACTCAACAAATAAAAGTTTTAGTATACATTCCAAGCTTTCCAAAACTTCAAAATTTTCTAAATTTTGATTAGTAATGTGAAGGTTATGATCAAAACACTTTTTAGCTAAAACATATGTATTCGGTCTATCCGCGGCAGACTAGCGAAAAAATATCGAATTTTCATCATATTAACTTTGAAATTTCACAAAACACAACAAATTAAATTGTAGCTTACATTCCAAGCTTTCCAAAACTTCTAAAATTTCTAAATTCCGATCTGTAACGTGGAAGTTATTGTCGAAATGGTTATCAGTCCAAATATGTGTACCCTATCTATCAATGACAGACCAACAAGGAAACGTCAAATTTTCTCCATATAAAAAACATAAATAGACAAAACTCAAAACAAGAAAGTTATATTCTAAATCCTAAGCTTTCTAGAACTTCAAAAATTTTCAGATTGCAATTAGCAATGTGAAAGTTATGATCAAATCATTTTTCAGATCTGAAATTTGGCCTAAGACAAAACTTGAGTTTTACGTAGATAAAACTCAACACAAACAACAATAATTAAAAAAAAAACTTAGCTAGAGTGAGTTAGTTTTACTCACCTTGTTTGAATTAGAAATGATTAGCTGTGATTTTGGATGCAAATTTGAAGCTTTTGGACATCCATGGCTTACGAGCTCCAAATTAATGACATGCGAGACTCTATGCTTTCATTGTAACTCGAGTTCCTCTCATGAGATTTGAGAATCTAATCGCCGATTGAAGCATAGCTGAAAGAAGATTAGTTGTCCTTTTTTTAAGATTTAATGGGAAAGAGGCTATGATTTCACAATATGAGGAGGGAGAATTAGCTTTTTGTTTCTCTTTAGGGTTTTTCCTCTTTCTGAAAGAAGAATGGGAATAGAGAGGAAGAATGTATGTAACCCTCTCCAGTAATTACCTAGCAACAAAATAAAAGAAAAGACATGGTCTGAACACTCCCAAATGGCCAAAACCAAATTAATTATGGTAATTAAAACACAAATACACTAATTTAAGGGTTAAACACAAGTTAACAAGCCAACTAAACATTATTATCACATTCTTAACCACTTAACAAACTCATAAACACAAACAATAATCATATTGTGTTATATTTGTAATTCCATACCCAAATTGAACACACAAACACCTTTACATCATTTTAAATATTGATTCAACAAAATACATCCACTAAGTGTTTTTGTTAAAAGAAAAAATATATCTTTATTTATACTTGGGCAATCTCTACATCACACAAAGATTTGTCACCAATTACTTATTTTAACACAATAAATCATTAATATGTCAAAACACGTATATTTTATTTTTATTGTTATATACAACAAATTTATATTATAACCCAAAATTACAATAATTGTTTTGTAATCAAAATATTTACAATTATTGTTATCAAGCCATAATAAAATGGTTTCAACTCAATGATCACCTCATAAATACATTTACTCTTTTATTTCAATTCCACCATACATATATTTTATGTACAATTAGCATTTAAAAAACACAAATTTTCCAATTTATTGATACAACAGAGTAGTTGTACCTTTTATTAACTCAACAAATAAAATTTATTACTAACGATAATGAAATACACCAACACCATTAGTATTAATTCACATCAATATTTATATTCTCATACAATCAACAAACTAATTTATTCATTGATTAACATTTTTAAAAGCCACATGTACACTTCCAATTAATTATGATAATTTAAACACGATTCCTCTATTGATACTATTATCGAAATACATCTTTATATTTAAAACCCCAATTAGTAATTTAGTAATTAAACCAGCAATTTACCCTTTGATATTAAAAATACATTTCCCTTTAAATATAGATTCCCGAAATATATTTTCAATATCCCCTTTAATTATTAAATTAAGATCTTACGATTATAGATTGGAATAATTTTCTATTATAACAAAGTCATATAGTTTATTCTACATACTTGATTTAGAAATGCTCAAAAACTCTGTTTCTAATTTAAATGTTATACTAGTTGGTTTCACAAACTCGTATCAACAACATATTAACTTAAGAATCACAAAACGCAGTAAATCTACACTTCCCGGATACCCGAAAATCCGGGTTGTTACAGACTTTCCCCTAAAATAAATTGCATCCTTGCAATTTGTTAAGATTAAAACCTCCTCAATTTATTTTCTACAAGTTACTTGTCTCAATTCTATTTCTTAAGAACTTCTTGATTAAGGAAATTACTCCATGGAATTCAGAATTTTCTACTGATTAAATTTTTAACACCAACTTTACCCATTTGAACTTACCTAAATCTTAGATAAAGTTTTAATCATATTCTTTAACTCGTTAGTATCAAGCTTTAAATAACACAACTTACCTTTGACAGGGCGTATTTTGAGGTACACACTCAAGATTTTCGCTCCTACATCATTACTTGACGCTACCTTTCCATCAAAATTATCTACATTTTCTTAACTATGGCTGCTACTTGGAATTTTTCAACCATCAAGTAGCCTCGCCATTCCCCAAGTTTATATCCAATTCAATGGCTGCAACATGTCAAGTGAATGTAATTATGAATGTGTATTCCAAAAGTGACGCACTTGCTTCAGAAAGTTTTATATCTAAAACACTATTATATTCAACCCATTTTAAATTCTCATTTACAATCAGATTTGAATAGCACCGAACCACTATTTTCCATCAATCCATCTTAATGCTTGGCTGCAATGTCGACATATCATCGCCTCGCCAAAGTCACCATACTCTATATTCCACATAGTTGTTTAACACTATCCCAAAGTGATAATATCATATTTTATTTCCATCAAACTTCACTTTTACTACTAGTCTTTAGTGTTAGATCGCTTCGAATAAGTGTTTAAGAAATTTCTATCGATATCATTGATCAGACGTATCGACCAAAACCCTTAAGACACTCATCGGGCCATTCAACACATGCAATGATCACCAATTTAAATTCACTCAAGGGTTGTATATATTACTACTCATCTTTAACATTCTCAGTTTTACCCAATTAAACAACCCATATTCCCAAAATTCTAATTCGTTTATTAGGTTACAAAGTAATTATCTCATTGATGTTTGTAAATCCTCACTATTCCCATCCCTTATCTCATGCTTAATTACTTCAAAATTTTAACACAGCCGAAGTGATTCACCTGCTTCCGCTGCGCACTTTGCTTTACTTTATTTCAACTTTAATATTCCATGCTTAAGGTAAAAAATCACTTTTAAATTTTATGTTTCAAATACCCTCAAAATCACTTTTACCCAACCCAACAATCAACACAAATATCAAGGATAAAGTATAAAAAAATTCTACATTTTTTTACCTAAAGGTTTAAACTTTGAAAGATAAAGAGGATAGAAAAATTCTCATATCAAATCACATTATGAAAAGAGATATTAACAATGGAATACTTATGGAATAAACCCCTTGTTCCTAGATGTATTCCTCAACCATAAGGGTCCCCATGATTCTCAGATAGGGAACTCAAGATAGGATAATAAAGGACACGACAAAGTGGACACAATTGTTATCCTTACACGTTGTAGCACATGCATTATTCTGGTTCTGTTCTGTGTCTAATGCACTTTGTCCTGAGCTTCTTCTCTAATACCATATTGTAACGCCCCACCCTAATAAAGAGCATTACTAAGTAACACTGTCTAGGGAAAAGGGCTAATTAAGGGCGACCATTCATAATTTTGTATTAGACGAGTATCAATACGTCGATTGGATGTATAAATTTTTATTTCTTATCTAAAGAGGATCGATGTACTTAGTCGTATCTAATATAAACTACGGTGGCTAAGTACTATATTCCGAACGAAGTAAAAATATAACACATACAATATATCACATAGAGTTTCAAACAGCGGAATCATAACAATACATGTGTACATACTCAAATGGTACAATTGACTATGTACGAATACACGAGTCACAAAAAATATGCATCAAGTAACTCAAACATCCTAACACAAGACTCTACTCTAAGACATAGCTCTAGAATGATATAGCCAATGTTACACGAAGCAAGCTCGAATCTAGAGATTTACCTAAAAGAACTCAGTCTGGCTCGAGCAATAAATACACGGGTCGGTCTAGCTGAAAGGCTTGTTAAATGATAATGATATAAGGTTAAATAAGGGAAACTCTTCTTACTTAGAGAAGAGTAAGTTGATATATCATATAGAATATAAGTTCACATGAACAACATAGAATCAACAAACGGAAATTAACACAATTAACAAGTGTTAGCTTTGAGCTAAACATATGCATCACCCTTTAAAATCCCAAAAGTCATCAAACATATACTCTAAAATTATCACCAAAACACTAGAAATTCTGCATAATAAACTCATAAGAGTACAAATAACTCAAAAGTGATTTTAAATTTTAAATCCACAAATTTTCCATGAGGCTATAATAGAAATTCATCATCACATATCACTCAAGATGGATCCAAAGCACCGTCGACGCAAAAATCATCCAAAGCATCATCAACACAAAAATCATCGAAACCACAAAATGGATCCAAAACATCAAACCATTGCATACGCTTCAATAATGAGCTCCCCCTGAGCTTATGCCAAGCATTATACATGTATTCAGGCACCCATCACTACGACCCCTCCCCCTCGGCCGAGTGTATTTTGACCCTCCCCGGGTCAAGTGAATACGTATATAAGGCTCCTCCCGAGCCTAGCTTCTCCCTGAAGCAAGTACTGGCATAGCAATGACAATAGAAAATGTGTAACAAGCTACCTAATAGTAAATCGAAAAGTGAAAACAACATGTCACATACCACATGTTTTACTAATCAATTTACTATAAACTAGCCTACTGATACCAAGCTGTGACGTCCCACCCCCGAGGCCTACATTAGTAAAGAGAATTACTAAACAATTCTGTCTACTAATGCAGAGAATAGGGCTGGTTTAGGGCAACCAACATAGTGATACACTAGTTATGAACTAAGTATGTCGGAAATTTCACTTCATCGTTTTTTAACCTCTCGAGTGGTTAATGTACTTAGCTCATAATTAATACAATACTATGATGGTTTTCCGGACCATTTATAATAAAATGCAATAATGAAAATATAAAGCAAAAACAGTCGCAGAAAAGTCACAGAGCAGTAACACACACATTTGTCCTACATCATACATAATACATCAGTTACATAAGTGGTATATAACTGCAATATATAGATACAAATCCTTAGAAAAAAGCAGACAAAACGGATAAACATTGATTTCTGACACACAAAACAAAGTAGGTCCAAGCCCAACAGAAGGTCCAAACAAAGCAAGTAAAACAATTCAAATATTTACAAAGCAACATTTCTACCAAATAATTCTTTAATTCTTTTCTTGAGGCTGATATTAAAACACTACATTAGTTGGGATAATAAATTTGGATAGTGAGACGATAACGATTTCATGTCAGCAATGCAGCCAGGTGGCATGATAAATTTTGTTCAATTAGTGGTTTAATATTATGCGACTATCTACTGAACACGATGACAAATGTTATATATTTTTCTAGTGGATCGACGTATTCAATAAATACTTGAGACAAAGCCATAGATGGCTATAGATCTATTAGAACTATCAAAACCAGACTCAACACGTCATCTGGCACCAAAGCTCGAAGTGTTTCCAAGTCACTGAAGGTTCGAACCAAGGAAGGATCAAGCACGCGACGGCCTCACAACACCTCATAACATCCACATTGCATCTCGCAAAAAACTCGCCTTACCACATGTGAATCGCATCATGCTCCCCACGGTTTCCCTCGCATCGCATCCTTCTAGATGCGGTTGCGATCACATCACCCGAGATACGATGCCATCGTATCCATCGAGATGCGATGGAAATCACGTCCCTCAAATGCAGTGGAATCGCATAACCTGGGATGTGATGCCATCGCATCACCCGGGATGTGATGCCATCGCATCACCTGGGATGCAATGCCATTGCATCCATCGAGATTTGATGGCAACCACATCCTCTAGATGCGATGGGCTTGCATCCTATGGGATGCGAGGCCATCGGATCATCCAGATGCGATTTTGTCGCATCCACTCGAGGCAACGTCATCACATCCCATGGAGGCAGCTCCCCTGGGGTACACAGCGCATCCCACAAGAGGGATGCGGTTTCCCTTCCATCAACCATATGCGATGCTATTTTCTGGTATGCGCGAGCCTGTGATGCGATTTTACGCTGAGTGGTCCCCAAATCCTACCTACTCCCACCTAACCACTCCACTATAAATACCCTCAAGCTCATTTATTACAAGGGTTGGAAAATTGCTGATTTGACATCTCTGTAGACCTCCAAGGGACCTCTCTAATGGCATCTTTGCTTTGGAGAAGAAGAAGGACAAAACTGACTTTTTCCCATAATCACACATGAGGACTATGACTTCAAATTACATGGAAATGCTTGTAATAAGATGCCTAGAAGGGGACTATAGCTTGTAATCATTGTTGTCAATAAAATATCAGCATCTCTTCCAAAGTGGACGTAGGCCCCTCATGGGACCGAACCACTATAAATCTCAAGTGTCATTTACTGTTTTCCTTCTATTCCGCACTTACTTTCCTTACACGAAACCATACTCTTAAGTAATTAAGATGGGTGCTGATGACATTTTTCGGCGTCAACATTCTAGTGCTTTCATTGAAATCCTAAGACTCGCTTCTTTGTCGCGCATCTCCATCTCGACTTCGATGTGCTCTAAGTTCCTTCTTCAACCTGTCGCCTGTTGGAGAATGGAGTTTCGACGACAACAACCTCATTTCAATATTAATTGATTATAAAATATATACTAACACTTTTATCTAGAATATATATATATATGTTTACATATGTAGGATTTATATACAGGAATTTATTCTGAAGATTGTACAGTTTAAAGATGTTAGAGATTCAGAATTCAGAGATGATTCAAGACTTATGAGTAATCAAGATTTCAAGATAAATATAGTAATAGAGTCTAGTTTATGTAAGACTCTGAATATCACTCCAGGTTCAAATTCAATTTTTTTTTTTCAATTTCTGTTTTCAAATTCTATCTTTAATCTCTATCTTCTCTATTATATTTTCTTTACTTTTGTTTTTTAAAAACTTAAGTTCTATAGTTTATAAGTTTTTATATATTATGTACATTATATTTATATAGTTTTAACTCTATAATTTTATAAATATATTTATATAGTTTATATTTATGTTTTCATATGATTTTCTACTTTATAATATTCATTTATAACACAATTTTTAATTCAAGAATTTCCAGAATTATATATATATATATTAAAACAATTCAAAAATGCTCAAAATTTAGTTTTACACATGCGTAGGTCGACATACATTTATGCGCATGCCGACATATAAATATCACTTTTTGAAAATTGAAAGGAAGTGTCTTTTCCCTATTTGTGACGCTCCAGAAATGTTTCAACCCTTCAAATGTTATAAATAGGGGCTTATTTCGAATTTTTTCATAATTCTTCTTCTCCGTCTTCATCTCCTTTATTTACACCATTATATTTTCTCATTTTTATGATTTTTACACCTATACTCTACCGAATTCAATTCTATTTACATAAAAATTCTTCTTCTCTCACTCTCTACTTATTACTCTCTGAATCAAAATGCTATTGAAGAGTTATAGTCTATTGTAATCATCTGGGAAGTGTATGTAATCTGTGTGACCCTTGTAGCCGTGAAATCAAGGAGGTTGCAATCGGTGTGACCCTTGCAACCGTGAAATCCAGGAGAGTATACTTGATCAAGTGTTTGTGGAACCGGTGTTACCCTTGTAGTTGTTAAATCAAGGAGAGGATTGTAATTGGATATTGATATAGTAATAAAACTCTGCGTAATCCAGAGTTGTGTGGGACAGGACATAGGAGCAATTCCGAGCCAATATAAAATCCAATGTGTTCTTTCTTTTTCTGCATTTTTTTCTTTATATCTGTGTTTTTGTTTGATTCTATTTCTGTGATTGTTTCTATGGTGTTTGATTCATATAGTAGTTCATATAAGTTTTAGTTTTTGTTTAAATTCTCAAACACTATTCACCCCCTCCCTCCAGTGTTAGTTTTGCCTTAATGATCCATTCCACAGTCCCTAATAATTGGTATCAAAGCCTGGTCTTCCAAAAAGTTCATAATCTGATTTTTGAAAATTTAAAATGGCAAATTTTGAAATAATTTATAACATTAGTTTAAACTCATAATCTGATTTTTGAAATTTGATTTTTAAAATTTTGAAATTTTGAAATCCTTGATATATGGATATGTTACAAAACCATCATGATATTGTCGTTTAAAATAGTAGATTAGTCAGCTTGAAAAGTCATTTGATTATTTTGAAAAGTCATTTGATCATTTTGAAAAGTCATTTGATTATTTGAAAAGTTATTAGATTATTTGAAAAGTTATGTTGTTTTACAGGAAAAGGTGGCTATTGGATATTCGAACTCTGAAAATATTGGTGACATAGCTGTTGAAAATTCAAATTCCAAAATGGTGTGTTACATGGCTGTTGAAAATTCAAAATTCTTACAAACACATGGTAGAAATCAAAAAGAGGAGAAGAGTAATGACGGTTAGTGAAAAGACATCAAGAGGAAATGGATATATATAAAGTAAATCAGCAAAGAAATGGGTACTAGATCAATTTATAACCTTGGATTTTCATCTACAAACTATGTTCATACTGTACTTATCTTCATTTGCTTCGTAATGTCGCTGGTTTCATGCGAATTCATCAAGAATTGACCAAATAATGATCAAATGAAGTTTTGGTGAATAAACAAAGAAGGAAACCAAAACTGTCGACGATGATCTTCAAATTGCATCCACGGGTTAGACTATTTTGTCTAAATCCTTTTCCATATTGTAGTTCTCGTTCTCGCGGTTGTTTTTATGGGTAGATCGTCAAATTCCGATCAAAATTGAGTGAGATATGACTATTTGAAGTTGATTATGCAAAACTGAAAAACTGTTACGGGATTTCATGCATCTCTCTTATTGTTTCAACTTTCTGCACCCCCAATACCATCCAAATTCATCCCCAAACTATTATTAGATTGTATTCCTTGAATTTCTATTCGATTTGCCGCTGATTTTGTCAAATTCCGTTAAGAAATGAAGAAGTTATGCCTCTTGAAAGTTTGATTGAAAGTGAAAAATGAGAAGAAGAAGAAGAAGAAAAGAGATTGTGAAGAGACATGACTTTTGGGCCTATTTATAATAGCTGAAGTGTCTTTTCATTCAAATTCAAAATTTTGGCGCCAAGTTGGTTGAACTACTAAATCTTCAATATCTTCCTCATTCGGTGTTCAAATTCAGCAAATGAATATACTATCCGGATCAGAAAAACGAGACCATCGCAGTATAGCAGATCTCACTGTCAAATTCTGAAAGATGTAAACGTATGATTTGTAATAATGGTAGGACAACAAAATGGAAGATTGCAAAAACAGGTACGCCTTACAATTAGGGCTGTCAATGGGTCGTGCCGGGTCAGGTTTGGGTCGGGTCAAGTCGGGTTCGGGTTGATTTATAAACGGGTCGGGTCAACCCGTTTATTAAACGGGCCATATCTTCCCAAACCTAACCCAACCTATTTATAAACGGGTTGACCCGACCCGACCTGCGTAACCCATTTAACTAAATGGGTCGTGTCAGGTCGTGTTGGGTCGGGTTTATCTGTTTGACCCATTGATAGATATTGCCTACTAATATAAACAACAAAAGAGCCAAATCACCAACATGCATACTGTTATATTATCACCAACATGCAACAAGTTGCAAAGTCACCAACAGATAGCACATATATAAAGCATGAAATCCCCATATTCAAAATTCATTTTCTATACATAAGTATATATTCTCATACTGCATAAACTAAAGACTACCAGTATGGAAGAGATACAGTTGTTATAAGTAAAATATAACTAACAACATATAAGAATAAATTAGTAAAATATAACAGCTTACATATACGAGCATACTGATTACTGTATACATAAAAGACTAACACTAATAGTATACATAAAAGACTAATAGTATGGAAGAGATACAATATATAATTGGGTTTGGCGGATCAAAATCGGGTTAGCGGGTCAACCCTAAACCCATCCGTTTATAAACGGGTCAAATTCGGGTTGACCTGAAAATGACCTGCTAACTAAATGGGTCGGGTTAACCTGCTAATTTTCGTGCAGGTTTCAGGTCGGGTCACGGGTCCGGTAGGAAATTGACAGCCCTACTTACAATGTTTTCATAATTATCATTACGTTTAAAAATATACATCTAAGTACATAGTTAGGTACAGAAATTTATCCCTTTTATAATTTTAGACATTTTGGTTCATATGTCGATACACCAATTTAATTAAATCTTTTATATCCTAAATTCAAAATTCATAACTCTTTGATTTGGTTTTGAAAAACTAAAAGGACATCTTTTCAATATGAAAATGTCAGTTCAAACTCTAATTATCAATTTTGTTTCTTTATCTATGTTTCATATATTTTGTTTCAAAAATATATTTTGAAATTATAGTACATAGATATGTTAATATGCTTGAAATAATTTAACATTTGATTTCTCTATAAAATATAAATTTAAATATATCTTTTATATGTAGTTTAAACATTTACAGTTTAACTTATATTTTTTTGTAACAAATATTGTTTGTAACTTAAGACTAATTTCAATTTCTTATTAAAACTTGTATATTTGATTTAATATTTTGGTATAAAGAAATATATACATATATATGGTTTTTATAGCTTTATAGGTTATTTTATAAATTTTTATTTAACTATAAATTTCTTTTAAAACTTTTAACATATAAATGGTTTTTTAGACAATTAATATATTTTGATTTCTAAAAGTTTAAATTTAAAATTATTTGTATCAAAAGATTGATTTATATTTCATAATAAATTAAATTTTAAGTCCCTTTTTTTAAAATTAGTTTATATAGACAATTATGAATATATGTTTATATAAAATAGTTTACTTTTTATGATATAATTCTATATTCTCTTTAAAAAGATCTTCAAATTTTACTACATTAAAGAAGCACCCTGCTAAGATTATTTAACTTAACATTTCTCATAGAATTACTTTAAAATTTTTGTTATCTACTATGAATACCATAAAACTTTCATCTTTACTTTCCTTTAAATCTCTTTCATAAGTATCATTAATCTAAGTCTTGATTACTATCATTACACATCTTATTTCATATCATACATCATCTCAAATTAAAACCATTCACATCACAAGTTGCATTCAATATATCACTTCATAAAATTTTGCATATGACATACTGCATTATGACCAACACACTGCATTACATGTTAATTTTAACTCCATACATAACAAGTATGCAATATGAGAAGTTTTTATATAATTAAAAATATAGGATTATTAATCAGATACATAACATATTTACTTTGTCTTGATTAACTTGATTGGCTTGTTCGGCTTGGTTGAATTGATTGGCTTGAACTGATTAACTTGTTTGGCTTGTCTGATTTGTTTGACTTGAATAACTTGATTGACTTACTTGACATGGTTAAATCTCATTAGTAGTTGATAGATTTTCTAGAAAAATACTTATGTATCTATCGTTGATAGGAGTTTTATAGGGTTTTAGGATAAATAGAAATTACAAGAAATGTTTAACTGTTTTTTTGAATTGGTGTTTTGTGACAACAGAACTTAAATCGGTTGATTGTTTGACTCAAATTTCTTGACTTATATTAAGTTGTATCATCGGTTTTAGGATATCTTATCAAAATTATTTCTTAGTCTAGATTAAAGACTTATTATAGTTTTTAAGGCAATCAGGGTGTGGGCTAGGTTTAGTCTTGTATTAGATTAAGGGGGAGTTTTTTAGTTTCTAGGATTAGTTGAAGGTTCAAGAAGTGTTATTTTGGTTTTTTTTTTGGTTTAGATTATTTAGATTGAATGTTTGTTTGTTTGAATTACTTGGTTGAATTGCTTGTTTGGATTGATTGTTTTAATAGATTATAAAATTTGATTGGTTTTACTTAGTTTATTATTCTTTATTTAGTTTATTAGACTAGTATAGTCATAATTTTATGAGGAGTTATAATCTTTTAGGCTTAGAATCATATATTTAGAGGGAGATATAAGGATATTATAGAATCAAGGATAGTTATGCTATCGTCGCAGTGGATTACTTTACCAAATGGGCATAAGCCGAGGCCCTCGCCACAATCACCACTAAGAAGGTAATCAACTTCGTTTTCTGTAACATCATCACACGAATGGAGTTCCCCAGGCTATCATCTCGGACGACAGGACCCAGTTCGAGAGCGCCGAGTTCAAAATTTTTTGCCGACTACATAATATCGAGAAGAGATTCTCATCGGTAGCTCATCCTCAAGCCAATGGGCAAGTCGAGCTTGTCGACAAAGTGATTAAGTCCATCATCAAGAAGCGTCTGGAAGAGGCCGGAGGCTTGTGGGATGAAGAGATCCCTCTGGCTCTATGGGCCTACCGAACCACCTACAAGTCAGCGACCAGTCACACCCCTTTCGCTCTTGCCTACGGATTCGAAGTCGTCATTCCCATTGAGCTAAAGCTCTGGTCTTATCGAGTCACTTACTACGATCCGAAGACTAACCAAGATCTCCTCTTGGAGTCGCTTGACCTGCTCGAAGAGAAAAGGAACGAACCCGAGCTCAGAGTTGCCGCTCAACACCAACGAGTCGCCCAATACTTCAACTCTAGAGTCTGTCCCAAGGACCTCGATGTCGGCGATCTCATCCTGAAGCGGATCTTTCCCACACCGACTGGCCTCAGTCCTCGATGAGAGGGCCCGTACATCATACAACGAAGACTCGAAGGTGGGACTTTCAAACTAGCAACCGTCAACGGCGCCGCACTCTTGAGGGCATGGAATGGAGAACATATTCACCATTAGTTTACGTAAATGATTGTATAGATTTACCGCTTTCCAACAATGTTTAATTTTCTTTTAATTGAAGCCATTGTAAAGGCTGTTACTGTTATTTGTAAATATTATGATCGGTTATTTCTATGTTAGTGACATGTTTGCTTTTCGCGTAGTATGTTGGAACAACCATGACAACCTTCTTGCATGCACAAGTACATAACATGGGATCGAAACCTGGAGGATGGGAGTCGGTACCACCAGTCAAGTCTCGAATCAACAATGAGACCAAGTATGGAAAACATGCTGGACGAGCACCCCGAGCATGGGAGCCAGTACCACCACTCGAATCTCAAACCAACGACGAGACCAAGTATAAATAACACCACCTGAGTCTCGAACCAACAATGAGACCGTGTATAAATAACACCACTCGAGCTTGCATCAACTATGGGATCGAGTATAAACATCACCACTCGAATCAATGACGAAACCGAGCACAAATCGTTCCACTCCCACATCTCTGGGCTCAGGGGCATCCCATCAGCCAAGCAAGTGTGATATCGACCACTCCAGCGGCTCCATCTGACCCATTCAGGTTCGGATCCGGGTACCTCTCGAATCTCGAATCAACGACGAGACCGAGCATAAATCGTTTCACTCCCAAGTCTCCAAACTCGGGGGAAGCCCATCAGCTAGGCAAGTGTGATACCGACCACTTCCACGGCTCCATTCGACCCATCGGGTTCGGATCCAGGTACCATTTGGAAAATAAGCGATGCCCTCGAGCTCTAAACCCGAATGAACGATGGGAGAGCCAAATATGACAGATCCACAATGTCCACGCCACCTCGCAACTTAGGACCAACGTCCTCCGAGAGGTCCAAGAGAGAGGGCACCTGACCTGAAACCCGTGCTCCTGGCCAAAGGAGGGCCCAAGAGAGGAACCAATGCACGACCTCCGTACAACCGGGGCACCCCCCTAGGGCGGAGTCTCCAATCATATTTGTTTGAGTGTAACAACAAGTACGCTTGTGCAAGTATAGGACGCTGGAAAAGCATAAGACGAGCATTCGAACACTTAACATAAATGCGGTATAAGAAAGGCTAACTACTTCTTTCATTTACATGACTAAAGAAAACTACATATTTTTATATCTTTCTTTCTAACGACAAGGTGCACATGAAAATTACACCATGCCACCAAAAGACAAAAAGCGAGGGCCATACTCGCACATACTATCGACCTACATCACCAAAAGACAAATGCAATGGTAATTTGGGCAACTCGCCCTGCTCCACTGCTTTGAGCCCCTTGTCTCCTTTCTTCTTCTTCTTGTCCGAGTCTCTACTCGACGGATCATAACCTCTCTTCCTCCGCCTCCTGGAGCCACTTCCTTCTTTCTCCTTCTTCCTTTTAAATGGGGAAGAGAACCTAAGAGACCCCAACAGGATCTCCTCCTCGTCATCACCACTTGTAATCTCTGTGATCTCATCGTCAGGCGAGATTTCCCTCAAAGGCGGAGGAACAACCTCGCTTGAAAGCACAAGAATGGATGGCCCGCTCTCCTTCCCCTTTGGTCTGGTCTTAGCGACCACCTTTTCTAACTCGTCTTCCCAGCCCTAAGTTTTCTGGACTCTGCTTCCTGTAACTGTCTGTACGTCTTCGCGGCCTTTTTCTTAGAGGCCTCAGCATCGGCCTTTTCCTTTAGATCCGCCTGTTCCTTAGTGGTAGCTTCCCTGTCTGTGACACCCACGGGATTCGAACCCCCAACCTCCCGGAAAGCAACACCATGCACTAACCACTGTGCTAAAAGATCTTTGTGTTAGCTTTTCGAGAGGGGTGTTACAGACTACCCACCTTAAAGAGCCCTACGTCCTCGTTGGCTCATATCACTCACCACCCAGGCGTTATGCATGTAACCCACATTAGTACCACACCGACCGACATCCACAGCATTATATACATAATTCCGGCTGGGTATAGGCTCTGATACCAAATGTGACACCCACGGGATTTGAACCCCCGACCTCCCTGGAAGCAGCACCACGCACTAACCACTGTGCTAAAAGATCTTTATGTTAGCTTTTCGAGAGGGGTGTTACATTGTCCCTTTGGACCTTAGCAACGATGTCTTGTTCATCCTTCCCATTAGCCTTTACCAAAGCCATTTGCCAGGCTAGCTCATCAACTACCTTTTTCATCTCTAGTTTCTCATCCTTGGCGCGTAAGTCAACATGATGCTCTTTGAACATCCCACACATCTTGTCATCGCTCACTTCGGCGGTTTCTATCACTGACGCTCCTCCCCATCTCTTCCTATAAAGGACCAAAAGAGTACCAGCTCCTCCTCAGAAAATGTAAGCTCAGCTCCTACCCCTTCTCCAAGCTGACCCACAAATCCCTCTATTCCAATCTCGAGCTACCCAAACTAGGCTGGGTCTAGGCTCACTGTCACTCCTACCTCGAAGGGACCTGCACAACCAATAGAAGGCTCATCAGTCGGCTCAATTCCCGTAAACTCGTGCCTCTAAGTACTTAAGAGGGTGTTACTTTACCTACCAACACCTAAGGCGTAGCTCCGATAGGCGCTGAGCCCTCGCCTGCTGTCTGGGTTAAGCTCTCAAGTCCCAACCCCGGTTTGTATTTAGGTACGACGTGGGCTGAAACTTGCGAGTAGTTGTTGGAGCAGACAGCCCAGCAGGCTGTTAAGATGATCTACCTCCACTGAACTCTTGGGCCACCACCAAACTGTTTATGTCCGCGGTCTTTCCCTTCGCGGCAGCCCATTTTGCCTTAGCATCATCCCTCAGCAACTGCCTCCCATCTTGCAACGTCAAGCACTCTTTCTCGTTCAAATGAGAAAACATTAAATCAATTTTATATATGGCATCCACCTCCTACAGATCAGCCTCAAAATCCAATAATATGTCCTACACTTTGGCCAGTACCCTGAGGTAATCATCGACCCACGAGAGATCGCGATACTTAAGCACTTTGAAATACATATCCTAAATATAGGGCACCAGATCCAGTTCCGCTTGGGTTGCGTCATCCTCAGTTGTAAATTTGAGCTCCTCTACCTCTCTCTCATGCTCGTCCCTTACCATATCCACCTGGCCAAACGCATCCCGAGCTGTGTCCTCGGCCTTTTCCTTATCTTTTTTGGCCTCCTTAAATTATTTCTTCAATTCGGCATTCTCCTGCATTAGCCTCTGAGTTTCCGCATTCTCAACGCTCAACCTCTCATTCTCCTTCCTCAGGATCTCATTATCCATCTAAAGCTAGGATACCTTATCATTGTCCTTCTTCAGTTAGGCGTTAACCTATACTAGATCAGCTTTATCCCTCTTGAGGGTCATATTCTCAGTTGTTAACGAGGCCGTTGTATCCTTGAAAGTCAAAGTTGCATGCTCTGCCTCCCTTTTTAGCCTCTCGTTTGCCTCCTTCAACTCTGTTGTGTCAACAATAAAAAAATTAATATTCCAATAAGGTACTACAAGCTCAAAAAACGTCGATGACATAAGGACAAGCCTCACCTATCTCTTTCTCCAGATTTCGGACAGTCGTCCGCTCAGCATCAACGGTTAGACCCTGGTTCTAGATCTCCACATTCTTGGCCCGAATCAGGTCACAAAGATGCCCATAATACCTATTGAATTCTGCGCCTGGTGGTAAGCCTGATATACTTTCTTCCATACGAGAGCAGTGTCGTCACAAGGAATCGGGTTAAGATCCGATGTCCACATCAACTCCTCAAAGTAATGCTTTGGGAACTGCTCTTTCAAGAGGGCCACCTTCTTCTTATTGTTTAGTTGCATGACTTTCGGTCCTCCCCTCGACGTACCCATCCTCGGTGGTCTGAGATCCACCGACTATACAACATGACTGGTAGATCTATGACTGGGCTCTACTTAAGGTGTGAGAAGGGAAGCGTCGAAGCTTGCGGTCTAGTGCCCGCGGTCTTAAGCCTTGAATCTGCCCCTGAGGAACGAAGTGGTGGTACCACAAGGGAGGGAGGATTGAGGCAATTTGGCCCCTTTCTTGAAACCACTCAAAACTAAGCTCTTTGGCGGTTGCCAACCCTCCAATCCATGGCCTTGATACCTACCGTCACCACTTTCGCGAACCATTTCACCTACACAATGCAGAGTCAAAGGTTAGGCCAAAGCATTTTGCATACATAAACAAAGGCTGTGTTATGCGGTGTTTATGAGTGTGCCCCTTAAGGGCACTCTCCACAGACCAGATTGAGACCTTCTTGGAGGAGTTATCTCCTTAACAGGTAAAGTTAAGCTTCCAAAGCTTGTTCCACTGGGGGAAGACAGTGGAATATCGATCGGAACATCATCTAACCCTTTAAATTGATCCGCTCTCTCCAACGAAGCGGTGGTCCCGGAAGTGGTTATCGGGGGAACCGGCCTCACCGACACTCCCGCTCCAGCCTCAACATTCGTAGGTGGGACCGAAGTGGATGGTGGACCATCTCCTCTACCAACCGTTTCCTCGACATCAGCACCGCTCGCGCTAGCACCTTCCTGGATCATTGTAGCCTGGGGTCGTTTAGTTACAGCAGGAAATGTTTTCCATTTACGGCCGAAGAGCTCCTTTTTTCCTCAGGATCTTCACTCCCCTTTCCGGAAGTAGCCTCCCTGAACATTGTCCGATTTCGCGGAAGCAAGCCTGTCCGGCGAAGGGCTTCCTCATCCAAAATCTTGTTCGTGAGGCGAAACTTCCTTCGGAATAGCTTTCAAACATGCTATACCCCCTGGTTCTCATTACCCTTTGGCACCGACAAGATCACTGTTAAAAAAAGTCAAAATTAGGACAAAGTATGTAACACAACCAACATCAAATTGGAGACAACAAAGATACTTCCCTCCAGCTAGCATCTCGCAAAACCCGAGGGACAGAGAACAAAGAATCATTCAGATTTAAACAATCCAAGTCTGCTCCACGACCCTTCAATGAACCAGGCACTGTGTATCGCCTTTAGGAAGTAAAGGGAAGGCGAGGCCTTGGGTCCCCTCTTTATCTGAAATAAGGACCGGGTGTCCTCTCCGGTAAGTTCCTCGCGCAGGTATTCTCTAAATAGATGACAGGTACAGAGAAGAAAGGCGTATCCATTTGGATGAAGCTGTATAGGCGCTAAGCGGAAGTAACTCAGCATGTCACGGATGAAGTCACAAGACGGGAGCACGCACCCCGCGATGCACATGTGCATATTCCATGTAGTGTATCCTTCAGGCGGAGCGTGCGCCTGGTCTCCCTTCTGGGGAACTATAACATGGGTCCATGGTATGTTGAATCTTGTGCAAATGCGCCGCAGTTTCATCCACACTTGAACCCAAATCTGGAAGGTTGTCAATAATGATGGCGCCTTCCATCACATCAGGAGCCTCGAGTACGTCACTCGTCTCAATATCTATGTCTTGAACAGACCTCTCCTCAACTACAGTAGCGCCCCCTGGCGCCGACCGGTCGGTCGAGCACTCGGCCGTCTATTGTAAATCACGGTCGGGCGCTTTCGGTAGATCTATGGACTGGGAAGGGGTTGACTCTGAAGAAGTCTCAAGCTTGTTGTCCCCAGGACTAGTGTTGTTAGTTGAGCTGGAGTGGGATGCTGAGTGTTGAGGAGCTTCAGCTTCCAAGTGTTGTTGTGTTTTAGATCGTGTGTCCATTTGCTAGCTATACTTCAATATAGTTGTGTTAGACATCGTATGTAAAACCTGTACCCCTCATATTGGTGTGATCTAACGTGCAAGTAGTGTGGTGACAATGTAATTATAGTAAAACAAGCTCGGAACATGGCGACGAACACTGTTTCTTAATGATAGTAACCATCATCGTCATCGACCGATGTCCTTAAACTCGTGCCGAGTCGCGATCACGTCGTGATCAAGATCGGGGGGCAAGTTCTAAAGTCCAAATCTTCATCCATGGTCCAAGTCATATTCTCTAAATACTATGTGCAAAGCCCTATCCTCGTCTAGTCATGACAAATCATGAAAACAGCGTGAAGTTGAAGCATCGCATCACCTAGGTAACACGATTCAATGCAAGCCTTGGATACAGAATCACATCACTAGTGTAATGCGTAATCACATCACTCGGATGCGAATCCGCATCCAATTGGAAGCGAAAATAACATATCTGGAGTGATGCGAAATCGCATCACCCGGACGCGAACCCGCATCCAATTGGATGCAAACAATCGCAACGCCGGAGTGATGCAAAATCACATCACTCGGATGCAAATCCACATCCAAATGGATGCGAAGTCTCACATCTCCGAAGTGATGCGAAGTCACATCACTTGGATGTGAAACCGCATCCATCTGGATGCGAGATCTAGCATTACCAGAGTGATGCGAAGTTGCATCACTAGGACGCGGATCCGCGTCCATTTGGATGCGATCTTGCATCATCAGAGTGATGCGAGCTCACACCACTCGGATGCGATAATCTCGCATCACACGATACGAGCCACCACCAAGAAGGCGATACACATCTACCCTTCTCCTCCCTCCTCGCCTTCTCCTCTCCTCTCTTTCGCCATTAACCCTCAAACAAATATCCAACTGAATCTCGAATCTCAACCCCATCAACTCAAATCTCATGGATTTGAGCGTGGATTGAGGTTCGGATTCGCCTCCGCATCATATGAAATTATTACCCACCTTTTTGTTCAACTTGTTTTCGAGTTTCTTAAGGGGAAAAAGCCAGATCCAACTACAGGAAAACATGAGGCAAAAAAAGTGTTAAAGAGGAGGGGGACTGACTTATATAGATGGAGGGGGAGAATGGGCCTTGGCCCGCCTTCTCTTAACACGCATCCCACTGGGATGCGATCTACCGCATCCCACTGGGAGGCGATCTATCACATCACACTAGGATGCGATATATCGCATCCCACAAGGATGTGATATAAAAAATAATATATATATATAATATGTACATCTATCCATACATTTATGCCTTTGCACCGGTCTCTCTCCATGTTTTATTTCCAAACCGTGATCGCACCGCGCAAAACCGTACAAAAAATATGGAGTAGATGTTCAGACAAACTGCCAATATAACGACGCAGCCAGATTCTCAACAAAACAAAAAGCTTCACTTTTCCCCTTAACCTCTTCCCAACACAAAGTACATTCTGCCAAGGCAAGACGTACCTTGGGGGTAAATGCTAATCAGCATTTTTGTCCGGTTCGAAAAAATACACAAGACCCACCCGACTCAACACGTCGTCTGACAACAAAGATGGAAGTGTTGCCAAGTCACCGAAGTTTCGAACCAAGGAAGGATCGAGCAAGCGATGGCCTCACAACACCTTATAACATCCACATCGCATCACGCGAAACAATCGCCTCACCACATGTGAAGCGCATCACGTCCCCCACGGTTTCCCTCGCATTGCATCCTTCGAGATGAGGTGGCGATCACATCCCTCAGATGCGATGGAATCGCATCTTCCAGAATGCAATGCCATCGCATCATCCGAAATGTGACGCCATCACATCCATCGAGATACGATGGCAATCGTTTCCCTCGGATGCAATGGAATCGCATCACCAAGGATGCAATGCCATCGCATCACCCGGGATGCAATGCCATTGCATCCATCATGATGCGATGGCGACCGCGTCCTCCAGATGCGATAGGCTCGCATCCTATGTGATGCGAGGCCATCGCATCAACCGGATGCGATTTCGTCGCATCCACTAGATGTGACGTCATCGTATCCCGTGGACGCGGCGCCCTGGGGTACACAGCGCATCCCACGGAAACGATGTGGTTTTCCTTCCATCAACCACATGTGATGCGATTTTCTGGTACGCGTGAGCCTTTGATGCGATTTTCTGCTGAGTGGTCCCCAAATCCTACCTACTCCACCTAATCACTCCACTATGAATACCCCCAAGCTCGTTTGTTACAAGGGTTGGAAACTTGCTGATCTATGACTTCAAATTACATTGAAATGCTTGTAATTAGATGCCTAGAAGGGGCCTATATCTTTTAAATCATTGTTGTCAATAAAATATCAACAACTCTTCCAAAGTGGACGTAGGGCCCTCACGGGACCAAACCACTATCTCAAGTGTCATTTATTGTTTTCCTAACCCTTCTGCACTTATTTTCCTTACATGAAACCATATTATTAAGTAATTAAGAATTTTGGGTGTTGAAGACATTTTTTGGCGTCAACATATATATACACACATGCATACAGATACAACAATATATCTCAATACAATACAAATAATACATCAAAGGTATGATGACCACTAAATATACGAAAAGTAAAGATAAAACTCTCGATAATATGACTCAAAATGTGAATTCCAAAAGAGATGACTCAGTTTCAAAAGATAGCACCAGGAACCAGCTAAGAACAAGAGAAGAGCTAAACCTGAAACAATTTCGGTCTGACCCGAGTAAAACACAAGGTTGGGTAGGCTAGAACTTATCATTAGTAAAGGTAATGATAATAAGCGGTAAGGGGAAGACCGTTTCATGATTACTAATGGGATGATATAAGTCATCAAGTATCTCTAGGGTGGTATATCAATAATTCATCACGATTGCATAAAGGAATGCAATATATCTTATTTAGACATGGTTCATCTAATTATAGTATAACTAAATGGAATGAGTAAAGGTGTGAACCACAAAGGGAGATTTCATTCGACAGTTTAAACTTTATGATCATAATAAAACTCGAATTAGGATAGTTACGTTTATTAGCATAATAGAGCAGTAGATAAGGTTGAGCGATTGAAAAATGTGATATCCTCTTATGTAAAGAATACCATGCCATATAGGAACAATTACTTATGAAAAAAATTATATCTCTTCATGATACTATAAGAGATAGCTAAGATGATAGTTCTCAAGTGACAAAAACAACACTTAAGCATATAAAATGCCTACAACCTAGGTCATGAAGGTAAGACTAAATTTGTTGTCGCCTTCGCCTCATATCATCGACAGTGCCAATTAAACATCGACTAAAAATTCTAAAGAATCAATTGTCTTCATAAAGGAGGGTAACTATATAACCATGCACCATAAGAACATAATCTTTAAATAAAGGATATACACTTATTAATATGCCTCATCTCATCGGCATATACTCAATACCAACACAATTCAATACATTATAAAACTCATCTAATAGAAACTTCGTAATTATTATACCTCATCTCATCAGTATAAATATGAATAGATCTAAAATCCATTACTAAAACTCATCATAAAAGAGTTACCATAATTTATACCTCATTTCATTGGTATAATCGTAAAAATGTCACAAATCTATCTTGATAGCACTGAAAAAGGGTTCAAAACGTCATATTCGAAATCACCATAAAACATAATATAAACTTGGCCTTTTTCATACTCGAGGCCTTATTCGATCATCATCATCAAAAAGGTGAATTCAAACATCAAAACATCATAGAAAAACTGCACGTGCTTAAAACATCATCAAATATACACCACCTTATCTCATCGGTGGGCGTAAGATACCAAACTTGTTTCATCATTATATCTTTTCGACGGGTACTAAGTGGCAATCTATTCTTATCGCATCGACAAGTAAAAATCCATCATAAACAACAAATAATCATAAATTCATAAACATCATAACATTATGAATTCATAAACATCAAAACATCATGAATTCATCATAGAATAGCTTGCCTCATGTCATTGGCAAGTTTATATAGCACCGTGGTTTGTTCATCTTTGAGTGTACTCCAATAGAGTAGTTCTAGAACTGATGGCCTTCGCCAAAATTTAGCAACATCTCAAAACATTGCATCAAAAAGGTTTTGATCGCAGAAATCTGATATTAAGCGATAAGGTTAAAACACATGTCCCATACCATGTATTTTACTAAATCATTCAATTATCATTCTAATATCTCCAAAAAGTGAAAAAAATAGTTTATGTTCTTCCTAAAAAAAATTACTAAGGAAATCGGGTTTTTAAAATATCGAAATCCATAGAAATCCATTTGTTAAATTTCTACTTTTTATATAAAATAAATAAAGTATAAGTACTTTTATTTATTTAGAAATACGCTTGAAAAATTATTTATGATAAAATATTTAACATCGCAACTACCAAGTTAGAGCACATATACATTTTCATGGACGCAAAACAACTTTCAAGTAGTCAGAAACTAATAAATGCAATAACAACATGAAACAAAACATAGGACAGCAGATAAATCGACTGTTTCGAGCTAGCAAATGGAAAAATTCTTAAAAAACTCAATGAAGGAAAAATGTTTCCTACAATTCAAGCTTTCAGAAATGACCAAGATAATCAAATTGCGATCAGTAGATCAAAATTTATGGCCATTTTACTAACAAATATTAAACTGAGCCAGAATTATACATTTGACAGGACATCGAAAACAACTGCGATTTTAGCATAGCAAACATCAAAATCTGCCAAAATGAATAAAAGAAAAGTTGTAGTTTAGTTTCTAAGCTTTCCAGAATAACTAAGATCGTCGTGATAAAAAAGGCTTAGCCCTAGTCTAATGGTTTCCATTTCACTTCGAGAATGCGTTGGGCTCTGAAGGGGGGAGAATGTAACACCCCTTACTTCAAAGTGGGATTTGAAGTCCAACATCGTGGCATTCATGTGTGAAGTGGTTGCTTATATAGTAAGTTCCCTCCTTAAGAAAGTGCTGAGATCTTTTGAGGAACAAAACCCCACACCTAAACGATGACTAAGTTGGGGATAATATCTTGCACGGATTAAGGAGCGGTCTGTTATAATGGTATCAGAGTTAATACCCAACCGGAATTATGGCTCGTGTGTCAACCACTGCGCTTGGGTGAGGTGTTCGCGATCCAATGGGGACGTTGGGCTCTGAAGGGGGGAGAATGTAACACCCCTTACTTCAAAGTGGGATTTGAAGTCCCATATTGTGGCATTCATGTGTGAAGTGGTTGCTTATATAGTAAGTTCCCTCCTTAAGAAAGTGCCGAGATCTTTTGAGGAACAAAACCCCACACCTACACGGTGGCTAAGTTGGGGATAATATCTTGCATGGATTAAGGAGCGGTCTGTTACAATGGTATCGGAGCCAATACCCAATGGCTCGTGTGTCAACCACCGCGCCTGGATGAGGTGTTCGCGATCCAACGGGGACGATGGGATCTAAAGGGGGGATAATGTAACACCCCTTACTTCAAAGTGGGATTTGAAGTCCCACATCGTGGCATTCATATGTGAAGTGGTTTCTTATACGGTAAGTTCCCTCCTTAAGAAAGTGCCAAGGCCTTTTGAGGAACAAATGGGTTAGGTGGGAGTAGGTGAGATTTGGGGACAACACAGTAGAAAATTGCATCTCAGGAGCGCAGGCATCGAAAAATCGCATCCCTTCCTGCTTCAAGGCAAGAAATCATATCACTCGTTGGGATGCGGCTTGTTATGCCCAGGAGAACGGATGCATCACATCCTGAGGGATGAGATGGCATCGCATCCGATGGATGCGATGCAATCACACTCTGTGGGATGCGATGGCATCGCATCCAGAGGGATGCCATAACATCGCATCCGGTGGATGCGACAACATCGCATCTCAGGGGATGCGACATAAGGGGAGGCAGTATGCTCGCTACTGGAGTGAGGCGAGGCGAGGAAGCGAGGATGCGGTGTGATGTCGTCTGTTGGATGCGATGTGATGCAAGGTTGTGTGGGATGGAGTGATGCGAGGTGGAGCTGTAGTGATGCGGTACAGGGTGAGGCCGAGTAATGTAAGGTGATGCGCTCCATTAGATGTGATGCGAGGCAAGGGTAATAGGAAGTGATGCAGTATTTGCATTTTGAGGTGTTGTGAGGCCATTTCTCGCTCGACTCCTTCCGGGCTTGAATCCTTAGTGCTCTGGAGACACTTCGAGCTGTTGTGTCACACGAGACGCTGAAAGTCGAGGGAGTCTGGTGTACTTTTGGGAACTGGACCAAAATACCGGTTAATAGGATGAGTTAGTAAATTAAAATCAAAATATTCATAAAATAAATTTATGTTGAGATGGTGTTAAATTGGAATGAATCAAAGTTGCACAACGAAAGCAGGTGGACTGTTTCGGTTGTGCAAAATTTAATAAATTAATAATTGGGATTATCATATATTAGACATTGCGATTAATTGTTGTTAAGAGTAATCATTTTTTTATTATAAAATAAGTAAATTGTTGTAAAGAGCAATGTAGGGTTATTCTTGTTCTAAAAATAATCGTTATAATAAATAACAGAATAACTATCGTGTGATTTGAAAATCTAGTGATTTCTTTCGTGGTGGATTGTCCGTTGAGTATCTTAAGGGATTTTGATCAATATATCTGATCAACGATATCGATAAGGATTTCTTAAATACCTAAATGAGACAAATGAGCGCAGTAACTAGTGAACTAAATAAAAAGTTTTTAGGAAAGAATAAATGAATAGTTCATGAGAATAGTGTTACATTGTTGGTAATATTAAAGTTAAATGGAGAGGCGATAGTGATCTTATGTCGAAATCGAAGCCACATAACAAGATAAATTATAATGAATAAGTGATTTAAAACTATTTGAATCGAATTAAAGAATTATTTAGTGAAAATTTTGTGTTTTCAAAGTTGTAAGAAGATTAAATGTAAGTGTCTCATTAACTTAATGTGCTTCACTGTATAAAACAATCTTGAGCATAAACAATATTTGGAATACGCACTCCTAAATTGAGCTAATAAATGTTTGCAACCATCAAATTGGTGATATGAAACAGCGTATGGGGAGACTACTTGATGTTGCAATCAAGTTAGCAGCCGTCGTTTATTGGAATCAATATGGGGGAGATGGCATGACAGCGTTTCTATTTGACTAATATTAGAGGGAGAAGAGTGTGTATTCTAAATAATTGGCTTCATGGAAGAGAAGTTGTATTTTTTGAATCATTGTGACATCATGTTTGGACTAAAAATTTATCTTCGTAAGAACTATTTAAAATCTTCAAGCTTTAATAAGTAGAGTATTGGTTAAGTGTAAAAGTCTGAAAAGTACGCGACTTTTGTCACTTCTTCTTCCTCTCTTTATAATACTCCATCTCCTCTTCACTGCCTCTATCTCCACCAATATCATGTTTTGTTTTCTCCCTGTCTGGATAATTGCAGTAGCTAATCACTCTTATTTCCTAAATCTGGAACACTTTTCAACTTTTCCGGCCTCTTATTTTCCTCTGATGATCCTCAAGCTATTGATCTTGCGCGGTTTCATAGGTTTGCTTGGAATCAACAAAGGCCAATTTCACGCAAAGCTGGCCCTAATTTAAGACTGTATTCAACTGGCCAGGGATCGCCGGCTTCTTCTGGTGATGGATTTTCAGTTATTTTTCTGGGTTGACTGTGAGTCTAACTATCTTGAGGTTTGCTTCATGGTAAGTTTGGACTTTGGTTCATTGTATTTGCGTTTTGGGTATGTTTTCTTGGTTCGAGTGGATTTTTTATTGGTGTTGGACCTGTATTTCTTTTGGTTAACGTCACCGCACACAGTATATACGAGTAGCTTTGCTCTGGATTTGCTGGTGTTGTGGTAGTTTTTCCCCGTATTTGCCAACCACCCTCTCCCCGTGGTGTTGTCATGCTTATGGATGGTGAACGCGATGCCTCTTTTAGTCGGTTTGTGCTACTTCGGGGATGTGACAGTGAGTTCTATTTCATGTCATAACAATGATGCTACTTTAGGGATGCGAAATTAAGTTAATAAATTCAAGTCAAATAACGACCTTCGTTTAATTCAATAAATTCATGTCAAATAACATTAACTTCGCCCTATATTTTGGTGGTTTTTTCGGATGTCGCTATTATGACATAATTAACATGAGTTGTTTTTTCCAAATTTATAGGGATACGTATAGGGTTGTCAATGGATACCCCACAAATCTGAAATCCGTCCGCATCTATATCCGAAAAGCGAATAAGTATCCGATATCCCGAAAAATCGACGTAGATACGGACACGTAGATATCCACATTCGAAAATTATCCATCTATTTTTTTTAATACATTGCTTAAAATTGTATGTATTTTAGTACAATAAAACAGATTTATTTATTGCTTTATTAAGCCGAAGGTTTAGATAATATACACTAAATGCATATTAGCTACCCAAATTTATTTAATTTCATCATATCTATTTGGTTTTAACACTTTTATGATTGGTGAAATTGAAAAATATTTATGTTAAAGTACATTTTTTCAATTATATTTCTTGATTTATCGATCATTGGTTGATAGGATAATTATTTGATATTTGTTTGTATCTACGGATATCCAATATGCCAAATGATTTCGGATGCAGATACGATTAGAGCGCTATCCGTATTCGAAAGTATATGTTGGCAGCCCTGGATTCAATATTTCTCAAAATTCCTTGATTTCAAAATCTTAACTTATTTCTAAAATAACATGTATTTCGTTTAGATCTATCTTTATAAACCAAAATAATTTCTCAAATAGCTTTTCAATTTACTATATTAAAGAAGTACTTGAAATTAAATCCAAAACATCACCAGAAAATCAGGGATATATAAATCAACTAAATCTATGACTTAAATAAGAAATTACATTAATTAAATAATTTCTAAATGAAGTTCTATTCAAAACTTAAAAAATATGATTTCCCAATGAAATCAATAATGACTGGCCCTGAGACCACTTATTAGGAATTTCTATATACTTTATGATTGACAAGTTATGAAATCTTATATTTGAATAGATGACCCATATTGATTTAATTGAGGAGAAATCAGAGAAAGTAAATGAATTAGTGGAAGCCCTACTTGAATCCGTAGAAGTTTAGAAAGAGAAGATTAATCTGATAAGATATGTTTTTTATCTTCAAAATAGATATAGGTTTTAAATCTGAACTGATGGTTGCTGGTTTTGTGAAATGGTTAGGAGATAACATAGAGTTGAAAGATATGAGTTGGATATGATCCTTCAAATAGACATAAACCTAGATCTGAATTATTCATATAGACGTGATCGGGAGAATAAGTACAACTTATGTAATTTGGGGACCATAACCCCTTATTTACAACAATGTGATATTTTCAATTCGGCCTTTCAACAAGTTGAAAATCACTTTGGCCTTTACACATTCTTTCCATGATAGTTACATCTTTAAGCCTTATTTAATTTATTACTTTATTTGATCACTTCAATTAGGCATTACAGCGGAATAAATAACCCATTCTATTTTAGATGTGTGGCTCACATATCAAATTTTCCAATGGTCGTTACCTTCTTCCATGCCATTGCTAATAGGAACATCATGAATCATGATTAGTTATGGGCTTGGATATGCAGGTTGAATATTAATTCAAGATGATTTATATAAAAGAAAAAACAAAAAACAAAAAAAAAAAAAAAAAAAACACACACACACACACACATTTTCAAATAGTATATACTTCACTAAAAAACCTATTTTAATATTACTAAAAATAAGAAATATGGATTAAATAAACTACATTTACCATTTGAGTTCTTCATTTTTGCATAGGAGTGAGTTTTTCCATTTTCAGTCCATCTTGTATTTTATAATTCAACTACCTTTCCTTTATGAAAATAGGGCGGTTATTATAGAAATCACTTTGCTTGCTTGTATATTGATGCCATACTCCTATATATTACGTTCTCATATAATGTTCTACGGACATGACGTAATTATCCCTGTACTGTTTTGAGAATCACAATAATGCATTGTTTGACTCACTAAATTATAAATTCTCACTGTGACATCAATACAATGTTTGATGAATTAAAGTACTTATCCTTTTATACTATGATGGTATTATCATAGTTAAATATTTGTTTTATTTTTAATATACATGTTTCTTTGTGGATGCTCACTTTACTATGCTAATGTTTCCTCACTATGTTATATTGCATGGTTTGTGACGTAGGTCATGTGATACTTTCTCAATTATGTTTATGTTATGTTTTCTGAATTGACAATGTTCACCTGATATGGTATGTGATATGTGTATTCAAAGCTGAATGTTGGTTGGCAAAAATAATAAAACAAGCCAAATATCTATTCTTTTAGAACTCATAGTAGAAAGAAAAAAAACATCAACAATTATATCCATGTATTCAGAACGATTATGCTGAAGCGACCGCAATTCAATAAGTCAAAAACTGCAGCATTTAGGGCATCCGTTGGATGTTTTACTGTCTGTGAATCTGATGCTAGAGTTCGCTACTCAAAGCTTGCGTCCGTTCGGCTACTGGATTAACCCTTGGCCATTTGATTCTTTGATGTATGAAATAACATTGTGTTGGAAATGGACATTGATGCTTTGCCACTGGGACTTTAACCATTATATGGACTACAAATCTTTTTCGTTAATGATATTTTGGAGAAAAATGTAATCTGCTAAGATGCCAATTGCACTGGTTCGATGAATTTGATTCTACTTGTTTATTTAATGAAGCCAAATTTGGTTTATGAAAGATTATGAATTTGAAATTATTCATCTATGATGTGGTTATGTTGGTCTATGATATGGTTATGTTGGTCTGAATGGGTATGAAGCAGTGTTATCAGGACCAGACAGGGCCACCGGTCCAACCGCTAAACGGCGGACTGAAACCCAATCCGGCCCAGACACTCAAAATCCGTGTTTATACGGATTAGGCTCTAAAACCCTATAAACCAAGCCTCAACCGGAAATAAACCCAATTTTAAATAAAAATTAAGCCCAAATACTTGGCAAACCCAAATACTTAGCGCAAGCCCAGTTAAAGAGGGCACAAATTAGATTTCTCTGTGCCTACGCGGCGTTGAAACTGGAAGCTACATCACTTATTTATATTAAAGAAGATTGGTAGTGCTTCCTTTTTCCTGAGACGTGGGACAATAGAAAGTTGCAAATAAACAATTCAACAAATCCAAACTTATGCTGCAAGATAATTTTATCAAATCCAAGCCTATGGAGCAACTTTGCAAATGAAAATAGCACGCACGGTTCTGACGGTCCGACCGGTCGAACCCTGAAAAACCTTAAACCTTAGGACATCACGGTTCGATTGACGGTCCGGTCATGATAACATTGGTATGTAGTTGTTTTCTCGGAAGAATAAATCCAAAAGTTATTTTAGATAAAGGTTTGCTATTTATTAGAAAAATCAAAGTCTAATTATTGATTGCGCAGCTTTTTGCTTGAAACTATGAGATGAAGTATTTTCACTAATTTCGGTTAATGATATATTGAGGTTAAGCTTAAGATTTTTTTTTTGTTGCTAAGGGCACCCCAATAAGTTCTTCTTAATACCACAATCAAAAAAATAAAACTCATTAAATTTTGTATGCTTCGTAATACCATGTTACATTTCCATTCTAATATCTCACTCAATCATTATTTTTTAAATTAATCACGTACTAAGCAAATCCAAAAATCCTAATCTCTTGTAATCGTTAACTTCTAAGCATCTCACTCTGGAAAAATTCAAATTCGTACGATGATCTCTCGATTGTTTTGTGATCTGAAACCCCTAATTTATCACTTCTTCTAGTTTGCTTAATTCAAACCTTATTCACGGCTATTGTATATTCCTCGGCATTACGGCGTCAAATTCGTTGATCGGTTCTAGAAATGAAGACGAACGAATATCAAACGTAATAAAAATAGGGTAAAACAGTGTGGTAGCCCCTATTTTTTAAGTGCGTGGTATTAAAAAGAGTGTAATACTAATTCTTGTGGTAATTTTTAGTCGCAGTATTATGAAGAACATATTAGGATGCCCTTAGCACCAGATTTTTTTTTAATTTGCACGTCATTGGCTTATTTTTGTACAAAATCTCATTTAAAATAATTTGACGTTTAATAAGGTATTTATAGTACATATTTTGTTTCCAAGATTAATTGTTAATTTTAATCCGTGTTATATTATTTTATTTTAGTGAGATGTTTCGTTTTTTTATAAAAATAAAATTGATTTATAATTTTTTTTATTTTGTATCTTTTTCTATAAATTTACCTTATAACGTCCAATATAATAAAAAATAGAGACTATGAATTTTATATTTTGCTACTCTATTTAAATATGAATATATTTGTCATTTTATTCTTGCATGAATTCAAATTGTTTTCCAACAATCAAATTTTGCATAATCGTAAACTATGAAAACATTACACGTAGTGTAAAGATCTTCCATATTATGAATCAAGAATTGACTTTCTTATTACCGAAACCTCATCTTTGAGTATGTAATTGCGATACAAAACTGTGTAAAAATGTTCTATGTGCTACATATCTACACAACTTATTCTATTATTATTATTTATTTATATAATATATACACTATTTACATGATTTGACTTTGCAACCTTGGTAGAATTGTTTTCTATTAGGGTTTGATTCTCCATAGCCTTTTTGACCTACTTTTAGTATGTGGCTGCTTTATGTCGATTTTACATATGGTAACATCTCCAAAATCCCCATTTTCTCTCCAGCAGAAAATATTTACGTTTCATTTCTAATATTAAATTGGCTAGACACTTTGCATTAACTTTTTATTGATTACATAAGTCTATACTTGAAGTATAACACTAGTTTTGTTAGTTAGGAAACAGAGCTAGTCAATGAGCTCTCAGCTCTCAAGCAAAAATTGCAGGATCGTCTTGCATGCAATTTTGTTTATTAGTTGACTCTTGCGAGAGTGGCCTAACTTTACATAATTTTAATTTTTAATCAAATCATTTGTTTCCTATAGGGATAAAGTTAAAATTTGTTATTTGAACATGATTCTTATGTATTTGCTTGGTAAGACAATTCATGAAGAAATCATTGTGTAACATTTGTCCTAGGTCATTATTTATTTAAATAATTCATTTTGCACCATAACCTTTCAAATTATCTACCAAACTAAGAGCCGAATAGAACTGCAGTTCCTTAAAAATCACAAAGTTTGAAACTTATTGACAACTATTCTAAATCTTTTTTAAATCCAGTTTTGAAAAGTTTTTGTTGAACACTCATATGATCTTTTATTTACATACTCAACATTAGGGATGTCAATTTCATATGTGACCCGAAATCCACCCGAAAATTAGCAGGTTAACCCGACTAATTTAGTTGGTAGGTTATTTTTGGGTCAACCCGAATTTGACCTATTTTTAAACCTGTGGGTTTAGGGTTGACCTACTAACCCGATTTTGACCTACCAAACTTGATTATATGATGTATCTCTTCCATATTGTTAGTCTTTTATGTATGCTATTAGTGTTAGTCTTTTATGTATCCAGTAATCAGTATGCTCATATATTCTTTTGTAAGCTGTTATATTTTACTAATTTATTCCTATAAGTTGTTAGTTATAGTTTACTTATAATAATTGTATCTCTTTCATATTGTTAGTCTTTTATCTATGCAGTATGCTCATATATTCTTATGTATGAAGAATTATTTTTGGATATGGTGATTTCATGCTTTATATATGTGTTTCATGTTGGTGATTTTGTAACTTGTTGTCTGTTGGTGATTTTGTACCTTGGTTCCAATTGGTAATTATATAATAGTGTTGTCTAATGGTGATTTAGTTATTTTGCTTCTTATATTAGTGGACAATATTTGCAAATGAGTCAAACAGGTAGACCCGACCCAACACGACCCATTTAGTTAAATGAGTTACACGGTTCGGATTGGGTTAGATTGGAATAAAATGACTCGTTTAACAAACAGGTTGACCCGACCCATTTATAAATCAACCCGAACCCGACTTGACCCGACCCGACATGACCCATTGAAAGCCCTATTCATCATGTTACCATGTAGGTTCACCCAACTATAGCAAAAGGTCGGCCACCATTCCCTAATTTTCCGGCTTAGTATGGGAAGCATGCGCTGCTATAAAAAAACCAACATCAAAATCCATGGCCATTATTCGATGGATAACCTAAGTAGCAGTTTCCATCAAAGACATTCTTTGTGAAATGAAAGAATCATTAACCTCCAAAATCGCATTCACTGACATCAACTTAGATGTAAACAACATAATCAAAGACTTTGGGGACGATCTTCCCACCAAAGAACTCTTCATCGCATCTCTTGTAACCAAGTTACTTCTAGTTTTCTTGATGCTTTGAAGGAGCTAATACGTTTCATCTCCAGTTTAATTTAACATCGAACTATGGTACAAAGGAGTTCATGTATTTGTTGGAGAGAGTGTCGAGTTATTGTAAAGGGAATGAAGTGAGCGAGCTTGGTGCATTTGTTTGTCCGCCTTAAGAACTAATGGATATGAGAGAAATAAGTCATAAAATTGAGTTTGGATTTGATGGAATTAAAACTATTTTTATGGGGATAGTATAGAGGATAAGAAGTAAGATTGTGGTTGCATTTGAAGCTGTGGAAAAGGCATTGAAGAGACCGGTTTCTAGGTTGGATGGTTGATTGGATTTTAAAATGGACAAGGTTGCTTTATTATATCATACGAAAGTTATATATATGTATATATTGTAGATATATTATTGTATTTACACCGAGCACCTTTAAACTAGAATTCAAAACAAGACACCAAAGTATAGCTCATCGAAGAGTATAAGTACCAAAGGATTATTTTCTAAATTTTATTACGAAACTATATGTTAAATTGAAGAGGTAGAATATAGCTTGGAAATGTTGAAGATGGCGTCCGATTTGGAGTTTGTGAACTCGAGATATCGCGAAAGAAAGCAGGGGTAAAGGATTGAGTTGAAGTAGGTCGTTAATCAATCCATTTGTCTAGATTTGCTCAGAGAATTTCTTGAGCTAAATCCAGATGTTTGGTTCCCAATCCAGACATACGGATTCCTAGAGCTTAGACATGAGCCCAGATTTAGATGTCTGAATACATTTCCAAACATCTAAATCCAGTTTTAGGTCGTTTTTCAGTCTGTTTCTTGGTGGATATTTTCTGAAGTTTGGAGAGAAAAAATAGTAATTTTCTTAGAGGGATCGTTACCTATAAAGCAATTTCCAGATTTGAAGCCTAAAGAGCTTGCTTGATCAAGTCTTCTTCTCAAGAGCAAACTTATTGTTTATAACCTAGTTTATATTCTTTAATTTTATTCTCCACAAACTCAATTCTATATTGTTTATTTATGATCATTGTATTAATCTCTTGTACTCTTCTCATCGTGGTGATAAAATTCTCACTCCAAAGTAGATGTACAATAACAAATCACTAGCGAAACCACTATAAATTCGCCCTGTGATTTATTTCATTGCTATTGGTTATTATTGATCGCTTGTGACTGATACTGATTGTTTTGGATTGGTTGATTGCAGTTTTGGTGATTTGAGATATTTTGATTTGGTTGTTTTTGCAACTCTACATGTTAGATTGAAGATAACTTGGGAACACTAAATATGATGTCGATTTAGAGTTCAAGAACTCGAGATATCGCGAAACAAAGCAAGGGGTACATGATTAAGATGTAGTGGGATGCAAGTTAATCTAGACGTCTGGATTTGCTTGAAGAATTTTCCTGAGCCAAAATCCAAACATTTGGATTCCTGAAGCTTAGACAATGAGCTGATATTTAAACATTAAAATCAATTTCCAGACATCTAAATTGTGTTTCGGGTTTTTTTCAACTTGTTTCTTAGTGGAGATTTTCTAAAGAATGGAGGGGGGAATTAGTTATTCGCTTGGACGAGATCCTTACCTAAATAAGCAATTTTCAGATTTGAATGATAAAGAGCATGCTTGATCAAGGGTTCTTCTCAAGAACAAACTTTAGGGTTATAAGCTAGTTTTATTTCTTCAATTCTATTCTCTAAAAACTCAATTATATATTGATTATTGGTGTTCATTGTATCAATCTCTTGTACTCTTCTCATCATGGTAATAAAATTGCACATCAACTTTCCCTCTGTCTTACAACTTGTAACGAGTACTTAACAGAAAGTTGCACATACAATAACATTAAAGGCCTGGTTACTATAACTTTTTGTTAGGGTTTCATCTGAAAATGAGGGAAAGGTTTGTGTTTGTAGTAATTGCATTGCTTAAGCCCACTCATGCAAAAAAATTTGAATTTGGTATCAAATGGTACAATGTATTTATTGATATGTAATTATGATGCGCTTGGAGCTGTGACTTTTTCATGCTAGAATAATACATTAAAGCTTGACATTTTTTTAAAGCAAGATGGGTGTGTATCGTGTAGCTACACAGCCGATTAGCATATGTAATAATATATATAAATATTCTGGCCGATAGGCCCAATTAGTAGCATAAAGTTCATAACATAGTCATTTTCTTAAGTCATTCAAAATACACAATCTATGTAGTATTTACAATCCAAAACACACAAACACTAGCTAAAATACATAAACACCACAATACTGCTGAGAGGGGCAGAAAGCATGAAATTGAGGAGATCCATCAGCGTGGATGATCTGAGCTACTTCTCTGTGTACTAGGCGATGGAGGAGCAGGGATAGCATGTCTGAAACGTGCGGGACAAGTGGAACCTGTCCAGAGTTCGAATAAGTATATAATATAACCACAAATGCCATTAAAGTGTTTCTTTGGTCTATTGAATACATGTGCATTACATTCTTTCCAGATGCACCAGCTGAAGATGGCTAAGAAAGAATCTAGTTTGTTCTCAGGGTGATTGCATTACCAGTGTTCAAAGAAGGAGGAGAAAGTTGGGACATAGCCAAGCAGGAAGAAGCTAGTCGTTGCCCAGACAGCATAAGAGAAGTCGCATTCAAGGAAGAGGTGATCAATCGATTCATCATGCAAGGAGCTAAGGGTACAAATCGGATCAAGTGTGTGTTCATACTACGAAGCCTGGTTTTTGTGTTAATGCATGCATGGATAAGGAACCATTGGAAGAAGATTAAGCTGGGAGGGAGATGACATGTCCATATACGAGCGAAGGGGAAGCAATGGATAGGAAGAAAGAGGAATTTATAGCAGGCCGACACCTAGAATATCTGGGCCCAAAGCCCAAACGTAACAATCCGACTGATCAACTAAACTGGTGGATAGGAAAGTGTTCCTAATCGATGAGATATCAGCTAAAACGTCTAGCCTAAAAAATGTAGGTGGGTAGAGGCCCGTTGGGCCAAGGTCCATTATACTAGAAACTATGATATCATGTTCACTACAGAAGGAAAACAAGTTTGGATGCATTCAGGAGAAACAAGGTTGTTCATACCAAATGTCAAACCAAAAAAGGAAATTATCCCCATTGCCAATCTTCACATGGAAAAGAGATTTAACACGAGGGATCGTGGAAAGGACACCGACCCAAAAGGCGGATGGTTTGGAAATTTGGGAATAATGGAGTACGAGATTAGGGTTGGAACTGTAGAGACGATGGAGGACCCAATCCTTCCAAATGAAAGAACCAGGAGTAAGAAGACTCCATAGCCATTTATCCAACCGCGCAAGGTTGATGATTCCTAGACCACCATGGTCCCGATGTAAGAAAACAGTTTGCTAGTTGATTAAGCGTTTAGCTTTACCACTATTCCATAGGAAAGTAATTCTAATTGCATCGATTTTGTTAATAATCCAGGATGGAAGTTTGTAGAAGGACATCCAATAAGAGGGCATGGCCGAAAGGACAGATTTGACAAGGATGAGGCGACCCGTAGTGAAGAAGGAATTATCTTTCCACGATGCCAGTCTGGATTCAGTTTTTGTGATGATTGAAACCAATAAGATTTGAAGAGTTTGGTTGGACAGAGAGGGATATCCAGGTATGTTGTCGGAAAGGATTCAAGTTTACAATTAAAACAATTGGAGATGGAAGGATCCATATTAGTAGAATTACCTAGCATAATGATGGAGCTTTTACTTGTAACACCCCATGTCCATTAATGCCACTCACTAAGGGAATGCATTAACTTTCATGGAGTATTATAAGAGTATAGAACAGAATATCACAAGACAGATATATAACATGGTACTTAAGAAAATTCAAAATTTATTCATTGCAGCGGAAAAGCAAAAATTGTTTGGTTACAACATCAAAACCACATTCTAGAGTCAAGTACACAAATATCCATCTTGTACAAAATTATTATCAGAGTATATAAAAGTAAAACCATAATCCCACTCCAAATAGCCATAATGAAAAAGAGATAAAGCTGAGCATTACTTTCAACACTTCCAAGCACTTCAAGAAGAAAGGAATCCAAGTCAAGCTTCACTATTCCCACCCTGAGGACCTGGAGGGGGGGGGGAAGAAAAGAGGCGAAACAAAAAGGGGTCAGACATACATCTGGCGAGTCTAGTGACTTTAACAATATAATCAGTAAAGTAATATGATAAGAACATAAACTGGATATAAGAGATGACTGTAACATAACTGTAACATAAGCAGATATGACAAGATGAACAAGATATAACGTTGATTGCGCTTCTAATCACTATAAGATAATTCCTACACCGCACCAATGCTAATTACACCGCACAATTACTAGTCCCATACTGAAAGTTGATCCCTCTTACTAATACTAATAATAATGGTAGTTTCGTGTACTCCTAGCTGCTGTCATAAGGGCCGCCTGCTCCTATCTCCACTAGTTGTACCCACTACCCTCCCCATTCGATCGGCTCCCTAACTCGTAGATACCCGTGCTAGTCCCACAGTAGGGTGTATCACTCCCTAAAGTGGCAACCCAGTACAACTAGAATGCACGGCTTATACCTACACGATGCAACAACGTCTTACCTACCAGCCCGGACCCACGCACGCATATGACTCCGTTGGACTTGCACTACCATCACAAACTCTTTTGACCTCTTACAATCAAACCCAGTAGGCGTGTCCCGTCCTCGACCTAGTTTGAGCTCATATAGATACAAAATGGGTTACTGGTTGAAAAGGGTCCACACACTTGACACAAGCTTCCCTCCTAAGCTTGGTCCCCACTAGGAATTCTCACTTAACCCCTTCTTATTCCCTTGTCTTCTTACATGTTTCACCGTGGTTAAGTGCTTCAAATTATATTTCACATGTCACCCACTTAACCCCCATGTCTTATTACATGTCTTATCATGGTTAAGTGTTTATTAATTCATTATAACTATAATCTTGCAAGACCTCCCACATTAGATTGCCATTTTGCAGTTGCTAGATATGCCGGACGGTTCCGGGCAGTCTTATACCGCAATCCGAATCGAACCTCCTGTCTTTGCATTATTACGTATTTGACCTCTCACATTAGATTACAAAATTGCAGTTGTTGGATGTGCCGGGCGGTTCCGGGCAGTCTTATACCGCAATTCGAATCTAATCTCCTGTCTTATGCATTCATTATCACTTTCTCAATTCATGTACCCAATTTCAAATCTTGGATTATAATATATACCTATAATTTCCAATCTAAATTATGTTCATCATTTTAATCCAAATTTATGTCCATAATCTCATGTAAACAAATTGTACCAATTCATGCCCCAAATCAATTACATGATTTCAAGTCTTTTTATGCCCAACTACATATTATTCAATAATTTCCCCAAACTTTTCCCACAATGTTCCCACGTCATTCGTGCGTATAATAATATGTTAGGATCGCAGTTAGCCTAATCTCATAAAAAGGAAAAGAAGAGAAGAGGGGAAGAGAACCATGACATCAAAACTGGCATAAAAATAAGCATAAGAAGTATGAACTGGTATAGAACAAAAAAAAAAAAATAGATCTAATTAGGCATATGAACTAACATAGAGCAACAAAATAGATCTAATTAGCATATGGAACATAAACTAACATAAGACAATAAGATAGATCCAATTAGCATTTGGAACATAAACTGGCATAGAAAAATAAGATAGATCCAATAATCATATGAAACATGAACTTTAGGTATGAATCTAAAAGATAAGAATTCACCAAACATGATATGATTCATCTTACAGGCATGTTCATAAAATCCAATTCACAAACTTATCACAATTACTTTTAATTAATTATATGTGAAAGCAACTTTGACTCACAGTGGTAGAAGAGAAATAGATCTGAATTCTGTATTCTGAATTTGATTAGCTAAACCGTTGTTGTAGAATTTGATTTTTATCTTCCAATATGAATAGTCTGTTCCAATTTGCTTTAGTGTAGAAGAAAGACTAGTTTAGGTTGTGGCAGCATGGAGGCATATGAATTAGTGTAATGAAATTAGGGTTAGGTCTAGGTGTGTTTTTTATAGGTGTATTAGGTGAATTAGGGCCTTTAGATTAGATTAGAGATCATCAGAACCACACAACTCAAAAGACACGTCACCCAACCAATCCCAACAAAACACGTCATCAAAGAACCCTCCATAATTCTGTGCAGATTTAGCCTCGGCATGGGCGCACTTCCCAGGTGCGCCAGTGCATTTGTGTTCTGGCGCACTTCATAAGTGCACCAGTTGTTCCGGCCTATTTTCTGATTTTTCTGCCCAACTTCTATCGTACATAACTTCTTCATACGGTATTCTTTTTGCGCAAAATTGGACTCTATCTCAAGCAGAATTCCAAGACGAACGCAATGGCATAACCCGTTTAACCTAATTCTTCTTTTAAAAATTAATTATTCTTTAATTATCTCTTAAGTCATATTTTAAAATTACGAGGTGTTACATTCTTTCCTCTTTAAAGGATTTCTTCCTCGAAATATTCAAGTTAAGAAGCATGTATCCTACCATCCAATCATCCATCTACTCATCCATCATCCACAAGCATCCATTGTCCTTAAAAGATTTCTAATACTATATGAATATGCAAAAATGTGTGTATATGTTCCTTATCTAATGCAAAGATCAGGCAGTCTACTGATTCAGTTGACCTCCTCAATGCAAAACATGATAGTGCCATGAGTCCATTATGTATGCAAAAGAATCCTAATGATACATATCATTTCTATATGAGTGCACAGCCATTCATTCAAATGCAGCATCCATATGATAACACATTCAATATACATCCATTAACTTAAATATGCACACTCATTCATTTGCAATATGAAAGTGATTGAGTCGATCTAGTGCCTAATGTGTGTGTAAATGCATCCACTAGCAAGCACTTACATCCACTTGCCAAACATAACATGTCTCAAACGCGTGTTTACAACCATAGGGTTTTCTACCTAAAGGTCGAAGATATAATCGAGAGGATAAAATAAACGATAGAACAAGTATAAACAAAGCGGTAGAAAAAGGAGAAGTTAAGAACATACCTGCAAAAAAGAAAGGGTATGACACGCATATCTTGTCTTCAGTCTCCCAAGTCGCGTCTCCTTGATCATCTCCCTATTGGACTTGACCTCTCGGTTGCGTAACTTCTTGACCTCTGACCCAAGGATGCATGTAGGAACTCGTCTAACTGTGGCATCTCCCTCTACTTCCACTTCTCTCAGCATGCTCGGCTCTACTACTTCCACGGTATCATGTAAACATTTTCGCAAATGCAGCACATGAAAAACGTCATGAACACCACTGAGCTTCTCGGGCAACTTCACTCTGTAGGCCATCTGTCCAATTCGCTCTGTAATGGAGAATGGCCCTACGAACCATAGTGCCAATTTCCCTACAGATTCAAAACGAACTACATTCCTCAATGGTGATACTTTAATAAAGACCATGTCTCCAACACTGAACACAAGATCGATCCTTCTCTTATCAGCATATGACTTTTGTCGGTCCTGTGCCGTCTTCATGCGTCTTCGAATCGTGTCTACCTTTCTAAAGTTTCCCTAATCATCTCGGGCCCAAGCAAAATCTTATCCGTAGACTCCCGCCAACAAGTAGGTGATCAACAAGGTCGTCTATATAGAGCTTCAAAAGGTGCCATGCCAATACTAGTCTGATAGCTGTTGTTGTAGGCAAACTCTACTAATGGAAGATGTTACTCCCATGTCCCTCCAAAGTTCAAATGCATAATCTCTAAAGATCTTCTAGAATTCGATTCACTCTTTCTGTTTGGCCGTCCGTCTGAAGGTGATAAGTGGTGCTCAAACACAATTGCATTCCTACTGCCTCTTGCAAGCTTATCCAAAACTCACTAGTGAAAATGGGATCTCGGTCACTTACGATACTAGAAGGTGTGCCGTGTAGACGAACTATTTCTCGAAGATAAACAGATGCTAACCATGTCGATGTTCTTTTACTCTTAACGGGAATGAAATGGGCGCTTTTGTTAAGTCTATCTACTACTACCCAAATCCCTGTATTACCCTTCCTTGACCTCGGCAACCCGTCGACGAAATCCATGGAAACACTTTCCCATTTCCACTGTGGAGCCTTTAAAGGGTGAAGCAAACCATCAGGCTTCTTCTTCTCAGTCTTGACTTGCTGGCACACTAAGCATCTAGAAACGAACTCAGCCACATCCTTCTTTATTCCAGCCCAAAAGAAAACTCGCTTCATGTCCCTATACATCTTATCACCACTGGGATGTATGGTCATCTTAGAACAATGTGCTTCTTCAAGGATTGTCTTTTTCAAATTCTCGTCTCGAGATACACAAAGTCTCCCATCTCTACAAAACCAACCTTTTTCATCGATAGTATACCTACTAAGATGGCTCGAAGACTCCCCTCTTATGAGCTTGTCCACTATCTCTATCAACTGTGGGTCATCTCGCTGTGCCGCTTCTATCTGTCCCAAAAGCGTAGGTCGTACCTTTAACGATGCCAATAAACTGGGTACACTACTACAAAACAGGTCATTTGCGACGGTTGTTTGAGCATATTTGCGACTGTTTTACAACTGTCGCGTATGCGACCGTCGCAAAATGTGTAAACTTATTGCGACAGTTTTAAAACCGTCGCAATATACAGGTTCTTGCGACGGGTGTTCTATAATAACAGTCGTTGTAGTATAATTCATTAGCGACGGTTTGTTTTACACCAGTAGCAAGAAACCGATATTTAACTTCAAAACTTTGACCTTGTGCGACAGGTTTTAAAATAACTGACGTTATAAGATTTGCATTTACGACTGTGTTTTATTTACAACAGTAGCAAATAACTTCTGAATTCAAAAGGTCTAATGCAACCGCATTTTATCTCAGCCATTGTGATTGTCAGATGTCAATACAATTCAACATTATAAGCAATTCAAAAAAATATATGAACACAAGAAATACATGCACAATTCACAAAATCTTATATCATTTGAAATGAAAACACTAACATTGATAACCATATAACAGAAATAGTTTGCATGAGTCATAACCAGTCATATGCTAAGCTCCAACCAATACATGTAAATACTTACATAATTTTGACTACAAAACAATAAAATGGGTTTTGGTGGTCAGGGCTGGGTTTCTGCACTTAAGATCGTTTCATTGCACTTAAGTTCTATGCAATTAGTTTCCATAAATCCTCTGCCTCCCATACAAAATGCAAAATCATGCGAACATAGTGAAAACGTGCCAACATATATAGTGAAAAAACACAAACTTCATGGTTAATTCCTTTGATTTTCTGCATTTAGCAAAATCAGGCTCAGCTCAAAATCTGTAGGAAGCCTAATTAGCATGTATTGAATACATGAGGTGTAGTTAAATGTATATGTAATTTACCAATGGACATTCAATTTACAGCTCTATAGTCACAATTGTATGCATTAAACTTATTTTTTTTGAGGTCTGTATCTGTCATAGATACAGTTATAATTAGCATGTAGCTGATGAATATGAACAATAATGCAGAGCGCCACACAACTAAAAAATAAAAAACCTTTCTGTACAAGTGGAAGAATGCAGTCCAAAACAAACAAGTGGATGATGAAACACATGGTGCAGTTTTGTAAAACTGTCAATCACCGACTCATTCACATTGCACAACGCAACTATACAAGGCCACATGCATTAGCATAGGTAAAACACATGGTGCAGTCTGGAACCGCCTCAATGATGGCAGGAGTTTGAACAATGACAGGTCAGGAAGTCATCAAATTGAAAAAATCTAATTACACTTCAAAATAAGCGATCTATTTACAATACAAGTAAAGATAAGGATTGACCAAAGAACCTAAATAAGCAGATCTATTTACAATAAAAAAATCTTGCATTTTTGTTTTTGATGGCTTCGCGATCTATGTTTCTTAAATGTCAGTTGCCGATTTATAAGTATCTAACCTGGAACCTTTGGCATCAACTTAGACTTGTTTGTAGTATCTAATTAACCAACAAATAAGCTTATATAATGTTATTTTCTTTCATTTATTCTTTCCAACAGCTTAAAAAAACGATTTATAAGTATCTAACCAACGGTTAAGTAGATATTACACTGCAAACATAACGAAACGCATCATATCTCTAAACCCAAGTTCCTTTCCACTATTCCTATCAGCTAATATATCCCATCCTTCAACTATACAAACTGATTCCCCTATATCTAAAACGTTAGCTGCTGTCCGCTCACCACTATCTACACAAACTGTACCTTCTCCACATAATTTATTAAGTTTAATAACTTATGTCCCCTCAGCACTTCCACATTTGCGCATAATTCACCTTCATTACAGGCTTTACAAAATGATGGATGTTCAACTTACATCAGCCATTTCAAAATATTCTACAAGGTAATCACTTGACTCACAACAGTAGCCAATTCCAATCAAGTCATCGACATTTAAATTGACAGAACCAAAACTCAACATTCTTTTCCACTAAAACCTCAACTTAAACACAAAACTCAACCAGAACACAAAACCACTTCTAATCTATGGTGTAGATAAGCTCGGTCCGGAGCTACAGGGCTGGGTTTTGGTGGTCAGGGCTGGGTTTCTGCACTTAAGATCGTTTCATTGAATTTTGAGTAGTTATTTCTTATTTTCGATTTTGTCCATATAACTTATCTAGAGGTACTTATTGTAGTAATTTCGGCATCAAAAAATCCTACCACATAGCCTTACAAACTTTTCGATCTTTATCCATATAACTTATCTAGAGGTACTTATTGTAGTAACATCGTCCTACCACATAGGAACCAACACCAGTGTTGTGAAAAATATCGACATGAAGAAACAAAACAAAAGCTTACATTATATTAAAAAAAAAGGTTTCAAATATAAAATTCCACATACCTGAAGAATGGTCTCATTTGGTTTGGCAAAAGTAAACTGCACAGGACTATATGTTCAGGAGCCACATTATCATCAGTAAAGGACTCTGCATCAAGGGCCCTGCTAACATCATTCATTTTCGGAGTATCCACCACTTGCCAAAATTACAACCTGGCAGCAGTTTTTTGTTCATATGTTATGGCATATTGACTATTATTTGGGCATACAAAAGAAGCATCATAACCTGCATAGAAGATGCAGTGCATCTTATATGTTATGAAGTAAATCACAAACTAAATTGAAGGACTCAACAACCATTCTTTTGCAATATTCCTAGAACATGAGCACGTACATGTATCGAACGTCAAATAGAAATTCTACTAATTATATTAATACTAAATTTGAGCCTTTAGCAACCGCGACATGAGAAAATTCAAAATGGTATCAAGACTTCCTACCTATCGGGTTAATTCTGCTTCAGTTACCCCTTATTCCAGTTCTAGTAATACCGACAAATTTCATATCTGCACAATATCCCAAAACCCCTCACCACCAAGATCTTTCTCATCTCTACAACCACACTTCAATAGCTGTATAGTAAAATCAACAAACAAAACTAAAAATAATGAATATCATTGCTTTCATTGCAAATATTGTATAACATTGTTTTTTAATATTAACAAAGTAAATAGGGCATAGAATTGGATATAACACCATTTTATATGTGCACTAAGCTACAAAACTTCCTAAAATAACACAAAAAATGATAAATCTTACAATTTTCCAAAGAATGTATTGTAGCAGCGAAGTATATTAGTAAACCTTATCATTAGATACCAGTACTTTTTTTCCTTTTTCCCTCCTTTTTTAAAAACTTATCATTTAATATCATTATGCAACTTCCATCAGATTACTATCTAAGAAATGCAAGTATATTAGTAAAGAATACACATGCCAGATGGACACAAAACACCCCGCACACACATACATACACATATAACATGAGATTTACTTTCTGTTCTCTAAGCAAATGCATGCATTACAAGTAATTAGTAATATATTTAGGTTTGTCAACAGATAACATGCATATAACACGCTCGGCTAAATAACCGTCAACACAGTAAAATTTGTCTCCACCGTTTCCAAAACTGATATGTAAGACAAAACCATAAACATGGTAATTATATTTCTATGAATAAAATTCTTCTTGTAGCAAACAAGAGATAAACTAATCTATATTTCGCCTACCAATAAAATTGACATGCATGACATGTGCATCTGAATTGCATGCACATCCTTCTCGGTGTTGTTTATTCAACATTCATTTCAGTTTTCCAGGAAGTACAATGTACAAATACAGAAAGGAAAAAATTAATAACAAAAATATATAAAATGAGTTACATAATTCATAATTCACTAGATATAGTGCAGCTCTGATCATGATTAGACGTTTAACCCATTCCTATTTGCAGAAATCTGATGGCAAAACAAGACATGTCGGAGCTTAGGTTTGACACTGAATTGGGGTCAGATCCTTCTGAAAAGAATGCAGCACAAATTGATGATAGGAACACACTTTCTTAAATTTTGCAGCATTTTCAAATCAACTTTCAAAATTGTGTTCCTTGTTTAAATCATGAAGAGATAATAAGAAGTTGCATTATTTTCCTGCCTGTGCTACTATAAAGATTGAGCTATATATGATGTCAGATAATTTTGTTGTCGTATTTTACTCTTGTATCGGGTTCTTCATGCGATGAGCTATATATGATGTCAAATAGTCGCCTTGTAATTGATGTGTGATTCTAATTGCACTACAGTCGGATATGCAAAATTATAGAGATGACTCATTTGTATGGTGCACTTGTAGGGAAGTAGTAACTTTTTTTTCCTTCTGTTGAACTATGTTAGTAGGTAAGGTCTAAATTTGAATGTATGATCATAGAAGTAATCACGTAATCCAATACTTGTTAATATGGTATGTTATTTTACTTTGGTTGTTATATACTTGTGCCACACTAAAAAGCTTTAACCTGCTGCTTGCACCGTAGTCTATTCAGAGAACGTCCAGCCTGCTACTTGTGCCTCCCCTCCCTCACTGCCTTCCCTTTCCCTCTTATTATTGTCCTTCAAGCTTCTGCTTGCAACATCCCTGCTCGGCTCCATCTGTGACTGATCTCCAGCCTCATGCTGGCCACCTCCCTGTTAAGCACTCCCGTGGCAGGCCCTGTAAGCGCATAGTGTTGGAGCATCCAAAGACTCCTGTTCATGCTGCTACTGCAGCTCCGACTCATATTTTGGAGTTCGCCGCTGAAGAAGATGACTTGCTTTCAGATGTGGCTGCGGAATTTAGTCTGCCTAATCCGACCAGTTCAATCCAAGTATTACTTTCGTACAATAGGCTGTCCGGTGTGGCCTATCTTGGTGCACTACTCTCCATATCACTTTCTGTTGATGATCCGGCTTTAGGTAAGGCATGTATTGATCTTCTGTTATTGTCTCCTTCTATCAACTAATCTCATTCTCAGTTTAGTATAAGTTCTTCCACTTAAACTTCACCCGGTCTGGGAATTTGGATTATTGCGGAGCCAGGCCTGTACATAAATTTTATTTGTTCCATTACTCAATCGCAGTCACTCACTGCCAAGACTACTGCTTCATCCTCCCATGCTAATCGCGGAAAAATTAATATTTCTATTCGCGAACCTAAAACTCCCTCATTTATCGCTAAACTTTTAAAGGCTCCTTCTTTCTCACAAAAGTTATGATTAATATTTTATTTTGGAATATTAAAGGGATCAGCAATGATATCATGGTCTATTGACTAAACGCTTATAAAAAACATAACATTTCTGTTTTAGCCATTCAAGAACCTACCATACTTCCTCGTCCTTGTTCACAAATTAGGATTTTATGGAGAGATTTCCAATTGCTTTGGGAAAATTTAGCTTCTGTGGAAATTTAGTTGGGTAGCCATCTTGTTCTCGATTCCCAACAGGATCTTTCCCTTTCAATCAAAATCCCACCTCGCTTTCTACTTCAACTGTTCATGTGTGTTTATTCTAAATGCAAATGGTCGATAGATTTTTTTTAGTCTATGTACTAAACTATTGTTTTTAGTCTGTCATAGTTCATGTCAATATGAATGCAAATATTCATATTTTCTTAATAATATTGGTTTAGTTACTAAGTTGAAACAAAGAAACCTAACTTCGTGTAACTTAATGCATATGAATTGCTAGTTAAAGATGCCATGCTTCCTGGAATGCCAACATTCAATATAGCTTCAAAAATAGTATATAATAATAACACGTGTAACATATGATTCAAACACAGATACATTAGTTCAAAAAGGAAACTATTGCCAAACGCACAACTATTACCAGTCCATCCTATAAAGTAACGACTTTAAAAATAAATTTGTAAGTTTTGCCAATGCATGTTTTCTATCAACCATTACCAAAGATCACAAACATAAAAAAAATAGTATGTCACGACAAAACGAGAACCTAAGAAATCAAAATTATACCTAATATATGCTGCAGTGACCCCAGCAATGCGAGAGGACAAATAAACAATATAGCCACCTGCAAAATCAATCACACCCGACTTAAAAATCCACCAACTAGGTTTTGCTGCTCCTTATGGAGTACATCACTTACCTAGATTTGAAATGTTGTTTTTGAGGAGGTCAAAGATGTCGGGTCGGAGACTCCGGATCGAAACCAAATTGACAGATCTGGAGCGGCGTGTTTTGTTCTTCTTAGTGAGAACGAAAGTGACAGTTCTGGAGGTTGAAGGCGGGATTTCGTTCTTCATAGTGGATCGAAATTATGTGGAGAATTTGGATGCATGATTTTGTTCGATCGAAATATGGAGGCGAGAATTTGTTTAGTTTCGTTTTTTATGCGTTAAGCACCAATTGAAAATGAATTAGGTTAAGTAAAGGTGATGAAACCGTATGAGCGATGGACCCAAATAAGGAAAGGTGATGAAACCATATAAGCGATAGACCCAAATAAAAATTGCATGTGCGACTATTTTACATCTAAGGGTCACAAAATGAAATTTTTACTATTTCCAATCTCATTTTATTTGTGACATATTTAAGCACAACGGTCGTAGATTCTAAATATTTGCTACTGTTTTTAAAGAAAATCGTCGCACATTTGTCTTTTACATCTTTTTCTTGACAACCTGCTACGGTTTATATCTAAAACAGTCGCACATAACCATATATGCTACTATTTTTAGGTAAACAGTCGCAAATAAGACGACGCAAATAAGTAGTTTTGTACTAGTGGTACATAATCAACAGATGGTCTAAAGTCAAAGGTAGAGATACACTCTAAACTTTACTGCTCCACAAACAAAGGACTTAAAGTCAACTTCTTTCTGCTCAAGGTGTCAGCTGCAACGTTACCCTTGCCTGGGGTATATGCAATCTCCAAATCGTAGGATGCTAAGAACTCTATCCACCTCTGTTGCCTTAAGTTTGAATCTTTTTGGGAGAACAAGTATTTTAGTGACTTATGGTCTGTATACAACTCAAACCTTTCGCTAAGCAAATAGTGATGCCAAGACTTAAGCGCAAAAACTATGACAGCTAACTCTAAGTCATTGGTAGGGTAATTCTTCTCATGGGCCTTTAACTGCCTTGCACCATAGCATATCACCCTTCCCTCTTGCATCAAAACTGCGCCAAGCCCTATCCCACAAGCATCGGTATACACTGTAAACGGTAAACTCCCATCAGGCAAAACTAAAACTGGAGCTGTCGTCAATTCCCTCTTCAAACGTTGGAAAGCATCGTCACAATCAGCATCCCAAGAAAAGGTCAAATTCTTTTTTGTCAACTGTGTAAGTGGGATGATATCTTAGCAAAGTCCTTGATGAACTTTCTATAATAGCCTGCCAAACCAAGAAAACTTCTTACTTCTGTTGCATTCTTAGGAACCTTCCAATCTTGGATTGCCACCACCTTCGCGGGATCCACTGCTATCCCTTCCTTAGAGACCACGTGTCCTAAGAACCTCACTTACTTCCTCCAAAAATGATATTTGGAGAACTTAGCTTTGAGTTGATGTGCTTGAAGGGTCTCTAAGACTTCCCTAAGATGTAGGGCATGCTCTTCCTCACTTCTAGAAAATATCAAAATATCATCCATAAAGACCACCACAAACTTGTTTAGAAACTTCCTAAACACCCTACTCGTCAAGTCTACGAAATATGCGGGTACATTCGTTAGACCAAAAGGCATAATGAGCCATTCAAAGAAACCATCGGGAGTCCTAAATGCAGTCTTATCTATACTATCCTCAGCTACCCTCAACTGATGAAATCCTATAGCTAAGTCCAACTATGAGAAAACCGAAGCACCAGCCAACTGATCGAACAAATCATCTATCCTCGGCAATGGGTGTCTTTGTTTCTTCATCAGCTTATTCAGCTCCCTATAGTCCACGCACAATCTAGGCGAACCATCAGCCTTCGTAGCAAAAACAACAGGAGCACCCCACTCCAAGATACTTATTCTTATGAATCCTTCCTCAAGCAACTCTTTCACTTGTTTACTAAGCTCCATCCTTTCTCTTGAAGCCATGTGGCGCATCGACAATGCAACTGGCTTTGCATTGTTCACCAAATATATACAGAAATCTATCTCGCATTTTGGAGGTAAGCCCTTAACCTCCTCAAAGACATCTGCATACTCACGGACTACTCGAATAGATTGCAATTCATCAATATATGTGTCAAGGGATTCTAGGTAGCTAAGCATAACAGAACCCTTAAGGTCACAAGAAATATCGGGAGTATTACCCAAACTAGTCAACAGTCTGACTACCCTCTTCTCACAGTCGAGAATGGCACCATATCTGGCTAGCCAATCCATTCCTATAATCAACCCATAGCCCTTGAATCCAAGCACATAAGCATTGCATTCGAACTCAACGCCATACACATATATTCTCAAATCCCAACACAACATAGAAAGATGAGCCGTAACCCAAATAGGATTTAAGATAGCAACGGGATCCATAACTAGATTAGCATTTAGGTGCAGTGTTTCAACTAACGAAGCAGATATAAATGAATGTGAAGCACCAAAATCAAACAAAGTTCGAACAAGATGATCAAAAAGGAAAATCAAACTTTCAACAGAAATGTTTCTACCTCTCTCTTGTCTAGGTGCCATGAGAGCATGAACCTGCCCTCCAGAAGTAGACCCTGTCCTCTGTCCTTGCCCTTGTCCTTGCCTCCTTGGACAGTCTTTAATCATATGTCCTGCCTCACCACATTGGAAGCAACCTGTCTTCTTCTTCTTCCTACAATCCTTGCTTAAGTGGCCCGGTGTTCCACAATTAAAACACCTTTTCTTCCCTTGGCCCTTGTTATCCTTACCACCTTTCTTCTGTTGTTGTTGTGCCTTATTTGGATCTCCTTTCTTATCATGTGCCTTATCTACATTAGCACCTCTCTCCTCTTCATGCATTAGCGCCATGTCAACAAGTTTCTTGAAAGTAGCCCCCATAGGAATGTGGGACAAAGCCAACCCGTGCAATGGTTCATTCAGAGCCTTGGCAAATCTCAAAGCATTCTTATGTGGTGTATTGACTAATTCCATACCAAACCTTGCTAACTGATTAAACTTGTTGACGTACTCCTTCACAGACAAACTCCCTTGCTTCAAAGCCAGGAACCTCTCCATGTAAAACTCTCCTCTGCTTGTGGAAGAAATTTCAACTCGAACCTTCGTCTAAAGTCTATCCATGTCTCCACTGGACGTCCTCCATTAGTTACTTCCCACCAAAAGGAAGCTTCGTCCTTCATCAACAAAGCAGCTAGCTGAACCTTCCTTCCCTCGTCTATCTCAAAGATACCAAACAAGTCCTCTACTTCCTTGAGCCAATGCTGAGCCTTAACAAATGTCTCAGTCCCATAAAATGGTTTTCCGCCCATCGCACGAAAGTCTTTGTATATCTTAGAAAAAGTGTCTATATGGGGAGGAGGAGGAGCTGCAGCAGGGGGAGGAGGAACATTGGCTGGGCCTGCAGCAGTAGCCCTAGCCTCCAGATACCTTCTAAACCAGCCTGGTATCAGTACGCCCTCGGGTATATCGGGTTCCCCAAACATGCTGAAAGGAAAAAGGAAGAGATTCAAAACAGAGAATCGAAAGATAGATATATGGCTTTTAGGGATTATGTTTTTCATAATAAACCTTTCTCTTGGAAATACCTTCTTTAAAACATGTTTTTGAAAATACTTCTAAAAAAAATGCTTTTGAAAATGGGTTTCAAAATCTTTTATCTGTTCTACTAACCTTCAGCTCTGATACCACGTGTAACACCCCACATCCATTAATGTCACTCACTAAGGGAATGCATTAACTTTCATGGAGTGTTATAAGAGCATAGAATAGAATATCACAAGACAGATATATAAAATGGTACTTAAGAAAATTCAAAATTTATTCATTGCAGCGGAAAAGCAAAACATATTTGGTTGCTACATCAAAACCACATACTAGAGTCAAGTACACAAATAACCATCCTGTACAAAATTATTATCAGAGTACATAAAAGTAAAACCATAATCTCAGTCAAAATAGCCATAATTAAAAAGAGATAAAGCTGAGCATTACTTTCAACACTTCCAAGCACTTCAAGAAGAAAGGAATCCAAGTCAAGCTTCACTATTCCCTCCCTGAGGACCTGAAGGGGGAGGGAAGAAAGAAAAGAGGTGAAACAAAAAGGGGTCAGACATACGTCTGGCGAGTCTAGTGACTTTAACTATAAAACCAGTAAAATAACAGGATAAGAACATAAACTGGATATAAGAGATGACTGTAACATAAGCAGATATGACAAGGTAAACAAGATGATCAAGATATAACGTTGATTGCACTTCTAACCACTATAAGATAATTCCTCCACCGCACCAATGCTAATTACATCGCACCATTACTAGTCCCATACTGAAAGTTGATCCCTCTTACTACTACTACTACTAATAATAATAATAATAATAATGGTAGTTTCGTGTACTCCTAGCTGCTGTCATAGGTGCCGCCTGCTCCTATCTCCACTAGTTGAACCCACTACCCTCCCCATATGATCGGCTCCCTAACTCGTAGATACCCGTGCTGGTTCCACATTAGGGTGTATCACTCCCTAAAGTGGCAACCTGATACAACTAGAATGCACGGCTTATACCAGCACGATGCAACAACGTCTTACCTACCAGCCGGACCAACGCACGCACATGACTCCGTTGGACTTGCACTGCCATTGCTAACTCTTTTGATCTCTTACAATCAAACCCAGTAAGCGTGTCCCGTCCTCTACCTAGTTCGAGCTCACACAGATACAGAATGAGTTACTGGTTGAAAAGGGTCCACACACTTGACACAAGCTTCTCTCCTAAGATTGGTCCCCACTAGGAATTCCCACTTAACCCCTTCTTATTCCCATGTCTTGTTACATGTTTCACCATGGTTAAGTGCTTCAAATTATATTTCACATGTCACCCACTTAACCCCCATGTCTTATTACATGTCTTATCTTGGTTTTTATTAATTTATTATAACCATAATCTTGCAAGACCTCCCACATTAGATTGCTGTTTTACAGTCGCTGGATATGTCCGGCGGTTCCGGGCAGTCTTATATCGCAATCCGAATCTAACCTCGTGTCTTTGCATTATTACGTATCTAATTTCTGCCTTTGACCTCTCACATTAGATTACAAAATTGTGGTTGTTGGATGTGCCGGGCGATTACGGGAAGTCTTATACCGCAATTCGAATCTAACCTCGTGTCTTAGGTGTTCATTATCACTTTCTCAATTCATGTCCCCAATTTCAAATCTCGGATTATAATATATACCCATAATTTCGAATCTAAATTGTGTTCATCATTTTAATCCAAATTTATGTCCATAATCTCATGTAAACAAATTGTACCAATTCATGCCCCAAATCAATTACATGATTTTGAGTCTTTTTATGCCCAACTTCATATTATTCAATAATTTCCCCAAACTTTTCCCACAATGTTCCCACGTCATTCGTACGTATAATAATATGTTAGGCTCGCAGTTATCCTAATCTCATTAAAAGGAAAAGAAGAGAAGAGGTGAAGAGAACCATGACATCAAAACTGGCATAAAAATAAGCATAAGAAGTATGAACTGACATAGAACAAAAAATAGATCTAATTAGGCATATGAGCTGGCATATAGCAACAAAATAGATCTAATTAGCATATGGAACATAAAATGACATAGGACAATAAGATAGATCCTATTAGCATTTGGAATATAAACTGGCAAAGAACAATAAGATAGATCCAATAAGCATATGGAACATGAACTTTAGGTATGAATCTAAAAGATAAGAATTCACCAAACATGATATGATTCATCTTACAGGCATGTTCATAAAGTCCAATTCACAAACTTATCACAATTACTTTTAATTAATTATATGTGAAAGTAACTTAGGCTCACAGTGGTAGAAGAGAAAATAGATCTGAATTCTGTATTCTGAATTTGATTAGTTAAACCGTTGTTGTAGAATTTGATTCTTATCTTCCAATATGAGCTTTAGTGTAGAAGAAAGACTAGTTTAGGTTGTGGCAGCATGGAGGTGTATGATTAGTGTAATGAAATTAGGGTTAGGTCTATGTGTGTTTTTATAGGTGTATTAGGTGAATTAGGGCCTTTAGATTAGAGTAGAGATCATCAGAACCACACAGCTCAAAAGAGACGTCACCTAGCCAATCCCAGCAAGACACATCATCAAAGAACTCTCCAAAATTATGTGCAGATTCAGCCTTGGCATGGGTGCACTTCCCAGTTGCGCCAGTGCATTTGTGTTCTAGTGCACTTCACAAGTGTGCCAGTTGTTCTGGCCTGTTTTCTGATTTTTCGCCCAACTTCTATCATCCATAACTTCTTCATACGGTATGCATTTTACACAAACTCAGACTCCATCTCAAGCAGAATTCCGAGACGAACGCAATGGCGTAACCCGTTTCACCTAATTACTCTTTTAAAAATTAATTATTCTTTAATTATCTCTTAAGTCACATTTTAAAATTACGGGGTGTTACATTACTAAAGTTAATAGAAAGGCCATAAATCAGTTTGAAGGCATAGAGGAGGACTTTAAGGCAGTGTATATGAAACTGGTTGGGAGAGACGAATAGGATTGTATCGTTGACAAATTGGAGATTGGAAACAGATAAATTGGAATTGGGAAGATTGATGCCAGGAAGAAGATTGTTTGTAGTTGCAATCCTTACCATTTGGTTAAAAACATCAGCAATTAAGACAAAGATTAGGAGCGAAAGCGAGTCGCCTTGCCTCAACCCGCGTTTGCATTTGATGTGTCCACCAGATTCACCATTAATGGAGATAGAAGAAAAGTTTGTGTTCAGGATGCAACTGATCTAGTTGCACCATTTTGGTGGGAACCCACGATGCGCCATTAAGTCAAGAATAAAATTCCAATAAACCAAATCAAAGGTTTAGAGAAGTCAAGATTAAGTAGGACTGGATGGGAAATGGCGGAAGGATATGATTTCCTATGTGGAAGCCACACAATCAAGAATGTTACGACCAAGCATAAAAAAGATTGTTCAATTCCTATTAATGAGGCGATGACTGTTTGGAGTCTGTAGGAGAGGACATTGGTGATGATTTTGAAAGTTGTGTTGAGGAGGATGAGGGGCAGAAGGAGGCTAGTGTGTTAGCTCTAGGGATTTTAGGGAGGAGAGTGATGTTGGCGTAGTTTAGTTTGGAGATGGATATGAGGTTGGCTTGGAATTCTGCACATATGTCTAAAATATTGAATTTGACTGTAGGCAAAAAATATTTCAAGAAAAGTGGGCCGATTCCATCAGGCCTAGGTGCCTTGTCATCTGCCATATCCTTAAGTGCCTTCCAAATTTCATCTTCAGTGAATGGGTGGTCGATGTTTATGGGAGAGAGAGAAGGGTAAAGGAGTTTCCAGTCAATGTTAGGGAGTGTAGGGGTGGCTTTACCAAGGATTTTGCGGTAGAAATGGTGACTGAGCGACGGATGTCAAATGGATCAATGAAAGTTGCACCATTGTGGAAAATTTCAGAGATGAAAGCGGATCAACGACGACCGTTCGCCAAACGATGGAAATACGCAGTGTTTTTATCCCCTTCATCAATCCATTTTGCCTTTGAGCATTGTTTCCACCCAATCTCTTCTTGCTTAATAAGCTTTTCCGTCTCCAATTCTAACTCCTTAAGGTTAGATGTTATAACACCCTGAAATTTTAACGACACTAGAGATGATGAATTAAAGCATAATTAGTGTGAAATACACTGTTAACAATCAATTAAAGAAAACTTAATTAAATATTCAGAATTAAGTAAAATGGACCACGCCATTGCATCCGTCTCGGAATTCTGGTTAAGATAGACATCTGGTTTGCGTAAATCGGGCACTATATAGAGAAGTTATTAAGGTTTGAAGTTTGTATGCATATAAGAAAGATACATATACATATAAAATTCAAAAACATTCAAAAATAAGCAATACCAGAAATCCGACGTGCAAATCAAGGAAGGCCCGACCGTTTGTGGTCGACCCGAGACCTGGCTGGGTCGACACCCATAAAGGGGGGGCGACCCACCCGCGGGTCTAGAACCTTCTTTCCGAACATGGACGATTTTGGGGCTAGATTCATGAACCCTAGGCTATATAAAGGACCTTAAACCTAGTTTTTATTCATCTAAAAAAAATGGCGGCGATGGCGGAGCTATACTGCAACGAAAATTGAACAGCCTAATGTTCTCCAAATCCAATTCAGCAAACATTATACAAATTCAGCGATTTCTACAACAACAAATTCAACGTGTTCTTCGCAGTAATTCGGATCCATTTCCTTAGATCTATTCACTGTGAGTTCTTGTTATTTTTAGATATGAATATTTAAATAGTAATCGTGATATGTATATAAAAATTGGATCTTGAATCGGTGCCTTATCAGTTCTATTATGACATATTCCTCTGATCTGTTCTTATATGTTTATATCGTCACTAAGTCTAATCTTGTCATAGTATGTCCATTCAGTTTTTATTCCTATTTCTACCGTTATGTTATTGATTTGTTATTATGCTTGTTCTGATTCTCTTCTCTCCCTCTTTTTCCTTTTTTTATATAGCCAGGCTACCTTTGAGCCTAGGCCTAACGCTGAAAGATGCGAACATGTGAAATTGGGAACGTTTGGGAAAGACATAAATAAGGCATAATTGGTATTGGCAATTATGAATATAAATTTGGGCATAAAATTGGAAAATATACGAATATGGATTTGGGGGACATATTGGATAATATGAATATGAAGCTAGTCATATATTGGAAAGTAAGTGAACATGAATTTGGGTACAATTTGCATTGGAATGTGTAAGTATTGATTTGGGGTATAAATTGGAACATATGTAATTATGAAATTGGGCATAGATCGTGACGTATGCAAATGTCAATTTGGGGCATAAACTGGAACACATGTGAATATTGATTTAGGGCATAGAAACCTATAATTGAAATAGAATAATTGTAAATATGAATTGAAAGGGCAACATGAAAGTCTATATTTGGAATAGGGAAATTTATTTGAATATGCCTAAAATAATGGAACCATAGTAACGCTTAGACACGAGGTTAGGTTGCATTAGTGGTGGAAATCTGCCCGGACCTGACCGACATATCCAGCAGCCACTGATGTTGAACCTAATGTGAGAGGTCTAAGTGCGCAAATACGAGACGTGCTCAGACACGAGGTTAATCCCAATTTATGGAATAAGTTTTCTAGGACCCGATCGACATATTCAGCATCCCCAAATGGCAGGCTTAATGTGGGAGGTCAAGCATACTGTAACCATAAAGGAAAATATGGTAATAAATCTTGAATACTTAACCTAGTTGAATCCATAGGGATTGTATGAATATAAACTAAAGTTGGGGTTAAGTAAAATTGGGTGAACAGTGGGTGGGTTAAGTAAATCAGAGGGGGTGGGTAATATTTACATATATGCCCATAAACTTACCCGATAAGGTTATGTAATTAAAGACACCTAGTGGTATATATAACCAGTAGAAATAATAAAGTTACGTAACTAAAAGACACCATTTAGGGTAAGCATAACTTGTAAGGAAATGAGACAATTTGTATAACATGATAAGAAGTACTTAATTATAAATTAAGTAATCTAAAAGTCTGGAACTCGCTGATGTGAATAACATGTTTAGGCTTGTCCTAGGGACAAGAGGAAACTATAACATAGGTTATAATTAATAGGTTGAGAAACTTGTTAATGGGCCTTAGTTAAGAAAACTAAGTTAATAAGTAAACAACGATAAGTTGTAGTGACGGTGTAAATTGAATTTATGATTAAATGATAAAGGATGAGGAAAACTTATGAAATGATATAAGTTATATTTAATCATTGACATATTAAAAAGGAAACATGTAAAATGAGACGTACTTAATTACACATTAAATAAGAACATGTTATTGTAACAATGGAATTGGACGATGAAAATATAAAAGAGACTGTGGATTATAGACCATGGGCCACAATCTAGAGAATAACATGTTGTGGGCTTATTAATGAACTCAAAGGGGTTAAGTTATATAACCAAAATTAATAAGCAAGAGGAACTTAGTAGCTTGATTAAGAATTCAATATGAATGGGAATAACCAAGTTAAAAGGAAATTGAGGAGGAAAAGCAAGCGCATAATAGAATGATTAGACATAGGGTCTAATAACATATTAAAGTGAGGCGCTTGGACTAGTCCAAACGTTTGAGGGTGAATAACCCAACGCGGTAGACCATCAAGATGTTATAAGGCACGAGGGGAGCGCTTATTCATCTGATTGTTTTGACTGCTCCAAAGGACTGGAAGGGGAAGCACGTGGCTTCCTGAGATACGTAAGGTGCTCCTAGTAGTCCTCTATGCGGTGACATATGTCTTAGGCTGTGCTTGCAGAGGTTGGGTCTGCGTGTAACTACTAGGTGGGTGGGCCTTGACTACAGATGTAGCTATGTAGTCAGAATGTTGTGACGAGGTGACACCAGGGTGGTTCGGCGGTTGCCTCACGAGGAGGCAGAGGGTCACGACCAACAAGGATAGTAGATCGTCGGATACCCGTCATCGGCAGCCAGCTTGATGCGAAAAGACTAGAGCTAAACCCAAGATACCATTTCACCTTTCACTACCGAGGTACGGGGTTGAGGGGAGACGCCACATGGATGTTTAGATTGGTTGTTACTAAGGGTGGTCACTTAGATCTTGTATCTTTACTAGTTGAGGGAGGGGCCGAGGTGGGGCCATAGCCACCATGGAAAACAGACTGTAGGAATATCTATATTTGGAGGCTCTTAAAGGTGGACCTATACAGGTAGTATGGAAAAGCTCTCGGCCAAGTTCCGTGTTTCTTATTTAGCCCTACCACGAAACTCGGTGCACATTAGAGGACGTGCTATTGAGGCATCGAGCTATAATTATAGTACATACGTGGGACAGTCTAGATAAATGCATATCTGCTCTGGGTGGTGTATCGTAGGCTAGAGGGAATTATTCTAATAAGGAATCTGATTCGATCGATTGTGGCGGTCCGTACGCTTACGTAACATAGTAACAACAGATGTATGCGTAACGTAACATTGTTATATAGAGATCCGCACGTCACTTCGGCGTAGGATAAGAGACTGCGTACATTACGGTGGAGACCGTGCAAGTGGGGTACCCTGGGGTGTATCTCAATATTGAGAGATAGCTACATATATTGTATTAGGTGAATCCATGGGAAAGTAAATGGGTACAATGTGCGGATTGGTAGGGTCATTCTATTTCTGATATACTAGTATCAGTGTGGTGCTGAGAAATGTATTTAAGAAGCACAATATATCATGTTCATCTTATCTTACTCGGTTCACAATTGTTACTGTTATCTTGTTCTTCCACTTTTATATACCTGCCATGATAATTTTATTTATTTATATTTAAAAGTAACTGGACTCACTAGACTTTATGTCTAACCCTTTTCGTTTCTTCTTCTCTCTCTTCAGTCCCTCCCCCCCCCCCAAGGTTCTTAGGGTGGAAGTGCTTAGAGTCGATTTGGATTCTTTCAGCTTAGCTTGGATTTGCGATATTGATGTACCGCTTTGACTTCTGGTCAACTCTGTTGTGGCTTCACATGGGAAATATGGTTTTATGATTTTGTACTCTGCTATGTAATTGGTTACTTTAAATTTATGATGTAAACTTAGTATTTGGGACCATGATATTTTGATTTAAATAAAGTTTTTTTTTTGCTGCTATTTCACATGTCTGTCTTGTCTTATTTACCAATAGCGCTTCACGAAACTTAATGCATTCTATATAGAGTGATAGTAACGGACGTGGGGTGTCACATTTGGTATCATAGCATATGGTTATAAGATCAGATAAAATACTTTGAAAATGGTTTTCAAAAAGGTCTCAAAAACAAAGTATTTTAAAATAAAAAGTACGTTTTTGAAAAGCATATTTCCCAAAGTCATAAATACCGTCTCGATTCTCCGCTTGATTCCATTTCCTTTATGTTCGGGCAACCGTTTCTTCTCGAAAGGGTATCCTTATTTCGGCATGGTTCCGTAGGCATGTTAAAACTATGGTAAATGTCAAAGGGCAAAGAAATGTCCAAACTCCATCTTTAGCAACAGTGGTTTCACCTGCGGCTTATTTTCTCTCAAGCCTCGTAAGGATTTCCGTGCTATGGAGGCAACTTTCAAGAGACTAGTTAGCATGTGGCAAAAAGGAGAATAAGCGAGTTTGGCTAAGGAGCATAAGCCAAAGATGAAAGAAAATGATGGCTTAAGAAGGAAATATAGATGAAAGAAGAAACGAGGAAGTACCATAACTTCGGAATGGTGGGTCATCTGAAAAAGGATTGCAGATAGAGGAAAGGCATTGTTATCACTTTGGTAAGGCAGGACACCTTATTAAGGAGTGCCTAAAGAGACAAGGACAAGGCCAGAAGGCAGGAACTTCTAGGGAGCCATCTAATGTTCTCATAGCTGGTGGACAGGATAGGGGTAGGAAAGTTTCTGTCGAAGGATCGATTTCTATTTCTGATCATCCAGTTAGGATTCTTTTTCTAACGCTACGCATTCTTTTATATCTGATTCGTTAGTTGAGTTTCTGCACCTAGATACCAGTATGGTTTTGGATCCCATTATTATCTCAAACCCCAGCAGAGGTACGACTCATTTATCAATGATTTGTCGGGGTTTGAGAATCTCTGTGTTAGGTGTCGAGTTTGATTGCGTTGCATATGTTCTTGATTTCATAAGATACATTTTGATTCTAGGATGGGTGGGCTAACCATATATGGAGCCATTCTAGATTATGAGAGGAGGGTCGTTAGACTTCTGACTTGCCATGGAAAGACTCTCGAAATTTCTTATAACACCAAAAGAGTCTGTCATGCTTAGTCTCCAAGAACCTCTTGATATATCTCTCGATGATTTGCGATCTGTACCAATAGTTGCGAGCATCCTGATGTTTTGATGAGGTTCAGGATTTACCCCCGAGGCACGAGATTGGTCTCCGCATATACTTGGTGGAAAATGTAAAGCCATTTGCATTACCTGTGCGACATGTGATTCCTAAAAGAAAAGAGGGAACTTTGTAAGCAAGTAAGGGAGCTACTTGATAAGAAGTTTGATATGTGAATTATATCGGAATGGGTAACCTATTGAAGACAGTCCTTGAGGAAGCCCATCATTCTAAGATGACTATTCATTCAATAGGCGATAAAAAAGAATAGAGTTCAAGGTAGTGGAGCCAAACTTGCGAGAGGAAGTGAAAGCAAAGAAAGAAGTAATGATAGGACGAGTTTCGACTTGCATAATTGGATTGGAGGTTAAGAGATTGTGCAACAAAGAAGTGAAGCTAGTAAGAGTGTAATGGGGAAATGGCCGCGAGAACACTATTTGGGAGCCTGAAGACAAGATTCGCGCTTCATATCCTTTCCTTTTCGAGAATATTTTCTTAACTTCTTTTTCCAAGCTTTGAATTAATACTTGTATCTATCGTTTGAATAACTCCTATCGATCGAGTATTTAGGTAGAAAAATAATGAATGTAAACATGTGTTTGAGACATGTTAGGCTTGATGGATGCAAGTGTTTGCTGGTGATTGCTCGTAGATGCATATACACACACGATAGGCACTAGATCAGCTCAATCACTTACATATTGCATATGGATGTGTGTACATTTTAAATTTATATGGATGAAAATAGGTGTATCATTACATTGATGTTGCATTTGGATGGATGATTGTGCACACATATAGAACTTACATGTATTAGGATAATTTACATACGTTTTGGTTACATGGCACAAACATACATTGCATTAAGGAGGTCAACTGAATCAGTGGACCACCTGATCTTTCGCATTAGTTTACGGACATATACACACACTATTGCATATGTTCATAAAAGCATTAGAAATTCCTTAAGGACAATGGATGCCTATGATCGCTAGATGAATGTATGATTGTTGGATGTTTGGATATACATTCTTCTTTACTTAGAGATTTCAGGGACGAAATCCTTTGAGTAGGGGAGAATGTAACACCCTGAAATTTTAACAACATTAAAGATGATAAATCCAAGAATAATTAGTGTGAAATACACTATTAACAATGAATTAAGGAAAACTTAATTAAATATTTAGAATTAAGTGAAACGGACCACGCCATTGCATCCGTCTCGGAATTCCGGTCAAGATAGACATCTAGTTTGCATAAATCGGACAATGTATAAAGAATTTATTAAGGTTTGAAGTTTGTATGAATACAAGAAACATGTATATACATATAAAATTCAAAAATATCCAAAAATCAGCAAAACTAGAAATCCAATACGCAAATCAAGGAAGGGCCGAGCATTTGAGGTTGACCCGAGACCCGGCTGGGTCGACCCATGGGTCGATCCAGGCTCATGGGGGTCGACCTAGGGGTCAACACCCATGAAGGGGGTCGGCCTACCTGAAGGGGGGTCGACCCACCTGCGGGTCTGGAGCCTTCTTTTTGAACTTGGACGATTTCGGGGCTAGATTCGTGAACCCTAGGTTATATAAAGGACCCTAAACCTAGGTTTTATTAATCTAAAAAAATGGCAGCGATGGCGAAGCTCTGCTGCAACGAAAATTGAACAGCCTAATCTTCTCCAAGTCCAATTCAGCAAACATTATACAAATTCAGTGATTGCTACAACAACAAATTCAATGTGTTCTTCGCAGTAATTTTGATCCATTTCCTTAAATCTATTCATAGTGAGTTCATGTTATTTTTTGATCTAAATTTTTAAATAGCAATCGTGATATGTATATAAAAATTGGATCTTGAATCGGTGCCTTATCAATTCTATTATGACATATTCCTCTGATATGTTCATATATGTTTATATCGTCACCAAGTCTAATCTTGTCATAGTATGTTCATTCAGTTTTTATGCCTATTTCTACCGTTATGTTAATGATTTGTTATTATGCCTGTTATGATTCTCTTCTCTCCCTTTTTTTCCTTTTTTTATATAGCCAGGCTACCTTTGAGCCTAGTCCTAACGCTGAAAGATGCGAACGTGTGAAATTGGGAACATTTGGGAAAGACATAAATTGGGGCATAATTGGTATTGGAAATTATGAATATAAATTTAGGCATAAAATTGGAAAATATACGAACATGGATTTGGGGGACATATTGGATAATATGAATATGAAGCTAGGCATATATTGGAAAGTAGGTGAGCATGAATTTGGGTAAAATTTGCATTGGAATATGTAAATATTGATTTGGGGTATAAATTGGAACATATGTAATTATGAAATTGGGCATAGATTGTGATGTATGCAAATGTCAATTTAGGGCATAAACTAGAATACATGTGAATATTGATTTAGGGCATGGAAACCTGTAATTGAAATAGAATAATTGTAAATATGAATTGAAAGGGGACATGAAATTCTATATTTGGAATAGGGAAATTTATTTGAATATGCCTAAAATAATGGAACCGTAGTAACGCTTAGACACGAGATTAGGTTGCATTAGTGGTGGAAGCCTGCCTGAACCCGATCGACATATCCAACAGCCACTAATGTTGAACCTAATGTGAGAGGTCTAAGTGCGCAAATACGAGACGTGCTCAGACACGAGGTTAAGCCCAATTTGTGGAATAAGTCTGCCCGGACCCGACCGGCATATCCAGCTTCCATAAATGGAAGGCTTAATGTGGGAGGTCAAGCATACTGTAACCATAAAGGAAAATATGGTAACAAATTTTGAATACTTAACCTAGTTGAATCCATAGGGATTGTATGAATATAAACTAAAGTTGGGGTTAAGTAAAATCAGGTGAACGGTGAGTGGGTTAAGTAAATCGGTGGGGGTGGGTAATATTTACATATATGCCCATAAACTTACCCTATATGGTTATGTAATTAAAGACACCTAGTGGTATACATAACCAGTAGAAATAATAAAGTTATGTAATTAAAAGACACCGTTTAGGGTAAGCATAACTTGTAAGGAATTGAGACAACTTGTGTAATAATATAAGAGGTACTTAATTATAAATTAAGCAATCTAAAAGTCCAGAACTCGCTGATGTAAATAACATGTTTAGGCTTATCCTAGGGACAAGAGGAAATTGTAATATAGGTTATAATTAATGGGTTGAGAAACTTGTTAATGGGCCTTAGTTAAGAAAACTAAGTCAATAAGTAAACAACGATAGTTGTAGTGACAGTGTAAATTGAATTTATGATTAAATGTGAAAGGATGAAGAAAACTTATGAAATGATATAAGTCATATTTAATCAATGACATGTTAAAAAGGAAACATGTAAAATGAGACGTACTTAATTTCACATTATATAAGAACATGTTATTGTAACTATGGAATCGGACGATGAAAATATAAAAGTGATTAAGGATTATAGACCTTAGGCCACAATCTAGAGAATAACATGTTGTGGGCATATTAATGAACTTAAAGGGGTTAAGTTATGTAACCAAAATTAATAAGCAAGAGGAACTTGGTAACTTTATTAAGAATTCAATATGAATGGGAATAACCAAGTTAAAAGGAAACTGAGGAGGAAAAGCAAGCACGTAATAAAGTGATTAGACATAGGGTCTAATAACATATTAAAGTGAGGCACTTGGACCAATTCGCACGTTTGAGGGTGAATAACCCAACGGGGTCGATCTTCGAGGTGTTATAAGGCACGATGGGAGAGCACATTCATCTGATTGTTTTGATGGCTCCAAAGGACTGGAAGGGGAAGAAAGCGGCTTCCTGAGGTATGTAAGGTGCTCCTAGTAGTCCTCTGTGCGGTGACAGATGTCTTAGGTTGTGCTCGCAGAGGTTGGGTCTACGCGTAACTACTAGGTGGGTGGGCCTTGACTGCAGATGTAGCTATGCAGTCAGAATGCTGTGACGAGGCGAGACCAGGGTGGTTCGGCGGTCGCCTCACGAGAAGGCATAGGGTCACGACCAACAAGGATAGTAGATCGTCGGATACTCGTCATCGGCAGCCAGCGGGATGTGAAAAGACTAGAGCTAAACCCCAGATACCATTTCACCTTTCACTATCGAGGTACGGTGTTGAGGGGAGACGCCACATGGATGTTTAGATTGATTGTTATTAGGGGCAGTCGCTTAGCTCTTGTAGTCTTTACTGGTTGGGGGAGGGGCCAAGGTAGGGCCATAGCCACCACGGAAAACAAACCCTAGGAATATCTGCATTTGGTGGCTCTAAAAGGTAGGTCTGTATAGGTATGGAAAAGCTTCCAATCGAGTTCCGTGTTTCTTTTTTAGCCCTGCCATGGAACTCGGTGCATATTAGAGGACGTGTGATTGAGGCATCGAGCTACAATTACAGTACATACGTGGGACAATCTAGATACATGCATATCTGCTCTGGGTGGCGTATTGTAGACTAGATGGCATTATTCCGATAAGGAATCTGATTCGATCGTTGGTGGCAGTTCGTACACTTACGTAGCATAGTAATGACAGGCATATGCGGAACGTAACATTGTTATATAGAGATCCGTACGTCACTTCGGCATAGGATAAGAGACTGCGTTCATTACGGTCGAGACTATGCGAGTGGGGTACCATGGGGAATATTGAGAGATAGCTATATATATTGTATTATGTGAATCCATGGGAGAGTAAATGGGTACGATGCGCAGATAAGTCTTGAGTTCTAGTAACCCATGTAACCTAATAATCAAGAAAATGTAATGGAACGTTATTGGTAGGGATCATTCTATTTCTATATACTAGTATTGGTGCGGTGCAGAGAAATGTATTTAAGAAGCGTAATATATCATGTTCATCTGATCTTGCTCAATTCAAACTTGTTATTGTTATCTTGTTCTTCCAGTTTTATATACCTGCCATGATACTTTTATTTATTTATATTTAAAAGTAACTGGACTCGCCAGACTTTATGTCTGACCCTTTTTGTTTCCTCTTCTCTCTCTTCCGTCCCCCTCCCCCCGGGTTCTCAGGGTGGAAGTGCTTAGAGTCGATTTGGATTCTTTCATCTTAGCTTGGATTTTGGGATATTGATGTACCGCTTTGACTTCTGGTCAACTCTTTTATGGCTTCACGCGGGAAATATGATTTTATGCTTTTGTACTCTGATATTTTTTTGGCAAGATAGATTATTTTTGTAATTGGTTACTTCAAACTTATGATGTAAACTCAGTATTTGGGACCATGATGTTTTGATTTAAATAAAAAAAAATCCGCTGCTATTTTACATGTCTGCCTTGCGATATTATGTTCTTATTTACTAATAACGCTTGACGAAACTTAATGCATTCTTTATAGATTGACATTAACGGACGTGGGGTGTCACAGATGCTTTTGTTTCTCGTAAAGGGTAGGATTATTAAAGGATGTTAAGGTTTAGGATTGCTTCTCGTTTGGAAGAAATTCTAGCTTTAAGGGAACCCCAGATTGTTTTATCCCATGGTCAAATAGTTTTGCGCAATGAACAGAGTTTGGAAACAACTCTGGCAGTGGAAATTGATGGTCGGGTCCAAATTTGTTTAACAAAGTTCTAAAAACAGGGTTCAAAAAGCCATAATTTTTCGAATTTGAAGGGACATTTCACAGTATTGACCTCACCAGTCTCTAGTAACAATGGGCAATGGTCAGAGATGACCGTCGCTAGGCCATTGATCAGGGAGAGTGGGTGGAGAACATCCCAAGCCAGATTGAATAGGAAGCGATCCAGCTTAGCCAAAGAGGCGTCAAGACGACGGTTTTACACGTAAAAACTGGTTATTAATGGGAGGTTCAACAAGGGAACATGTTTAGACAAAGGAATTGAAGTTTGTAGAGTAATAGGAGAAATTGCCCGAATTTCGCTCAATGTCAAACCTGGTTGTACTGAAATCACCACCAATTAGCCATGGTCCATTGATATGTACTGCTACATCTTGGCAAAATTTCCATACTTCTTCTCTTTCATATGGATCAGTTGGGTCGTATACATTAGTGAAGAAAAAGATAGTATCAGACTGAAGGTGACGAACGGACATGTGTAGGACAGACGTATGAGAGATTATTGGGCAAAGAGACTATGAGTTTTCATTCCAACCAGTGATCAAACCACCTCGTGTTTCAGTAGCATGGACATGGTCCCACCCAGAGAGATAAGGCCCACAAATTCGTCTAATTGTTGACGTGGAGGGATCAGAGAGCTTTGATTCTTGCAGAAATATAATATCAATTCTGTGTGGGGAGAGGATGAGAATAACAGCATGGCATTTTGTAGGGTCCCCCAACCCCCCTGATATTCCGTGAGACTATCTTCATTAGGATTGGTCAATACGCTGCGATTCTAGTGTGTTCATGGTAATGTGTTCATCACGCAAAATCACACCCATGCAACGTGCCAATTTTTTTATTTAATTTCTTATTAAAGGAAGAAAAGCAACGGTTTCGAAAAAATACCTGAGCTCCCAAGGAGAGATTTCGCCCGGCTGATTCTGAAGCTCCGACGAACCACTGCTAGCATAAGGTGCGGAGTTATGGAGTCCTGCTGCTCGAGCTCTAGTTGAAAGGGGATTTGCTGATGTAAGGGGATATAAAGGTCAAAATCCGCTAGTAGGTCCCATCTAGGCATAAAGTTGTCACTGGATTCATGGTTCAACAGGGTAAGGGAAGCAACATGTGTAACGGCATGACCGTTGTGAATAGCAAGAGCATTTAAAACTGCTTCATCAAACATGGCATCATATTGATCATCTTCATTGGGAACCATAGGAGGAGCTTTCTCTTGAAGCAGGAAAGCATCTTACTCGTAATCGATTCCAAGCAAAGGCATTTTAGGTATTCTTTTTGGGTGAGAATGTTCCCAATGGTCATCAAAAAGCTTCACAGTTTCGTTGTTCAATCGAATTGCAAATTGGTAGGGGGTGGTTATACCTTCATAGAACTTCATCTTCATGTGAAGAAAACGATGGTCAATGGATGACCAGTCGAAGGTATCCTCTTCAATAAACTTTCCCATATGGCTCAATGTTTCACTAATTACTGCATTACTGTGCCTTAGAAATTCTTGGAAGCCTCTGACTTTTGCCCAGGTTGCTGGTTCAAGAGTGGATGGAGGGGATTTATCGTGGTCAATCCGGGGTTGGATGAGGATAGTGCCACTAGGTTTGGTCAAGATTTTTAGTCGGAGGGTGTGGTCAAGATTAGATGTTAGCGCAAGAGAGAGTTTTCAATGGTCCAAAACCCATCAATGATGGTGGTAGTAAGGTATAGGTAGGAATCGACCATATTAAAGAATGTGGGATGTTTGAGTTTAGAAGATAGATTTGGAGAGGGAGGACAATTAGGGTTTGAATTTGTAGAGGGTGGGGAAAGAGATTTGTGCAGGGAATTGGTTTAAATTCTGAATTATGATTATCGTTCTGAATCGAGTTATGACGCGACACATAGGCCCACTTGGTCTGCAAATTCTGAACCGCTACATCGTGATGGAACAACATTCGTGCCTGGTTTGCTTGTGCATTGGAATGTCGCGCAGTGCCATCATGATTCCTTTATACCAATACTCTGCGTTTTTTGGGATAACACGTGCACGAATGGCCAAAAAAGCACAATTATAGCATACTGTACTGTTCCTGCATAATTGTGCCATATGTCCCATATCTGCACAACACAGACAATGTCTTTCCGACTTCAGAAAACTCATTGTTGCATGGATCGATTTGAAAGTGGGTATGCGTCGATGCTTAGCAGAAGGGGGTTTGGGATGAGCGGAGGCTGGGGAGGTGGCGAGGTTTCCACCTGTGCATATTACTTGACATTTGATGGGTTTGGCAGTGTTGAAGTGCGAGGAAGAATAGTGCGGATGGGTGGAAGTGATGGGTGGTGAGATGGACGTTGTGCCGGATTAAAGGGTTGACGGAGGTTGAGATGATGAACGTGAGACCTGGGAGGAATGGTGGCGGAGGGAAGAGAGGTCTTGTATTGTTAGGAATGAATTTGATATGAGGAGGGGGGAGGGGTGATGAGGAAGAAGAGGAGGCCGCCGTGTATTCTTGGTGCATTTTTGTGCTTTTACTGTTGTTGACTAAAGTGTCCACAACTGAAGCATGTAGAATTTGTTGCATGTGAAGAGTAATATGCTTAGTAAATTTGAGGTATGTGGTTTAGAATATGTATTGAATCTGTGTGTGTGTTTTCTTTTTAACTGTGCTTTACCTCGTTTGTTTTTCTTGCAATGAGAATTGGCTTAGAAAATTTTAATTATGCACATAACTAATGGGATGATGCATAGAAAATTCATCTTTGTAGTTGTTATAATATCACCAAATCTTAATGCATATTATATCATTATCATGCTGCAATGTACATCCAAGTTTTGAAGCAAAACTTCAAATTAATGTTGTTTCACATTGAAAGTTCGGATCCGATATCTTGAATTTCTTTCCTCCCAGACATCATTTTAAATTGACTACTAAAAAGATTTCACAAATGATTTTTAAAAGTGTCCACTGCTAAATTCATCAATCATCATGGTGATATTGTGTTTGATATAGATGTTTTGCACACTAACGGGGAAGTTGATTTGAATGATGTTTGATTCAACTCAACATGACTAATAATTACATAATTGTTTGTATAGATAGATTGTACTATCTGCTTTACTTTTATCTTTGTTTCATGCATGTGCTATAGTGTATAAATTAAGGAGGAAGAAAAGGTAATAACATATTAACATGTGTGTGTTTATGCATAGTTATTTGGACTTATGACTACATAAATATACAAAAATAAAAAAAAACAAAAAAAAAACATGTGATTATTTACATACATATGCATACACAAACATACGTGCATAAAAATTGGTGGGGAAAAGAACAAGTTAAGAACTAATGCATATAACCATTATTGATGGAAATATAAGCAGTTAAAACCACAAAGAATACGTGTGGTTATATATAAACAACTAGTGAATAATCCATGTTATGCAAACCAGTAGTTATGAAGTTTGTTATTGTGTGCATTGTTTTTCCTAACACTGTAGAACTATATCAGACATTTCGTTATATATGTTTACTATATATTTCTTGTAATAATTTGTGTGTGAAGTATAATTTCCTCAATTAATTTTGTAGAATGACTTCATTTCTCTTACTGCTTGTAAAAGATTGTAAGTTAGAAAGGCATCCTACACAATGAATTTTTATCTATAGGTAAAACAAATTTGATTTCATGCACTTTATGATTGAAATAAATATTCAGGTTTATACTCAATGTCAGCTCTAGGTTGTGGGTTGCCCTAGGAAACCCCCAGCCACTGTCTTCATACGACGAGTAGCATGCAAAAATAGTTGCATTGCATGATATAAAAAAAGGATTTTTTTTTTGATTTGGGCCAGTTTTGAAAAGTTATAACAGAAATAGGCCACTTTTTTTTTACAAAGAAGTAATCCCAGTTTACGCTAGTTAATTTTTTTTTAAACAAAGGCATTACTTGGGATAATGCTGGTTTTCATATTACGTTGGAGTTATCCCTGATAACGCCCTGTGAATTGCTCACTGCCTCTAAAATGGGCATTGAGCATTTCAATTAGTGTTATATCAGATAATGCTAGTAAACGCTATCCGAGATAATGCTCTATTGATTGCTCACTGCCTCCAAAAGAGGCAATGAGCAAATTTAGCCCACTGCAACACAATATAATAACAAAGCAAATTATAAAATGACTAAGCAATCAGCATATACTATATGACCAACATGACAACTACGTATCCACCAACGAAACATAATCATATCCAAAATACACAACGAACAAAACAAGAACATATCCAAATTACTAATGACTAAAACAAGAACATATCCAAATTATATAACGACCATACAAGGTTCAACATAAAACATTAGAACTGCATATCCACCAACAAAACAATAACATATATCCAACTAAGCTAATACATCATACGGAATCATTACATAGATAAAACCGTAACAAATTGTTCAGTAAAAGAGTAAAATCAACATCTAATCACCTCAATTCTTTCAAAATCCAAGGCGTTTTCCTTCTTGGCCATGGATGAAGTTTATCCTCCTGTAGTGTTGGCACCTCCTCTTCCTCGATTGCCCTCCTCTACTTGTTCTGGAGGAGGTTGTGAAGGTCCGACCGGTACAGAATGCTGCGAATACTACTCACCAAACTCTTCCTTCTTGCCTTTCCTGCGGCAAACGTACTTCTTCCGTGGTCAGGGAGCTCACACTACACCATATATGCTAATTAGGCTGTGTTCTTAGCCGTATCTAATACAATTAGGAATGGCTATAAGCCATATCAAAAAATGGAGTGTTAAATTATTATATACGGCTATAAACCATATCTCATTAGTAATAACATACGGCTCTTAGCCATATCTAAATGATTACTAGATACTGATATAAACCGTATTTAAATAATATGTATATGTATATAGTGTAATTCAAACACAGTCATAGACCGTATCTAATTATATGTGTATATATATATATGTGTGTATATATATGCATATGTATATATATAAACAGAAAGTACAACACATATTTTTCATAGCACAACATACAACACAATTTATACAAAAAACACAATTTATACTCAAAGCATATATAACAAGATTTTTCATAACGCTAACACATTTTATACAAAGCATATACAATAAAAGGAAACTGTCAAATATTTTTCATCAAATTACAAAGTAACAAACTTAAAGAAAAAAACAGATCAGCCTGATAATACTATTGGAGGCCGGGAAGATTGAGCGTGCTCTGATCATGCTGATGAAACGTACGTTGTTGTAAATCATGCAGTGATGGATAAGCTAGATGCTGATATACAGAATGTACAAAATTTATATGTTTCGAAGCAGTGATGAGCATAATTAAGCTAACTGTTGATGTGTGCCTGAATCATGTGCATAGTTTGTGCATATTCATGAAAAAACCAAACCACCTATTACACAAAATTCAAGTACAACACGAAACAATTCCATGTATAACTTGAATTAACAGCAAAACATGGCCATTAAAGACATGGCACAACAGAATTAATACATGGCAATTGAAGCATAGCCAAGTGAATAAGTGCACGAATTTCAAACAAGCATAGTCACGCAATAATACAATCCCTCATACCAAAATGCTGAACTCACACCAAACAAACCATCATGCTGAACCCGCACTAAATAAACACTGAACTGACTCAACTTAGGTATCGTGGCTTTGTGTTCATGTGTGTGTATCGTGTCGCTTTGAAACTAACACTAAAATCAAATTCTAGCATCTGGTCTGATAAATATTAATAAAGTAAAAATTATCAAATCTCAATACTACTTAAAAGCAGGATCAAAAATATAATTCCTTTAATAATGTACTTAGCGTTGAATATCAGTTACAAAAGGTATGTTCGGACTAGAAACTTTGAAATCGACGACCTAATCCTAAAGAGAATCTTCCTTACTCTGGATAATTCTAGTCCTCAATGGAAAAGGCCTTACGTCATCAATCAGAGCCTTGGAGAAGGAACATTTAAGCTGACAACCATTGATGGCGTCAAGTTACCAAGAGCGTGGAATAATGAATACCTATGACATTAATATCTTAGCATTTACTTCATTTAATTTATTCTGTTAGCAATTTGTTTTCATGCTATATAAAAAGGCTGACGTTGCCCACTTTCCTTTAGTTTCAATAAAGTCTCTTGGTTTCTCATATTCTTGGGTATTTTCTTATCTGTAGTATGATAGTTATGATACGATCAATTTACACATACAAGCGCAAAATACTAAAATACGATCAATTTACACATCCAATTTGAATGCTTATTGCTCGAGTGTCCGACCACCAACCCTTGTTTCAGGACTTGGGAGAATTAAACTAAGCCTAATTGATGTCGAGTGATTATAAATCTAAAGGAAAAAATCCGACAATCGCACTAACTCCATTACATGTGACAAGGGCTAAGTACAAACACTTATAGGGTTGATCAAAGTGCCTAAACTCTATGTATACATGACTTTGGGCCACAAGCGAAAGGAAGCCTTGATAGTGGAACTTTCGATAATATACCATACAACTTAAAGCCATGATCGAAAGGAGACTTTAGTAGAGGTCGATTTGAATGATGCTCGAACTTAAAAGAGACCAACTAATATGTAAGTGTAACGACGAGCGATAAAATGCGAGTAATGCACGTATATTAAATGAAAAGCATAAAAGATCGAACACTTAAAAAATCCACCTTAGAATAAAAGAAAACTAAAATTTTATTCACAACTAACACCACTACAAAAGCGGGCATATTCGACACTAATTTGTGTGTGTTGCATGAAAAGTGTGGCGAAAGCTATGCTTTCTTTGATCTTATGCAATAACATTCATATGTTGTTGCATTAGATGTGAATGCAATATTGCGGTTGGAACTCTTGTGCTATGACACGCAACACTAGTTCAAAGCGTTGCTTTACATAAATACATGCCAGGTCAGCGATCCGCGTTATCAGTTTAAACAAATAAACTAATAACCGTAGATGTTGATAAATCCAATGGTTTAAACCAATCCCTGCCTCAATTTAGTGAAAATTTGGTGCGATTTTTTCTCCATTCATGAAATACTTCCCCCTAAAACAAATTTCTCTCATACTCTTCCTTTTATACATTTCTCTCTCAATGAAATCCATCCACGAACACCTCTGATTGCTACTCTACCTCCGGGTACAAACTATAAACCTCTGATTGCTCCTATTTTACAAACTTTGCATCTCCGATTTGGATCATTTAGGACAATTACAGATATTTAGGGCTTTATCATTTTGGTTTTATTTAGATGATTTCATCTCTAACTTATTTTGGTCAACATTCAAAGTCTCTGGGTGATTTGGGTATATCGATTGCCTTAAATTAGGGTTTTTTATACTTGAAGTGTTGTATTTATATGTTTGCATGTGTTGAAATTATGCAAGTTCTGTATTTTTATGTTTGCCAAACCATTGATGTATTGGTAAATAATGCCTATTTTGAAAAGTGGAAACAAAATTTAGAGGACTAAAGAAATCCAATTTAAAAATTTAAATGTCTATTTCTATTTGTAGTTAAATAATGCCTATTTCTCTTCTTACATCGTATGACTACGAAGATACCCTGGGAATGGGTGATTTACGACTGTCAAACCCATCATCACCAGAAACTCCTACTAATTTCTATATAGAGATGCAAGAAAGGCACTACGATGATTTGCGTGAGTATGAACAAGAAGAACTCCGAAGACAATGGCGACAAGAAGAACGATGTGAAGAAAGAGCAATGCGACGACATAGTCGTGCTGCCTTGCTTCGTCAGCGTCAAAAAAACCAAGTGTTTAACGAACAGTAAGCCGACTCACCAATCATAATGTGTGATTGTGGGTATGCCGCTGTAGAAGATATTATTTTGATTGGATTTGTGGGAGTGGATTGGCCATCAGTTTCCAAGCCGAGCCGCTGAGTACGAAAATGAATTACAACATCAACTTACAACGCTGCAAAATCGAGTTATTAGTTTTCGAACTGACATTAGTAGACTTAACGACCAGCTTCAAGGGCTAAACATTAGAAGACAAAATTAAATTATTGCATCGTTCTTTGTATTAAGTATAACTGTATCGTCTTTGTATCACCTGTATAGTCTTTGTATCTGTACTATTTTGTTTTGGTGCAGCCATGTAATGTTATGAATTTTTGTTCAGTATCCTTATTTTCTTGTTTTATATATTCTCTATATTCTCTTGATAATTCAGTTCCAGAAGTTAGTGATAATCCATATCAAAACAATCATCTTTGTATCACCACTCTGATTATGTATATTTGTAAATTGTTAACTTGTTTATTTTGTATTTCTAATTTAATAAAACCTTACAGGGTAGCCCATGTTCGTGTCTTGAAACTGTTAGTGGTATCAAATTTAGTTTTACTAGGCCGTGGTTAGATTGTGGCAATGGATAGTGAGTATTACATATAGATAGGACTCCCGATATCGAGTGCAGAATATGTAAGAGGGGTAAAGTATTTTCTAAGAAATGCACTTCCCATTTATAAAGTAGGTGATGAGATGAAGCGCCCCTACCAAAAATATACAGAGCGTAATTGGTATTGTGAAAATGTCATATACGATCATCTTATTTTTAATGGGCCTTCTCCATTACATACCGGGTGGATTTGTGAAGTTTCACAGGCAAAATTAACAGATGCTAATGACCATATGGATTGTGCAACAGAGATGGATTTTAAGGATAATTTGGATGTGATGTTCAAATGTGCGGGTTACAAATTTGATCAAAATCTCAGGAACTTTGAAGTAGAACCAAATCCAGAGGCTGAGAAATTTTATCGACATGTTAAAGAAGAAAAAAAAACCATTATATCCTATCTGCACTAAATTTTCTCGACTAAGTTTCTTGATCAGGCTTTACCATTTAAAGCGTGCTTATGGAATTAACGAGTCTGCATTTGGGGAATTACGAAAGATTATAAAAAAGCCTTTCCTGGTGCCCAGCTGCCTTTGTCTTCCTACGCTGCAAAGAATGTTATTAAGGATTTAGGTCTTGATTACCATAAAATACATGCCTGCCCAGACCATTGCATGTTATATTGGGCAGAGAATAAAGATAAAGAGGCTTGTGATATTTATGGTTTTTTGAGGTGTGTTGTAAAAGAAAAAGAAGACATCGTTGATAATAATGATCCACCAAAGTCGATTTCCAAAGTGCCGACAAATGTTATGAGGTACTTTCCACTAAGACCAAGGTTACAAAGGATGTTTATGTGCAAAGAATTTTCAAAACTTGTGAGATGGCACCAAGTGAAACAAAAAGAAGATGGAAAGCTAAGACATCCGGCTGATGGTGTGGCATTGAAGATGATGGATGCTCGCTATCCTGATTTTTCATCAGAAAATCATAATGTTAGATTGGGTCTAGCATCTGATGGATTTAATCCATATCGTTCAATGAGTTCAAGTTATAGTACATGACCAATTGTGTTGGTAAACTACAATCTTCCGCCTTGGTTATGTATTAAACAAGAGAATTTGATTCTTTCAACATTAGTATATGGTCCAGATTCTCTAAAGAATAGTATTGACGTATATATGCAGCCTTTAATTGTAGAATTGAAAGCGTTATGGAATGTTGGCATCGAAACTTATGATTCCTTGATTGATGGGAATTTTAATTTACGTGCAAGCGGCTTATGGAACATTAGTGATTTTCCGGGATATACCATGTTGTCAAGTTGGAGCACGAAGGGGAAACTAGCGTGTCCAGTATGCCATTATGAAAATTCTTCAAATTATTTTAAGCATAGCAAAAAAAAGTGTTATATGCACCATAGAAAGTTTCTTGATCCGACACATAAGTGGAGGCTAGACAAGAGGAGATTTAATGGCAAAACTGAAATGGGGAGCATTCCAGAAATATTATCAGGAACATATATTGAAGAGTTATTGCGGGGGTTCAAAAATCAATTTGGGGATAAGACCAAGAAACCGGGTAAAAGTGATGGCCCTTTTAAAAAGGGTCAATACTATTTGACTTACCATATTGGTGTCATAATCCCCTTCGACATAACCTGGATACCATGCACATAGAGAAGAATATATGCGACAAAATATTAGGTACTTTATTTAATATAGGTCGCATGTCGAAGGATCACCTAAACGCTCGTTTAGATTTATAGGAATTAGGCATAAGGAAGGCCCTTCATCCTGTTGAATGTGGTGATGCAAAGCATATTGAAATTAGAGCTGCAATATTTGATATGTCAAATAAGGAAAAAGAAATCTTTTGTTATGTATTGAAGAACGCCAAACTGCCCCACGATTGTGTCTCGAATGTTAGTTGATACGTGCACATAAAAGAGAGAACAGTTGTGGGATATAAGAGACATGATGCACATTTCGTACTCTACTATTTGTTACAATTTGCCGTGAAGAAAGCGTCAAAGCCCGAGGTTGCTTTATCAATGATCAGATTTAGTGCATTCCTTAGAGGACTATGGAGCAAGGTTATCGAAGTGGATGATATCAAGAGGTTGCAAAAAGAAACTGCCGAGATACTTTGTCATTTTGAAATGATTTTTCCATAGGCTTTTTTCGATATAATGGTACACTTGCCTGTTCATTTATGCAAAGAAATCAAATACGGCGGGCCTGAATAATTTGGATGCATGTATCTAATTGAGCGATATGTAGGAAAGTTGAAATCTTATGTGCGAAATAGAAACAGACCGGAAGGTTCAATTGCAGAAAGTTACTTGGCAGAAGAGTGTGTGACCTTGTGTTCAAAAATTTTAAGCGTTGATGTAGGAAAATAAAACATGTTGATTGATTTTGGAAGATGTCCAACAGATTTGAAATATCATATTGAACAAAGAAGAATAAAGATGGAAAGATGTTCAATTTAAAAGATGTAGATTGGAAGGCAACACATCGCTATATTCTATTCAATTCCAGTAATAAGAAATTGAGAGTTTAATCGAGTAAGTTCTTAAGTTCCTATATCATTTTCCTTACATATAAATTAATATCTGCATTTCATAGTTTTTCAACCTTAGTTATTATTTAGGGTTCATCGAGCCTTTGTGGATGGTCTTGAAAATCCAAGAAGATACAAGAGGGAACGAGAACATTTCAAAGAGTTTTCGAATTGGCTAAAAGAAGAGGTTCTGAAAAAGGACAATATTTCAAGATATTTAGAGGTGTTCGCATTACGTCCTAATCGAGTAGCGAGGAAGTTTACTGGTTATATAGTAAATGGATATAGATTCCACACAAAATTTAGAGATTCTCGATGTACCACTCAAAATAGTGGTGTATTTTTGACTGCCAAAACCACCATCTTTGCAAGTTCGAAAGACCAAAGCCCAACAGTGGGTGATGTCAATTACTACGGATCAATCGAAGAAAATTTTGAGCTTGATTATTGCGCATCTTCCATAATGGTCATTTTTAAGTGTTACTGGTACCAAGAGGAAAAAGATTCATATGGTCTTACTCGATTAAATTTTAGCAAGTGCCATAAAACTCATCCTTATGTCCTGTCATCGCAAGTGCAGCAAGTATTTTATGTGGAAGTTGCAATTAAAAAGAACAATCATTATGTTATTAAAAAAATTGCTGAGAGATTGGTGTGATACTGAAAATCATAATGCAATGGAAGAAGACATGAGCAATACGCATTCACATTAAATGGGATAGGTGGTGAACTAGGACCACAGAAGTTCCTGATCCTGTTCCGTCTCGTTAGGACAAAAAATTCCTCTTTCTTATTGCCTTATTTTGGTCTAATATGTTTTCTAATTTATGATGTATTTGGCACTTTCTGTTTTAGCTGCAAATTGTTATCTTCGGTGAATGTATTTAGCACTCTTTTCTCATAATGCAATCTACACCGTTCACATGTTTTATGATTTAATGTCTTTCTTTACTGTCATCTAAATTGGTTTTAGACCAAAATGTTAATTGTTGTTTTTTGTCCACTTTAACATGCCTGTACCTTGTTCTAATGTATTCATTTTGTATAGGATGGATGAACTTATAAATATCCGGCTGCATCATGGCGGAGAGTTTCGAAGGACATGTTACGTTGTTGAATAATCCTTCATAGTAACAAAATATGATGTAGACCGCTTTTCTTATAGTGTGCTTATGGAATTTGTTAAGGATTGCCTCCATTACACTGAAATAGGAGGAGCCTATGTCAGCAAAGGAACGAGGGGTTGCTGGCAGCTGATATTGAATGACAAGGATGTAAACGAATATGTACAGGGCTGTAATAAGGAAGAAGAATTGTTTTTTTACATTGACAATACCGTTGAAAAAGACAATGAGTCGTTGATTCAACTGCAGCCACACATAATCATACGGCCAAGAAAAAACATAATTCAATGTATATATGTATATGTAATATAGATCCATTCTTGTATATATATGTGTGTATGTGTGTGTGTGTAAAGAACTATGAAGGAGGCCATCATTATTATTTTTATTGTTACAGGTTCTGCTAAGAAGCCAGCTGCAAAGCGCAAGTATATTACTTCACATAGACTTCAGCAGCAATGCAAAATGTTGAAAACCAACCCAACTCAAGTGGGTCAGAAGAAACTATCGCCAGAGCCTGATATGAATAATGATGAACAAGATGTTACTGTGACGGACAAAGGAACCAGGAGGAAATTAAATGTAGAAAATGAAACAGATAATGATGATGATACCCGAGAGAACGAAGCTGATGTTTAGGTATTTTTTAGTTTTCATTTCAGTTTTATTAATCAAGATGAAATCTTGTATTTCAAACTATTTTTTATTAAAATTCTGCATGTAAAAGCAAGAACTGCATTTTAGTGTTTTCTATTATTGTGTCGATATCCTATTCCAACCATCAAGGCTGCAGCTAATTCAAGTAGCTATTGGTTCTTTGTGCATGCATTCTGTTGAAATAGCAAAAACTGTTTATACGTCGACTCTATTTGGTTAACTAGCTTAAATTTATCATCGATGGTGAGTAATAATGCTAATCTACTTGCAGTTCTCACAACCATCAGTTTTGACGAAGTATGAACAAGAGCGAATCATGCAAATGTAAAAATGATGCAGTTAGTAGATCACTTGGGGTGCCTTCATTGGTTAGTTGTATGCAAGAGGCTGCCGAACGAAATAGGAAAGAAAAAGGTAAAGATATTGTCGGACGTGATTAATACATCCCCGAAAATGCTGGTGAAGATGTTAGTGATGATTCATCGGATTCGAAGGTTTAAAAAAGTTATTTGTTTATTACTTATTGTCTTTGCCTTTATGAACGTAAAAAATCTTGAACTTCGACTTAATTATAGAGAATCAAAGTTGTTATGTCAAAGAATCATTTACCTGGACCGAGAACTCGTTCGCGAACCAATGCAGCCATTGAAATTGAGAAGGAAGCGATGACTTGCGCCCCTCCAAAGAAAGCTGGCTCCAACAAGGAGTTGATGACACGCACTCCCACTCCAAAGAAACTCAGTAACCGAGAGAAATTTGCGGAAACATTAAAGAAACTAATAATAAACCTACACCGTCTTATTCAGGAGTTTTAAAACCAACAACATCTCAATCCACCAATTTTAAAACCTACATGTAGCGAAATGTTCAAACAATCAACCAATTCATGTGAAGTTGTTGGTTCAGTCGCTGCTTATTTAGTGATGCGAAAACGTCAAAAGCAGAATGTTAAAACGCCTCCAACAATGGAAAATCTTACTGATTGATTAGAGAAGGAATGGATTGTCCATGAAGATGAAGCAGGTACATGTACAATGTTTCTTTGTCTGTGCACTGCACTGTTGATTGTGTTTATTTTAAGTTTTGCATGCATATTACGTTTCTGTAATGTCATATATTAATTTTCTATTCATTTTTTTGAACCTGGTACATAAAGTACAAGGTCCAAAAAAACCTAGAGGGAAGTCAAAAATGACCAAGGTGCATGTAGAACCCCTGATGATAAAGTAGTCATTGAGTTGAATGAGGATGGTCAGCCAATATCTGATAACATTATGGAGTTAATAAATTTTCTTGGGACACTAGCAAAGGATAATGTGTCTTTTATTTACAACAATTGGCATGTTGTTCCTAATCAATCAAAGGACAAATGTTGGAATATGCTTTGGTACAATCTATCACCATAAACCATAGTTCAACTGACTTCCTAAATGTTTGGTTTTAATTAATTAGTTTGTTTCCTGAATTTTGTGTTTGATATATTGTAGGCTAGGTATGTCATTCCGGAAGAAGGACATAAGTGGATCTTGAACACGCTTAACGACTCTTGGAGGCAGTACAAGTCTAGCATCAAAGCAAGGTATTATAAAAAATACTCAATTGATGAGGAAAGGCTTGCGAATAGTCCCAGTACAATTCCGTTAGAGGATTTTCAAATGCTTTCGGAATATTGGGGGGATGAAGCAGTTCAGGTATGGCTTTAATGTGATCACAAAAGAAAACTTATTTGTATAATGCTAATTAAATAATCATGCAACAGATGGAAAAAATAAATAAAATAAATTAATGATATTCACATTTTCTTGTTTAGTGCTAATCTTTTCTTGTTTAGTGCTAACTTAAAAACCATGCAACAGATGGAAAAAATAAAATAAATAAATTAATGATATTCACATTTGTATGATGTTTAGTAGTTCACACTATCTTGTTTAGTGCTAATCTTTTCTTTCGTACGCACTATCTTGTTTAGTGCTAATCTTTTCTTTAACAGTTCGTATTATCCTTGTTAAGTGCTAATTAATATTTTTTTGGATTTCCAGGTACTAGTTGAAACTTGTTTTGCGCATCGTAATTCATTAAATGAGACACATACCATGGGTTCCAAAACTAATGCAGTAGCCAAAGAGCAGATAACATGTGTTTTTTTGAACTTATGTCAATTTCTTTTGTGATTGAGTTGAATTGGCCACATGATAATTCAAATTTGTTATATAATTGAATTATATTTTATATCATTATCACAATGTTCATAGGCAGCAGCTAGATTTGTAAATTCTTAACATTGAATGTTAAAAATTCTGTTTAATTTTTGGTAATCCTAATACTTGACAGAGAAAGAAGGACCCAGAAAAAGCCACCCCATCCGCTGCCTTGGTCTATGTGGAAACGCATAAAATAGAACCGGGGAGAACTAACAAGACTAACACGGATGAACTAAAGGCTAAATATGTAAGTACATTAGATACTGAAATAGAAATACTTGTGTCAGTATAATTGGCACATTGTACGTCTGTTGGAACTGGTTATTAAATCGAACACATAGTTAGTTTGAACAAAAACCAGTTCTGTTAATAAATTCATTCCTGCCAGCTGCTTATTTATACATATGCTTGTCTGGTTTTCATTTTGTTGGCGAAGATTCAAGCAATGGTGGATGCAGGAAACATTGTTGAGGCAGATGCACTTGTCTCTCGTGCGAAGAGCCACTCACCGAACTGGCTTGTAGGAAGGCGAGGTAAAATGGCTGAAAAGTCTCCAATAACTCTTGGTTCTTCAGACAGTTATATGCAACAACTGACCAAAAAAATAAGGTAAGAGCTTGAGGCGGATTTGGAAGAAAAGATGAACATAAAAGTGAAAGAGAACGCGTCATGGATGTTAGAAAGCCTAGATGAAGCCAATCTAGAACTTAATTTAGATGTCAGAGACTTTTGTGTCACCACAACAAGTAATGAAGATGACAATGGTACTTCTGCAATCCCGACAACTAAATAAAGTATTTGGATGGTATGTATTAGCACTTGTGATATATTCGAAGTGTTCTTTTAAATTATGGCACTTGTGGTATGTGTTCGTGATGACACTTGTGTTATGTTTTGGTGATGGCACTTGTGGTATGTGGTTGTGATGACACTTGTGAGTCGGTATATATGGTTGGTCTAACTGTGGTGATGAGTGTTTTGGGAGGATTTATTGTATTAATATTTTGGTATATATGTATGAATGTGGTACAATGTTTTGGATTGTATATATATATACTGCAAAATTTGTAGTTACATGGTTGTATTACAGTTGCAGTTGATTTTTTTCAGGTGTTGCATTTGATTTTTTTACTATTGCAGTTGATTTTTTCTGATGTTGCATTATAGTGTTGCGGTGTTGCATTAGATGGTGTTGTGGTGTTGCAATCACTACAAGAAAAACGATTTTTTGTTGCATAAATCAGTGGTGTTTATTATCAAATGCAAGCAAAAGTGTTTTTAGGACCATTGTAAGCGTGGTAAAAAAAATCACATTCCCTCCTCTTCGTAAACACTAGTCCGCGTGTCCACGGGAAACGTAACCGACCTATTCTCTTTTCCTATTCCTTCATACTTAACATCTTTTAACTCTCGTTCACTTTTCTTTCTTTTTCTGGAAAAAAAACCTAGCTTTGTACCCCTTTCAATCTCCCGCTTATTATTTCTCAGTTTAATTTGAATTTGTAAATACTATCTCGTTCAACGTTGGTATCGATACCAGTAGAGGCGGTTCATCTCAGCGACGCTACAAAGCGATTTGATTCAGTTCCTAATCATATTCAAGATCGTGAAATCGGTAACGCTAGAAAGGTATAAAACCAAACTTGATTTATCTAATTTTGTTTGGATCCTATCATTTAGGGTTTTGAACAGTTAAAATCTGCTGATTGTTGATTTCTGCAACCACAAACCAAAACAGTTGATTTCTGCAAACAGTGTTTGAAAATGGGTTTTATATTTGGGTTTTTAAGTTACTTTTGAGCTTTGGGTTTTGACAGTATACCAGATTAAATTACTTTTGAATCAAATGCATTTTCAACTCTGGGTTTTGATAGTATACCAGAAAAAATTACCAAACAGTGTTGATTTCTTATGTTTGCATCTGAATCGACTGGGTATTGAACATGTTTTGTACATATATGTTGATTGCCTGAACTATAGTTTATACTGATTGGAATTTAATATGGACATTGATTTTAAATGTTAACATGTTTGTTTAAATTGCTTGATTGAGTACTTTCAGCAAACATATTACATTGATATACATACATACATACATATACATATATATATATATATATGTATGTATGTATGCATATGTATATTTATAGGAACCTTGCAATGCATGAATTATATATGTGAGTTACTCAGTATACAAAATTGTGTAGCTTATGACTTGGGAGTTTATGAATTTTGCAATATGTGATATTATGCAAGTATATCAGAATGTGTTTATGTATGTTAATTTAATTTGTTTTCTTCCATCTGATTTGCATGTATAAGAGTATACATGAATATTGAAATTGTGCAGTATGAAAGAGTGACACTTTACTGATACATTTCATAAAAAAAAATTCTGTAGGCTCAGGAGAACCCAAAGGGACAAAGACAATTTGTTTTAGGCTCTTGTCCCATTAATATCAATAATAAAGAATGCAAAATTTGTGTTAGGCCATCAACGATCAAGTTGAACCTGAACTGTATTTGCAGTCTCGATATTGATATTTATGAGGCCATAGAAACATGAATTGATGTGGGAAACTGAACAGAGAAACGGGTACAAAATAGGTATATCTATATTGCAATCAGAACATGTTTATGTATGTTAGTTTAATTTATTCCATCTGATTTGCATTTATAGGAGTATATATACGTGAACAATGATATATGCCATATATCAGTTGTGATTGAAATGTGAATCCAAGCTGCCCCCCCGCCCCCCCACACACACAAACACACACACACACACACACACACACACACACACACATATATATATATATGCAAGGTTTTTAAAGTGGGATTTAAATCATAAATCGTAAAGTTTATATTTCAAATCGAAACGGATTTTAATTCATAAGTCATAGTTTCCGAATATCATTGCTTATGGGTTTCATATGCACTTTGAATTTGATTTAGATGTTTGAATTTCTAGAATTAAATTTAAAACTCAAATTTTTTTCCCTTCAATTTTATTTTAATTTTGTTTTTAAATCAATATCAAGTGATTGTTGTGACACCCCACATCCGTTAATGTCACTCACTAAGGGAATGCATTAAGTTTCGTGAACCGCTATAGGTAAACAGACACAGAATATTACAAGACATATATAAATAAGATAGCAGCGGAAATTCTAATTTTTATTTCAAACATAAATCATAATGTCGTGGTCCAAAATACCATAAGTTACAAAAACCATTACAAAAAAATAACTTCTGTCTTGCACCATCAGAGTACATAAGTATATAAAAAGCATAATTCCCCAAATAAAAGAGTTTAGCCATAGAAGAGATAAGAACTTGAGTCATACTTCGAAAGCAGCTCCAACAAGATGATAACCGAGTCTTGACTAAGCCTGAGAATTCCCTCCGTGCGAACCGGGGGGTTGGAAACGGAAGAAAGAAGATGAAACAAAAAGGGTCAGACATAAAGTCTGGTGAGTCTAGTTACTTTAGCAAGCAAATAAATAAAAGTAGCATGACAAGCATATAAAGTGGATAAGAGAGATCATTACATAAAAGGCAGGTGTGACAAGGTAGACAGGATAAGGTGTATACGCTTCCCTAATGATTACTCTGCACTGTTACTAGTATAACTAGAATGAGATGATCCCTTCCACTATAAGGTGGTAGACTTAGGCATACGTCAAAATGTATCCTAACTACTACCCTAATCGATCAACTCCTTAATCCGTGTAGATACTCTGTGCCGGCCCCACCGTAGGACGTATCACGTCCTAAAGTGGCAACCCCTCGCTGATATGCACAGCCCCATATCTACAGGTGTCACGGTCATCTTATCCCCCTCTGCTTGGCTCATGCACGCACATGGCCCGGTCGGTTTGCGCCGCCCACACCGTCCTCCACGTTTGGATCTCTTATAATCAATCCAATAAGCGTGCCCCTTCTCCGACCTAGTTCGGAGTACATGTTTGACACCTACTCTGGGTTACTAAATGAAACGGGTCCCACACAATATGATACAATCCCTCCCCTTTGTCTTGTATCCCCCACTAGGTTTTCACTGACTATATATACACCACTAGGTGTCTTTAATTACATATCCCTATTCATTTCAACCAGTTATGCTTACCCTAAAAGGTGTCTTTAATTACATAACTTTATTATTTCCACTGGTTAAGTACACCACCAGGTTTCTTTAATTACATAACCTTATCGGTTTAAGTTCGTAGGTCTATATGTAAATATTACCCACCCCCTCAGATTTACTTAACCCACCCTCTTTGTTTAACCAAGTTTACTTAACCCCAACTTAAGTTTAAGTTCACACAATCCCTATGGATTCATCTAGGTTATATGGATTCATCTAGGTTATGTATTCTAATTTGTTACCATGTCCATCTATGGCTATAATGGGCTAGAACTCCCACATTAGACCTACAACTTGTGGATGCTGGATATGTCGGTCAGGTCCGGGCAGACTTCTTCCACAAGTTGGGCCTAACCTCATGTCTTAGTCTGTCTCGTATTTGTACACTTAGACCTCTCACATTCGGTTCAACACTTGCAGCTGCCGGATATGCCGGTCGGGTCCGGGCAGACTCCCACCACAAGTGCAACCTAACCTCATGTCATAAGTGTAATTACAGTTTCTAATTTCTGTAATTTCAGCCATTCATTAATTTCCATTTTTACCTATGTCTTTATAGGTGATCTTGCCCCTTTTTCCCCATTTTGAATTATATATCCAATTTATATAAACATTATTTAAATTATGCCAATTCTAATCTTTTTCCCCTATTCCCTAACTAGCGCATTCACATAATTCACGGCATGCCTTGGCTGGATAATAGGCTAGTCATAAATGATAAAAAGGAAAAGTTATGGGAATATGACAAAAGTGATTGTTTTAACATAATTTGGGATAAACATAAACTAGCATGGTGATAAGGTGGACATATCAGCATAAATCTGATGAACTTGTAGCAGTTTCTAGTTCTAACAAAACTATGACGCCATTGTAAGCATAGTATGATCTAAATTAACAACTTAGATGTCCAAATATTTCAGATCTAACATAATATGCAAAAGACAATAAACTAGATCTGATTAACAATTTAAATGTCCACATAATTCAGTTCCAATAGTTAAAAGTAGATCTAACACAAAATAAGATTAAGATCCACATCATAGCATGTCATAGAAGTTACAATAGATCTGATAAGATAAAGATTTAGATCCAAATCCTAACCAATTCATATTTACTTCTAAATATTTAAATCTAAAAGCAACTAGGAACTCACAGTGTTTGGATTAAAAAATAGAAGAAGAATGGATCTTGAATCTCTAACTGATTTGCTTAAGTTGATAGTTGTAGAAGATAATTCGGTTCAGTTCAGCCACCGGTAGAGTTTGGCCCCCATGGATTCTCAACGAAGAAAACAAAAGAAATGACCATGTATTTATAGCTGCTAGACCCTCTGAAACAGACTGCCACGTCACCCCTAGGGGTGTCGACGGTATCGATGCCCCTTAAGGGGGGTCGACCCCGGTGTCAATACCCATCTAGGGGGTCGAGCCCCTAGAGCGGGAAAACTGCCTCCACTTTTTATTTTTCAATTTTTAATGCTTTTGGATAAGATTCAGACTCATCTCTAACTTATATGTATATATATAATTCTTCTATGCGTATACAAACTTAAAACCCTCATAACTTCTTCATACGGTGTCCGTTTTACGCAAACCAAATGTCTATCTTGACCAGAATTCCGAGATGGACACAATGGCACAGTATATTTCCCTTAATTCTGAATATTAAATCAATTATCATTAAATATATCCTCTTTTAGCGTTGATAAAAATATGGGGTGTTATCATCTCCCCCTACTCAAAGGATTTTGTCCCCGAAATCTCCAAGTTGAGAAGAATGTATATCCTACCATCCATCATCCATCTACTTATCCATTAATCACTGGCATCCATTGTCCTTAAAGACTTCTAATGCTTTTATGAATATATGGAAAGGTGTGTGTATATGTCCCAATATTAATGCGAAGATTAGATGGTCTATTGATTCAGTTGACCTCCTTAATGCAATATATGTTAGTGCCATGAATCTAATATGTATGCCAATAATCCTATTATAACTTGTGTGTTCTATATGTGTGCACATTCATTCATCCAAATGCAACATTTATATGCTAATACATTCATTTCCATTCATAAAAGAAAATGCATACACATCCATAAGCAGTATGAGAGTGATTGAGCTGATCTAGTATCTAATGTGTGTGTATATGCATCCATAGGTAGCCACTAGCAAACACTTGCATCCACTTGCATCCATCAAACATAACATGTTTCAAACACATGTTTACATCCATAGGATTCCTATTTAAAGGTCGAAAATACTATGAATATGATATATTCAAATGATAGAAACAAGCACAGATAAAACTTTGGAAAAAGGAGTTAAGAACATACCCTCGAAAATGAAAGGGTACGAAGCACGAATCTTGTCTTCGGTCTCCTAAGTCGTATCCTCTGGGTTATCTCATTGCCTAGCTTCTTTAACTTCTGATCCAAGAATACGGGTAGGGACTCGCCTTACTGTCGCCTCCCATTCCATTTCTACCGCTTCCAATATGCTTGGCTCAACAACTTCCGTGGTGTCATGCAAACATTTCCATAGATGAGAAATACGGAAAACATCATGAACACTGGATAGATTTTCTGGGAGCTTTACTCTATAGGCCATTTGGCCAATCCTCTCGGTTATGGGAAATGGTCCTACAAACCTAGGTGTCAACTTCCCTAACGATCCGAAGCGAACCACATTCCTCGGAGGTGATACTTTGATAAAAACTAAGTCTCCTACTTCAAATTCGATGTCAGTCCTTCTCTTGTCTACATAGGACTTCTGCTTATCTTGAGCTGTCTTCATCCGCTGTCGAATAAGGTCAATCTTTTCGGACATTTCGCTAACCATATCTGGTCCAAGTAATAATCTTTATGTAGATTCCCACCAACAAATTGGTGATCTACAAGATCGTCCGTACAATGCTTCGTAGGGTTCCATGCCGATGCTGGCTTGATAGCCATTGTTATAGGTAAACTCTACTAAAGGAAGATGCTCTTCCCAAGTCCCTCCGATGTCTAGGATACACAGCCTCAAAAGATCCTTTAGAATTCTATTCACCATCTCCGTCTGTCCATCAGTCTAAGTATGATAAGTGGTGCTTAAACACAACTGTGTACCTAATGCTTCCTGCAAGCTCCTCCAAAATTCACTGCTAAAGATGGGGTCACACTTGGTATCAGAGCGGAAGGTTACCAAATTTGAAGCACCCCACCTCCGTTAAGGTCACTCACAAAGGGAATGCATTAACTCTGGTGAAGCATTTTTGGGTAAAAGACACAGATAATTTACAAGACAGACATATAAGCAGCCGAAGATTGAAAATTATTTATTAAATAACATGGTTCAATCAAAACATTACAAGCATTGTCTCAAAACCCAACTTCTAAATTATTACAACAAATCAACTGTCTTGATTTAAATCTCCAAGTACATAAAGAAGCATAAAATAGTAGTAAAGCAGCATAAATCCCCAATAAAAGTGTAACCACAACCATAGCCCAAGAAAAGAGAATCCAAGCAATACATCTACTCTCTTCAAGATGGAAAAGGTCTGCACTAAGCTGAAGTATTCCCTCCCTGCAGCCCCGGGGGGGAACGGAAGAAAAGAAGGCGAAAGAAAATGGATCAGACATAAGTCTGGCAAGTCCAGTGATTATTCAGCATGTAAACAAGTAAAAGGTTCGTGACATGAATAAACTGAACATAGGACAATACCATAGAAATAAGATAACATAAGATAAGACAAGATAAACTGAATATACTATTGCACTCATTACCATTACTCTACACCTACTAACGAGTGTTCAACTACCATCATGTGTTCATAACAAGGCGATCCCTTTTTCGATCGGCTTCTACTCGCATGCATTTATTACTTGTGTCATTCGGCCCCGTTCGATTGTAGATACCTGTGCTGGTCCCACCATGGGGTGTATCAAGTCCTATGGTGGCAACACAAATTCAAGATGCATAGTGTATACTACTGATGCCCAGTGCCTGATTTGTCCATGCCGGAGTACGTGCATGTCTGTACTTCGTCGGAACCTACACTGCTGCACCACCCGCTACTATTTTTACCGCTTATAATCGGCCCAGTAATCGTGCCCCACCCTGCCTAGTTCAGCGTACAATGATACATCTATGTAGGTTATTGCTGAAATGGGTCCCCATTATTAGTGTTTCCTAATCAACATGTTATATTGGTTAAGTGTTTACCTAACCCCACCCATCTATTTTAATTAACATGTTGTATTGGTTAAGTGTGCCTTATTTAACTTAACCCTACCATTTCTAGCCTGTCTATTCCTTAGCTTTAATTCATTCATTAAAGCACCAACCACTCGCATTAGATATGTATTGTTGCGGTCGCTGGATGTGCTGGGCGGTTCCGGGCAGTCTTATACTGCAACTCAATCTAACCTCGGGTTTTTTGGGCTTAATGCGCTAACCTCTCACATTAGATCTATATTGTTGCGGTCGCTGGATGTGCCGGGCGGTTCCGGGCAGTCTTGCTCTGCAACTCAATCTAACCTCGGGTTAGGCATGTTCATCTTTTAATTAATTCACATATTTACCATTCATGTTCATATGTAAATTATCCACAAGTATTGTCAGTTCAAGACATGCCCCATTTACCCTCTAAATTATGTCCATAATTCTAGGTATACAAACTCTACCATTTAATGCTACTAAACATTTGCATGCTTATTAGCCAATCTATGCCAATAGCATGTAGTTTAATATTTTTCCCTCAATGTCTCCCCTGTTAATCGTTCGCATAATTCACATAGAACGCTAGGCTTGCAAATTAGCCTAACTTATAAACAAAAGGGAAAGAAAGGGACACATTACATTCCAACAGGCATAAAACGACATAGATCAATATGTGTAATATAAAATTGGCATAGAATGACATAAACTTAATTAAGCATATAAATGTGATCTTGCATTTAAATTAGATCCAATTGACATGCGAACTAGCATATGTCTAATTGTATAAACATGAACTTATATAGACCTTAAACACGGGTACTAGCTTGGATCTAACATATAACACATATGAACATAACTTAGCATAAAATATACATAAAAGAACCACAAATTTAATACAACATGATAGGTTCAATTGTACCAATTCCAATAGTCTAAAGGCATAGGATGTATAACATGATAGGTTTCATCAGATAAGTCACAACAGTCCAATAGGCTTGATAGGTTTTCTATGTCAGTCACAACACTCCAATAGGTACGATAGGCTTTTCTATGTCATTCACAACAGTCCAATAGGCATGATAGTTTTTTCTATGTCAGTCACAACGGTCCAATAGGCATGACGGGATTTTCTATGTCAGTCACAACAGTCCAATAGGCATAAGTAATCCGTAATTAACAAAAGGATAGGCACGTATAGAAGTAGGCATAGTTCTAGATCCAGTTATTACAGTCGTAATTTTTTATTAGGTGTTTAAATCGGAACAATAATTGAACTTACTGAAAAAGGATGGGTCTTGATTTCTGGGATCTAATTTCTGAATTTGAAAAGTTATCCTTTGATGTAGACGTTTGATTTGATGTTTTTCTTAATCGATTACTAGTTTGGATTTGATTCTCAAGTTTGGGGTAGATGAATGGAGGCTAGGCTAGCTTGTAGACGAACAACATGACGGAACCATAGTCTTAGGGTTATGAGTTTAAGGTCTAGGTTTGGCTACGTATATATAGATGTCTAGGATAAATTCTAGCCTTTGGATTAACCTAGGAGTCACTAGATCCACACAAGTCGAAGACAGGTCATCTAGCAAATTAGAACATGACACGTCATCACAGAACACTCCAGAATGCTGTGCTGGACAGCCCTCGGTATGGGCACACTTGGAAGGTGTGCCAGTGCAATTTTGTACTGGCGCACTTCACAAGTGCGCCAGTGTATTCTGGTATATTTCCGGGTTTTCTACCCAAGTTCATTCGTCCATATCTCCTTCATATGACATCCGTTTTACGCAAACTCAGACTCTATCTCAAGCAGAATTCCGAGACGAACGCAATGGCGTAACCTATTCCACCTAATTTTTCATTTAATAATTAATTTTTCTTTAATTATTTCTTATTTCCCGTTTTAAAATTACGGGGTTTTACAAGATTAGATAAAAGATTTTGGAAATTATTTTCAAAAAGGTTTTAAATGAAAGCATTTTCAAAAAGAAAAGTCTGTTTTGAAAAACATTCCCCAAAAAGCCATATGTAGTATCCTTCGGTCCTATATCTAAATTTCTTCCTTTTCCCTTTTTCAGCGTGTCTGGAGAACAAAACATCCCAAATATCCCAGAGGGCGTCACAATACTCGTATGGTTCCGTAGGTATTTGGAGGCCATGGCGTCGGCCGAAGGCCAAGGAAATATCCCTCCCCCTACTGCATCAGTTATTCCTCCTCCTCCCCCTCCAAGAGCAGATAATTTCGCCAAGATCTGCAAGGACTTCCGTACTATAGGAAGGAGGCCATTCCATGGGAACGAGACATTCATAGAAGCTCGGAATTGGCTAAAGGAGACCGAGGACTTATTCATAATCTTTTAAGTGGAGTACCGAAGAAAGATTCAGTTAGCTGCTTTGCAGTTAAAGGACGAAGCTTCATTTTGGTGGGAAGTCACCCAAGCTGGACGTCTGGTGGAAATTTAAGAAGACTTTAGACGGAGGTTCGAAATGAAATTTCTTTCCCAAGCTGAGAGAAACATACAGATGGAGAGGTTCTTAACACTCAAACAAGGAAATTTGACGGTGGAGTATGTGAACAAGTTCAACCAGCTGGCAAGGTTCTGGTTAGAGTTCGTGGATACAACGCACAAAAGGGATTTGTGGTTTGCTAAAGGGCTGAATGAGCCTCTGCATGGTTCAGCCATGTCCCATATTCCAATGGGGGCCACTTTTGAAAAGCTTTTTGATATGGCCCTAATGCATGAGGAGGACAAGGGAGAGAAGAAGGAAGCAAAGACTAAGGGGATATCGCAGAATAGGAAGGTGTGGCCCAAGAAGGGGCAGCAACAATAGCAACCACAATAGCAACAACAGAAGAAAGGAGGGAAAGATGACAAAGGCAGGGATAAGAGAAAATGTCACAATTGTGGAAAGCAGGGTAACTGTGTCAAAGATTGTAAGAGAAGGAATGCCAATTGTTTTAATTGCGGAGAGGTCGGACACTTCTAAAGAGTGCCCGAAGAAACATGGATCGTGGGGACAAGGTCAAAGAGCAGGGACTTCTGGAGGGCAGGTGCACGCTTTCGCGACCAGTGCTCCGAAAAGAGGTAGAAAAATTTCCGTAGACAGTTTAGTTTCTCTTTCAAACCATCCAGTTAGAACACTTTTTGATTCTGGTGCTTCACACTCGTTTATATCTAGTTCTGTGGTTGAATCTCTGCACTTAGTTACTAGTATGGTAGAAGATCCCATAGTTGTTTCAAACCCCATTGGCAATTCGGCTCATTTGTTGATGATTTGTCAGGGTTTGAAAATATCTGTGTTAGGTGTCGAGTTTGAATGCGATGCGTATGTGCTCGGGTTTTTGGTCTATGGGTTGATTCTAGGAATGGACTGGCTTACCACGCATGAGGCCATTCTGGATTATGAGAGGAGAGTTGTTATACTCCTGACTTGTCATAGGAAGACCCTCAAAGTTTCTTGTGACCCCCAAGGGTCAGTTATGCTTAGCTTCTTGGAGTCTCTAGATGCATCCATAAATGATTTGCAATCTGTTCCAGTGGTTTGAGATCATTCCGATGTTTTTGATGAGGTACGTGGTTTACCTCCAAGGCGCGAGATCAACTTCTGCATATATCTGGTGGACAATGCAAAGCTAGTTGCATTACTAGTGCGCCACATGGCTCCAAGGGAAAGGAGAGAGCTGAGTAAGCAAGTAGGGGAGCTACTTGAGAAAGGGTTTATCAGACGAAGCATATCTGAGTAGGGCGCTCCAGTAGTATTTGCAACTAAAGCGGATGGTTCACTTCATTTGTGCGTTGACTATAGAGAATTGAATAAGCTCACCAAGAAGAATAGGCATCCACTTCCGAGGATTGATGATTTATTTGATCAGCTTGTTGGTGCCTCAGTATTTTCTCAGTTGGACTTGGCTACGGGGTTCCATCAGTTGAGGGTGGCTGAGGACATCATAGATAAGACTACTTTCAGAACTCCGGACGGTTTCTTTAAATGGCTATTTATGCCTTTTGAGTTGACAAATGCACCTGCCTATTTTGTTGATTTGATGAGTAGGGTGTTTCGAGAGTTCCTAAACAAATTCGTCGTAGTCTTTGTTGATGATATTTTGAACTTCTCCAAGAGTGAAGAAGAGCATGCCCAACATTTGGGAGAAGTTTTGAAAACTGTCCGTGACCATCAGCTAAAGGCAAAGTTCTCCAAAAGCCATTTCTGGAGAAAGGAGGTGAGATTCTTGGGGCATGTGGTCTCCAAAGAAGGGATAGCTGTAGACCCTGCGAAGGTGGTTGCAGTGCAAGATTGACAAATTCCTAAAAATGCAATCGACATGATAAGCTTTCTTCGGGTTGGCAGGTTATTATAGGAAGTTCATTAAGGACTTCGTGAAGATATCAGCCCCTCTCACCAGGCCGACAAAGAAGAATTTGGCATTCTCATGAGACATAGACAATGACGTTTCTTTCCAACGACTGAAAAGGGCTCTGACAACAGCCCTAGTCTTGGCCTTGCCTGATGGAAGTAAAGTGTTTATTGTTCACACTGATGTGTTCAGTACAGGGCTTGGTGCGGTTCTGATGCAAGAAGGGAAAGTAATATGTTATTTGGGTAGATAGTTGAGAGTTCATGAGAAGAACTACCCCACTCATGATCTAGAACTGGCTGTCATAGTATTCGCTTTAAAGACGTGGCGTCATTATTTACTTGGAGAAAAGTTCGAGTTATACACCGATCATAAATCTCTCAAGTATCTATTCTCATAGAAGGATCTCAACTTAAGGCAACAACGGTGGATGGAGTTCTTAGCTTCACATGATTTTGAGATTGCTTATAGCCCTGACAAGGGTAATGTGGTGGCCGGCGCACTAAGTAGGCAGAGGGTGGCCCTAAGTCTCTGTTTGTGGAAAGAAAGAACTAGGAGTTTATATCAGCTTTTGATTTTAGACCCTCCATCGAGATTTTTCCTCATTTGTTTGCATCCTTGGAGATACGACCAACTCTTATGGATCAGATAGGAGCTTCACAACAAGGTGACCCACAGATTCTAGACATCATGGATAAGCTCAGAAGAGGGTAGACTTCAAGGCACCTCACTAGGTATGCCATAGATGAAAAGGGGTGGTTGCGGCGAGATGGAAGGCTTTGTGTTCCTCAAACTGGAAGCTTGATAAAGGAAGTCTTAGAAGAAGCCCACCATTCTAAGTTGACCATTCATCCAGGCGATGATAATATGTCCAGGGACATGAAGAGGGTTTTCTTTTAGGCTGGGATGAAGAAAGTTGTGGCCAAATTCGTTTCCTAATGTTTAGTTTGCCAGCAAGTCGAAGCTGAGCAAAAGAAGCCCGGTGGATTACTTCATCCGTTGGAGGTTCCACAGTGGAAATGGAAGAGCGTCTCTATGGATTTCATAGATGTTTGCCTAAATCAAAGAAACGTAACACCAGCATTTAGGTGGTAGTGGATAGACTCACTAAGAGTGCTCACTTTATTCCAATTAAGAGTAAGAGGATGGCATCATGGTTGGCAGCAATTTATGTTCGTGAGATAGTTCGTCTTCATGGAGTACCTTCCAGTATCGTGAGCGATCGTGACCCTATCTTTATCAGGGAATTTTGGAGGAGCTTGCAAGAAGCATTAGTACACAGTTGTGTTTGAGCACCGCTTATCATCCTCAGAGCGAAGGACAGACGGAGAGGGTGAACAGGATTCTTGAAGATCTTTTGAGGCTGTGTATCCTAGACTTCGGAGGAACTTGAGAAGGGCATCTTCCTTTAGTAGAGTTTGCTTATAATAACAATTATCAAGCTAGTGATGGCATGGCACCCTTCGAAGCATTGTACGGGCAACCCTATAGATCACCAACTTGTTGGTGGGAATCTACAGAAAGATTATTACTTGGACCAGATATGGTTAGGGAAACGTCCGAAAAGATTGACCTTATTCGACGGTGGATGAAGATAGCTCAAGATCGACAGAAGTCCTATGCAGACAAAAGAAGAACTGACATTGATTCGAAGTAGGAGATTTAGTTTTTATCAAAGTGTCACTTTTAAGGAATGTGGTTCATTTCAGATTAGTAGGGAAGTTGACACCTAGTTTTGTGGGCCCATTTCCCATAATGAAGAGGATTGGCCAAATGACCTACCGAGTAAAGTTCCCAGAAAATCTATCTGGTGTTCATGGCGTTTTCCACATCTCTCATCTACGGAAATGCCTGCATGACACCACAGAAGTTGTTGTGCCAAGTGTGTTGGAAGAAGTCGAAGTGGAACGGGAGGCGACAGTCAGATGAGTCCCTACCCATATTCTTGGGTCAGAAGTTAAGAGGCTGCGCAATAAGGAGATCAAGTTGCTAAAGGTTCAATGGGGAGATAAACCAGAAGATGCGACTTGGAAGACCGAAGACAAGATTCGTGCTTCGTACCCTTTTCTTTTCTAGGGTATGTTCTTAACTCCTTTTCCTAAGATTCATCAGTGCTTGTTTCTGTCAATAGAGTATATCTTATCCATAGTATTTTTGACCTTTATATAGGAATCCTATGGGTGTAAACATGTGTTTGAAACATGTTATGTTTGCTAGATGCAAGTGGATGCAAATGTTTGCTAGTGGTTTCCTGTGGACGCATATACACACATATCAGGCTATAAGATTGGCTTAATCACTTTCATACTGCATATGGATGCGTGTGCATTTTCTTTTCTTTTATGGATGGAAATGGATGAATTAGCATATGGATGTTGCATTTGGATAGATGAGTATGCACACATATAGAACTTATATGATACAGTAGGTTTATTTGCATACATATTGGATTCATGGCACTAACATACATTGCATTAAGGAGGTCAAATGAATCAGAAGATCGCCTGATCTTCACATTAATATTGGGACATATACACACACCTTCACATATATTCATATAAGCATTAAAAATATTTAAGGACAATGGATGCCAGTGGTTGGTGGATGAGTAGATGGATGATGGATGTTAAGATATGCATTCTTCTCAAATTAGAGATTTCGGGATGAAATCCTTTTAGTAGGGGAGAATGTAACACCTCGAATTTTTTTAACAACATTAAAAAGAATAAATTAAATAATAATTAATTTAATATTCAGAATTAGAGGAAACAGATTGCAGTACCATTGTGTCCGTCTCGAAATTCTGGTCAAGACAGACAATTGGTTTGCGTAAAACGGACACCGTATGAGGAAGTTGTGAGGGTTTTAAGTTTGTATACGCGTAGAAAAATTATATATATACGCATGAGTCAGAGATGAGTCAGAATTTTATCCAGAACGAAAAATTCGTCAGAGCGGCAAAATTCCTGCTCTAGGGGGTCGACCCCCTGAAGGGGTGTCAACCTAGGGGTCGACCCACCCATGGGGTGTCGACACCCCTAGGGCTGAGGTGGTAGTCGGTTTCAGAGGGTTCTGTAGCTATAAATATGTGCTATTTCTCATATTTTCTTCATTGGAAGTCATGGAGGCCGCATGCTGCTGGAGTACGAACTGAACTGTTTCCTACAACAACATACTTTGCAAATCAAATTCAGAAATTCAAGATCCGTTCATTCTCAATTCTCTAAACCTAACGCTGTGAGTTTCTCGTTATTTTTAGGTTTAGATAAATGAAAGTAAATTGTGAAAGACTGTGAATTGAATATGTTGTAAAGTATGATTCTATGCTTGTGTTAAATCTTATATTGTGTCATGATAGATCTATTTCCCTAGATCTAATACAATTGTTGTTGTTCTACTATATTGCCTATGTGGATCTTGACTTGTAACCATATTATGGTGAATGTACATCTATTAAATTGGACAGTTGTAACATTGGCTAGATCTAGTACCTTATGTAAATCATCTTTCACTTGTCATATTGTGATCAATCTAAATATGTGGTAAACTTGACATGTGAATCCATTTTTAGATCTAAGCATGTTGCTATGTCACCCTAATTTTACTAGATCTGAATAGTTGGACACCAAAAGGGTTAATTTAGATCTCATAATGCTTGCTTTGATATCATAGTAATTGCCAAAAGTTATCAGCTTTATGTCCACCTTGTGATGATGTTAATTACATATCCATTCACCTTGTTATCATGCTAATTTATGCCAAGATATGTTGAAACTATCACCTTTGTCATATTCCCTTTTCATTGTTATGGCGAGGCTGCTTTATAGCCTAGATGCCGCCAAAATACGTGTGGATACATTAGTTAGGAAACAGGGAAAATGGATTCATAATTGGCATAATTTGTGTAATATTTACATAAATTGGACATTTAATTCAAATGGGGAAACATAGAAATAATTACCTATAATGACATAGGTAGATTTGGATAATAATGGAATATTTAGTAATTACAATTAGGAATTGTAATTGCACTTATGACACGAGGTTAGGTGGCATTAGTGGCGGAAGTCTGCCCGGACCCGACCGACATATCCAGCAGCCACTAATGCTGAACCTAATGTGAGAGGTCTAAGTGCGCAAATACGAATTAGGCTAAGACACGAGGTTAGGCCCAACTGTGGAATTAGACTGCCCGGACCCGACTGGCATATTCAGCATCCATATGTTGTAGGCCTAATATAGGAGGTCTAGCCCATTATAACCATAATTGGACATAGCAAAGAATTGGACTACTTAACCTAATTTAATCCATAAAGCTTGTATGATTATAAACTTATGTTAGGGTTAAGTAAAGTTGGATGGGTAGTGGGTGGGTTAAGCAAATTAGAGGGGGTGGGCAATATTTACATATAGGCCCACAAACTTAACCCAATAAGTTTACGTAATTAAAGATACCTAGTGGTATACATAACCGGTGGAAAAATATAATAAATTTATGTAATTAAAGACACCATTTATGGTAAGCATAACTGACATAGGGCTATGTAATTAAAGATACCTAAGGGTATACATAGTCAGTGGAAAACCTAGTGGGGATACAAGACAAAGGGGAGAGCTTGTATCATATTGTGTGGGACCCATTTAAAGTCAGTAACCCAGAGTAGGTATCAAATAAAGAACTCCGTACTAGGAAAAGAAGGGGCACGCTTACTGATTAAATATTAGAGATCCAAACAGAACGGACGGCGTGGGCGGTGCAAACCGACCGGGCCATGGCGTGCATGTGTCGGGCAGAAGGGGATAAGACGACCGTGACACCAGTAGATATGGTTGTGCACATCTTGGAAATAAAGGGTTGCCACTTTAGGGATTGATACCTCCTACTTTAGGGCTAGCACGGGATATTTACAAGGTAGGGAGCCGGTCGATTATGGTAGTGGTTAGGGTACACTCGGACGTATTCCCTAAGTCTACCAACTTATAGTGGAAGGGATCATCCTATTTTAGTTATACTAGCAATAGTGCAAACAATCATCAGCGAGGCATAAATACCTTATCTTGCTTACATTGTCACACCTGCCATTTATGTAGTGATCTCTCTCTTATCCACTTTATATGCCTATCGTGTCACTTTTACTTATTTATTGGCTAAAAGCAACTAGACTCACTAGACTTTATGACTGACCCTTTTGTTTCTCCTTCTTTCTTCCGTTCCCCCCCTCCAGGTTCCCAAGGAGGAAACACCCAGGCTTAGTCAGGACCCAGATATCATCTTGCTAGGAGCTGCTTCTGAAGTATGGCTCAAGTTCTTGTCTCCACTATCGCTTAAATCTTTTAATTGGGGAATTATGCTTTTTATTTACTTATGTACTCTGACGGTGCAAGACAGAAGATATTTTATTGTAATGGTTTTTGTGACTTATGAAATTATGGACCATGGTTTTATGTTTTATGGTTGAAATAAAAATGTAAACTTTTCGTTGTTGCCTTATTTATATCTGTCTTGTAACTATTTTGTGTCTGTTTACCTATAGCACTTCACGAAACTTAATGCATTCCCTTAGTGAGTGACATTAACGGACGTGGGGTGTCACAACTTTAATCTTACTCAATTAAATTAAACGACACTTTGGATTTTTTTTAACTAACAAAAAATAATTAAAACTAGAAACTAAGTTGAGAGCTAAATATGAGACTAGAGAGCAATTTAAAGGTAAATCCCCTCTCAGATTTATGTAAATTAACAAGCATACAATCTATGGTCTCTATTTTTAATATTAAGTGACATAAATGTTGCATTTATCATAAATGTTGTTTATTTATTTTGTTAGTTAACTAACATAAACTATCAGACTATAACACAACAATTATACCACTCACTGTTCTCATGAAAACGAAACTACAACAAAAGCTATTTTAAGTATGATCTATTCACTATTGTAATTAGTTACATAGATCATCAAATTTTGTTCTTGCTTATATTTCATAATCAAAAACCACTTAGCAAATATTAATGTAACTTGTGTTTATATTGAATAAAAATAGCTCATTTGCAAATGCAACATAAGCTATCAAACCCACATGTATAAACTTACATCAAAATCCACTATCATGAAGCACGAATATGAGATATCACAAATCATACAAATGTTGAACTTACATAAAATTAGAGAGATTCATTACCTCTAAATTGTAGGGGCTTAGCTTCTATTGTATGTTATCATATTAACACATGTAAGTTCCAACATTTTAAAAGAAAGCAAAATGAAAGAAAATCTAAATAGAACAAGAAAAGAACTAAACTAAGTGCATGTAAATAAATCTAAATTATGAACATAAAGTAGAGAGCATGCAAATAAATCTAAGCTATGAACATAAAGTAAAAATTTAAAATAGATGTAAGATAGACATAAAAGAAATAGGCTTAGAAGTCATTTTTATTTATTTGATCACTTACACTTTCATATGCTAAAAAGGAGATCCAAAAAACATGAAACAAAGGGGTATGTATACATGATCTAAAACCCTAAAACCATAATCACTCTCCTTGGAATTCCCCAAAATTCCCATTCATGAAGCTTCTAATTGTTGTTAGCCACTAATAAGTTATGTAGAATGCATGAGACCTTTTGTCCCATTTAGTCTTTAGTATGAAGCTTAAGAGCAAGTGGGCTAGTTGAAAGGTGGGAGCCCCCACTATCCATAAAATGAATTAACTCTCATCCTCCTATTGTGTATATGCATGCTTTCCTTTATATCTTCATGTGTACATATCATTTTTGCTCCAAAATTCCTACAAGAGATAATTACAAAGAACAAGTAAATGCAATCTCAAACTATAACATGCACATTTTACTGTTTAAACCCCCCAAATAAGTGAGGTTTTTAAAACATTTAAAACATGGTTTGATCATATAAAATACCCACAAATGTACATTTATTTAACTAAACAAGAATAAATATATGGATACAAATGTGCATTTTTACGTGCACAACAAATACTCCCATACTTATCTTTTTACTCATCCTCGAATAAAGTAAAAACTAAGATAAATCCACTTTCGTAGGGAGCACGATTGCATTGAGCGTATGCAACAATCCGTTAAACCTCTGGGTGTCCCCAGTAGGATGAGTGTTGTCTCGTAAGGGTTTTTAGCAGATACTACCCACAAAATCCAAATGTTAAGTTAAAAAAAAATATTTACAAAATGCAAGATTTGAAAATATTTACAAGATGGGTAATTTACTTTTTAAAAATGACACGAAGAAGTTAATACAAGTTGGGTCGTCACTATGAAATTTTAGTCCGTTACTAATCGAAACTTCAAACAAATGTCCAGTTATAGTTACAAACTCCTCCAGCTTGGCCAATTGTTTCGATTGAAAACATAGTGCAAATATGAAATGAATTCTATAATTAATATCAACAATCGTAAAATGGCATATCAATTTCCTTTTGGTTAACACATTAGGTCAAATAAGTTAAGAAGGTGCTTGGATTTCAAGTACTTACTCTCCCTTGATTATGAGAAATATTTACATTATTATTTACAAAAATCTAGGTATACCACCTCTACACTGCATTATGACTTACGTGAGGGTCGGTAATCCTTAGGTGTCTAACTCATGAAATAGGACCAAGATAAAATCAATGCACTGCATTACGACTTACATGGGAGTTGGGACAGAGCTTGGCGAGTTTGCATACCAACACTAGATGTACTAGCAATGTTGGATACCCTTGGATTATTATATATATACACTTTTTTCTTTGTGTTTAACTCATGAAATAAGACCGAGGTATAACCAATGCACTGCATTACGACTTACGTAGAAGTTGGGACAGAGCTTGGCGAGTTTGTGCACCAATGCTAGATGTACTAGCAATGTTGGATACCTTTGGATTATTATATATTCTTTTTTTTCTTTTTCCTTTTTACTTTTTTACAAATGAGAGAGAGAGAGTTAAGCAAGAATATTTTAGCACAACTTCACTTAAAAGATCTAAAATGTTATCGTAAGTAGTCTCAATCAACCATTCATTTAATTGGATTACAATTTAGAAAACATTTCATACTCATCACTTACGAATCTCCCTATATACCAGTTACACTAAATTTGCTCATAATTCAAACTTTTCTTTCGTTATCCGTTAAGAGAAGTAAAATTCCAAGCATTTTAATCGTACAACCAAAATCGTATGTTTACTTCATCATGCCCATTTAAAAGTAAATTAACATGCATTTTTTGATATATTTTTTTTGTTGAAGTTTTTTTTGGATGAAAAAAGAAAAGTGAAATCTATGCAAAAAATAAATAAATATGAATCCCTCCCCCCCCCCAACACACATTTGATTTTGAATGTGCCCCCACAGTTAATGCATGACACAATGAGTGAATGGAAGAGAAATATTTACATATTTACAAAGGAGGGTTAAACTTAACTTTCTTACTTGACGTAGCATGACTCATGAAGAATCATGAACTCCTCCTCTCGATCAATGGGCAATTCCAAGAATGGTTTTAGACGTTGACCATTGACTTTGAACATGGATCCATCCCTGGGGTTTTCTATTTTGATGGCACCATGTGGGAAAATAGTTCAAACAATATATGGTCCGGTCCATCTTGACTTTAACTTCCCAGGGAATAAATGAAGTTGTGAGTCATATAATAGAACTTTTGGTCTGGCAATTTTTTTTCTTAGGATTGACTTATCATGAAAAACATTGATTTTTTCCTTGTAAATTTTCGCGTTTTCATATGTGTCATTCCTAATTTCTTCTAATTCGTTGAGTTGCGATATTCAATTTTTGCCAGCTTGTTCAAGATTAAAGTTTAAGTCCTTTATTGCCCAAAGTGCTTTATGTTCAAGTTCAACGGGTAAATGACAGGCTTTACCATAAACAAATCGGAAAGGGGACAATCCAAGATTAGTTTTAAAAGTAATGCGATAAGCCCAAAGCGCATTGGTCAATTTCTGTGACCGATCTTTTCGATTTTTATTTACAGTTTTCTCCAAAATCTGTTTTATTTGACGATTCGACACTTTGACTTGACCACAAGTTTGCAGATGATAAGGAGTGGATAACTTGTGGGTTATCGAGTATTTCTTCATTAAGGATTCAAAAAATCGATTATAGAAATGCGTTCCATTGTCGCTTATTGTTGTGCGAGATGTGCCGAACCTCGAAAAGATGTTTTCATTTAGAAATTTCACAACAATTTTATGATCGTTTGTTTTACTTGGAACGGCTTCGACCCATTTTAAAACATAGTCGACGACGAGAAGAATATATAAGTTTCCAAAAGAGTTTGGGAAAGGTCCCATGATGTCAATACCCCATACATGAAAGAGTTCGATCGTAAGGATGGGGTTTAAAGGCATCATATTTCATCGAGAAATCTTTCTAGCATTTGGCAACAATTGCAATTTTTACAGAATTCGAACGAATCTTTAAAGAGAGTATGCCAATAAAAACCACATTTAAGCACCTTTTCAGCCGTTTTTCTAGGGCCAAAATGTCCACCCCGTGCATGATTATGGTAGAATGAGAGAACACTCCTAATTTCCCTATCAGGAATGCATCTACGAATGATTTGGTCCGGACAATACTGAAACAAGTAGGGGTCGTCCTAATAGAAGTATTTCACTTAGGACAGAAATTTTTATTTATCCTGTTTGGACCAAAAAGAGGGAGTTTCCTTAGTGACTAAATAGTTCACTATGTCGGCAAACCATAGATCGATTGAAATAGAAAGGATTTGTTCAACGGGAAAGTTTTCGTTGATTGGTAAAGAGGATGGTGCGTTCGGAAGACGAGACAAATGATCGCTATGACGTTATCGGATCCTTTTTTGTCTTATTTGTAAGATTGAATTCTTGAAGTAAAAGGATCCATCGGATTAAGCGTGACTTAGCTTCCTTTTTAGCAAAAAGGTGTCGAATAGTAGAACAGTCAATGTAGACCGTGATGTAGGAACTAATCAAGTAAGATCGAAACTTCTCGAGCGCAAAGACGACAGCTAAATGTTATTTTTTGGTGGTCGTATAATTGAGTTGAGCGTCATTCAAGGTCATACTCGTGTAGTAAATTACATGAAGGATTTTGTTGATGCGTTGTCCTAAGACAGCACCAACCGCGAAGTTAGAAGCATCACACATCATTTCAAAAGGAAGTTTCCAATTGGGCGAGCAAATTATCGGGGCTGACATGAGTTCATTTTTAAGACATTCAAAAGAAGTTACACATTCAAAGTTAAAGTCGAATGGGTTGTCCTCACCTAGAAGAGCAGTCAAAGGACGAGCGATTTTGCTAAAATCTTTTACAAAGCGTCGGTAAAAGCTAGCATGCCTAAGAAATGAATGAATGTCCTTAACGCATTTTGGAATGTGTAGTTTTGAAATAACGTCAACTTTCGCTTTATCTACCTCAATGCCATAATTTGAAATTACATATCCAAGGACAATGCCTTGTTTGACCATAAAGTGGCATTTTTTCCAATTCAACGTTAATTGTTTTTCTTTACATCGATTTAAAACAAGCTCAATATGATGTAAGCAAGAAGAAAAAAGAATCGCCAAAGATCGAAAAATCATCCGTAAAAACTTTAGGAAAGCATTCGATCATATCGGAAAAGATGCCAACCATACATCGTTGGAAAGTCGTAAGAGCGTTGCAAATTCCAAAAGGCATACGTCGATAAGCGAATGTACCAAATGGACATGTGAAAGTCGTTTTCTCTTGATCTTCGGGAGCGATTGGAATTTGGTTATAGCCGGAACAACCATCAAGAATGCAATAGAATTCATGACGGGCTAAAGTTCAAGCATTTGATCGATGAAGGGAAGAGGATAGTCGTCTTTACATGTTGTAGCATTCAATTTTCGATAATTGATGCAAATACGCCATCCCGTTTGGGTACGAGTTGGAAGAAGTTCGTTTGTGTCATTTGTGACAACGGTGAGTCCGGACTTTTTAGGAACAACGTGAACGGGACTAACCCATAAGCTATCAGAAATGGGGTAAATGATACCGTTGTCGAGAAGTTTAAGAATTTCTTCACGAGCTACCTCTTTTATCTTAGGGTTAAACCTACGCTGCGCTTCGCGAGTGGATTTAGCTTCGTCGGTTAAGTGAATTCGATGTTGAATGATTATGGGGTTGATTCCCTTGATGTTAGAAATGGACCAACCGATTGCGTCTTTGTTTTTAGGAAGAGTCGAAAGAAGAGAAACTTCTTGATCACAAGTTAAATTTGAAGAAATTATGACAGGACAAGTTTCGTTATCAACTAAGTAGACATACTTAAGGTGATCAGGAAGAGGTTTAAGATTCAACTTTGGTGGTTTCTTGATCAAAGTACTTGGTTGAGATTCGGACTCAACTGAAAGCGATTCAAATGGAAGCGTGTATTCGACTTCGTTAGAAGCATCTTGGAACAATTTTTCGTACTCGGCCTCACATTCATCAATAAGGTCAATCGATTCATTTTCGGATTTTTCGTGAATGACATTAACTTCCAATGTTTGGTTACATGATTCATTCTAACGACTTTCAAGACTGAAAACATTAAGATCTAAAGTCATGTTTCCAAAAGAGATTTTCATTGAACCGTTGCGACAATTTATTAGAGAATTTGAAGTGGCCAAAAAGGGTCGTCCTAAAATCAATGGAATTTGATTCATTGGATTATTCATGGGTTGGATCTCCAAAACGATGAAATCGACAGGGAATATGAATTAACCAACATTGATGAGTACATCCTCGACTTCTCCAACGGGTTTCTTAATCGAACGATCAACAAACTGAAGAGTTGTTTTCATTGATTTAAGTTCACCCAAGCCAAGTTGTTGGTAAACTGAATAAGAATCAAATTGACACTCGCCCCCAAATCAACCAGGCATTTGTTAATTGTTTTATCTCCTATCGTGCATGAGATCGTAGGGCATCCAAGATCTTTCTATTTGACGGGGATTGAATGGGTCAAGATTTCGCTAAGTCCGACGGCTAAGAAGATTTTCTTGGGTATATAAGTGTCGTTTTTGGGTACACAAGTCTTTGAGAAATTTAGCCTATGTGGGGACTTGTTGAATGATGTCAAGAAGAGGGATGTTAACTTTCGCTTGTTTGAAAATTTCCAACATCTTTTCCATTTGTTCAGAATGTTTCTTTGGTCGAAGACGATGATGAAATGGAATACAAAACTGAGTAGGTCAGTGTACTTGAGTATGAGAAGAATTAGACCCAGAATTTGGATCAAGATCATTCGTGGTTTTAGAAGAGTCTAGAGGAATATCCAATACATTATTTGGGTTTTCACTTGATTATCGATTTTCTTACCAGATCGTAAAGTTGTGATAACATTCAATTGAGTTAGATTGCTATCCTGAACAACATGAGCTTGGTTTGGAATTGGATTTTGGCTCTTAGGGTTTGGAATGGACTGACTCGGGAAAGTGCCTCTTTCCTATTTACTTACGGATGTGGCTAATTAACTCGTTTGCATTTCAAGTTTAGCAATAGATTGACTCGTGTTTTGCATGTACGAAGTCAGTAAATTTTGCAAATTGTTATTTGATTGGCTATTTTGAGTCATTTCTTTAGTCTATGTTTTGAGACTTTTCTCAAGCAAAATCAATTGTTTATCCTCTTGGGGAACAAAAGATTGTGATTCTTGATTTTGAGAAGATGTTGCAAAATTTTTGAATTGATTTTGTTGAAAGGGGGGCTTCAAAGGATTATTCGGAAATGGTTGAAATGCAGGTCGAACCAAATTCAAATTTGCATTGTTTTGGGTCCAAGAGAAGTTAGGATGGTTTCTCCTACCCGGATTGTATGTTGGAAGAGAATGGATCGTTCCTAACTTTGTTGGAAGCGTTGAGTTATTCTAATGAGTGTGGGCATTGATTGGCAATATGGTTAGGATCATTACATTTGAAACACAAGGCTGAGAAGTTTGAGCTAGATTCATTTGATTTGATGAAAGGACATTATCGAATTTAGTTAACATCGCGTTGATTTTTGGTTCTAAGGCCGATGTACATCCTACCAAATGAGCGTTTGTTTGGGAATAAATCGATTTCCCGATAGATCGTTCCTATTGAGCTGATTTTTCGGCCAAATTTTTGAGAAATTGCCAAGAACATCGTGATTTTGGGCTAGAAAGTTTCCTTGGCACATCGATTCGAGCATTGTTCGAGAGTTATTTTCGACTCCATCGTATAAAACTTGACAAAGAGTCCATTTTTTGAAATTGTGATGTGGACATTTGACTAGAAGTTCTTTAAATCTTTTGAAATATTTTGCAAAGGATTCACCCCCGAATTGATGAAAATTAAAGGTTTCATTTCGAATTTTGGATGTTTTTTCCAAAGGGTAAATTTTTTAAAAAAATCTTTCATAAATTCATCCCACGTTCCAATCGTGTTTGAAGGCAAGCTATACAACCATTTTTTGGCGTAATCGGTAAGTGCAAATGGAATTAACCTACGTTTGATTCCATCATCACTTAGTTATTGAATTTCATGGTTGCACAAACTTATTCAAGAAAATGTAAGGGTCATCACGTTCAAAATTACCAAATTTTAGAAGAGTATTTATGTGATTTGAATGAATCTCAAAGTGGTTACCCGTTGGTGCGGGCAATATGATGCAAGAAGGAATCGAAACTCAATTAGGGAAGATTCTATCCATAAGAGTTCGAAGGGGATTCTCTTCGGCCATGGTTAAAGAAATGTTTGTTCGAACTAAATGATTAGTGGAAGGGTCATGTATCCAATGATTCGTAGAAGTGTCGTGAGTCCAAATACTCATGCACTAGCGAGAAGAAAAGAAATACGCAAATTTGAGAAGAGAATAAAAGCGATTTTTTTTAACAAAATGAGAAATGTTTTGAAAAATTTTAAACAAAGGAGGAAAAGAGATGTTAATTTTTTTTTACAAAAGGATTTTTTGTTTTTGATTTTTTTAAAGAAAGAAAGGAAAGTTGATTTTTTTACAAAAGGAAAATATTTTTTGTGATGACCGCAAACCCCCGTTCCACGGTGGCAAGGGTAATCTTTGGAATATAACACATAAACAAATATAAGCAGAACAGAAATATATAAATACACCAGATAATGTACAATAGAATACACTGGATAAATATAATCATTAGAGTTACACAGTATACAGGATCATACTTAGTACAAAATACAGTTCAGCTTTACATAAAATGTCTACAGCAAAATCAAAACATAATATGTACAACAGGAGCTGAACAACATAAAAAGAAAGAAGTGACAGAATCCATCTTCAGCTCCATAGCTATCCAGATAGAGCCTGCTAAAACCTGAATACAAGGCTGTCCGTGTAGAAAATAGGGAACCCGAGTTTGCAAGTGAAACAAACTACGAGCCAGACGTCATAGGGCTGGTATGAGAAATCTACTTAACTTAACTTATTTTATAACAAGGCCAATCACAGGACCACGCCGCTAACGTGGAACGGGTTTACTCCATTAGATTGCCAGTGCTTAAAACAACTAAATCATTTAAACATCGCAATGCTTTTTATAAAAATGAAGCCATTATAAGACTCAGTTCCCATCACACAATGCAACGCAAACTGGAGGATAGAGGTTTACCTTATAATGGCCAAAATATGCTTGATACGAATAAAACAAAAGCATTTGATATTATTACTAGTGTTTATATGTTTCAAAAAAAAAAACAATTTCAATCATAAATATCAATCATAGACGGCATGGGTACCATATATCATGTCACCATATATAGGTTTACAATCAAAACCGCACGATGTCGTATTTGGAAATTGGATTTCCGTCATGAACCAAGGCAAGGGATCGTCCTTACCGCTTCGAGACGCTCTAGCCCGTGTCTCAGGAGCAGCCGCAACTGCACCTTGGATCGTCAGGGATGTTCCACACGGAGTGGATTAAAATGCCTGAACATTGCGTTACCTCGCCCTATGAGGCGTCAAACTGGTCATATCTCGACCAGACCATCGGCCCCGAAGAGACCGAAATAACCGAGGCCCCTCGCTGTCCATCATCCACATAAGTAAAATGTCTGGGTGTGTAAAACCAAAAACACCACTCCTACCTAGAAGGAAACGCATGTCCTCCCTGAGGTCCTCTTCCGTTTCTGGTCCATACCGGGATGTGAGGCTCACGAATCAACGCTAAACACAAAGCTAGCTATTTAAGGCCATGCTTTGATCATCAACCGCAAGACTTTGCTTTTCAACAAAAGCCTTGATCATAGAATCTCTGAATGCCAGGTTGTTAATCTATAACGTCAGACACACAACCATTTACAAGTCCGTTTTGGGTCTGAACGAAACCGGAGGCACCTTATTCCTCTCCCGTATGTCCAATACATGGGAGAGGCCCTCGCACATTCGAACGATCAACAAGTACGTCCGGACTACCACCACTGTAACACCTTCAAGGCAGCAACTCCCATCAAAGGCAACAGTAGTTATCCATTCGATGTGAAGATCATCGGTCTTGCATCGTCTTCCTATCTTCGACTTCTAACCGTCGATCAATTATTTGAAATGAGAATTAACTCACCCTTTTCAAATAATATACGTATATTTAGAATTCAAATCAGTTCATTTCCATGGTCAAATTATTTGATATCCATAATTCAGTTCATTAATGTAATTTTCACGTCAAACATATTCAACCACCAAATATCCAATAAACCGAGTAAATTCGTTTATTTCCATTCCATATTGTTTATAATATTTTATAACGATTTATCGCTATTTTTATCTATTTAAAAATAGTCAATTTATTCAAACGACGCTTCAGGCCATAACGCGGCCATGGCGCTGTATTTCTCCAGATTTGATTTACACATATTTGAAAATCTAACCGTTGGATCTTTGCTAATTTTATATCGTTAGAAAGCTATTTTTAAAGTGGACCCAACGGTTTCAGTTTTGGGAAAATCCGATGGTCGGATCTCCTGGTACAAACGTTTAATGTTACATTTCAAAATACGAACTGTAGCATCGTTACTCGATTTAATTTAATTATAATTATGTATATATATATATTTATATAATTAAATCCATTCTAGCGCTATTTTCATTCAGATTTGAATTTAACATTTCACAAAATCTAACCATTGGATCTTTACAAATTGGGTATCATTGGAAAGATATTTTCAAAGCGGACCCAATGATTTCAGTTTTAGGGAAATCCAACGGTCGGATCTCCCGGTACAATTGTTTAAAGTTACGATTTCAAAATACAAACTACAACAATGTTATTTGTTTTATTTTAATTATATTTATATATATAATCCGTTCTTCGATTTCCAAACTAGTTTCATTTCACAGATTTGATAAAAATAATATTTTTACCCAACAAATATTCATTTTAACACATGACTATTTTAACACTTCATATATATATATATATATATATAAATGTGATTTTTATTGTTAACAATTTATTTCTAACACGAATATTTTTAGCGGTTCATATATGTAATCAAAATGTGAATTTTATTGTTAAAACAATTTATTTCGAACATGAATATTTTTAACGTTTCATATATATAATGAAAATGTGATTTTTATTATCAAAACACTTTATTTCAAAAATGATTATTTTTCCAACGCATGAATATAAATCAAACATATGAATATTTCAGTAAATTTCGGCAGCATAACGGCAGGGTAGTTAAAACCGGCACCATCCCGAGTACGGCTCCTCGCTCTACCTTAAGGCCTCGCAGGTTTTGACAAAGGGGATTTCAATAATCTAGTTCGTACGTAGACGAATTTTTCCACAAACAATTCCAATTTCATTTCAACCACAAACAATCATTATCAAATCAACCATTCGCATTTATCAACCAAATTTCACGTCAACCAAAATCTAAACAATCACATCCAATATATATCGTCCATGGTCAGTGGACGAGGGGAGTGTATATATATACGTATATAAATATATTTCGATTTCATTTCAATTCCATTCAACGCACATATGATTTTTACAACACATATATAACTTATACATCGAACATACAACTTATACAACGCTTATACATGAGGTGTACAATGCTTATATAACTTATATATTGATCGTATAATGTATATATAGCCATTCCATATCGTTTATAATTTAGAAATCTCACATTGGGTTCTACTCCTCCAAAAATTCTTCGGTCTGTTCTAGAATGTAGAAGACATCCACACGAGTCCAATGTCTCTTGTTTCACTGGATTTCGACAACATAGCAAAAAGATATGATTTTTATTGAAAAATCATAATTCGTAGCGCTTTAAAGTGCTATAAACAGTTTGAATTATATAATCGTTACCTCAGCAGTTGGTTCAAAACTAGGGTCACGATTATCTTTCAATCTGAAGTACGTGAGGCTGATCAGGTTGCGCAGCGTCGAAGAGCTCCGAGAGGCGCACGTTCACCGGGGGGTCTGGTGCAGTTTGACGGCGGCAGGTGTGGCAGCGGAGCTTCGAAGTCCGCCACTTCACGACGTCGGTCTGGACGATTCAGGCAACGATACGGGGTGCAACTTATATGAATTTGGAGAGGATGAAGAGCTCTTCAAAAACCTTAACTGGAGCACGGTTTTTTATTGAGTGGTTTGGTCGGAATTTAAGAGAGAAGGTGGGAGCTCTTTATCGTCGTCGGTTTGAAGAAGTTACGGGGGAGAGAGAAACGAGCAAAGAATTTGATTGGCCCGTGGTTTTTATTTTAATCTAAATCCAAAAATACCCTTTCTTCATATGAACTCCAATTCAAACCCAACGACTGTTGTCCCTAGCTAAATACCTTCATTCCGAAAACAATGGGATATTTTTCGTAGGCCCATTCGACTGTTTCAGTCAGTTTTTCTTCAAATTAAAATATAGAACATTCAAATATGGATTTGAACGTACAATCCAATTTGCCGGGGCCACATACTGATCCCAAAAATTCCAGAGAAATAAATCTAGCTATGTTGTTTCATCAAATTTGGAGACCGTTTGAAAAATGGCCATTTTCTAGTCGATCCAAATTGATTGAAGTTAACCAAACACATTTTCTTTTGCCACGCTCACATATTAATTCCAAAAATTATGGAACTTGGAATTTAGTAATAATTTGACATTCCGGATCCAACAAGAGTGGTTTCAAAGAAAACGGAGGCCATTTGCAAAATGTCTATTTTCAAGGGCTATATAAATTCCATAGCGACATTTCTGAAAATTCATTTAACCATAACTTTTGATCCCCGCTATGAAATTTCGATTTTTCAGATTCGTTAGAAAGATATTCTTAAACAGATTTAAATATTTTTGGTTTCACTAAAATCCGATTTATTTTGAATCCGGTATAGTCAGTCAAAGTTCGAATTCAAAATTTCAAACTACCGCGCCAATTCAGGCCTTGTTTTATAATTAAAATAAATATATTCGCTATAACTTCGATCAAAATAGATTTTTGGTCGTTATTATTTAAAATAATTTATTTTAAATATTCAAAATTCACTAAAATCGCCAAATTAAAATTTTTAAATTGGTTCTGATTTTCCGGGTTGTTACAATCTCCCCTACTTAAAATCTTTTCGTCCCCGAAAAGGAACAAAGCTGAAAGTTGTTTAACTAACCAACTCAACTTTCATTCTGTCTTCCATTCTTCAACTTTTCATTTTCTAAGAATTTTCTAGTTCTTCAAAAATTTGGATAACACCCTAATTTTTCAAAAAAAAATCGCCATAATCTCCTTTGTAAGGGGAGGGGTTTTGAAATTTATTGGACTGTATTAGGTACCTAATAAATCCTAATAAGCATACACATATTTATATTGATATATTCCGGTGTCCACAGGGGAGTGTGTATAGATCATAACTCTAGAGAATAAATTATCCTCACCCTATAAACGATTTTTGTGCCTTAATGACCAGAGACGTGTTTGTTGTCATCTCCGGACTCGTGTGGGGTTTTATTAATTAAGCAATTTATCATTACATTTTATATAGTCCATGTCAGTCTTCGGTTCAACCTGTAATATGGTCATCGCCATACAATCCTCTCGCTCGTATGGTAAATCTCCAACCTCATCACATAAGCTCCAAATGCTTATGTGGTATATGATAAAGTATGTTATCTTCAAGAAGTATGTCATGTAGTGTAGTTCAAAATTACTTATTACTATCCTATGGCGACGTTTATTATTTCACACAGAACAACCAGCACTCCGCATCCAATGGCATTCACAAGAGTTGATATAATAAATAAAATTTTGCATCCAACTCATTAAGGTTTACCTATTTGTTGGGCACGCAAATAAATTTTTTACTCAACAGCAAATCCATTTACCTTTTCAAACATATATAATGTACATGCATGTATTTCAATCAATTTTCAAATCAGCTAAATATTTGATTCACTTTGCATAATTTTACCTCTCATTCTCTTATTGATTAAATTAATTATCAATATTTTGATAAATCAAATCCATAATCACACAACATAAACAACAATCAATTTATTGATTAACTTTTAAAATATATAAGTTTTTTATATGCTCAAAATCATATTTTCTAAGATTGGATTATATATAATCACAAATATGTGAATTATAAACTTGTCACTCTCAACTCATTATAGGGCATTACTAACCCCATCTCTAACGAGTTTCTCATTCTAGGATATTACTGATCCTATCTCTAACGAGTTTTCTTTCATAGGATATTGCTGATCCTTTCTGTAGTGAGTAATTCGTCACAGAATACTCCTGATTCTCTTTATGAAGAGTTCATTAATATGTTATATTCCAGAACTAAGCTTAACCAAAGCTCTAATACCACGTGTGATGACCCCAAACCCCCGTTCCACGGTGGCAAGGTTAATCTTTGGAATATAACACATAAAAAAATATCATAAGAACAGAAATATATAAATACACCAGATAATGTACAACAGAATACACTGGATAAACATAATCATCAGAGTTACGCAGTATATAGGATCATACTTTGTACAAAATACAGTTTAGCTTTACATAAAATGTCTACAACGGAATCAAAACATAACATGTATAGCAGGACCTGAACAGCATAAAAAGAAAGAAGTGACAGAATCCATCTTCAGCTCCATAGCTATCCAGATAGAGCCTGCTAAAACCTGAATACAAAGCTGTCCATGTAGAAAATTGGGCACCCGAGTTTGCAAGTGAAACAAACTACGAGTCAGTCACGGGACTAGTATGAGAAATCTACTTAACTTATTTTATAATAAGGCCAATCACGGGACCACGCCGCTAACGCGGAACGGGTTTACTCCATTGGATTGCCAGTGCTTAGAACAAGTAAATCATTTAAACATCGCAATGCTTTTTATAAAAATGAAGCCATTATAAGACTCAGTTCCCATCACACAATGCAACGCAAACCGGAGGATAGAGGTTTACCTTATAATGGCCAAAATATGCTTGATACGAATAAAACAAAGCATTTGATATTATTACTAGTGTTTATGTGTTTCAAAAAAAAAAAACAATTTCAATCATAAATATCAATCATAGATGGCATGGGTGCCATATATCATGTCGCCATATATAGGTTTACAATCAAAACCGCACGATGTCGTATTTGGAAATTGGATTTCCTTAATGAACCAAGGCAAGGGATCGTCCTTACCACTTCGAGACGCTCTAGCCCATGTCTCAGGAATAGCTGCGACTACACCTTGGATCGTCAGGGCCGGTCCACACGGAGTGGATTAAAATGCCTGAACACTGCGTTTCCCCGCCCTATGGGGCTTCAAACTGGTCATATCTCAACCAGACCATCGGCTCCGAAGAGACCGAAATAACCGAGGCGCCTCGCTATCCATTATCCACATAAGTAAAATGCCCAGGCGTGTAAAACCCAAAACAACACTCCTAGCTAGAAGGAAACACATGTCCTCCCTGAGCTCCTCTCTCGTTTCTGGTCCATACCGAGGTGTGAGGCTCGTGAATCACTGCTAAACACAAAGCTAGCTATTTAAGGCCATGCTTTGATCATTAACCACAGGAACCTGCTTTTCAACAAAATCCTTGATCATAGCATCTCTGCATGCCACGTTATCAATCTACAACGTCAGACACACATCCATTCACAAGTCCGTTCTGGGTCTGAACGAAACTGGAGGCACCTTATTCCTCTCCCGTATATACAATACAGGAGAGAGGCCCTCGCACATCTGAACGATCAACAAGTACGTACGGACAACCACCACTTTAACCCCTTCAGGGCAGCAACTCCCATCAAAGGTACCAGTAGTTATCCATTTGATGTGAAGGTTACCCAGTCTTGCATCGCCTTCATATCTTCGACTTCTAACCGTCGATCAATTATTTGAAATGAGAATTAACTCGGCCTTTTCAAATAATATACGTATATTTAGAATTCAAATCAATTCATTTCCATGGTTAAAGTATTTGACATCCATAATTCAGTTCATTAATGAAATTTTCACGTCAAACACATTCAACCATCAAATATCCAATAAACCGAGTAAATACGGTTTATTTCCATTCCATATTGTTTATAATATTTTATAATGATTTATCGCTATTTTTATCTATTTAAAAATAGTCAATTTATTCAAATGATGCTTCAGGCCATAACGCGGCCATGGCGCTGTTTTTCTCCAGATTTGGTTTACACATATTTGAAAATCTAACTGTTGGATCTTTACAAATTTTATATCGTTAGAAAGCTATTTTCAAAGCGGACCCAACGGTCTAAGTTTTGGGAAAATCCGACGGTCGGATCTCCCGGTACAATCGTTTAAGGATACGATTTCAAAATACGAACTGCAACGTCGTTATTCGATTTAATTTAATTATATTTATATATATAATTATAATCCACTCTGGCGCTGTTTTCATTCAGATTTGAATTTAACATTTCACAAAATCTAACCATTGGATCTTTACAAATTGGGTATCATTGGAAAGATATTTTCAAAGCGGACCCAACGGTTTCAGTTTTAGGAAAATCCGACGGTCGGATCTCTTGGTACAATCGTTTAAAGTTACGATTTCAAAATACGAATTGCAGCATCGTTATTCGTTTTATTCTAATTATATTTATATATACATATATAAATAAATATAATCCGTTCTTCGATTTCCAAGCCAGTTTCATTTCACATATTTGATAAAAATAATATCTTTACCCAACAAATATTCATTTCAACACATTACTATTTTTAACACTTCATATATATAAAAATGTGATTTTTAATGTTAAAACAATTTATTTCTAACACGAATATTTTTTAGTGGTTCATATATGTAATCAAAATGTGAATTTTATTGTTAAAATAATTTATTTCAAACATGGTTATTTTTACGTTTCGTATATATAATAAAAATGTGATTTTTATTGTCAAAACAATTTATTTCAAAAATGATTATTTTTCCAACACATGAATATAAATCAAACATATGAATATTTCAGAAAATTTCGGCAGCATAATGGCAGGGTAGTTAACACCGACACCGTCCCGAGTACGGCTCCTCTCTCTACCTTAAAGCCTCGCAGCTTTTGACAAGGGGGATTTCAATAATTTAGTTCGTACAGAGACGAATTTTTCCATAAACAATTCCAATTTTGTTTCAACGACAAACAATCATTATCAAATCAACCATTCGCATTTAACAGCCAAATTTCACGTCAACCAAAATCTAAACAATCACAACCAATATATATCGTCCATGGTCTGTGGACGAGGGGAGTATATATATATATATATATATATAGATATATAGACATACGTACATAAATATATTTCGATCCCATTTCAATTCCATTCAACGCATATATGATTTTTACAACGCATATATAACTTATACATCGCACATACAACTTATACAATGCTTAGGGGGGGGCTCTGGTGTAGTTCGACGGCGACAGGCGGTGGCGGCGTAGCTTCGAAGTCCGCCACTTCATGGCGTCGTTCCGGACGATTCAGGCAATGATACGGGGTGCAACTTATATGGATTTGGAGAGGACGAAGAGCTCTTCAAGAGCCTTAACTAGAGCACGGGTTTTTATAGGGTGGTTTGGCCGGAATTTAAGAGAGAAGGTGGGAGCTCTTTATCGTCGCGGTTTGAAGGAGTTACGGGGAGAGAGAGTGAAATGAACGAAGAATTTGATTGGCCCGTGGTTTTTATTTTTAATTTTATTTTAATTTAAATCCAAAAATACCCTATCTTCATACGAACTCCAATTCAAACCCAACGACTATCCTCCCTAGCTAAATATCCTCATTCCAAAAACAATGGGATACGTTTCGTATGCCCATTCAACTGTTTCAGTCAGTTTTTCTTCAAATTAAAATATAGAACATTCAAATATAGATTTGAATGTACATTTCAATTTGTCGAGGCCACATACTGGTCCCAAAAATTCAAGAAAAATAAATCTAGCTATGTTTGGACGATACGGTCCGAACAAAACAAGTTTCGTAAAATTTGGAGACCGTTTGAAAAATGGCTATTTTTTGGTCAATCCAAATTGACTGAAATTAACCAAACACATTTTCGTTTGCCATGCTCACATATTAACTCCAAAAATTTTGGAATTTGGAACTAGCAATAATTTGACATTCCGGATCCAACAAAAGTGGTTTTGTTGAAAATGGATGCCGTTTGCAAAATGTCTATTTTCAAGAGCTATATAAATTCCATAGCGACCATTCTGAAAATTCATTTAGCCATAACTTTTGATCCCTGCTATGAAATTTCGATTTTTCAAATTCGTTAGAAAGATATTCTTAAACAGATTTAAATATTTTTGGTTTCACTAAAATCCAATTTATTTTGAATCCGGTATAGTCAGTCAAAGTTCAAATTCAAATTTTCAAACTACTGCGCCATATCAGGCCTTGTTTTATAATTAAAATAAATATGTTCGCTATAACTTCGATCAAAATAGATTTTTGGTTGTTATTATTTAAAATAATTTATTTTAAATATTCAAAATTCACTAAAATAGGCAAATTAAAATTTTTAAATTGGTTCTGATTTTCCGGGTTGTTATATTTTTTATTTGTTCTTTTTGATTTATTTAATTTTTTGTGAAAAGTAGAAAAACCTTATTTTTAAACAAAAGAAAATGAAGTTAAAATTCTCTAAAAAAGATGTTTTAAATGAAATTCTCTCTTTCTTTTTTTTGTTGTTTTTTTGGTTTTAGGATAAAAGGAAATGGATTTGATTCACAAATGAAGTTAAAAATATTTTTGGATTTTTGATTTTTTTTATTTTGCTTCTGTTTTTTTTATATGCATGAATCAAATTCAACTAAATGAATGCAAGGATTAACTACAAATTTTCTATCCTTAGTGGCTCCTAACCCAAAATTATATAATGACACATTTGATTAAATTAAACAAAAAAATTCTAAGCTAGTCAACGGACAGGAGTTATCGGTGCATTAGGAGTCACCTTAGAAATGTAGCCGAAGGTTTAAGTACATTCAGAGGAACAACTGCTATAATATTTACGAATCACCATAATATTTATAAACGATTATTACTTTGTCGTAGTCTAGACACCGATTTTTTTTTTCAAAATAAATCAAAAATCAAAATATAATTAAGCCCTAAATGATCCCGCGACCCCCTTAAGTCCAACGTCTAACCATTATTATTACTATTCAAATTCTACGATGAAATGCAATTTTCTGGGATAAGGAAGGGTAATGAGCTACCTACCTTATGTGGAATGGGGTGTGCCCTTAAGAAAATAAAATAAAATGAGATGAATGCAAAGAAAAAATTAAATGTGAATTAACAATGCAAATACGAATGACATTTTTGTTTGATTTTGGATTTTTTTATGCAAATGTAAGCTAACAGTAATGCGGTTAAAATAAATGGGTTAAAACACAATACCTGAGCATGTAGAATTTATTACCAATTTTTTTAAGAGGTGTTTTTTAGTAAGCAAGCAAAGCGGTTTAACAAATCCAAGCAAGCAAGCAAATCCACTTGTGCAACCTGAAAAGTGAAGATGACATATAAACACTTGAGCAGAAAGCGACGTGATTTTTTTTTAGAAAAAGAACAAAAATAATCACAGTAAAATTATCAATTTTTTTTTAAAGAAAATGAAACAAGAAAATCAAAGTTCAGATGAAATAAAAAAATTCGACGACTCTTTTTTTTAGAAGTTCTGAAATAGAAAAACAAAAACTACTTATAACTAAAAAAAAAACACAAACGCACTGGCCCAAAATGTGACCCAAATAGTTAAACCTTGGGCCCAATAGTCCATGCAATGTCTTTCCAGAAGGAACGACGGTTCCTCTTTCAATTGAAAATAAGAAAGAACCAAAATAAAAAAAATTAGAAGATAGAATTCCAAGACCATAAACAAAAAAATTTGTGGCTTTCAAAAAACTGAGTTCAACTTTCAGCAATTGGAGGTGATTTGATTGATTTCTGGTCGTGGTTTGAATTGATAGGTCTCAGATTTTTTTTTTTTTTTTTTGATTGAGGATATTGCGGTTTTGGATTTCGGTTGTAGGATACTCATGATTGAGGTGAAGTACAGGTGGGATTGTGTTTGGTGATTGAGAAGAAGAGGGAACTGGGGATTGAATAGGTTGTGATTAGGGGTTCGCCGTTATAGGAATTCGGCTTGGAGGTGTGGTTCTCAGTTGGATTTGGTTGTCGAAGGGGAGGGTTGAACTACGGCAAGTGTATGGCCGTGGATGGTTTGTGAATGATGGAAGCGGTATGAACTGTTAGTTCGGGGATAGGGTAAATGGTTGTTGTGGGTTGCTCGGTGGCAGCAGTTATGGGTTGCGTGGACTTGGTTTGTGAAAGGATGACATGTATGGTGCAAGGGTGACTGGAAGAGGGTATGCGGGTGCATAGAAGGATAAGAAGGTTGTTTGTTTGTAGTTGAACTTGAAGAGGATGCAGTTTTGTATGGTATGAATGTGGTCGGATAGGATTTTGTAACGTGAGAAGAGTAGAGTGAAGATGTTTGCACTATTGTATGGCTTGATTAAAGGTCGGTTGGTCGATGGCAGATGGATTAGTGGTTTGAGGAGTTGTGTTGTAGCTGGGGAAGAAGTGATTTCAGTGGTGTTGACAGAATGTAGGGGGAAGTTTGGGTAAAGGGGAGATGATGGGATGGAAGAAGAATTGATGGAGGTAGCAAACAAGGGGTACTGAGGGTGCATGTCAGTAGCAGATGGAGGTGTTTTGTTGACTGCAGTGTTAACGGTGAGGGAGTGGTCTCAGGTTGTTGACGGATTGAGTATGGTCGAGGAAGGTGTGGGATTGGTGCTAGTTGTTCCAGAGTATGGAAAATGAAGGAGGTAGAAGCTGTTTGTTTAAGTAGTAGTTGATTACCAATGTTTTTGGTGGTAGGCAATGGTTTATGGTAGTGAGCACCTGAAACTGGGTTTATAGAAGTTGTATAGAGCAGTGGGATAAGGAGATGGGTAGAGACAGGGTTGGTGAAGTGGCGAGGGGAGGTTCTCTGCAAGTAGTCTGAAAACTTTGGATGATGGACTTGTGGGTGTTGGGTTTGGCAGATGGGTGGTGGTATGTGCAAATGTGACTGAATTGTGGAGTTTTGATGTGGGTGATGCTTTAAGTAGTTGCAACTTGTAGAGGAGTTGACAGTATGGTGTGATGAGGTGCTTGACTGATGGTGTTTTGAATGTGGTGAGACTATGGTGGTAGGAAGTTGTTTGGAGTAGTTGTGGTTGAAATGGGTGGGATTTAAACAACAAGTATTTAAATACAGAAACAAGAATGTAATGTAATGTACCTTGGTTAAGAAAAGAAGACTGCAAACTTATAAACAGCAAGTGGAATGTCTCACCCTTTTTTTTTCAAACTGCAACTGCAGCAGAGTAGAAATACTGAATGAAATTGCACATTGCAATTGAAGTGGAAAAAAATGTTTTGTATATGTATGTTGTGTAATCAAAACAGAAATAGCTTGTCAAACTGAGAATACACACAGAAAAAATGCCAATGCATAGAAAGTAGGTAACCAAACTGAAATGTAAACAAGGGCAGAAATTTGAATTGTATCAAAACCAGAAAATGAACAGAAGTGGCAGAATGGTTTTTTGTTTTTTGTTTTGTTTTTTTTTGAATGATATATGTGTGTAGAAGCAATAGAAGACAACACAAGATGAACAACTAAAACAAAAATAGGAAAATGCAAATGAGGTTGTTTTTTTTGTTTGGAAAACAAACTAAAACAAAGAAAAATGGAGCAATTTTTTTTTAATTGAACAAAACAAAATGAAAACAAAGAGACATAAACACACACACAAAATAAAAAGTGAAAAAAATGAAAACAAAACAAACACACATTTTTTTTAAAAACAACAATAAACAAGAAAATTAATTTGAAGAATAAAATCAAAATCAAATTCTTTTCTCGGCAACGGCGTCAAAAACTTGTTTGCAAACGAATTTTTTATCGAATCAGAAAACCGTCAACAAAATATTGTAATAAAACCGCGCATGGCATACAACTGTTAGTACGGGTCGATCCATATGGAAAGAAATAACTTAAATATTACTCAATCAAATTAAATGACACTTTGGGTTGTTTTAACTAACAAAAACTAATTAAAACGAGAAACTAAGTTGAGAGCTAAATATGATATTAGAGAGAAATTTAGAGGTAAATCCCCTCTCATATTTATGTAAATTAACAAGCATACAATCTATGATCTCTATTTTTAATATTAAGTGACATAAATGTTGAATTTATCATAAGTGTAGTTTATTTACGCTATTAGTTAACATAACATAAACTATCAAACTATAACACAACAATTAAACCACTCATTGTTCTCATTAAAATGAAACTAAAGCAAAAACTATTTTAAGTATGATCTATTCACTATTGTAATTAGTGACATAGATCATCAAATTTTGTTCTTGCTTATGTTTCATAATCAAAAACCACTTAGTAAATATTGATGTAACTTGAGTTTATATTGAATAAGAATAGCTCATTTGCAAATGCAACATAAGCTATCAAATCCACATGTATAAACTTACATCAAAATCCATTATCATGAAGCACAAATATGAGAGATCACAAATCATACAAATGTTGAACTTACATAAAATTAGAGAGCTTCATTACCCCTAAATTGTAGGGGCTTAGCTTCTAATGCATGTTATCATATTAACACATGTAAGTTTCAACATTGGAAAAGAAAGCAAAATGAAAGAAAATCTAAATACAACAAGAAAAGAACTAAACTAAGTGCACGTAAATAAATCTAAATTATGAACATAAAGTAGAGAGCATGTAAATAAATCTAAGCTATGAACATAAAGCCGAGAGCATTGAAATTTAAAAGAGACATAAGATAGACATAAAAGAAGTAGGCTTAGAAGCCATTTTTATTTATTTTATCACTTACACTTTCATATGCTAAAAAGGAGATCCAAAATACATGAAACAAAGGGGTATATATACATGATCTAAACACTAATCACTATCCTTGGGAATTCCCCAAAATGCCCATTCATGAAGCTTCTAATTGTCATTAGCCACTAATAAGTCATGTAGAATGCATGAGGCCTTTTGTCCCATTCAATTTGTCTTTAATATGAAGCTTAAGAGCAAGTGGGCTAGTTGAAAGGTAGGGGCCTCACAATCCATAAAACGAATCAATTCTTTGCCTCCTCTTGTGTATAAGCATGCTTTCCTTCATATCTTCATGTGTATATATCATTTTTTTCTCCAAAGTTCCTACAAGAGATAATTACAAAGAACAAGCAAATGCAATCTCAAACTATAACATGCACATTTTACCATTTAAACCCCCTAAATGAGTGATGATTTTAAAACATTTAAAACATGGTTTGATCATATAAAATACCCAAAAATGTTCATTTATTTAACTAAACAAGAATGGATATGTGAATATAAATGTGCATTTTTATGTGCACATCAACAAGCCTTAAATTCGTATTAAATAAATCAAATAATGTTACTGCCATCAATTCCTTTCTACTAGTCATATGATTTACTTGCAAGTAAAGAACGTTTGGATCGACCGATCCGGGTTCCATCTCTTCATATTCTATAAATAGTTTAGATGCACACATTAGTCCATTAATAAACCAACAAATAAACAACTGACATGCAAAAAGTCATTCCACATTTATATACTTATCAAATGACAAATTCTCGAAATATCACATACAATACACAACCAAGACTCAACCATCTCATTTCACACTCCATAATATGCATTCCATATTTTACAATAAAGAAACATCACCATACCAAACTAGTTTAAATTACATTCCCGTATTCTTGAAAAGTTTTCTCAACCAAAAGTCAACATATTTTTGTATTTTAACAATACTTTAGGCCGCATTATCCTCCATCACATGCTAAAAATAAACATATACATTCATATACACATGCACATACAAATACTAAACATGCACATATTAAACAAGAATAAATGTAACTTTATTCACCAATGTAGCTTTAAACATACACATACAAAACCCTTAATCATGAATTTGTTCATGAAAATATTAACTCATAGACCATAGGAACTACAAATCACATCCATTTCACCAAAGAAGGGATTAGAGTTGAAATCCCAAAAAATGAAAGATCCTAAATTGTCAAAATTACCAACTTTATTCACATAAAGTTAGGAATACTTACCAATATGAGGTAGATTAGAAGAAGAGGAGGCCATTCAACTGAATTTTGGAGAAAAATACATTTTTTGGTCTAAAATTGTAATGGTTAGGATGATTTTTGGATGAGGGAAAAAGTTAGAAGAGAGGAAATGAGAAAGGGAAGAAGGGTTGAAGGGCTAGTGGTACCTGAGGGTTAAGAATACAAGAGTTATCTGGGATAACGCCAACGTAATATGAAAACCAGCGTTATCCTAGATAACGCCTTTGTAAAAAAATGACCTGGCGTAATCCTGGATAACGCCTTTGTAAAAAAGTGGCCTATTTCTGTAATTAGTTAGAAACTGGTCTATTTCCGTTATAACTTTTCAAAGTGGCCCAAATCAAATAAAAATCCATATAAATATATGTAACGACCCATTTATTAGTACAGTTTAAGCCGACATTTATCAAACCATGTCAACTCAAATTATACAGAAAAGCAGATAGTTATTAGAAAGAAATCAAAGGGTAAGATAAGAAAGAAATATTAGAATAGAAGAAGAAGAAACGCATCAAAAACAGAGTCTCACATCGCAGCGGGATAAAATATAATATAGAAATAATCTTTACTAAGAGCTTGAAAATTTAAACTTACAGTCATCAGAGTACGTCAACACATCTGGGCAGTTATAATAACCAATCCTCATATACAACACACAGAGGAATATATTATATTACATCATACGTCTGAACACCTCCACCACGTCTTCTGAAATCCGCAGCATCTAATAACCTGGACCTATACACCTCAGTCTAATCCGAGCATTACAAACACTTGGTCAGTTCGGTGAACCAGAGTGAGAAAAACTCACTAAGTTTAAAGGTATCATGTAACACCCCGCAATTCTGTTAATATTAATATTCACAAATTAAAGAATAACTAATCTCAGACGTGAGAATTGTGGGAAACGGGTTGCGCCATTGTGTTCGTCTCGGAATTCTGGTTGAAATAGAGTCCGAGTTTGCGTGAATTAGACTTCGTATGAAGAAGTTACGGCCATCGGAAGTTTCAGAAAATTCAAAACAGCTCGCAGAAAATTTAAAATTCAAACAGAAAGTGCAGAAGCGGGCTGGGCGGGAAAATTCCCGCACAGGCGCGTCGACTGGGGAGTCGACACTAGTGTCGACCTCCCCCCCCCCCCACCCAGTCGACTGCCATGTCGACTTCCCCCCCCCCAGTCGACTGCCATGTCGACTTCCCCCCCCCCCCCCCCCCCAGGTCGACTGTAGTGTCGACCTGGGTGTCGACCTGGTCTGGCGGCTAGGGTTTCTGGCTGACCTGTTTTTAATTGACTAATGACCCATTAAGGTTTCTAACCTAATCTGGTTGGCTGGGATTAGTTCTGAGATGATCTGACGGTCTAAAATAAATCCTAACTCTATAAATACCTAGGTAGTCTCTCACCCTAATTCATAAGAAAAATAGAATAGTTACCGTCATACCGTCACCATGGAAATCAATGGAGCCGCCGCCAACTAAGAAGGAAGAAAAGCTAATTCAATTCTAATTCTCTCAACCCTAAAGCAAAGCAAAACTCTGTTTTCTTCTCTAAATTGTGAGTATGATAGTCTTAACAAGATTATTATCATTTTAATTAGGTTAAGTCATGAATGGATTATGAGTAGATGATGTGAATTGTCGTATATGTTATCATGTATGTTATTAATCCTATGCTATGTGGTGATGATATCCTATATGTTTCAAATCATGCTATGATGATGTTATGTATGTTTAAAGTTTCTAGGCTAAGTTGTGATGAATTATACATGTTAAAAAGCCATATATGCTAGTTAGATCATATTAATTAAGTCATCATGTTTGGGCTATGTTGATCTATATGACATGTTACATATGCAAGTTAGATTGATTAGAAAAGTTATGAATATATGCCATGACATCTATTATGACATCTAGGATTATGCTATTACATATGTGATACCCTATGCTAGTTCACACCATCATTATGTTGCCTAAAAACCCCATATGCAAGTTTATGTATAGATTTGGGCTATGATCATATCATGTAAATTGTGACATTTAACAAGTTGACACCTTTTGATCCTTAACATGCGTAGTTTATGCAAGTTTCACCCCTATTATGATTAGATTTATTTTAATTGTCTATATGTTGTGATAATTTATCTTTGTGCTATGTGTTAGACTATTCAAGTCTAGCCTATATTATGCGTTGAATAAGCGAACGTATAAACGTGGGGTAGGGGTAATATTAAGGATTTAATAATAAGATGTTGGGATGCAATTGATATGATTTTGCATACCATGAGTGGATGACCATAATTGAGTCAATTATGGACATCAATAAAAGTGGACTTAATTAATAATTTGGATAGGGAATTATTAAAACTGGGGTAAAAGATTGAAAGTGTCAATCAATGCTTAGGACACGAGGCTGGACTCGTTTGTGACGTAAACCTGCCCGGAACCGCCCGGCAAATCCAGTGGTCACAAATGTCAGCCTAATGTGAGAGGTCCTAGGCCTAAACTAAAGCATAACAGTTGTAAATACACGAGGCTAGACTCTTTTATGGTGTAAGACTGCCCGGACCCGCCCGGCAAATCCAGCTGCCATAAATGCCAGTCTAATGTGAGAGGTCTTTACGAGGTTATGGTCTGAATGAATTAAGAAATACTTAACCAGATAAACATGTAAAGTGGGACATGGGGGTTAAGTAGGTGCCTTGGGTGGCATGAGGAATCTAGTGGGTGCCCTTAGTGGCATGAGAAATACGATTAGTAAGACTTAACCAAACACACATGTAAATGAACATGACTAAGAGGGTTAAGCGGGATATACTGTTGTTGACAAGCTTAGGTGGGTAGCTTGTGGGGGCTCATTTCAACCAGTAACCCAAACGTATCTTTGTGGGCTCGAGCCAAGTCGAGGACGGGACACGCATACTGGGCTTGACTATAAGAGGCCAAAACGGGGAGCGGTGGCAACGCAAGTCCAACGGGTTTCATATGTGTGTGTGGACCCGGGTTGGTAGATAAGACGTTGTTGCATCGTGTAGGTATAAGCCGTGCATTCTCAATTGTATCGGGTTGCCACTTTAGGGGAGTGATACACCCCACTGTGGGGCCAGCACGGGTATCTACGAGTAGGGAGCCGATCGAAAGTGGGTAGTGGAGTACACCTAGTGGAGATAGGGGCGGACGACACCTATGTAGTCAGCTAGGGGTACGTAAGGCTATTTATATGTTTCTGTGTGAAGCAAGTGGGATCAACCTTTAGGGTGACTGGTGCGGTGCAGTGTAGTAATTATTCGTTAGTAATTAGGTGTGCCTTTCCCGTTATCTTTAACGTTATCTTAAACGCTATCTTTATCTACCTAATAGTTCATAGACATTTACTTGTCTTCCAGCTTATGCCTTAGTCTAGTTATTTTGATAATAGTATTGTTAGAATTGTCATACTCGCCAGACTTTATGTCTGACCCCCTCCATTTCTATCCTTTTTCCCCCTCCAGGTCCTCAGGTTGGGCCCAGTTCTAGTGGAGTTTGATTGGATTGCTCATCTCTCTTTGGAATGCTTGGACCGTTGAAGTAAAGTCCAGCTTGTTATCTTCTTTAATGGCTATTTGTGTAATGGGATTATGTATTTTGTTTTATGAAGATGGATAATGTACTTAACTCTGATTAATGGTTTTGTGATGTAAACAAACATGTTTAATTTCCGCTGCAATAAAATGAAGTTTTAGATTTTTCAAGTACCACTTATTATCTGTCTTGTTGTAATTTTTCTGTTCTATATTCACTTAAAACCTCCATAGAAGTTAATGCATTCCCTTTGTGAGTGACATTAATGGACGTGGGGTGTTACACGTGGTATCAGAGCTTAAGGTTACCAGAACAGATAAAAATACTTTAGAAAAATAGTTATTTTTGGAAGAAATGTTTTCAAAAACATGTTTTAATGAGAAATTTAAAGAGGAAGTTTTTATGAAAAACATAATCCCCAAATAGCCATATATCTTTATCTTTCGAATTCTCCGTTTTGAATCTTTCCTTTTTCGTTTCAGCATGGCTGAAGATCTTAACCTACCTGACGGTGTAGCGATACTAGGATGGTATAGGAGGTTGTTAGAGGCTAGGGCCGCTGCGGGTCCAGCCAATGTTCCTCCACCACCAGTTGCACCCGTTCCTCCTCCTCCTCCTCGCGTAAATACTTTTGCAAAGACGTGCAAGGAATTTAAAGCTATGGGTGGAAAACCCTTTCAAGGGTCAGAAACGTTTGTGGAAGCTAGAGATTGGCTTAAGGAGGTGGAAGAATTGCTAGAAATCTTTGAAGTGGAAGAAGGGAGGAGAGTTAGATTAGCAGCTTGGCTAATGAAGGGAGAGGCCTCATTTTGGTGGGAGGTCACTAATGGGGAGCGTCCTGTTGACTCTTAGGCGGATTTCAGACGTAGGTTCGAGGCGAAGTTTCTCTCTAGGACGGAAGAAAATCTATATATGGAAAGGTTCTTGACATTGAAGCAAGGAAGCTCATCAGTGAAAGAATATGTCAACAAATTTAATCAGCTAGCAAGGTTTGGTTTGGACTAAGTGAACAAGCCAGAGAAGAAGGCTCTAAGGTTCGTGAATGGCTTGAATGAACCGTTGCAAGGGTTAGCCATGACCCACATCCCTATGGGGGCCACCTTTGAGAAGCTAGTAGAAATGGCGCTCATGCACGAGGAGAAAAGTGCTAAAGCTGATAAGGCACCCGAGAAGAAAGGGGATCAGAATAAACCCCAACAGCAAAACAAGAAGGGTGGTAAAGACAATAATGGCAAGGCAAAGAAGAAATGCTTTAACTGTGGGACCCAAGGCCATCTCAGCAAGGACTTCCGAAAGAAAAAGAAGACTGGCTGTTTTCATTGTGGCGATGCGGGACATTTAGTGAAGGACTGCCCAAGGAAGGGGCAGAGGGCAGGGGCTACCTCGGGAGAACAGGTGCAAGCTCTTATAGCACCAGGGCAGGCAAGGGGACAAGTTCAGGCTCTCGCGGTCCCACCACTGCAAGAACGAGGTAGAACCATTTCTGTTGAAAGCTTAGTTTTTCTGTTTGATCATCCTGTCCGTACCTTATTTGGTTCGGGCGCATCGCATTTGGTTATCTCTACATCATTAGTTGAATCACTGCACTTAAACACCAGTTTAGTAGAGGATCCCTTAGTTGTTTCGAATCCAATTGGGGGCTCAGCTCTTTTGTCCATGATGTGTTTGGATTTGAAAATTTCTATACTTAGCGTTGAGTTTCGATGTGATGCTTGTGTGTTGGGCTTCACGGGCTATGGGCTAATTTTAGGAATGGATTGGTTATCCAGAAATGGGGTCGTTCTTGATTGTGAAAGGAGAGTAGTTAGGCTCGTGACTCGCCTTGGCAACACTCACGAAATCTTTTGTAATCCCATAAATTCCGTTATGCTAAGTTATTTAGAATCGCTTGACGCGTCTGAGGAAAATCTACGATCTGTTAGAGTGGTCCGAGAGTATTCGGATGTGTTTGAGGAGGTGAAGGGCTTACCTCCGAAGCGAGAGATAGATTTTCGAATATATCTTGTGGATAATGTGAAACTAGTATCTTTGCTAGTACGACACATGGCTCCTCGTGAAAGGAGGGAACTCGATAAGCAAGTGAAGGAGTTGCTTGAGAAGGGGTTCATAAGACGAAGTATATCGGAGTGGGGTGCTCCAGTAGTATTTGCCATGAAGGCGGATGGGTCCCTTAGACTTTGTGTGGACTATAGAGAACTTAATAAACTTACTAAGAAGAACAGACACCCACTGCCGAGGATTGACGATCTCTTCGATCAGTTAGTTGGCACCTCAGTGTTTTCGCAGTTGGACTTAGCCACTGGTTTCCATCAGTTGAGAGTGGCTGAGGATAGCATAGACAAGACTGCCTTTAGTACTCCGGACGGTTTCTATGAACGGCTAGTGATGCCCTTCGGTTTGACAAACGCCCTTACATACTTTGTTGATCTGATGAGTAGGGTGTTTAGGGAGTACCTTAACAAATTCGTGGTAGTCTTTGTAGACGACATCTTGATCTTTTCTAAGGATGAAGAAGAGCATGCCCTACATCTTAGGGAAGTGTTGGAGACCCTACGAGCACACAACCTTAAAGCAAAATTTTCTAAGTGTCACTTCTGGAGGAAGGAAGTACGATTCTTAGGGCACGTGGTTTCCAAAGAAGGGATAGCTGTGGATCCCGCGAAGGTGGTGGCCATCCAAGATTGGAAGGTCCCTAAAAATGCTACCGAAGTGAGAAGTTTCTTGGGGTTGGCTGGCTACTATAGGAAGTTTATCAAAGACTTTGCAAAGATATCAGCTCCATTGACACGCTTGACGAAGAAGAACCTAGTTTTCACATGGGACGTAGATTCTGATGATGCATTCCAACGTTTGAAGAGAGCTTTGACCTCAGCCCCAGTCTTAGTACTGCCAGACGGGAGTAAGCCATTTACTGTTTATACAGATGCTTGTGGGACAGGACTAGGCGCAGTCTTAATGCAAGAGGGTAGGGTAATAACCTATGGTGGAAGGCAGTTGAGAGCGCATGAGAAAAATTATCCTACACATGACCTAGAGTTGGCCGCTATTGTTTTCGCGCTTAAGTCTTGGCGTCATTATCTTCTTGGCGAGAAATTCGAATTATTCATTGACCACAAGTCTTTAAAATGCTTATTCTCTCAGAAGGACTTGAACTTAAGGCAGCAAAGGTGGATGGAGTTCTTAGCATCCTACGACTTCGAAATAGCCTATACCCCTGGCAAGGGTAACGTGGTGGCAGACGCCTTAAGTAGAAAAAGATTATCCTTATGTCCTTTGTTTGTTGAGCGGCGAAGTTTAGAATTCATTTCGATGTTTGACTTTAGACCTTCCGTTGACTTTGTACCCGGTCTGCTAGCATCCTTGGAGGTCAGACCTACGCTTTTGGGACGGATTGGCGAGGCACAGCGAGACGACCCACAGTTGGTTGAGTTATTAGAAAAGCTCAAAGGAGGGGAGTCATCAAGCCATCTCCGTAGGTATACCCTAGATGATAAGGGTTGGTTACGTAGGGACGGTAGACTTTGTCTACCAAAAGACGATGACCTAAGGAAGACTATTCTTGACGATGCACATCGTTCGAAGATGACCATTCATCCCGGCGGGGACAAGATGTACAAAGACATGAAGCGAGTTTTCTTTTGGGCCGGTATGAAGAGGGACGTGGCCGAGTATGTCGCTAGATGCTTGGTGTGCCAACAAGTAAAAGCGGAGCAAAAGAAACCCAGTGGGTTACTTCACCCATTGGAGGTTCCACTATGGAAGTGGGAAAGCGTCTCGATGGACTTTATTGACGGATTACCGAGATCGAGGAAGGGTAATACGGGGATTTGGGTTATAGTAGATAGACTTACTAAGAGCGCCCATTTCATTCCCGTGAAGAGTAAGAGGACTGCTCCATGGTTAGCTTCTGTATACGTCCGAGAGATAGTTCGTTTGCACGGTGTTCCTTCTAGCATAGTGAGCGACCGCGATCCTATTTTCACTAGCGAATTTTGGAAAAGCTTACAAGAGGCGGTAGGGACTCAGTTATGTTTGAGCACCGCATATCATCCTCAGACGGACGGCCAGACCGAGAGGGTGAATCGCATTCTAGAGGATCTTTTGAGGCTATGTATCCTAGACTTTGGGGGTACATGGGAAGAGCATCTTCCGTTAGTGGAGTTCGCATATAATAACAGCTTTCAGTCTAGCATTGGCATGGCACCTTTCGAAGTTCTTTATGGACGACCTTGTCGTTCACCTACATGTTGGTGGGAATCTACGGATGAGATCTTACTTGGTCCCGATATGATTAGAGAGACTTCAGAGAAGATCGACTTGATTCGAAGGAGGATGAAAGCAGTGCAAGATAGACAGAAATCTTATGCGAATAAGAGGAGGATAGATCTTGAATTTGAGGTTGGGGACATAGTCTTTGTCAAAGTGCCTCCATTACGAAACGTAGTTCGCTTTGGGTCCGTTGGGAAGTTAGCACCAAGGTTTGTAGGGTCGTTTCCTATTAAGGAGAAGATTGGACAAATGGCGTATAGAGTGGAGTTGCCGGAGAGACTTAGTGGTGTACACGACGTATTCCATGTATCACATTTGAGGAAGTGCTTGCACGAGACCACGGAGGTGGTAGAGCCGAGTTTGCTTAGAGAGGTGGAGATAGAGCATGATGCGACGATTCGACGAGCTCCTACATGCATTCTTGGGTCAGAGATTAAGAAGCTGAGAAATCGAGAGGTCAGGCTAGTCAAAGTACAATGGGGAGATGATGAGAGCAACGCTACTTGGGAGACAGAAGAGAAGATGCGTTCACGATACCCTTTTCTTTTCGAGGGTATGTCCTTTAATATCTCCTTTATCGCTTATCTTGTACTTATCTTACCTTTAGCGTATCCTCTCGCTAGTATCTTTGACCTTTAATTAGGATAATCCTATGGTTGAAACATGTGTTTGAGACATGTTATGTATGATGGATGCAAAGTGGATGCAAGTGGTTGCTAGTGGTTGCTCGTGGACGCATATACACACACTATTAGGCACTAGATCGGCTCAGTCACTTCATACTGCATACTGCATATAAATGTCTGTATTCAGTAAAATGGATGTATGATGATTGTTTAATCATATGGATGCTGCATTCAGATGATGATTGTGCACGCATATAGAGATAATATGTAGCATTAAGGAACTTTTGCACACATAATGTATGCATGGCACTATCATGGATTGCATTAAGGAGGTCAACTGAATCAGTGGACCGCCTGATTTTGCATTAGATAGGGACATATACACACAATGTGCATTTAAACATGAAAGCATTAGAAGTCTATAAGGACAATGGATGCTTGTGTTTGATGGTTGAGTAGATGGTTGTTTGGATGTTAGGATATACATTCATCTTGACTTGAAGATTTCGGGGACGAAATCCTTTAAGGAGGGGAGAATGTAACACCCCGTAATTCTGTTAATATTAATATTCACAAATTAAAGAATAACTAATCTCAGACGTGAGAATTGTGGGAAACGGGTTGCGCCATTGTGTTCGTCTCGGAATTCTGGTTGAAATAGAGTCCGAGTTTGCGTGAATTGGACTTCGTATGAAGAAGTTATGGCCATCGGAAGTTTCAGAAAATTCAAAACAGCTCGCAGAAAATTTAAAATTCAAACAGAAAGTGCAGAAGCGGGCTGCGCGGGAAAATTCCCGCCCAGGCGCATCGACTGGGGAGTCGACACTAGTGTCGACCTCCCCCCCCCCCCCCCGCCCAGTCGACTGCCATGTCGACTTCCCCCCTCCCCAGTCGACTGCCATGTCGACTTCCCCCCCCCAGGTCGAATGTAGTGTCGACCTGGTCTGGCGGCTAGGGTTTCTGGCTGACCTGTTTTTAATTGACTAATGACCCATTAGGTTTTCTGACCTAATCTGGTTGGCTGGGATTAGTTCTGAGATGATCTGACGGTCTAAAATAAATCCTAACTCTATAAATACCTAGGTAGTCTCTCACCTTAATTCATAAGAAAAATAGAATAGTTACCGTCATACCGTCACCATGGAAATCAATGGAGCCGCCGCCAACTAAGAAGGAAGAAAAGCTAATTCAATTCTAATTCTCTCAACCCTAAAGCAAAGCAAAACTCTGTTTTCTTCTCTAAATTGTGAGTATGGTAGTCTTAACAAGATTATTATCATTTTAATTAGGTTAAGTCATGAATGGATTATGAGTAGATGATGTGAATTGTCGTATATGTTATCATGTATGTTATTAATCCTATGCTATGTGGTGATGATATCCTATATGTTGTAAATCATGCTATGATGATGTTATGTATGTTGAAAGTTTCTAGGCTAAGTTGTGATGAATCGTACATGTTAAAAAGCCATCTATGCTAGTTAGATCATATTAATTAAATCATCATGTTTGGGCTATGTTGATCTATATGACAAGTTACATATGCAAGTTAGATTGATTAGAAAAGTTATGAACATATGCCATGACATCTATTATGACATCTAGGATCATGCTATTACATATGTGATACCCTATGCTAGTTCACACCATCATTATGTTGCCTAAAAACCCCATATGCAAGTTTATGTATAGATTTGGGCTATGATCATATCATGTAAATTGTGTCATTTAACAAGTTGACACCTTTTGATCCTTAACATGCGTAGTTTATGCAAGTTTCACCCCTATTATGATTAGATTTATTTTAATTGTCTAAATGTTGTGATAATTTATCTTTGTGCTATGTGTTAGACTATTCAAGTCTAGCCTATATTATGCGTTGAATAAGCGAACGTATAAACGTGTGGTAGGGGTAATATTAAGGATTTAATAATAAGATGTTGGGATGCAATTGATATGATTTTGCATACCATGAGTGGATGACCATAATTGAGTCAATTATGGACATCAATAAAAGTGGACTTAATTAATAATTTGGATAGGGAATTATTAAAACTGGGGTAAAAGATTGAAAGTGTCAATCAATGCTTAGGACACGAGGCTGGACTCGTTTGTGACGTAAACCTGCCCGGAACCGCCCGGCAAATCCAGTGGTCACAAATGTCAGCCTAATGTGAGAGGTCCTAGGCCTAAACTAAAGCATAACAGTTGTAAAGACACGAGGCTAGACTCTTTTATGGTGTAAGACTGCCCGGACCCGCCCGGCAAATCCAGCTGCCATAAATGCCAGTCTAATGTGAGAGGTCTTTACGAGGTTATGGTCTGAATGAATTAAGAAATACTTAACCAGATAAACATGTAAAGTGGGACATGGGGGTTAAGTAGGTGCCTTGGGTGGCATGAGGAATCTAGTGGGTGCCCTTAGTGGCATGAGAAATACGATTAGTAAGACTTAACCAAACACACATGTAAATGAACATGACTAAGAGGGTTAAGCGGGATATACTGTTGTTGACAAGCTTAGGTGGGTAGCTTGTGGGGGCCCATTTCAACCAGTAACCCAAACGTATCTTTGTGGGCTCGACCCAAGTCGAGGACGGGACACGCATACTGGGCTTGACTATAAGAGGCCAAAACGGGGAGCGGTGGCAACGCAAGTCCAACGGGTTTCATATGTGTGTGTGGACCCGGGCTGGTAGATAAGACGTTGTTGCATCGTGTAGGTATAAGCCGTGCATTCTCAGTTGTATCGGGTTGCCACTTTAGGGGAGTGATACACCCCACTGTGGGGCCAGCACGGGTATCTACGAGTAGGGAGCCGATCGAAAGTGGGTAGTGGGGTACACCTAGTGGAGATAGGGGCGGACGACACCTATGTAGTCAGCTAGGGGTACGTAAGGCTATTTATATGTTTCTGTGTGAAGCAAGTGGGATCAACCTTTAGGGTGACTGGTGCGGTGCAGTGTAGTAATTATTCGTTAGTAATTAGGTGTGCCTTTACCGTTATCTTTAACGTTATCTTAAACGCTATCTTTATCTACCTAATAGTTCATAGACATTTACTTGTCTTCCAGCTTATGCCTTAGTCTAGTTATTTTGATAATAGTATTGTTAGAATTGTCATACTCGCCAGACTTTATGTCTGACCCCCTCCATTTCTATCCTTTTTCCCCCTCCAGGTCCTCAGGTTGGGCCCAGTTCTAGTGGAGTTTGATTGGATTGCTCATCTCTCTTTGGAAAGCTTGGACCGTTGAAGTAAAGTGCAGCTTGTTATCTTCTTTAATGGCTATTTGTGTAATGGGATTATGTATTTTGTTTTATGAAGATGGATAATGTACTTGACTCTGATTAATGGTTTTGTGATGTAACAAACATGTTTAATTTCCGCTGCAATAAAATGAAGTTTTAGATTTTTCAAGTACCACTTATTATCTGTCTTGTTGTAATTTTTCTGTTCTATATTCACTTAAAACCTCCATGGAAGTTAATGCATTCCCTTTGTGAGTGACATTAATGGACGTGGGGGTGTTACATATCACATAACTTGATTTTATGGTCAAAATCTTTTCGAAAGAAAAGGATAATCGTAAGACTAAATCCACACATAAATACTGACGGTTTTTACCTTACGATAACCCAAAACATTTTAAAAATCAATATATTCTCTGATATTATAATAGTGTCTGATTACAAATAATTATCAATCTAGCGAAACACTTGCATCTCACGCTCTACATATATAGTATACAATCAAAACCGCGGGCGCTTTTGGGGAATGAATTTCCTGGCAAGATATGGGACCACCTTCCCGACAATGTACCTCTGGAGATGAATACATTAGGGTTCAACAAGAACATCTTGCAACCTAGGCTAAACACGACTTGGCCGCTCACTTTCTCTTAAGAGTACCGAATATATCATTACCACGGTTGGGGGCCAGCCAACCGAACCGATAGCATACATATATATAAATAAATAGGGACAACCAAAGGCATTTGATTACACCAGATCAGGTATTGATATACCCTTTTGATGGGTGCGACCCACATAGCCAGTGACCTACCTGATTTTGTGGCATTTCCCGGTTGATGAGGCTAGAACTTTGGCTTATCCTTCAGAATGGTGCATCTCCATCCACGTTGAATGCTACATCGTCAAATCCATCAAACCACTAATTGACGTTTACAAAAATACTCTACAGCTAACAGAATTTGTAAAAATCAATGTATGTGATCCTTAAGAAATACTCTGTCATACATTCGTCCATACAAGTCATCCAAGAACAAGATGAATTGAAGGCACCCTCCTACCACATCCTATATAGGTATCACCCCAAGGATCAGTAGCGAGTAGTCCTTGCAATCCGTAGATTCCAACCACGACAGAATCACAGTATATCTCTGACCGCTAAACCAGAGATTTTAAGTAGTTCTTACGCTTTATAAAGATCCACAGTCTTCAGTGCTTCATCTTCAATCTTTATACTTTCGTATTTTCTGGTACGGAATGGTTTCGGATATAAATTTGATCCCGGTCTTCCCGTACCAACAACGCATTTGGCCAGATTTGATAGTCGGTTGTTTAACTATCAAAATAACAGTTTTTCAATCATGAAAATAAAATGAGTTCACTGGTTCAGTATTCAGCATCATTGGGCCTCTTTAATTAAAAATAATTGACAAAAAGTTAATCAAAACTTCTACATCTTTCGATAATTTAAAATATAGTATTTACTTCTTATTTCAGTATATTAATGTTCTTAAGACCATTTAATTATAATACTTGGAAATTTATCTTAAAACCATATTCCATTTCCATTTAACTCTCTTTCAAAACGTTTGCTACCTCTTTCTTCATTATTTATAATTGGGAAATTAATTCAAATCATTACTCGTAAAACAAAGTTACGAGCTCTCTTTTGTGTTCCTTACTTGAAAACAAAAACCAATGCTTATACTTATAGAATAAATCTATTTCAAAATTCCAATTCACATTCCCCTTTTACTCAAACAAATCGTTGCATTTTGACGCATTCCCATTTAAATTCCTTTACCTTGGAGCCTCATTATATATCCTCAAATCTTCACCAATATTTTTGCTTTACTATTTCGTTAGTGGAAATAATAAATTATTACCAACCTCATTACTATTACAAACTAATATCATCCTCAGATAATCCTGAAGTCATTCTAGTTGGGTTATTTTAATCGCCTCTCAGACCTAGATCAACAATGTTCTTATCTTAAGATAGATACGAGCTGTAATTTCAGAATTCGATATTTCATTTTAATATCTAAACAAAACCTATTTACTATTTTATTTAAAATATAGTTTTATAAAACTTCTTGCTTTTGGAATATCTCGTTCTCGAATATAACCATTATTCCTTGATTCCTTGATTAAGAATCACTAAAATGTCACCCTTTTCACTTCTACTTCTTTAAACAATCCATTTTATAATTCGGTTTTTGTTACAAAATCCTATTACTCACTCCTTTACCAGATTCGCTTTTAACATCTCTTTTTTTCTAATTCATTTTATCCATTTCCTGATATGGGAATCTTATTTCAATTTCCCCTATTTTACTTAATTCCATTATTCAATAACGTTAATTTAATTAACGCTTTAACACCTCATCTCTTCGTATAAACTTCGCTTATATAATTTTTGGTTTAATATAAACCTCTTTGATTTTCAGTTTCCTTTTACTTAATTCAAACATTAAGTAAACATTTAATTTAAGCTATCGTATTCGCTTAAATCCCTTTTATAACTTTGTTCTCAAAACTCGGATTTTAATATAAAACCCATTCATATCCCTATTCATAATTCCATTAAATTTCATTTCCACTTGATTACTTTTTAAATGAATTCCAATTAAAAAGTAATCTCTTAAATTATTATTAATGAAAATAATAATTTATTTCAATCATTAACTACTATAAAAGTACTTAATTTCTTTATTAACTAAAATAAATAATAAATTTCCTTTTTAAAATCTTATTAAAATTAAAACAAATATTCGTTAAACTATTTTCTTAGATTAATTCAAAACAAACTAATTAATAATCACTCTCACTTAAAACGGTTGACTTAGTCAACCTAAACAGTTATTTTGTTAACTAGTTCCAATTGCTCTTTCCTCTAAATTAATTAATAATATAATTATTTTAAATAATTACAATTAATTATTTCTTTAAAAACAATTATTCAACTCTTAACCATTGGGTTAATTTTCTGCTCTCTTGCTTATAACTCTGATCAATATTAGAATTTGCTTTATAAAATAAATTAATAATTAATTATAAATTTAAATAATAAATATTTATTTTCTTTTAACAAACTTTTATTTCAAACAATAGATTTAAAAATCTATCTTCAGTTATAAAATAAATTTTATAACTTCATTTATATCGATTCGCCTGACGGTAAATCGATATTTATAAAACGATTAATTTATAGGCCATATGCTGCCAATTACTCAACCAATATCGCCCATTGGTTAGTAACAAAACAATTTCTGAATTCAGACTCAACAATCAGTGATCAAGTCAACCATCAAATCATATGGGTTAAACATTTCATATAATTGAAATATGAAAATAAACAATACATTTGAGGAATCCCGTTGGATCCCTCCAACCTGTTCTTCCCTATATTCACATCGATTATTTCAAATAATACATTCAATTCAATTTAACTGATAATTTCGTTAACAGTAAATAACGACTATTTAACATTACCCAATTAACAAAACAATTAAACACGTTTATTTTATAAATGTGACCAATAAGGTAAGTTACCTCCATTGGCTCCAATCGTTAAGATATTGATTTGATTTTTCACTGAAATTAAAAAATGTTTAATTTTAGAAATTAAATCAATATATGAATATATAATTAACAAATAATCAACCATTACCAACCATAGCACACAAAATTAAAACCCGACTTATATAAAATATAAGTGGATAGAACTGAGTGAGTTTAACACACCTTATTTCCATTGTCGATAAAAGTGATTTGGTTTCCAGTTAAATTAACTAGTGTTTAATTTAACTAGAATTCCCAGCAGCTTCCAGTTTTGTCCAGGGTAGTTCTAATATGTAGTATTCATCTATACGGTTCCAGCATAGTTCGTTTTACCCAATTTTGTCCATATATGCATGAATTAGAAATATTATAGGTTTATGGCTTATATAAATAAATAAATTTCCTTGATTAAACATAATTAACGCTTAATTTAAAATTAACGTTACGCTGATTACGTTGGGTAAAATAAAAATGGTTCGATATCCTTTTGTTCCTTCATTTTGCAGTCTATTCGCAACCCTGCAGCACGCATGATTTATATAAGTATAATATTATCACTAATTAACTGTCTAGTTAATGTGATTTATAATTTAATTACTCAGGATTTAAAACATCAGACCGAATTGATTCTCTTCCATGCCGTTATTGGTGCTTCACAATTGTTCCTCCTGTTTTCAGCTTCAGCACGCACTAGTTTCGTCTGATTAAACTTAAATCCTGGTCCACTTTAGTTTTGAAAAAACATTAATGGCAGATCACTTCCAATTGGAACCACGACCACGATTTAATTGTTGCTCCCTCGTTTTGTTTCCTTCATCAACCAAGCATCATCACGCAAGGAAAGAGCACGCTGCCAAAATCAACAAACTACGCCGTCTTCCGTTCACCGGTGGCTTGTCGGAGACCACCCAGGCTTCCGCCTCAACCTCGCCTCCCACCGCAACCAACGTCGCCTCGTCCGGCTCCGCTATCCCTCCAGAAAGACCCCAAAACCGCAACCACTTCTTGCTTCATTTTTGGCCACCACACTCGTCAGAAACCTATCATCGCCGTTCATCCTAAAGAGCTCGCGTAGATGAACCATTTTATAGTTATAAGTTTCTACTGTCGATCATCGGATTGAGGAGAAAATGAAGCGGAAGTGTCGATCGTTTCTGATTGTTGGTTTTGAACTGGTGGCTCCATGAATTCGCTGACCACTCGTGGAAAAACCAAGGGTTTTGACCCTTTGGCTTGTTACTTATATAAGGAATTGGGACCAATATAATAATATTATATTGTATTTAGAAACTTCCATATGAAATAACACTCAAAACCACCACATACAGTCTTCGTTTTTGACAAAATAAAGTAATCCTAGCATAAAAAAATATTCCGGACCCAATGGGACAGATTTCGTCGAATTCTGAGGTCGTTTGTGAAAAGTCCTTTATAATTATCGATGAAAAATCAAGCTTTTAAAATTACTATAATTACAAAAAAAATCAAAAAAATTTGAAACCTTGACATTCTACTAGACCTTTTCTAACGGATCCAATGAAACTTATTTCGTTAAATTCGGAGTTTGTCTGGCCAACCGTTTATTACTTTAAAGTTACCCCTGTCTAAATTGACCAAAATAATATAATTGATTAAGACGTTTATCATTGCCACGATTAAACAATAAGTCCGATTGACACAAAAATTGAAATCTTATAATAATTAATTAATACGAATTCAATGGCACCAGTTTCGTCGCATTCCGAGACTGTTTCCTGGTACGCTATTTTTATACGCACCACATTGCTATTTTGGACACCAAATTACACGGTCTCCAAAAAGAAAAATTATATATCTATCTTGACTCTAAATGTAGATAAGAATTCAACGGAATTGGTTTCGTGGCTTAATTCGATCATCTGCTCAAATTATACACAAATATCTCTTTATTAAATTAAATTAATTTAATTACGCGCTATAGACAATGACTAGGCATTTACGGCTGCCGTTGTCACATACGACATTATTTTGCTACGAATTTTAATATCTCTTTATTAAATTAAATTAAATTAATTACGCGCTATAGACAATGACTAGGCATTTACAGTTGTCGTTGTCACATACGACATTGGTTTGCTATGAATTTTAATATCGTACAATAATTTAATATTACGGTTCCAATGAAACTAATTTCATCGAAAATTGAGCCCGTTTGCAAAATCGCTATTTTAAAGACCTATAATAATATTAATAAAATATTATTAAATTATAGAATAATCAAATAAAATAATAATAAAATATTATTATCATAAATACTCGACTGGAAATATATCATATAGCTTCAAGTATAATTTATACAACTCAATATCACCAATTTCGAGCTAAACGGTGTCCAAATCATCGTAAAACCCTTTTGAATTATTAAATAAATGTTATATTTTATATTTCCATAGCGACTATTTTAAAATTTGAATTGGACATAACTAACAATCTATAACACGAAATCTGGATTTTTCTCTTTTCTAAAAAAATTATAATCAACAAGATTCCAATGTTTCTTGTTTCACAAAAATTCGACTTAAAACGGATTTTGTATATCCAATTGAAGTTCAAAACTCCATATTACGAACTACCGCACCATTTCGAGCTCGATTTATATTATATATAAATTTAACGTTCAAACATTGATATATAATCGAAATATATATTTTAAATCCGTTTAAAATTCCAAATCAATATTTAAATTAATAAATTAAATTAAATATTTGACTACCGAAAATACGGGACATTACGAAATAGCTGAAGCCTTCAGGATTTGAACCTGCCACTTCCGCATTACCAAAAGCTTGCATAACCAATCTAGCTACAGACTACTTTGTAAAATAAATTCCAGTCATCACTATTTGTTTATATAAAATGAGCATTCATCACTAATCAACTTGGCGGTTGTTGCCCTCATCCGAGGGGTTGCCCTAGGCGGCCGCCTGCTGGGCCTAGCCCGTAAGTCGGCCCTGTTTATACTGAGCCAGTTATACAAACACTATACAATAAAACTTTCATAACTGAGTGAGATATGCTTGAACTTTGATTATGTAAAATTGCAACATAACACAGTTATATGTAAATATAATAAAGGAAACTAACTTGGAACATGAAAAATTATATGAAGTCAGTTTTAGGTATTTAGTAGCAATATAATGCATACACTACTATGGTTACATAGCATCTTCTCAGTATCATTAATTGGCGCATGCATACAGATATTACCAAAGCTTGAGCATCATCTCTCGGTGAACACATTCAGCATACTGTAAGACTTTTTTTAAATGCAGCGTTAGTTATGGCTAAAGGAACTGGATATCATATTATGCATATCATGTTTCAATAATTTCCAGCGATGCAGACGCACCATGCACACATGCAAGTATCAATTATTTGGTCAAACTTTCTTTCCTCTCATTGGCACCCTAAGGCCTTCAATACTTCCATATCCATTTCACCTTCTATTTGAAAACCATATTCAACTATTCCACTCCTTTGTCTGGCTTCAGTCATTTCAAAAATAAAATATCAGTAAAGCCATCTTCGGCCAAACCATAACAAAAATATTTGTAAATTGTGTATTCTCTTTACATTCATCTAACCACATATTAATTTGGATTCCAAATCATTCCTATTATCGTATTATCATGTATAGTCAAATCAATATTCTTTCCATAATTATTATACAAAACAATTTTTCATTCATTAATGAAAGGATAATAACAACAATATGATGCATTGATTTGTTATAATCATAAGCCGCCAAACACATATCGTAAGAAATTGCCAAATTCTAGTCTGATATACTATTCCTACCATTTATAAAGCATTAGATTTACTAAGGCATCTGATACCGAAATCTTTTCCATTAGTTTTCTTTGCCTTGTATTAAAACAAAATAGTACTCGAATGTAATTGCAAGCCATCTATTATTTGCTCGAGTATAATTATAAAGATTATAAGTTTAACATGGTACTCAAAGAGAAAACCATACTGATTGACTATAACAAAACTTGTGGAAAAATTTAGTAAAATTGATACGGACAATGCTCAAAGCGTAGTAGCACAGTAAGAAAATGTGGAGGGGGGGGAGTAGAGTTTTGGGATATCCTTTTTGCTTAAATCCAATGGTTGCTACTATTTTTGACCTCATTTGATACAAAACATTCAGTTTCGTTGGCATTTTTAATTTGCCATGGATTAAACAATAACAAATAAAATTCCATACAAATTGTAAAACATGAACTGTTATTATATAATTCTGGCAATACTAGCATGAGTGGACAAAAAATATAAAAATAATTTACCAGATTTAGCACATTGACTTAAAATTATAGTATAACAAAAATTACCCTATTAGTTTTTCTAATATATATATGTATTATATACGCAAATTTGTGAGAAACACTATTATAATGTCATTGAGTACTGTTTAAAATCCATCAGTGTATGACCATAGTCCCTTTTTGTAATTCATCAAGCACATTCAAGTGTAATTTTGAAAAACACGTATTTAATGTTCCACAAATTAATATAATGCCAGAAAAAAATTAAACCAGTATTTGAATACGAACTATTCTACAAGGCATAAGGTATGTTATAACAAAAATATATTAGAATGGACTATTAGCATGAGATTGTAAAACATAATTAGTTGGCTGAGTCGCAGACAATGTCGCTCTCTTGAAGAGGTTTCAGCGATCTTCTCAATGGTGCAAAGCGGTTCGTACATTTCCCCGCCGCCTCTAGGATATAACAACATCTTCTTCAATATCAATTCGCTTGCACAAATGAATTGAGCCTGATATGCACTCAAATTAAAAAAGGCACCGTTCTTTTCTTTTTTTGTAATAATTTTTTTCTTCAATAAAGATAAGAAGTTTTGAAGAGAGAGGAAGATAAAAAAATTGTTTAATGTATTGCTTTGTCTATTCTATTTCTTGTATAGACAGAATGCAAAAATATAACGTTCGCTATGTTAGTGGGAGGAAAGTTGGATCACAAATAATACCAAAATAAATAAAAGAAACAGTCAAAAAATTGCAATTTATAACGTGTAAATTGAATACGTTTCAAAAGTGATGAATGTTAATAAGTTTTAATTCATTATCATTCACAACATTAATATTTTAATACCATTTGTTTTTGTAATAGCTCGATAAATAGTCACATAAATATATGACCGTTGTGCAAGTATAAATGCACAATCATAATAATGGCTTTTATGTGTGTGTGTGTGTGTGTATATGTATATTATCGTTATATCTTTAAACGACTCTATTGCAATAATGGCTCAATAATAAATTATTAGTAACTGTAATTTTTTTAAAATAAATTCAGTGCATATACAAAACGTTTCCACTAATCCCCCACTTGAAAAAAAAAATTAAAATATTTTTCGAGTAGTTTCTAAAAACATAAGATTACACATAAACAAAGATGTCTTCCGACTTGAACCTTTGCATAGTGGATAAGATTCAGTTTTTATTGGAGTGACACTTGGCCTTGAACTCTATTCCTGACATCAGACCACACACGACATTTTTTATAGTGCGATCAAATAAGCTCGTGCATTAATAGACATGCATGTCTGTCCCAGTTTAGTGAACGCTCTAGAAGTTTTGCCCAAAACTTCATAGGAAACGACCACGTTTCCACATTCACATAGGTGAGTCTATCAAGAGCACTACTGAAGGTAGGTACTCCAGTCCAAATACAGTATAGACCTCATTAAGAGTTTATATTAACTCATCCTCTGATCACTACAGGAATACATGTTTCTTAATATACAAAAGAATAGCATGTTCAACTGCTATCAAAACACAACTTGTTTTTACACATTGAACCTAGTTCTTGGTATCTCCAATCATTAGGTCGGGTTACCTTTATGCGTGACTCAACAATCTAAGGGCAATAGTCCCATTCTTTTAGACGTATTAAGGATTTTCTCTCTAGACAGTCCTCACGTCAAAGGATCTGCTAAATAATGGTTCTGAACTTTTGCAATAGTCGCGGTACTATCGCAATGATCAACATAGCTGGTATTGGTTTTTTCCATAAGGGAATTTCAGCTATTAGATTTCTCAAGTACTCTGCTTTTTCACTAGTTGTGTCTAGTGCAATCATCTCATACTCTATAGTTGTCAGAGCCAAAATAGTTTGTTTCTCAGATTTCCTAGAAACAGCTCTTCCAGCAATGCTAAATATATAGCCACTGGTCGTTTTTGAATCATCATATGAAGTATTATAGTCTGCATCGGAATATCCTTCAAATACAGCCGGAAAATTTTCATAATATAATCCAAGGTTCATTGTTCATTTTAGGTATCTCATGTCCCTCTCAATAGCATGTTAGTGCTTTATACTAGGTCTAACGGTATACCTGCACAATAATCACACGACATAGGTAATGTCAGGTCTAATACAATCAGTGGCATACCAAAGGCCACCAATGATGCTCGCATAGCCAGACTGTCTTACACCTTCACTAGTGTTTTTAAATAGCTTTACACTGGGATCATATGATGTACTTGTAGGTTTACAGTCAAAGTAACTGTATTTCTTTAGAATATTCTCAATATAATGAGATTGATACAAAGAAGGTCCCTTTTCGGACCTAGTAATGTTAATACCAAGGATTACACTCGCCTCACCTAGATCTTTCATTCCAAAATTGGCACTTAGCAAAGATTTAACATTGTTTATGGCAAGAATATTTGACCCAAAAATGAGTAGGTCATCTACATAAAGACATATAATAGTACAAATGTCATTCTCAAATTTGTAATAAATACATTTATCACTTTCATAAACTATAAAACCATGTGAAATGATTAAGTTATCAAATTTTTCATGCCATTGTTAGGCGCTTGTTTTAAACCATGTAATGATTTATCCAGTTTGCATATTATGACAGCCTACGTCCGTTAGTGTCACTCACAAAGGGAATGCATTAAGTTTCATGAAACATTATAGGTAAACAGGAACAGAAATATTACAAGACAGACATCATTTAAAAGCGGAATTAAAAACTTTATTTGTAATAAAGTATCGTGGTTCAAAAACAGCACATGTCTAAAATACACAAAAACCATTACAACATAAAACTACTGTCTTGTACTTTAAAACATCAGAGTACATGAAAGAAGCAAAATTTCCCTAAAACAAAATATAGCCAAAACAACAAGGCTAGGAGCTTGAGCGATACATCTAGCAGCTCCAGCAAAAGTAAGCAGAATCACGGTTAAGCCTGAGTATTCCCGCCCAAAGAACCTAAGGGGAAAATAGATGAACAAAGAGGAAACAAAAAGGGACAGACATAAAGTCTGGCAAGTCCAGTTACTTTTAGCAAGTAAATAAATAAAAGTAGCATGACATGCATATAAAGTGGATAAGAGAGAGATAACTACATAAAAGGCAGGTATGACAAAGTAAACAGGATAGGGTGTATACGCTTCTCTAATGATTACTCTTCACTATTACTAGTATAACCACAATGAAATGATCCCTTCCACTCTAAGATGGTAGACTTAGGCATACGTCAAAAATGTACCCTAACTACTACCCTAATCGATCATCTCCCTAACTACTACCCTAATCAACATCTCCCTAATCGATCATTGGCTATGTATACCACTAGGTGTCTTTAATTACATAACCCTATCATTTCTACAAGTTATGCTTACCCTAGAAGGTGTCTTTAATTACATAACTTTATTATTTCCACCGGTTATGTATACTACTAGTGTCTTCAATTACAACCTTATCATGTTAAGTTTGTGGGCCTATATGTAAATATTACCCACCCCCTCAGATTTACTTAACCCACACACTGTTCAACCAAATTTAATTAACCCCAACTTTAGTTCATGTTCATACAATCCCTATGGATTTAACTGGGTTAAGTATTCCAATTCGTTACCATGTCCATTTATGGTTATAATGGGCTAGATCTCCCACATAGGCCAACAACTTGAGGATGCTGGTCGGGTCCGAGCAGACTTCTTCCACAAGTTGGGCCTAACCTCGTGTCTTAGCGTGTCTCGTATTTGTGCACTTAGACCCCTCACATTAGATTCAACATTTGCGGTTGCTGGATATGCCGGTCGGGTTCGGGCAGACTTCCACCACAAATGCAATCTAACCTCATGTCAAAAGTGCCATTACAGTTTCTGATTACTGTAATCCTAGGCATTTTGATTGTTAACCTTTTAATTATTCCTATGTCTTTATAGGTGTTCATGCCATTTACCCAATTATATTCATAATGGATAATATGTCCAAATTCATATTCTTTATTAAAGTCATGCCTATTCTAATATTTTTCCCTGTTCCCTAACTAATGCATTCGCATATATTTGGCGTCATGCCTAGGCTAGAAAGTAGCCTAACCATAAACAATAAAAGGGAAAGGTGATGGGAAGATGACAATAGTGATTATTCTAACATAACTGGCATAAATATATATACTAGCATAGACATGTAATTGGCATAATAATAAGGTGGACATAAAAACAGATCTAGTGAACATGTGATGATAAAATGAGATCTAACATAATAAGGATGTCCTAATAGGCATGAATAGATCTAAATACGGATTCACATGTCCAATTAATTATAGATCTAAATTAACCACAACATGATGGGTACAAGATGATCTAGGTGGAGAATTAGATCTAAACAAGGTTTTAACTGTCCAAATAATGACAGATCTAAATTAACCACAAACATAGATAAAGGTTAAAATCCACAAAGGTGACAAGATAAATTAAACACAAGTGAATTAGATCTAAAAAGGTAGATCTAGCATAATGAAGTTTAAGATCCAAGAATATCACAGATTCACAATTTATAACAGATCCAAATCACAGTCATATCGTGTTTACTTTTAATCATTTAAATCTACAAGTAACTAACTCACAATGTTTGGATTTTTAGAAGATAGAAGAGAAGACGTTGGTGTTGAATCTATACTTGAATCTCTAACTGATTAGCTCTAGTTGATAGTTGTAAAAGAAAAGAATTTGGTTCAGTTCAGGCACCGGCAGCGTTTGGCCTCTATTGATTTTCAGTGAAGAAAACAAGAGAAATGGACCTCTATATATAGCTGCCAGCCTCCAAAATCCGATTTGCCACCTCAGCTCTAGGGGGGTCGACCCCCCTTAGGTGGTCAACCCATGGGTCGGCACCCCTCCTTGAGGGGTAGACACCCCTCCTATGGGGTCGACTCCCCAAGGCGGGATTTTTTCCACTTCCCCCAATTTATGTGATTTTGAATTTTGAACTGAAATTTTGAATTTCTGGACCTTATGTATATATAATTATCTTACGCATATACAAACTTCAAGCCTTCATAACTTCTTCATACGGTGTCCGTTTTACGCAAACCAAATGTCTATCTTGACCAAAATTTCGAGACGGACACAATAGCACAGTCCGTTTCCCATAATTCTGAATATTAAATTAATTATTATTTAATTTATCCCCTTTTAGTGTTGTTAAAATTATGGGGTGTTACATTCCCCCCTACTTAAAGGATTTCGTCCCCGAAATCTCTAAGTTGAGAAGAATGTATATCCTACCATCCATCACCCATCTACTCATCCATTAATCATAGGCATCCATTGTCCTTAAGGACTTCTAATGCTTATATGAACATATGCAAAGGTGTGTGTATATGTCCTAATACTAATGCGAAGATTAGGCGGTCTACTGATTCAGTCGACCTCCTTAATGCAACGTATGTTAGTGCCATGAATCCAATATGTATGAAAATAATCCTATTATAACATGTAAGTTCTATATGTGTGCACAATCATTCGTCCAAATGCAACATCCATTTGACAATACATCCATTTTCACCCATTAGAAGAAAAGACAAATGCATACACATCCATATGCAGTATGAGAGGGATTGAGACGATCTAGTGCCTAATGTGTGTGTACATGCATCCACAGGCAACCACTTGCATCCATCAAACATAACATGTGTCAAACACATGTTTACATCTATAGGATTCCTATCTAAAGGTCGAAAATACTATTGATAACTCAACTGATAGAAACAAGCATAGACAAAACTTTGGAAAAGGAGTTAAGAACATACCCTCGAAAAAGAAAGGGTACAAAGCACGAACCTTGTCTTCGGTCTCCCAAGTCTTATCCTCTGGGTTATCTCCCCATTGAACCTTTATCAACTTGATTTCTTTATTTCGTAGCTTCTTAACTTCTGATCCAAGAATGCGAGTAGAAACTAGTCTAATAGGTGCCTCCCGTTCCACTTCTACTTCCTCTAATATACTTGGCTTAACAACTTCCGCGGTGTCATGCAAGCACTTCCGCAGATGAGAAACGTAGAAAACATCATGAACGCTGGATAGATTTTCTGGAAGCACTACTCTATAGGCCATTTGGCTGATCCTTTCAGTTATGGGAAATGGTCCCACAAATCTGGGTGGCAACTTCCCTACAGATCCAAAGCGAACTACATTCCTCAGAGGTGATACTTTAATAAAGACTAAGTCTCACTTCAAATTCGATGTCAGTCCTTCTCTTGTCTGCATAGGATTTCTTCCTATCTTGAGCTGTCTTCATTCATCGTCGAATAAAATCAATTTTCTCGGATGTTTCTCTAACCATATTAGGTCCAAGTAATAATCTTTCTGTAGATTCCCACCAACAAATCAGTGATCTACAGGGTCATCCGTACAATGCTTCGAAGGTTGCCATGCCGATGCTAGCACGATAACTGTTGTTGTAGGAAAACTCTACTAAAGGAAGATGTTGTTCCCAAGTCCCTTCGAAGTCTAGGATATACAGCCTTAAAAGATCATTGAGAATTCTGTTCACCCTCTTCGTCTATCCATTAGTCTGAGGATGATAAGCGATTCTCAAACACAACTATGTACCTAATGCTTCTTGCAAGCTCCACAACAACATAAATGTCATTTCCTAACGGTTATAAGAGTTACAAATTACATTTCTAACGGTTATAACTGTTGGTAGAAGGTGCTTGGTAAATATTGTAATGAATTTGCTAACGATTATAATTGTTGGAGGATTTTGATTTTCCAACAGCTATAACCGTTAGAGATTTTTTCTTCCAATAGTAGTAACCATTAGGAAAGTTGTTTTGCTCCAACGGTTATAACCGTTAGAATATTTCTCGGTTCCAATGGTTATAACCGTTGTAATTTTAATGCACATATTTAAATATAAGAGCTCCCAACACTTATAAGTGTTACAATTTTGGTACTGCTGAACCATATCTCATACAACATCTTAGAGTATCATAACATATAATTTAGATATACAAATACAAATTTATGACAGTAACACACATGAAATAAAATTTCAAACCAGCATTCCATTAAATTAAAAAGAAAGCATCATAAATATTAAGGAAGTCCCATCAATTCTACAAAGTACATTATGACAACTTGAAATTTCATTATTACAAAATATCTCTAAGCTTACAGAGAATGGATGCGACACTCTGACTAAATCACAAAATGACCATCAACTAATCCAGACAATGTATAATAATCGATTTGAGGTGCATCAAATAATGACCATTACTGTTCTAATTTCTTCATGCATTTGAATATTATTTAGTTGCATTTACATTTTCCATTGCTTATTTCATTTAGCGGTTGAGTATTGCTTTTGAAGCTTGAGTGAGTTTTACCTGTTTTACATTAGAGCTGGAGCTAAAAGCAAGACGATAACTTCTTTTTCTGTTATTTCCGAAGACTTCGACAACGACATCTTTTTGGAATCCTCCAAACCAATGACTCCTTCATTACCATTGACACTAGCTTCAGAATTTTGTCTCTCTTCTGCAGCTTCCATCAAAACCTGAATATTCGCAAACAGTGCTTAATTTAAAAAACAAGGTTGTTAAAAAAACATTGCCTAAAATAATGTAGTTGATGTCCAGATTATATAAATATAAAATATCAGGTCAATCAAATTAACATTGCACGTTAAATAATACACTTAACACCATCCTCAACTGTGGAACTAATATCAAAATGAGATTGATATGTATAAATTGATATATGACTTACAATAAAATGCAACGGTTACTCCAGATCTTACACTGCACACTGCAAAACTGGATGTGGTTAAAAGAAGAAAAAAATGGGAAGCAAACTCGCATCGAGAAAGATCTCTTCATTTTTCGGAGATTGGTACGCCTTGTTTGGCTCTTTGATTACTAATTCTTCGGTCGTCGGTCCTATGATCCTGCCAATACTAGCATTGTATAATTTGGTATTTGAGTTGCATATGCAGTATATAAATATATCCTTCCTGATGATCTCCATATGTAGAGAGACCATTACTTCTTCCCCTAGCGATAATTCCAATCCACTTGGCCTACGAATTGAAAAGTAGCATAAGCATGCATAGCCAACAAAATTGTATGTTTTCATACAAACAGTAATTATAACATCCGCAAAAACAATACTGTATGTACTGGACAACATAATATATTATTTCAGATAAAACTAGTGATTTTTGTGTTGAAATGAAGGCTAAAATTTACTGATAAGCAGTCATGACAATCAGTGACCATGTTTAAAGGATAACCCATGCATCGCTCACCAACATAGTAACATACAATAGAATTTGGAGTCGAAGAATTCATAAAAGAACAAATATCTATCCATAAGCAAAAGGAGACATATAAGAGACCTGAAGAAATTCAAAACAACTAATAATTGGTACAATTATGTATGTTGTTATGTTGGGGTGGCGCATATCACACATTTCTTTAAATTGTTCAATGACCAGATTTTATCTTGCAATTGATGAAAGATAATTAACAAAACTACAATATGACCAAATATTGCCTTGCACTGGATAAAAGATTATTAACAAAGCTACAGTAACAATAATGAAAAATTTAGTCAAATTCTTACCAGAGTAGAGGCTGCACATGCAGGAATGTAGAGTCTGAAAGTTGTGTTATGAAAACTTGCGCCTTTACGAAAGCGACCAAGATCTTCTTCACCCAATTACTTAATGATGATTTCTATGGAAACAAACACAGATATGAAAACACACGCACAAACACAAGATATTCCACCCAACCACCCTCTTTATTGATTCACAAAAAGCAAATTTTGTTTACATTCAATGGATCAGAACCAACAATAAACAAAATTACAAGAATCAATAACCTTATTGAGATAGGGAAAGAATATCTAAATGACTACAACTTTTGTTGGAGAAGGAGAACAATGAAGAACGACGGCTAACCCTTAGATTATCTGGGAGGCACCAATCCTCTCTAGGGAACCAAGCCCTAGAGGCACGCAGCCACCACTCTATTCGGTCACACATTAATCCAATCCCATGTGCTGCTTTTATAGGAGAATAGAAGGCTTATGAAAAATATCCAATTTTTTCCTTTAAAGATATATTAGGAATATATCCCCTTAATACTTGCAGAATAAGCCACAGAAAGATCGGGTCAAAATCTAGCAATAAATCTGCTCAAACGCCAAACTGCTCCTTCTAACTTTTTTCTGTTTCAGCAACATCTCCTCTACCGCCAAGCACATCCACGCCTCGTCTCTATCAACATATGTGATTTTTTGTCACAAATCACAACACTCCACCTTGATATGAAATCACATCAGCAACAAGTCATCCGACTTCCATGGACATGTGAAATCACCATCACAACGCTCCACCTTAGTCTGAAATCATATCAACACTCCAACAATCACCAACCAAGTCAACCTAGCTCTTTCAACGACACCTTCTCTCAATTAAACCAACCTCGATTTCCGGGCAATGAGATACACCCCACAACCTCGATTTCAGGGCAATGAGAGACACCCAGGCGATTTGAAGGACTATGACCACACCTCAGTTACAAACACAACTCACCGCCTGCAAAAGATGCATCTACCACCTGAGCTGCACTGTGCATCAACCAACGGTCTAAAAGTGCTTGCAATTCCACAACGACACCCATCTTCCACTTGATCTGAGCTCCTTCCTCGATCACTTCGGATCCCTTGAGCATCATCAACGTGAAGACGCCTGTAGAACACATCAGCAGTGAACAAATTAACCTCTCCACCTTGCTGTGGACTAGGTTCTTCAACCGTCACTCGCCTTCCACATCGACACTCGTCTACCACTTGACCTGAGCTCCTTCCTTGATCACTCCTGATCCCTCGAGCATCATCAACGTGAAGACCCCTATGGAAAACATGAACCGAATTACCAAGGTATAGGCAAATCAAACCAATTTCCAACATCTTCGTCTTCTTCCATCTTCCCTCATCCACATCTGAGGGCTTCTCTTCATCTCCATCAACCAAATAATTGAGGCCTTCAAATCCCCAATCAAAATTAGTCATCACCAACAGCGCTATCATATCCGTCATAAAAAAATCAATTTTTTCAACGAAAAATCAATTTTTTTCCGAACAAAAAATCAATTCTTTCCAATCCAAAATCACTCTAAACTTTGCGATGATCTAGTTCTGATACCAACTGTAGTGTTTTATGCGGAATTTTGATGAGGATCTAGTATTGTTTATTTAGATACTAATGGAGTATAACAAAACAATTATGAAATCTCATAAAAACAAAGAACAAAAAAGGACACAGAAGATTTAACGTGGTTCGGATATGAATATCCTACGTCCACGGAGACCCAACAACTTTTATTTCTCAATGAAGAAATGAGTACATAAGAGAGGAGGAAGATTACAATAGAGAGAAGGTTAATGATGGATTTCTTTCTTCATACAATAACATGACTTTATTTATATAGAGGGATTTCTTGGCCTCCAAGTAAACTTGACACCCAAGTTTTCTTGACTTCCAAGTAAACTTGGCACCTAAGTTTTCTTGACCTCCAAGTAAACTTGGCACCCAAGTTATTCCATATAGGAGCCAAGTACATGATTGACAATCAATCTTTTCTTCTCTACAAATATTTGAATCATCAATTTCAACAAGTTGTTCAAAGTTGTGTTTCTCATTTGCAGCGTGCTAGTATTGCACAACAAAAAAATGAATGAAGTGTCAGAACTGATTTTATCAGTTATTTTTTTTCAAAAAAAACTATCTGCTGTATGTAGACCCCACCACCTCCACTAGATGTACCCTGTCAGCTTCCAAACCCTGCCTACCAACAAGCAAAAATATCATTACTATTTAAACTACAATAGAACCTCTAAATTTTCTTCTTTTCAAAGGAGTGCAAAGAAGGATGCTGAGTTGAGATACTTCACATGTATATCTCAGACCAGAATTCCAGCTTTAGTCCAGGGAAGCAAACCAATATCGGAATGATGTGCAACATCTCCTTGGATAATATTTGCTACACAAATTGCTGCTAAGATTTAAAAAAAAAAAAATTGCCGCTAAGATTGAAAAAAACAAATATTTGCTTAGCAAAAAGTACATAGTCTGAGAACTTTACAAAAAAACACTATTTCACTGCTCTGTGGAAGGTCTAAACACAAGCGGAAAACATAGACATATAGGCCGTAGTCTACTTACCAGCACTGATGTCATCAGACCCAAGGATCCAAAATCTGGAAGAGAAGCAATTAATTCACAATCCATACTTGATAATTTGGCTACAAAAGTAGTCCATCAAACATGTGCTGTTGTGTAAATAGTCTTAAAATAAAATGTAACCTAGAGCTAAGAAATCACTTTGCACATCTCCATCATAATTCTTGCATGCCCAAACATAATCACAATCACTTTTAAGTGCATATTCAACCATATCATCGACTAGCATGTGTTCATACCTGCAATAAAGGATAGTAATAATCACTCTCAGAGAACTACGTGTCTTATATGTTGGAAAAATGATTCATTTTTTATAAAGATGAATTATTTAATAAAAAACATTGGATAAGTGTGAGGTGACTCGTATATGAATAGTCCCACATCATGAGATTATATGAAAATAAAACAGTTTTTTTTAATTCTGACTTAGTAAAAAATTGAGATCCAATTTTTTAGATCTGAACCGACTTCCTCTACATGTATTACCATGTCTATTTATTGTCGAACTACTCAGAAAAAAATAACTTTTTCTTATCTCTCCCTTCTTCTTCCTCCAGCATTAAAAGTTCTTTAAAAACAAAATCAGAACGAGCAGTTAAATTTAAATCGAAAGTGCAAATCTGAATTGGTTTGTTGTGCAAGCAAATCGATTTTTTTTCAGAAGGCAGATTTATCCCAGAGGCGGTGGCGACAAGTACGAACTGGTTTGCATCACCGACCAGATCGCCGAATCGTCTTCAAGAAAGCGACCTAGTCCATGACTCAGCCATTGTTTCCCAATAATTTGAAGACAATTATTTGAAACAACGGCTGCAACTGCAACACGACGCTGATCAGATTGTTATTTTCCTACATAGATGTGGTTCGTTTTTCATGCTTAACGTGGTTGTTGAAATAAATAGAAAAGGGGGAACCACAAAGATCGGCAGGAAGCGAAATTCGCATCTTCTTAAGTAAAGAAGTGAAAGAAATTCTTCGATTTCAAGTTTCGCGAAGGGAAAAGAGAAATGGAAGCTTCACAGGAGTTCTCATCACCCTCAGTCTCCGATCTCTCATTGGCTGAAGCTCCCTACACTATTATCGGGAGGTTCGATTTCGACGTATCGGGAGCCTCGCAGCTCAGATTCTTGCGGAAGGAAGGCCAGTTGGATCTGATTCATTCAGTTGAGTGGTCATGGGGATTTCGGGATCGATTACACCTGGCTAGGTATCTAATAAAACTTATGAATTTTTGTGATTTGCATTGCTGGACTTATAAAAATAGATTATGACGTAAGTTATAACCTGGCCAGCTTATTTTCAGTAATTATAGGCTTAATTAGGTGGAAAAGTTTAAGAGATGTATATTTATAATCTTTTTTCAAAACTTTAGCCCATAAATTATTGACATCTATCAGTGCATATACCGTGTGTTGTTGCATTGTTAGTTGTTCTATTAGGAATGCATATAACTTATAAGTTGAGTATATTGTGACTCGAGATTAATCTGTAGAAAATATGTTTAAACTATTATTGGTAAGTAACGCTTTCAATGGATATTCATAGAGAAATCATTTGGAAGAATTTAGACATATTAAATGTTGTGGTTAAAATGGTATTGCCGTTATGCAAAGAAGATTTTCATTATTTTACTAATGAAACTAGAGGTTGTAGCATTTGTATCATATATATTGTGTGCGCGGCTATTGGCAAATAGGCCTTAAACGGACGTGCATTTCTAGTTTTTTAACAGCTGATCAAAGTCGTACATTCATAAACAACCATGCATTTTTTGTTTTATGATTGTCATTCATCTTTGTACAGTCGATAAATATAAATTTTCAAACGTATTAACATCTCAAGCAATAGTAAGCCTCCACGGCCAGTCAGTTGAGAATAGAATGGGAATCCACAAGGAAACCATAAAGGACAGCGGCAATCAACCAAAAAGAATGATTCTGGACAGTTGCTTCTATATTACAACTGTGGAAAACCAGGTCATATGGCATGACAATGTCGGAATAGGCTAATCCCTGCACCGCAGGCAAACCTGACTGAGAAGCCTTTAACGGCTACGACTACTGAGATTCACTTTGATGGTGGATCAGAGGGTTGGTCGGTAGACACTGGCGTTTCTTGCCATGTCTGCTATGATCGTGATATATTCACAATATACACGGCTGCTGATGATCAGAAAGTGTTATTGGGAGATCCTCACACCACTAAAACTGTAGAGATTGGTAATGTGAAAATAAAGCTTACAATTAGAAAGACGGTGTTTCTTAAAGTTGTGATGCATTTGACATGTTTGAAACATTAAAAACTGAAATTGAGTAGTAAGAAAATTAAGAGAATTCATAGTGATAGAGAAACAGAATATGAATCTAGTTTATTCTGATTTTTTTTACATGGTATAGTACACGAGATAACTCCACCATATTCACTTGAAATGAATGGTAAAGCTAAAAAAAATAAGACCTTTACCAAATTAGTAATTGCCATTTTATTAAATTTTGGTGCAGCAAAACATTAGTGGGGGGATATTTTAATTGACTGCATGATATGTTCTGAATAGAATCCCCTAATCTAAGAATAAAATTTCACTTTATGAAATTTTAATGAATTATAAATCCAATGGGTCATATTTTAGAACTTGGGTTTGTTTAGCATATGTTCGCATTCTAGACCCTAAGAGAATAAAATCGGCAAGTAGAGCATATGAATGTGTATTTATGGGCTATGTTATTAATAGCAAAGCATGCCGATTTTATGATCTAAATGCACATAATATAATAGAATCAAATAATGTCGATTTTTATGAAACAAAATTTCCTTTTAAATTAAGGAATAGTGGAGGCACATTAAGTATGCATATTAGAACAGAACTTAATAAAAGTTCTGAAACTGAACCTAGAAGAAGTAAAAGAGCAAGAACCGTAAAAGATTTTGGTTCGGATTTTTGTGCCTTTACTGTAGAGGAGGATCCCTTAAACCTTCAAGAGGCCTTATCTTCTTTAGATGCCGATTTCTAGCAAGAGGCTATAAATGATGAGATGGATTCTCTGGAATCTAATAAGACTTGGCATTTAGTAGATTTATTCTCTGGTTGTAAATCTACAGGTTGTAAATCGGTGCTTAAAAAGAAATTAAAACCTGATGGCACTATTGATAAATATAAGGCACAATTAGTAGCTAAAGGTTTTAAGCAAAGAGAAAATATAGATTTCTTCAACATTTTTTCTACCTGTAACTAGAATAACATTCATTCGGGTATTAATCTCACTTGGTTCTATTGGATATTTATTAATACACCAAATGGATGTTAAAACCATGTTCTTTAAACGGTGAATTAGAAGAAGAAATTTATATGGACCAGCCTGAAAGATTTGTAGTACATGGTCAAAAACATAAAGTATGCAAATTAGAAAAATCATTATATGGTTTAAAACAAGCACCTAAACAATGGCATAAAAAAATTTGATAACTTAATCATTTCTTATGTTTTTAAAATTAATGAAAGTGACAAATGCATTTATTACAAATCTGAGAATGACATTTACACTATTATATGTCTTTATGTAGATGACCTTCTCATCGTTGGGTCAAATATTCATGCCATAAACTCAGTCAAATTCTTATTAAATGCCAATTTTGATATGAAAGATCTAGGTAAGGCGAGTGTAATCCCCGATATTAAGATTACTTGGTAAAAAGTGGGATTTTCTTTGGATCAATCTCATTAAATTGAGAAGACTCTAAAGAAATATGATTACTTTGACTGTAAACTTGCATGTACACCATATGATCCCAGTGTAAAGTTATTCAAGAACACTGGTGAATGTATAAGATGGTCTGTTTAAGTGAGCATCGTTGGCAGCCTTCGAATGCCATTAATTGTACTAGACCTGACATTACCTATGTCAAGGGATTATTATGCATGTTTTTCAGTAGACCTAGTATAGAGCATTAACATGCTAATGAGGGGGCTATGAGATATCTATAATAAACTATGAACCTTGGATTACATTATGAAAAGTTTTAAGTTGTACTTGAAGGATATTCTGATACACGCTGAAATACTTTATCTGATGATTCTAAAGGACCAGTGGCTATATACTTAGCATCGTTGAAGAAGTTGTCTCTTGGAAACCCAAGAAACAGAGTATTTTGACTCAGACTACTATAGAGACTGAGATAATAGCACTAGCCACAACTAGTTAAGAAGCAGAGAACTAAAGAAATATACTATTTGAGATCCCCATAAGGGTAAAACCGACACCAGTGGTTTAGTCGATTGCGATTGTACCGCGGCTATTGCAAAAAGTATAGAACCGTTATTACAACGGTAAAATATGACGTCGTAAGTACAATACTGTAAGAGAACATCACATGCATAGTGATGAAAAATTTGACAACTATTGAAAGAAGGACAGAACCGATATTACAACGGGAAGAAATGACATTCGTATGCACAGTATTGTTAGAGAACATCACATATGAAGTGATGACAATATGGCATATCCTTTGACGAAAGGACTGACCAGAAAGAAAGTCCTTAATGATTCTAAAAGAATGGGACTATTGCCCAGAGATTGTGGAATCACGCACAATGGTAACCCAACCTAAATGACTGGAGATCCCTAGGTTCAATGGGTAAAAACAAGTTGTGTAGTGATAGTAGATGAACATGCTAAATTTTTGTATTAAGAAGCATGTATTCCTGAAGTGATTATAGGATGAGTTGATAGAAACTATTAATGAGATCTATACTCTAATTGGAGTGGAGTACCTACCTTCAGGAGTACTCTTGATAGACTCACCTATGTGAATGTGGAAATGTGGTCGTTTCCTATGGAGTTTTGGGCAAGATTCCTAAATCGTTCACTAAACTGGGATAGACGTGCATGGCTATTAATGCATGGGCTTTTTTGATTGCACTATAGAAAAGGTTGTGTGTGGTCTGATGTCAGGAATAGAGTTCAAGACTATGTGTCACTCTAGTAAAACTGAATCTTATTCACTATGCAAAGGTTCAAGTCGGATGACACCATTGTTTATGCACAATCTTATGTTTCTAGAAAATGCTCGAAATATTTTAAAAAAAAATTCAAGTGGGGGATTGTTGGAAAAATGATTCATTTTTTATAAAGATGAATTATTTAAAAAAAATAGATAAGTGTGAGGTGACTCATATATGAATAGTCCCACATCATGAGACTATATGAAGAAAAAAAATTATTTTGACTTGGTAAAAAATTGAGATCCAAATTTTTAGATCTGAACCGACTTCCTCTACATGTATTACCATGTTTACTTATTGCCGAACTACTCAGAAAAAAAATAACTTTTTCTTATCTCTCTCTTCTTGTTCCTCCACCATTAAAAGTTCTTCAAAAACAAAATCAGAACGAGCAATTAAATTTAAATCGAAAGTGCAAATCTGAATTGGTTTGTTATGCAAGCAAATCAATTATTTTTCTCAGAAGGCAGATTTATCCCAGAGGCGACGGCGACAAGTACGAACGGGTTTGCACCATCGACCAGATCACCGAATCGTCTTCAAGAAAGCGACCTGGTCCGTGACTCAGTCATTGTTTCCCAACATTATGTGTAAACCTAAAGAGTTCATGCTTACAGCCTACCATATTCCAGCAGCTTCAAACTTTTACTGTCACATACATATCTTGAAAGATGTCCTTAAATCTGTAGTGTCAGTGATATATTTAATGAGGTCCCATAAACGATGTCTGCGTCTATAAACTCATATACCTTCCATCGTATTTTTCAGGACGGTATTTTTTGTATTGAGATAAAGTGGCCACTTCTTTTGGTAAGAAGTATTCATTGAGGCCTCAGCAAATGTGATGGACTGCAGCATTTGTATAAACATAATCCACATAAATTAGACAGAGAAGAATAATGTCACTCCTTACACATTATCTCAAAATGTTAATGTAGTAACATACCTCATCAATATTATACATAACCATGGCTACTCTACCTGCACCTACGAAATTGTGTGCTTCAAGCTCGACTTCCTGTTTTTCTCCCACTGTAAAAGAATGAATTTACCTTGGATAATAAGTTTTCAAAAGCTGAATAAGCCACAACTACAACCAGCTTTATTGTGCAAGATAATTCTTCATAAATTGTACATTGAAATGACTTTCGACAATAATAAATTACGTGGTGCTCAAAATCAATGGAATATAAAATATTAAAACATCAATATCATTATACTTACATTGCTCTCACATGGTTACTGCATGGGGACAAAAGTACTATAGTGAAAATCAACTACACAAGAATCATATTTGAATAGACTCATGATTATTATCAAAACAAATGGAGTGATTTTGGATTCTATATCTTTTAAGCATGAAGTTACTTTACAAAAAACATGTGAAATCTTAAGTTCTTTATCCTTAGAAGTACGATATAAATTAAATTCACAGAGAATCACTCTTACATTAAAGACACGCACGCGAACACACACATGCATGTATATACCCTTGATTGGAATAATGATTTTGTTTTTAATCTGATAATAACTTGAAATTTATTGTACTATTGAAGCTTTAATAGATGATTCTGAGATTTGTTTTTAATCTGAAAGTTCAATTGTTGATTTAGACCGGTAGCTTACTTGTTTGTCATGTCTCTCTCTTTATATTGCAAAAGAAATCAGATATCCATTCATATTTCCTTTAGTTAAAATAAGTGACATAGTATATCTTTGTGTGTTCGAGCATGTGGTCATAGATATACCATATGCTGTGGTTCATAAATGATCTTCGGTCCCTCATATGTAAACTGAACTAAATATAGGCTTATAATAAACAAAAGGTTTGTTTGCTTGTATGATATTGAACACTGTTCCATATGGTCTGAAACATAAGAAGGCAACTGGTTTCTTTTATATAGGGAGAGACCTTTTTAATGAATGAGGTCCCTTTTTTTGCATCTTAAAATTATTGTTCTACTCAACCCTCCCCCCTTTCCCTCTTCCTGTTTACTTCTCTCACGAACCCACCCACCCAATCACCACAATTGCATGCACACCAAAAATAAAATAACTAAGTTCCGGTGCTTTAGAGAGGATAATATTTAAAGCTGCACAAGAAATTTTGGTAATTATTGAATACAAATGTCTAGGGGCTTTTTAAAATGTAAAAATATAGAGAAGTATGCAAAACCTAATTGTGCGGCTTTTACGCTTATCTATCCATTCATAATAAATTTTCTATACCCATATGTTTGGCCATTTGAAATTTAGATCAAGATTTTTAGGATACACTCTTATGGTATACGCTATATATTCAACTGCAGAAATGTCATGATTCGTGTGCATGTGAAACAGGGAGCTCAAAAGATGGAAGCTCACTACTTGAAAGTTTTCAGGTGACTTCATCGCATGTTATACTAAATAATGTATTTTTGAGATATGTGCTTCATTCACGTTTGGCCACAAACTGGTTTTCAATTTACATGCAAGGAAAATGCAGTGATGACCAACGTGTTGCTTTATCAGTCTATAAAATTCGAAATAACATTATTGCCTTAGTTACTGGCATGTCATTGAGGCTATTACAAAATTTCCTCAGATGGTAAATGTCATATAGCACATCTAGAGTAAATACCGAGTAACCCTAACTTAGCTGTTGTATGACTTTTTGTAATACCCCACGTCCATTAATGTCACTCACAAAGGGAATGCATCAATGTCCATGAAGCGTTATTGTTGTATACAACAGATAAATTACAAGAATAAATAAATAAGACAACACAGCGGAAGATAAAACTTATTTTATTTCATCATAACTCAAAACGAGTTTACATAAGTAGTTTCCAAAACCATTACAACAGGATCAGTAGTCTTTTCCAAAAACTTCAAAGTACATAAAGAAGCAAATACTTAAATAACATAAATGCATAAATCCCCACTGAGCATAAGCAAATCCATACAGATGAAAGAGTCCCAAGCGATACATCTACTATCTTCAATCAACTGAAAGAAATCGGCACTAAGATGTAGTATTCCCTCCTTGCAAACCTGAGGGGGGGGGGAGAAAGGAAGAAAAGAGGTGGAAAGAAAAAGGGGTCAGACATAAAGTCTGGCGAGTGCGATAACTTTAACAATATAATAATCAAAATAACTAGGCTAAGGCATAAGCTGGAAAATAAGGAAATGATTGTGAACAACTAGGTATGACAGAACAAAACGAGGAAATAAGATAAACCAAGATAACGTTAAAGGCGCCCCTAATCACTATAAGATAGTTACTACACTGTACCACCACTAGTCACCCTAAAGGTTGATCCCGCCTACGGAACTTAATAATGATAATGGTAGTTTAGTGTACCCCTAGCTACCTTCATAGGTGTTTGCCCCTATCTCCATTAGGTGTACCCACTAACCCCATTCGATCGGCTCCCTAACTCGTAGATACCCATGCTGGCCCCACAGTGGGGTGTATCACTCCCCAAAGTGGCAACCCGATACAACCAAAAATGCACGGCTTATATCTACACGATGCAACAACGTCTTACCTACCAGCCCGGGCCCACACACGCATATGACCCCGTTGGACTTGCATTGCCATCGCTGACCCGTTTTGACCTCCTACAATCAAATCCAGTACGCGTGTCCCGTCCTCGACTTGGGTCGAGCCCACAAAGATACTTAATGGGTTACTGGTTTGAAAAGGCTCCTCATGCATGACACAAGCTTTCCACCTATGCTTCGTCCCCTCTAAGGTTTTACCCACTTAACCCCATTTTTATTCATGTCTTCTTACATGTTTCAATCTTGGTTAAGTGCATCTAATCATATTTCAAATGCCACCCAACGCACCCACTAAATTCCACATGCCACACAAGGCACCCACTTAACCCCCTCATGTCCCACTACATGTTTATCTGGTTAAGTGTTTCTTAATTCATTAAGACCGTAACCTTGTAAAGTCCTCCCACATTAGACTGGCATTTGTGGCAGATGGATTTGTCGGGCGGGTCCGGGCAGTCTTACACCACAAACGAGCCTAACCTCGTGTCTTTACAACTGTTACGCATTTAATTTATGCCAAAGACCCCCTACATAAGACTGGCATTTGTGGCAGCTGGATTTGCCAGGCGGGTCCGGGCAGTCTTACACCACAAAACAGTCTAACCTCGTGTCTTAGGCGATTAATTACCCCCAATTTGAATTAATTTCCCTATTCAAATTGCCAATCAATTACAAATTAAATCTTTTAATATCATCCCATTGCCCCACGTTGTATGTTCATTCGTTTAACGTAAAATATACGTTAGACTCGAATAATCTAACTTATGGAATAAAGAGAAAACATCACAACATGCATAGATCAAAAACTAGATCTAAAAATAAGGGGTGAACTTGCATGTGTGAATAAGGTTTTTCATCCAAAAACTTGCAAAGGCAAAAGTTACAAACTTGCATAAACTATGGATGTCATAGATCTAATCATAAGGTGTAAACTTGCATAGGTAATGGTCACAAACTTGCATAAACTATGAATGCCATAGATCTAATCATAAGGTGTAATCTTGCATAAGCAATAGTCACAAACTTATATTACATGATTCTGACCCCAATATATATATATACTTGCATATGTGATTTATACAACATAGACTATGATGTAAACTTGCATCTAACTCACGCATGTCATAGCCTAACTTTAGATCCAATTTACACATAAAATAGATGTCATGAAACATGTAAGGTTGTATATGATTCTCACTAACTTGCATATGATTCATATCTAAATTAAAATCTAAACTTGCATACATACATATGGTTTAACATATGAGTTAGTTCCAACAACATAACCAAACTAGCATATGAAACATTATTACGAATTGATTGTACATAAGCCAACAATTAACATAGATTTACAACATAGATGATAACATCACAACTTTACAACATAGATAATAACATCACAGCTTTACAACATAGATAATAACATACGGTCAATGGTTCACAACATAACCACATAATCCAAATCATAGCTCAATCCAATTAAATTGTTAATTATTTTATTAAAGAAATCGAACTCACAAAAAAGAAGGTCTTGCATTCTGAAATCTGATTTCTGAAATTGATTTAGCTTGCCTTTGTAGTAGATTCATTATTGTTTAGATTAGAGTTGAATAGTACTGAGTTGATTAGCTTTGATTTCCCTCTAGTTGGTGGCGGCTACTCTAGGTTACAAGATGACAACATGACGGCCATGATTTAGTTTTTTATTTGATTTTAGGGTTTGAGTCTACCCATGTTTATATAGAATTTTAATTTAATCATAGCCGTCGGATGATCTTAGGGTTAATCAAAACCACTCAGTCAAGATAGGGTGACCCCTCAGCCCTAATGACTCAGCAAGGAGTCAGAAAGGACTCAGCAATGAGTCACAATATGGATCAGGTTGCACCAGAAAGTTGTGCAGGCCTTCTGCTCGGCCTGGGCGCACTTGGCAGGTGCGCTAGTGCCACTTTTGTGCTGGTGCACTTCCCAAGTGCGCCAGTGCAATTATATTTATTTATTTATTTTTTGATTTTTCCCGCCTGACTTCGTTCGTTCATATCTCCTTCATCCGGTATCTGTTTTACGCAAACTCGGACCCTATCTCAACTAGAATTCCGAGACGAACACAATGGCGCAACCCGTTTCCCTTAATTCTTACATCTAAGATTAATTATTCTTGAATTTAGTTAATTCGATTATTCAAAAATTTGGGGTGTTACATTCTCCCCTACTTAAAGGATTTCATCCTCGAAATCTCTAAGTCAAGAAGAACGTATCCTACCATCCAATCATCCATCTACTCAACCATCAACCACTAGCAACCATGGTCCTTAAAAGATTTCTAATGCTTTTCATGTACATATGCATAGTGTGTGTATATGTCCGCGTACTAATGCTAAATCAGGCGGTCCACTGATTCGGTCAATCTCCTTCATGCAAATAATGATAGTGCCATGTATCCATCATTTATGCAAAGAACCCTATACATATCATTACTACACGTGTACACAACCATCCATTTAAATGCAACATCCATATGATACACACATTCAATGTGCATTCATTTTACTAAATACATCCATTTATATGCAATATGAAAGTGACTGAACCGATCTAGTGCCTAAAGTGTGTGTATATGCATCCACGAGCAACCACTAGCAAACACTTGCATCCACATGCATCCATCATACATAACATGTCTCAAACACATGTTTCAACCATAGGACTACCCTATCTAAAGGTCAAAGATACTAGAGAGAGGACATACTAAAGATAAAACGAGTACAAGCTAAGCGATAAAGGAGAAATTAAAAGACATACCCTCGAAAAGAAAAGGGTACAATGAACGTATCTTCTCTTCTGTCTCACAAGTAGCGTTGCTCTCATCATTTCCCCATTGCACTTTGACTAGCATGACCTCTCGATTCCTCAACTTCTTAATCTCTGACCAAAAATGCACGTAGGAGCTCGTTGAATCATCGCATCACGCTCTATCTCCACCTCTCTAAGCAAGCTCGGCTCTACCACTTCCGCGGTCTCATGCAAGCACTTCCTCAAATGTGATACATGGAATACGTCGTGTACACCACTGAGTCTCTCGGGCAACTCCACTCTATTCGCCATCTGTCCAGTCCTCTCCTTAATAGGAAACGGCCCTACGAACCTTGGTGCTAACTTCCCAACGGACCCAAAGCGAACAACATTCCATAATGTAGACACCTTGATAAAGACCATGTCCCCAATATCAAACTCAAGATCTGTCCTCCTCTTGTCCGCATAAGATTTCTTCCTATCTTGCGCCGTCTTCATCCTCCTTCGAATCAAATCGATCTTTTCTGAAGTCTCTCTAATCATATCGGGCCCAAGTAAGATCTTATCCGTAGATTGCCACCAACATGTAGGCGAACGACACGGCCATCCATAAAGAGCCTCGAAAGGTGCCATTCCAATGCTAGACTGAAAGCTATTATTATATGCGAACTCTACCAAAGGAAGATGCTCCTCCCATGTACCTCCGAAGTCTAAAACACATAGCCTCAAAAGGTCCTCTTGAATACGATTCACCCTCTCGGTCTGGCTGTCCATCTGAGGATGATATGCGGTGCTCAAACATAACTGAGTCCCTACCACCTCTTGCAAGCTCCTCCAAAACTCGCTAGTAAAGATAGGATCGCAATCGCTCACTATGCTAGAAGGAACGCCGTGCAAACGAACTATCTCTCGAATGTATACGGAGGCTAACCATGGAGCAGTCCTCTTACTCCTCACGGGAATGAAATGGGTGCTCTTAGTAAGTCTGTCTACCACGACCCAAATCCCCGTATTACCCTTCCTCGATCTCGGTAACCCGTGAACAAAGTCCATCGAGACACTCTCCCACTTCCGTTGTGGGATCTCCAATGGGTGAAGCAACCCACCGGGCTTCTTTTGCTCTGCTTTTACTTGTTGGCACACCAAGCATCTAGCGACAAACTCGGCCACATCCTTCTTCATACCAGCCTAAAAGTAAACTCGTCTCATGTCCGTGTACATCTTGTCCCCACCGGGATGAATGGTCATCTTCGAACGATGTGCATCATAAAGAATGGTCTTCCTCAAGTCCTCGTCTCGTGGTACACAAAGTCTACTGTCCCTACGTAACCAACCCTTATCATCTAGGGTATACCTACTGAGATGGCTCGATGACTCCCCCCTTATGAGCTTCTCTACTAACTCAACCAACTGTGAGTCATCTTGCTGTGCCTCACCAATCCGTCCCAAAAGCGTAGGTCTGACCTCTAAGGATGCTAGCAAACCAGGTACATAGTCAATGGAAGGTGTAAAGTCAAACATAGAGATGAACTCTAAGCTTCGCCGCTCAACAAACAACGGACTCAAGGACAACCTTTTCCTACTTAAGGCGTCTTCCACCACGTTACCCTTGCCAGGGGTGTATGCTATCTCAAAATCGTAGGACGCTAAGAATTCCATCCACCTTTGCTGCCTTAAGTTCAAGTCCTTTTGAGAGAACAAGTATTTTAGTGATTTGTGGTCAGTGAACAATTCGAATTTCTCGCCAAGAAGATAATGGCGCCAAGACTTAAGCGCGAAAACAATAGCGGCCAACTCTAGGTCATGCATAGGGTAATTTCTCTCATGTACTCTCAACTGCCTTCCTCCATAGGCTATTACCCTTCTCTCTTACATTAAGACTGCGCCTATTCCTGTCCCACAAGCATCGGTATAAACGGTAAATGGTTTACTCCCATCTAACAACACTAAGACCGAGGATGTGGTCAAAGCTCTCTTTAAACGTTGGAATGCATCATCACAATCTACGTCCCACGTAAAAACTAGGTTCTTCTTTGTCAAGCGTGTTAATGGGGCTGATATTTTTGCGAAGTCCTTGATAAACTTCCTATAGTAGCCAGCCAACCCCAAGAAACTCCTCACCTCGGTAGCATTTTTAGGGACCTTCCAATCTTGGATGGCCACCACCTTCGCGGGATCCACATCTATCCCTTCTTTGGAAACCACGTGCCCTAAGAATCGCACTTCCTTCCTCCAAAAGTGACATTTAGAAAATTTAGCTTTAAGGTTATGCGCTCGAAGGGTCTCCAACACTTCCCAAAGATGTAGGGCATGCTCTTCCTCGCTCTTAGAAAAAGACCAAGATGTCATCCACAAAGACCACCACGAATTTATTAAGGTACTCCCTAAACACCCTACTCATCAAGTCAACAAAGTATGCAGGGGCGTTTGTCAAACCGAAGGGCATCACAAGCCATTCATAGAAACCGTCCGGAGTCCTAAAGGCAGTCTTGTCTAGCTATCCTCAGCCACTCTCAACTGATGGAAACCAATGGCTAAGTCCAACTACGAAAACACTGAGGCGCCAACTAACTGATCGAAGAGATCATCAATCCTCGGCAGTGGGTGCCTATTCTTCTTAGTAAGTTTATTAAGCTCTCTATAGTCCACACAAAGTCTAAGGGACCCATCCGCCTTCGTGGAAAATACTACTGGAGCACCCCACTCCGATATACTACGTCTTATGAACCCCTTCTCAAGCAACTCCCCTACTTGCTTATTGAGTTCCCTCCTCTCACGAGGAGCCATGTGGCGTACTGGCAGAGATACTGGTTTTGCATTGTCTACAAGATAAATACGAAAGTCTATCTCACGTTTTGGGGGTAGACCCCTCACCTCATCGAAGACATCAACATATTCACGAACTATACGAACAGAACTTAAATCATCATTAGATGCGTCAAGTGACTCAAGATAACTAAGCATCACCGGTCCTCTAGGGTCACAAGAAATGTCAAGGGTCTTTCCCCTACGAGTCAACAATTTTACTACCCTTCGTTCACAATCTAGGATGGCGCCATATCGGGCTAGCCAATCCATCCCTAGAATCAACCCATAGCCCATGAAACCAAGCACAAAAGCATTACATTCAAAACCAACGCCTAAGATAGACAATCTCAAATCCCTACAAACCATGGATAAATGAGCCGACCCACCAATAGGATTTGAGACTACAATGGGATCCACAACAAGGCTAGTATCTAAGTGCAGTGTTTCAACTACTGACGTAGAGATAAATGAATATGATGCGCTAGAATCGAATAAGGTACGGACATGATGATCAAATAGAAAAACTAAACTCTCAACGGAAATGTTTCTACCTCGTTCTTGCAGCGGTGGGACCGCGAGAGCCTGGACCTGCTCCCTAGCCTTCCCTGGTGCCACGAGAGCCTGAAGCTATCCTCCAGAAGTTCTTTGCCCTTGCCCCTGTTTCCTTGGGCAATCCTTAACTAGATGACCTGCCTCTTCACAGTGGAAACAGCTAGTCTTCTTCTTTTTCCTATAGTCTTTACTCAGATGGTCTGGTGTCCCACAATTAAAGCACTTCTTCTTTCCTTTGCCATTATTATTCTTTCTGCCTTTCTTGTTTTGTTGTTGTTGCTGCGGTTTCTTTTGATCCCCTTTCTTCTCGGGTGCCTTATTAGCATTGGCGCCCTTCTCCTCTTCATGCATAAGCACCATATCAACTATCCTCTCAAAGGTGGCCCCCATAGGGATGTGGGTCATAGCTAACCCATGTAGCGGCTCGATCAAACCCTTAACAAATCTTAGGGCCTTCTTTTCGGGTGTATTCACCAAGTCCAAGCCAAATCTCACCAACTGATTGAACTTGTTTACGTATTCTTTTACTGACAGATTCCCTTGCTTTAACGCCAAAAATCTTTCCATATATAAATTCTCTTCAGCTCGTGAGAGAAACCTTGCCTCAAACCTATGCCTGAAATCCGGCCATGTATCAACTGGATGCTCTCCATTAGTGACTTCCCACAAAACGAAGCTTCGTCCTTCATCAACCAAGCAGCCAATTGGACCTTCTTACAATCGTCCAAATCGAAGATGCCAAACAGATCCTCCACTTCTTTCAACCAATTTCTAGCTTCAATGAACGTTTCAGTCCCACTAAAAGATTTTCCACCCATCGAACGAAAGTCTTTACATATCTTGGAGAAAGTATCTCCACGCGGAGGAATGACTGGAGCTAGGGGAGGAGGAGGAGGAACGTTGGCCGGTCCCGCGGCAGCGGCCCTGGCCTCGAGATATTGACGAAACCAACCGGGTACATGAACACCCTCTGGTATCTCAGATGCTCCAGACATGCTGAAAAGAAAAGGAAAGAGTTTCAAAACAAGGGAAGTGAAAGAGAGATGTATGGCTTGTGGGGATTATGCTCTTTTAAGTAAACTTTCCTTGAAAATAGCTTCTTTAAAACAAGTTTTTGAAAATACTTTCTAGGAAAATAATACTTTTGGAAACACTTTTCAAAACTTTTTATCCGTTCTTGTAACCATAGATAGCTCTGATACCACGTGTAACACCCCACGCCCATTAATGTCACTCACAAAGGGAATGCATCAATGTCCATGAAGCGTTATTATTGTATAGAACAGATAAGTTACAAGAATAAATAAATAAAACACAGTGGAAGATAAAACTTATTTTATTTCATCATAAATCAAAACGACTTTACATAAGTAGTTTCCAAAACCATTACAACAGGATCAGTGGTCTTTTCCAAAAACTTCAAAGTACATAAAGAAGCAAATACTTAAATAACATAAATGCATAAATCCCCACTGAGCATAAGCAAAGCCATAAAGATGAAAGAGTCCCCAGCGATACATCTACTATCTTCAAGCAACAGAAAGAAATCGGCACTAAGCTGTAGTATTCCTTCCTTGCAAACCTGAGGGGGAGGGGAAATGAAGAAAAGAGGTGGAAAGAAAAAGGGGTCAGACATAAAGTCTGGCGAGTGCGATAACTTTAACAATATAATAATCAAAATAACTAGGCTAAGGCATAAGCTGGAAAATAAGGAAATGACTGTGAACAAGTTGGTATGACAGAACAAAATGAGGAAATAAGATGAACCAAAATAACGTTAAAGGCACCCCTAATCACTATAAGATAGTTACTACACTGCACCACCACTAGTCACCCTGAAGGTTGATCCCGCTTACGGAACTTAATAATGATAATGGTAGTTTAGTGTACCCCTAGCTACCTTCATAGGTGTTGTCTGCCCCTATCTCTACTAGGTGTATCCACTACCCCCATTCGATCGGCTCCCTAACTCGTAGATACCCGTGCTGGCCCCACAGTGGGGTGTATCACTCCCCAAAGTGGCAACCCGATACAACCAAAAATGCACGGCTTAAATCTACACGATACAACAACATCTTACCTACCAGCCCAGGCCCACACACGCATATGAACCCATTGGACTTGCGTTGCCACCGCTGACCCGTTTTGACCTCTTACAATCAAATCCAGTACGCGTGTCCCGTCCTCGACTTGGCTCGAGCACACAAAGATACTTAATGGGTTACTGGTTTGAAAAGGGCCCCCATGCATGACACAAGCTTTCCACCTATGCTTGGTCCCCTCTAAGGTTTTTTCCTACTTAACCCCATTTTTATTCATGTCTTCTTACATGTTTCAATCCTGGTTAAGTGCATCTAATCATATTTCAAATTCCACCCAAGGCACCCACTAAATTCCACATTCCACCCAAGGAACCCACTTAACCCCCTCATGTCCCACTACATGTTTATCTGGTTAAGTGTTTCTTAATTCATTAAGACTGTAACCTTATAAAGACCTCCCGCATTAGACTGGCATTTGTGGCAGCTGGATTTGTCGGGCGGGTCTGGGCAGTCTTACACCACAAACGAGCCTAACCTCGTGTCTTTAAAATTGTTACGCATTTAATTTATGTCTATGACCTCCCACATTAGACTGGCATTTGTGGCAGCTGGATTTGCCGGGCGGGTCCGGGCAGTCTTACACCACAAAAGAGTCTAACCTCGTGTCTTAGGCGATTAATTACACCTAATTAATTATCCCCAATTTGAATTAATTTCCCTATTCAAATTGCCAATCAATTACAAATTTAACTATGTCCATAATTGACTCAGTTATGTCCATCTATTTATGGTATATAAAATTATACCAATTAACATCACATTTAAGGCATTTATGACAATTCTCAATATTAAATCTTTTAATATCATCCCATTGCCCCACGTTGTACGTTCGTTCGTTTAATGTAAAATATACGTTAGACTCGAATAGTCTAACTTATGGAATAAAGAGAAAATATCACAACATGCATAGAATAAAAATTAGATCTAAACATAAGGGGTGAACTTGCATGTGTGAATAAGGTTTTTCATCCAAAAACTTGCATAGGCAAAAATTACAAACTTGCATAAACTATGGATGTCATAGATCTAATCATAAGGTGTAAACTTGCATAGGCAATGGTCACAAACTTGCATAAACTATGGATGTCATAGATCAAATCATAAGGTGTAATCTTGCATAAGCAATAGTCACAAACTTACATTACATGATTCCTACTCCAATATATATATATATATATATATATATATATATATATATATATACTTGCATATGTGATTTATACAACATAGACTATGATGAAATTTGCATCTAACTCACACATGTCATAGCTTAACTTTAGATCCAATTTACACATAAAATAGATGTCATGAAACATGTAAGGTTGCATATGATTCTCACTAACTTGCATAAGATTCATATCTAAATTAACATCTAAACTTGCATACATACATATGGTTTAACATATGAATTAGTTCCAACAACATAACCAAACTAGCATATGAAACATCATTCTGAATTGATTGTACATAAGCCAACAATTAACATAGATTTACAACATAGATGATAACATCACAGCTTTACAACATAGATAATAACATCACAACTTTACAACATAGATAATAACATACGGTCAATGATTCACAACATAACTACATAATCCAAATCATAGCTCAATCCAATTAAATTGTTAATTATCTTATTAAAGAAATCGAACTCACAAAAAATAAGGTCTTGCGTTCTAAAATCTGAGTTCTGAAATTGATTTAGCTCGCCTTTGTAGTAGATTCGTTATTGTTTAGATTAGAGTTGAATAGAACTGAGTTGATTAGATATGCTTTCCCTCTAGTTGGTGGCGGCTACTCTAGGTTACAAGATGACAGCATGACGGCCATGATTCAGATTTTTATTTGATTTTAGATTTTGAGTCTACCCATGTTTATATAGAATTTTAATTTAATTATAGTCGTCGGATGATCTTAGGGTTAATCAAAACCACTCAGTCAGGATAGGGTGACACCTCAGCCCTAATGACTCAGCAAGGAATCAGAAAGGACTCAGCAATGAGTCACAATATGGATCAGGTTGCACCAGAAAGCTGTGCAGGCTTTTTGCTCGGCCTGGGCGCACTTGGCAGGTGCGCCTGTGCCACTTTTGTACTAGCGCACTTCCCAAGTGCGTCAGTGCAATTATATTTATTTATTTATTTTTATTTTTTTTTGATTTTTCCCGCCTGACTTCGTTCGTCCATATCTCTCGGTATCCGTTTTACACAAATTCGGACCCTATCTCAACCAGAATTCCGAGACGAACACAATGGCGCAACCCGTTTTCCTTAATTCTAACATCTGAGATTAATTATTCTTGAATTTAGTTAGTTCTATTATTCAAAAAATTTGGGGTGTTACACTTTTCCTCAGTTACTCACATGTCATCTAAGACTATTACAAAATTTCATGCTTTGGAATATGCCTATTCCCACTCTTTCCTCCTCCCTTTCCCCCTCCTCATTCTGCACATCATAAAGAGTACTATAAAATTTGAAGCATGCCTCCTACACTCTCTCACGTTATAAAATCATTCATATGATATAGTGTCGAGATACGGTCTAATTGCTCTCAGCTAGTGGAACTAAACATAAGCAAAATTTTCTTTTCTAACCTTATGGCTGATGTCGTGATATGATTTATGAATTGTTTATATTTGTCATGAAAATATTTATATATGTAAGTGTTGACAAACTTGTTTGATGTTTACCAACATTGAATTCATAATTGGTTCCTTTTGTTTTGACACATTGCACTTGCTATTTGATCAAAGGAAAATTCTATTCAAACTCGCCAAATTGCTGAGTTGCCCCCCAAAATCCGAAAAAACATAAAATCCCCCTGTTTTTCTGAGTAGCCCCTGTTTTTTTTAAAAGACAAAAATGCCCTCCCTTGCAGTGCGACTGCGAGGTTATCTCATGTACCACGCAGGGGCACTGCATGGTACATGTAGGAACCTCGCAGTGCCACTGCGAGGTTACTTCATGTACCACGCAGTGCCCCTGCGTGGTACATGAGATAACCTTGCAATCGCACTGCGAGGTAACCTGCCGCTTTGAAAAAAAATAAACACACGAAAAGGGTACTTTCGTCATCATATGTTTTGAAGAAAAGTGGGGGCAACTCAGCAATTCCATGAGTCTAAATAGAATTTACCTTGATCAAATTAAATTAAAAAATATATATATATATGTAATGTATAGCAAATGACAAAACTAATGTCTGGATATAAAATAATTACATGTAGTAACAAAGCTATGAATGTATGCCAACACATATGAATATTTTGAAAATTTTGCCAATAAATTTTCATATAGCAACAGATTCTTGATTCTCTGTCAACTCTTTATAAAAATGATACAAGCAATTATTTTATGTAATAGAAAAATCATCAAGGGTTGCTGGTCTAGGGGTAAGATCTCGACATTGTGCATCTAGAGATCTTAGGTTCAATTTCCTTAGATATCAACTACAAAATTTAAATTACTAAGGAGAATGGTAATAATAACAGGAGGCTATTACTAATTTATGATGATTATATGAATTAGGGTTATGAGTAAAAAATTCTAAGAGAAAACTAGCAATAAATTAATATTCGACGTGCTCATCCTCTTCTGAATAGAAAATCATTATTTCCTCGTTTCTCAAGATTAATAATGATTTTACCACCAGGTCTTTTTATCTCCCTTTGTTGTCTACCAAAATTAAGATTTTCACCTCAAATCCTTTAACACGTGTCCAATCTTCATTGAATTTACATTGATTATAGCCTTGTTTTCTGTAGTGATACTTTGATGTTTATGTAGGAAATTAATTATTTCTTGTTGGGTGGGCTCAAGTGCTCAACCAATCTGATTTGAAAACATTTAGTAAGCTTTTCAAGTTTCTTCCTGAACTGCCAGTATTTTTAGAACTCTTGTGACACACTCTGTTCTTTTTATCTTAAGACAGTTATGTGACCAGTCAAAATAACTGACTGTATGTTATGTTGGGATCATTGATTCGACGATCATCACGACTATCCAGTTGTAATGTTTAGCTACTAATAAGAGAGTAGAAAAGTATGAAGTGTGACACTCACCCCAAATGCCAATGTTTTGTTCTCCTTAAGTAAGGTTCACGTAAGGTCAGATACAGTTAGCTGTATTATGAATTCTTGTTCATATAAAATGTGTTATTATAAAATATTGATATGGACACTGAACATTTGATGAAATATTGAACTACAGTTTGTTTAGCGTTCACTTGGTTGAAATGGGCCAAAATATTTAATGCCATCTTGGAATCTGGATTTCGATATCCATATAGAATAAGTTAATTGTCATCTTCACTATCTTCTGTTTTTACGAAGTGGATTTCAAAATCTCTAAGTTGTGCAATGATTGTAGCACAGCAATTGAACAACATAAATAACTGAATTTAATACTTAACAGTCATCACATTGAATGAAGAATTTAATACTTAATAGTCAATTTTATTTTCAAAATGAATATCCAAAAGCAACATCATCAATTTTATTAGCAACCATCTAAAATTACCTAACAGAATGGGTTGCTCAATCGAGGTGGAGACAGAGCAGTCGACAACCCTAGTATAAGTAATGTGGCACCGGACATAGATTTCTCGGTCGAAGTGGCACCACTGATTGCTAACCAGACGGCGGCGTCGGAGGTAAATATGACGGCGAAGGCGCCGGTGGAGGTAAAGATGACGACGCCGGCGGCAGCGATGGAGGTAAAGATGACGGTGGTGCGGCGGAAAAATGATGGCCATGAAACCCTAGAAAATAGTATATTTTGATTGCAACAACGATATGAGCGTGAGAAAGGGGGTGGGCAGGAATGATGTACAAAATGACATTTAGGCCCTTGTTTTTCAACCGTGTACAAACTTTTCAGATTCAACAACGGGTATAACCATTATAAAAGGTTACGACGGTAATATCCGTTAGTACCTTGTAACACTTATAATCGTTACGAGCTGAAACAAAATAAGTGTTACAATTGGGCCTGTTTGGTGTAGTGCTCCTCCTAAATTCACATGTGAAGATGGGGTCACGATCACTTACGATGATGGAAGGTACTCCATGAAGACGCACTATCTCACGAACATAAATTGCTGCCAACCATGATGCTATCCTCTTACTCTTAAATGGAATAAAATGAGCGCTCTTAGTGAGTCTATCTACCACAACCTAGATACTGGTGTTTCTTTTCTTCGATCTAGGCAAACCATCTATGAAATCCATAGAGACACTCTCCTATCTCCACTGAGGAACCTCCAAAGGATGAAGTAAACCACCGGGCTTCTTTTGCTCAGCTTTAACTTGCTGGCAAACTAAACATTGAGAAACAAATTCGGCCACATCTTTCTTCATCCCAGCCCAAAACAAAACCCTTTTCATGTCTCTATACATTTTATCACCGCTTGAATGAATAGTCATCTTAGAATAGTGAGCTTCTTCTAGGACTGCCATTATCAAGCTTCCAGTTTGAGGAACACAAAGCCTTCCATCTCGTCGCAACCACCCTTTTTCTTCTATGGAATATCTACTTAGGTGACTAGAAGTCTCCCCTTTTCTGAGCTTATCCATGACATCTAAAATCCGTGGGTCACCTTGCTGTGAATCTCCTATCTGATCCATAAGAGTTGGTCGTATTTCTAGTGATGTAAATAAATCAGTTAAATCTCGATGGAGTGTCTAATGTCAAAAGTTGATATGAACTCGGAGCTCTTACTTTCCACAAACAGAGGACTTAAGTCCATCCTCTGCCTACTTAGTGCATCGGCCACCACATTAACCTTGCCAGGGGTATAAGCGATTTCAAAATCATAAGAAGCTAGGAACTCCATCCACCTTTGTTGCCTTAAATTAAGATCCTTCTACGAGAACAGATACTTGAGAGATTTATGATTGGTGTATAATTCGAACTTCTCTCCAAGTAAATAATGACACCACATCTTAAGTGTGAATACTATGGAAGGTAGCTCTAAATCATGGGTGGGGTAGTTCTTCTTATGAACTCTTAAATGCCTACCCCATAACACACTACCTTTCCATCTTGCATCAGAACCGCACCAAGCCCTTTATCACATGCATTAGTGTAAACCATAAATACTTTGTTCCCATCGGGAAAAGTCAAGACTAGGGTTGATGTCAGAGCCCTCTTCAAACGTTGGAAAACAACATCACAATCTATATCCCACGAAAATGCCATGTTCTTCTTTGTCAGTCTAGTGAGAGGGGTTGATTTCTTTGCGAAGTCCTTAATGAACTTCGTATAATAACCTGCCAATCCCAGAAAACTTCCCACTGCTATTGCATTTTTCGGAATTTACCAATTTTGCACTGCAACTATCTTCGCGGGAGTCACAACTATCCCTTCTTTGGAGACTACATGCCCTAAAAATCTCACCTCTTTTCTCAAAAAATGGCATTTGGAGAACTTTGCCTTAAGCTGATGCTCACAGAGAGTTTTCAAAACTTCTCTCAAATATTGGGCATGCTCTTCTTCGCTTTTGGAAAAGATCAAAATATCGTCAACAAAGACTACGACAAATTTATTTAGAAACTCCCGAAACACCCTACTCATCAGATCTACAAAATAAGCGGGTGCATTCGTCAGCCCAAAAGGCATAACTAGTCATTCAAAGAAACCGTCTGGAGTCCTAAAAGCAGTCTTGTCTATACTATCTTCAACCACCCTCAACTGATGAAACCCCTGGCCATGTCTAACTGAGAGAATACCGAGGCACCAACAAGCTGGTCAAACAATTCGTCTATCCTCGGAAGTGGGTGACTATTCTTCTTGGTGAGTTTATTCAACTCTCTATAGTCTACACACAAACGAAGCGAACCATCTGCCTTAGTTGTGAATACAACTGGAGCGCCCCATTCAGATGTGCTTCGTCTGATAAACCCTTTTTCAAGTAGCTCCCCCACTTGTTTACTAAGCTCCCTCCTTTCCCTTGGAGCCATATGGCGCACAGGCTGTGCAACTGGCTATGCATTGTCTACCAAATATATACGAAAATCGATCTCGCACCTCGGAGGTAAACCCCGTACCTCATCAAAAACATCATAATAATCTCGGACTAGTGGAACAGATTGTAAGTCATCGACAGATGCATCAATAGACTCTAGGAAACTAAGCATAACAGACCTTTATGGGTCACAAGAAATCTCGAGGTTCCTCCCATGGCACGTCAAAATTCTAACGACCCTCCTCTCACAATCTAGAAAGGCACCATATGTGGTTAACCAATCCATCCCTAGAATCAAACCATAGCACATAAAACTGAGTACATATGTGTCGCATTCAACTCGACGCCTAACACAGATATTCTCAAACCCCGACAAATCATAGATAAATGAGCCGAACCACCAATCGGGTTTGAGACAACTACGGGATCCACTACCATACTAGTAATTAAGTGTAGAGATTCAACCACAGAACTAGATATAAATGAATGTGAAGCACCAGAATCAAGAAGTGTTCTAATAAGATGATTTGAAAGAGAAATTAAACCTTCCACATAAATTTTTCTACCTCTATCAGGAGAACTAATCGCGAGAGCATGCACCTGCCCTCCAGAAGTTCCTGCCCTCTAACCGTGTCCCTAATTCTTCGGGCACTCCCTAGCAAAATGTCTGACCTCTCCACAATTGAAGCAAGAATTCTTCCTTCTTTTGCAGTCTTTCTCCAAGTGACCCTAACATCCAAAATGTGACACTTCCTCTTATCCTTAGCCTTGTCATTCTTTCCTCCCTTCTTCTGTTGCTGTTGTTGTTGTCCTTTCTTGGGCCATATCTTCTTGTTTTGCATTGTTTCTTCAGCTTTTACTTCCTTTTTTTCTCCTTTCTCTTCCTCATACATCGAGGCCATATCAACAAGCCTTTCAAAAGTTGCCCCCATTGGAATATGGGATATAGCTAACCCATAAAGGGGTTCATTCATCCTTTTAGCAAACCGTAAAGCTTTCTTATGCAGAGTATCCACCAGTTCCAATCCAAATCTTGCTAGCTGGTTGAATTTGTTCACATACTCTTTAACCGTCAAGTTTTCTTGTTTGAGTGCTAAGAACCTCTCCATTTACATGCTTTTATCAGCTTGGGAAAGAAACTTCATTTCAAACCTCTGTCTAAAATCCTCCCAAGTTTCCACCAGACGCCCAGCTTGCATCACCTCCCACCAAAACGAAGCTTCATCTTTTAGTAGTCAGGCAGCTAACTGAATCTTCCATCGGTCTTCCACTTCAAAGATTACAAACAAATCCTCGGCCTCCTTGAGCCAATTCCTTGCCTCTACAAATGTCTCGGTTCCATGGAATGGCTTCCCTCCCATAACACGGAAATCTTTGCAGATAATAGAGAAGTTGTCTGCATGTGGAGGAGGAGGAGTAAAAACAGGTGCAACTAGGGGAAGAACGTTTCCTTGACCTTCGGTAGGCGTCGTGGCCTCCAGATACCTGCGGAACCAGCCTGGTATCGTAACGCCCTGGAATATTGGGTTCCCCAGACATGATGAAAAAGAAAAGGAAAGAGATTCAGACAAGGGATCGAAAGATATTACTTATGGATTTTTAGGGAATATTTTTTAAAACATACTTTTCTTTTTGAAAATGCTTTCTTTTAAACCCATTTTGAAAATAACTTTCAAGAACTTTTACCTATTCTGGTAACCTCCAGCTCTGACGCCAAGTGTGACACCCCACGTCCGTTAATGTCACTCACAAAGGGAATGCATTAAGTTTCATGAAGCGTTATAGGTAAACAGAAACAGAAATATTACAAGACAAACATCGTTTAACAGCGGAAATAAAAACTTTATTTATAATAAAGTATCGTGGTTCAAAAACAACACATGTCTGAAATACACAAAAACCATTACAACATAAAAACTACTGTCTTGTACTTTAAAACATCAGAGTACATGAAAGGAGCAAAATTCCCCAAAACAACATATACCCATAGCAACAAGGATAGGAGCTTGAGCCATACATCTAGCAGCTCCAGCAAAAGTAAGCAGAATCACGGTTAAGCCTGAGTATTCTCGCCCTAAGAACCTGGGGGGAACGGAAGAAAGAAGAAGAAACAAAAAGGGACAAATATAAAGTCTGGCGAGTCCAGCTATTTTTAGCAAGTAAAAAAATAAAAGTTGCATGATTTGCATATAAAGTGGATAAGAGAGAGATAAATACATAGAAGGCGGGTATGACAAGGTAAACATGATAGGGTGTATATGCATCTCTAATGATTACTCTGCACTATTACTAGTATAACCAGAATGAAACGATCCCTTCTACCCTAAGATGGTAAACTTAGGCATACGTCCAAATGTACCCTATCTACTACCCTAATCGGTCAGCTCCCTAATCAGCGTACATACTTTGTGCCGGCCCCACTATAGGATGTATCACGTCCTAAAGAGGCAACCCCTCGTTGATATGCCCAGCCCCATATCTACAGGTGTCATGGTCGTCTTATCCCCATCTGCCAGGCTCATGCACGCACATGGCCCGGTCGGTTTGCACCGCCACACCATCCACCACGTTTGGATCTCTTACAATCAGACCAGTAAGTGTGCCCCTTCTCTGACCTAGTTTGGAGTGCATGTTTGATACCTACTTCAGGTTACTGGCTGAAACGAGTCCCACACAATATGATACAAGCTCTCCCCTTTGTCTTGTATCCCCCACTAGGTTTTCATTGGCTATGTATACCACTAGGCTTCTTTAATTACATAACTCTATCATTTCTACAAGTTATGTTTACCCTAAAATGTGTCTTTAATTACATAACTTTATTATTTCCATTGGTTATGTTATGCAACGAACCACAAATCCGTACTATCTGAGTTGACTACATACATCACACGTGCAACCCAAATATCACAAAAATATGAATCATTTTTTTAGAAGAAAGAGGTAGACGAAGAACTGAAACAACAACATAGAATCTCACATCGCAGCGAAACAAAATATAATATATCATATCTTTGAAATACAAAATTTTAACTGTATAACATACAATTATCATAATAGAACACTTACAACACAGCGAAAATAAAAATACTATATATCTAACACTGAAGCCTCTTGCTCCAAGCTCCTATAGATAGATCTGTAAAATCCTGAACTACTTGACTGCCCGTACAAATTTGGGCACCCAAGAGTTTAGGTAAAACAAAACAAAATAAACTCTGGGTCAGTCATGGGGCTGGTATGAGTAAACAATTCAAAACAGTTTGAGAAAATAAACGATATCTCATAAGACCACGCCGTATAACACAGAATGGGTTTTCCCTTATGAGAATCCAAACACTTGATTTAACTTTCAAAATCCTTTTGAAAGAAACGATAATCTTTATATCAAAACTCTTTGATATTATAATAGTGTTTAAATCAAATAAATAGAAATTTAGTGGAATGCTTTCATCTCATGCTCCACATATATAATATACAATCAAAATTGCGGGCACTTATTGAGTGATGAATTTCCAACTATAACAAGGCATGGAACCACCTTCCGATAGTGTATCTCTAGAGGAGAATACACTGGATTCAACAAGAACATCTTGTAACCCGGCCACACATGACCGACCACTCATTTCGCTTGATTGTATCGAATGTAAATCACCAACGGTTGGGATCAAAAACTGTTTTCCCGAATGGGACAACATCGAATAGAATAAGGAATTAAATGAATTTCTCTAGATAGGTGATAATACACCCGAATGGGAGCTACCCACTTAACCATGCTGCCTGCCCGATTTTTGTCATTTCTCGGTTGTTGAGGCCTCAAGCTACGATTACTTACCATTCATTGATAACACAATCACTTTGAATGCCACATTGTCAAATCCGTTAATCATTAATTGATTTGCATAAATATATTCTGGATATTATGCTAAGAGAATAAATTCTCCGTCACCATATATATTTGTACAGAACAACATATGTGATCATTGGAAATACTCTGTCAGACATTCATCCATGTACGTTCGTTCTGGGATTGAACGAAACCGAAGGAACAATTTCCATTAATAGAATAAGCCCTTGCACTTTATTCCGTCTCCGATTATCTTCATATAATCTGATTCGCAACGCTGCTGCCAATACGGAGTGGTTCTCGGATAATAATCCAACCGGTCTCTCCATATTGACAACGATATTGGCAAACACTTCAATAGTCGGTTATTTAACTATCGAAGAAAAACAAACATTCACTCAAATCATCATACAAATCACTGGGCCTTTTAATTAATATTTCATTAATTAAAACACTTCTCCATTTCCTTATCCAAATTCGTTAACACGATATTTTGACATTCATCTTAGCCTCTTACACTATTTGGAAAACATTTCCATATATCGCCTTCTTTTATTTTCTATACTTAGAAAATATATTCTGTTTATAATTGGAAAACATTCCAATTACATATCTATTCCATGACCATTCATATATTTTTATACTCAGGAAATATTTATTATTATATTTCCAAATTTCCACTTACTTGGGTTAAAACGAATGTTGTATAAAACATCGTTACAACAACCCAAAACACTGCATCCAACTAACTCTTATTCAAACATTTCTTTTTAAGACTGGATCTTGCCATTTATCGGTTAAAAATGAAATCAATCAAGTTTGGGTATAACTACCTCTCAGACCTTGACTGAAAACATCCTTGACTTCAAAACGGACAAGACCACTTACCTCGGATAATCAACATCATAAAAACCAATTATTCATTTTTAAACCAGTATACGTTTCTCTTTCTAATTTTACTAGATTTAATTAAAGTTTTCCTTTTTGTTTATAATATTCTAAATTTAAGTTCGTTTCCTTATCGAATTCTATATATATCGATACAATGATTTCCAGTTATCAAAATTTCTTAAAAATATTCTAACTCCTTAAATTTCCGGAAAATTTTGCCATAAACTCTTTTGTACGGGTCACTCGGTACAACTACAAAACGCCTCTCTGGGCCCTTTCCATTCAAAAAGAAAATCAAAAAACCAAGTGGCTTGCCGATTCGACGCATAAAACCTCATATGAAATTTAAACATGTACCTTTTTGTTGGGCACATGAATTATAATCTTCATACACTTTATTCCATACCCGTTTAACACATATGCATCCATTTCTAATTTATTCCGACTCAGTCTGGTCATTCTAACTCAATTCGCTAATTTATTCTCTATTAATCTCTTTGCTTATTCAACTTTTTAGTTAAACATATCATGTTCATAAACGATTCTAATTTGCTTATGAACCAATTGAATTCCATTTTCAACTCCAGTTTCTTATTCGATTTCGAATATGAATTTACTAAACCAATTCACTTATCAAAGCCAATTTCGATTCCAAATCCCATTAACTAATTATCCTTCAAATTAGTTAATTCTATTCAATAATTATAAATCTGATTTTTATTTCAAAAATCAGTTCACTTACTCCCTTTGAGTTCATAATTATTTTACATCTCAAGTCTGGATTTTTTTTCTAATGGAAATTCGGATTTTATTTACTTGAAATCCTTTTATTTATATAAATAAACCGTTATGGTTTTATAAGGGTTATGGCGCTGTTTTTTTTGAAAATTTAATTTTGACATAACTCAAAATCTATACGACGAAATCTAGGTTTTTTTCTGCCATTAGAAAACTATTATCAAATCGGTCCTGACGATTCTTGTTTCGAAGAATTCCGACTTAAATTGAGTTCTGTATACTCAATTGAAGTTTGAAACGACAAATTATGAACTATCACACTGCGGCGAGTTCGTTTTAATTATATTTAAATATAAATGTTTAAACTTCATTTATAATAAATTTCAACTCCATCCTAATATATTTTTATTATATATAAAATCCAGTTTTCAAATCCAACTTAATATTTCTAATTATCTCTAATTGTCAATTTTTCATTAGTCAATTATCAATTCAATTACAACTCCATTTCTGTTATTATTTTATAATTCCATTAGAAATAAATTAATTTATAAAATTCGACGAAATCAAATTCTAATTATAATATGTTGGATTTTCCTCAATTTAGCTTATATTCCAAATTCAGAAACATAATCAATCGTTCTGTTTCAAACACTTCCCAGTTCACTTTTAAATTCATATTTAAATTTAAAATTTAAAATTTAAAATTATCCAAATGATAATTATCTCACTTAATTTGTAAACGTTGTTTATAAACTTAACTTCTTGTTCTATATATTAAACAAGTTTCCATTTCAAATTTCTATTTGAAACTAAATTTCTATATTTGGAATACTTTATTTATAAAATTATATATATATAGTGAATTTATTTTCATATTTAAATTTTAAACTTCTATTTAATACAATCAAAATAGTTTTCTTTTTTGAAAATATTTATTTAAATCAATTCGATTTAATCAAATTCAAATCATAAATCCATACAGATTTATTTTAATTCAATTCTCATTCCAACCATTGGAATAATTTCCTCGTTCCTTATTAGCATGATTTCAAGTCCACAATTTAAATTCATTTTTGAATTTAAATATTTAATTTATCCAAATGATAATTTTTCCATTTCAGTTATAAACACCGTTTTTAAATTCACTTTAATTCTCAACATTATCCAATGAAAATCATTCCATTTTATTTATATACACCTTTTATAAATTTACTTCAATTTCCTGTGTTATTTAATTTATAAACATCGTTTATAAATTCATCACTTCAATTTCCTATATTATTTAATTTATAAACATCATTTATAAATTCAATACTTTTTTTATTTATTCAAAACAAGTTAATATCTCTATATCTTATTTAAAATCTATTTAAAAAAAATAGATTTCCCTTTTTAAATCTCTAAATATCATTTTACGGTATTTTTATAAATCAACAATCAGGGCCCAGTTATATTTAAACAATCAAACCAACCAATTTTCAATCAACACATCATATATGATAATATATGTGAAACAAACAAATAATAATATTTTTGAGGAATCCAATTGGATCCCCCCAACTTGTTTTCCTGCATCCACAGACGTTAGCCAGCATAAATAATACCCATCCTGCTTCGAGGCAGGATATTGCGGTATAGAAGGTCATCGACTATCATAGCTTGGGGCATGTAGGTTCATCCGCTAATGATACTGCGGGCATCCACTAATGGTACTACGGGAATCCAATCACCAATATATATATATATAATAACCACAAACACCAATCCTAAATAACTAATATATATATATATAATAATAGCCACAGTTATATTTTAAATGCAAACAAACAATCATTAATTATTTTTAATGACTAAAAATAATTCTAAATAATAAATTGAGTGAGATTTACTCACCATGATTATTATGTTATTTTATCTAATTTTAAACAAATGTTTAAAATTAGACAAAAATCCCAATTAGCTTCAATCTAGTTCCATTCAATCCCGAAATGCATAAAATCCTTTTATGGTTGCAACTCAACTCATTTTGGTCTCGTATGAATTTGAAATTAAATTTATAAGTTGTCAATTAAAACAAATAAATTAATAACTTGATTATTAACACTATAATTACCTTATTTAATTATCTTCCCCATGTTACTGCTTATAGGAAACAAAACCAAAACTGTCGTGACTCCTTCATCTAGAACCACCTCTTAATAGCATAGTGCTTCCCTGTCCACTGCAATTCCAATGCCAGTACGTCAGCACTGCACTTCCTGTTCCTTATTCACGAGCGCTTTAGTCTTGTTAACAACATTACAGTACTGTCCTAACAATAGACCATGATTTATTTCCATCTACTTCACTTTAATCCTTCATGTTTCCTTCAGACTTTACCTTCCAGAGCACCGCTGCCTTTCATCTTTTTAGTGAACGCTTGCTCCCTTCCTTTATACCTTATTTGCTCAAATAGTAAGCAAAGAACAACAAGGCATTTTTATCCCCAATCCTTACTGTACTTCAACAACTACACATGGTGCTTGTCAACCGAGCTCATCTCCATCAGTTCACTAATTTCAAACCACCGCAGATCCACCCTATAGTCACCAGACGACCAACCTATGCCACCATGGCTTCCCCTTCCTCAGGTGCCTCCCATTTACTCCACTATCACACCTTTTCATCCCACTACCGAACTCGAAAACCACCTAGTTCACCGGTTTTCTGAAGATCGCGATGCTCCCCTAGCCTCCCGTTCCCTCTGTCTCGTGAAAAAAAATCGAAGCCCTAAACTATCGAACCAAATAAATGAGTATCGATATCGTCTGATTTTGAATGAAAGAACAAAACGAGGAGCCTACTTTCGATTTCCAATTTGGAGTGGAACTGTCAAATTTGATTTCTGGAGTGGAAGGATAGAACTGCATTTAAAAGGAGGTACTCGATTCCATTTTTCTTTTTTTAACTGTGAATTCGATTCTTCAAATGACTGGAAAAATGAGGGTAATGGATTCAATGATTTTTGTGGAGTTTAGCAAGGGGAAAAATAATTAAGGCTTAAGCTCGTTTATAGATGTGAACCGGGACATTACGTACAAATCCATTAAAGTGTTGTTTTTCTTCGTCATGAAGGCAGGGGACAGTGATGGACGCGATTATACGTTTTAGGTACTTGCCTGTACAGGTGTTTGTTAGCTTAGGAATGAAGGAAAACATTTATATTATATTTTATTTTATTTCCGGTTGAACTGAGGTGTTTAACCTTATTTAAAATACCATGTGACCCCGGACACCTTTCTTGACACAACAACAGGCATTCTATGGTTATAACATTATTCTGAACACATTGGGATAAGTATCGAAGCCCAATTCAATCATATGGAAAATATATTAATTTAAATCTATATAAATTAAATTCAAAATAATCAATTGCTTTATAATAACATAATAATTATCGTTTATAACCATATAGAATTTGTATTAATAATCTGAATTGTTTTGACTCCGTTTTAATTTCAAATTGAATTATTTCAGTTCTCGTATTTCGATAATTATGTGTATTCGAAATAAATCGTATATCGATTATTAAATCGATAAATCAATATAAATATTCATTTATATTACCAACTCAATATTTAAAACAATATTAAATATTTAAAATTAATCGATCAGAAATCCGGGTCCTTACAGTATACCAGTAGGTGTCTTTAATTACACAACCTTATAAGGTTAAGTTTGTGGGCCAATATGTAAATATTACCCACCCCCTTAGATTTAGTTAACCCACAAACTGTTCAACCAAATTTACTTAACCCCAACTTTAGTTCATGTTCATACAATCCCTATGGATTTAACTAGGTTAAGTATTCCAATTCGTTACCATGTCCATTTATGGTTATAATGGGCTAGACCTCCCACATTAGGCCTACAACTGGTGGATGCTGGATATGTTGGTCGACTCTGGGCATACTTATTCCACAAGTTGGGCCTAACCTCGTGTCTTAGTGCATCTCTTATTTGTGCACTTAGACCCCTCACATTAGATTCAACATTTGCGGTTGCTGGATATGTCGGTCGGGTCCGGGCGGACTTCCACCACAAATGCAATCTAACCTCGTGTCAAAAGTGCCATTACAGTTTCTAATTACTGTAATCCTAGGCATTTTGATTGTTAACCTTTTAATTATTCCAATGTCTTTATAGGTGTTCATGTCATTTACCCAAGTATATTCATAATGGATAATATGTCCAAATTCATATTCTTTATTCAAGTCATGCCAATTCTAATATTTTCCCCCGTTTCCTAACTATCGCATTCGCATATATTTGGTGTAATGCCTAGGCTAAAAAGTAGCCAAGCCATAAACAATAAAAGGGAAAGGTGGTGGGAAGATGACAATAGTGATTATTCTAACATAACTGGCATAAAATTATATACTGACATAGACATGTAATTGGCATAATAATAAGGTGGACATAAAAAAGATCTAGTGAACAGGTGATGATAAAACTAGATCTAACATAATAAGGATGTCCTAATAGGCATGAGTAGATCTAAATAAGGATTCACATGTCCGAGTAATGATAGATCTAAATTAACCACAACATGATAGGTACAAGATGATCTAGGTGGAGAATTAGATCTAAACAAGCTTTTAACTGTCCAAATAATGACAAATCCAAAATAACCACAAACATAGATAAAGGTTAAGATCCACAAAGGTGACATGATAAATTAACCACAGGTGAATTAGATCTAAAAAGGTAGATCTAGCAAAATGAAGTTTAAGATCCAAGAATATCATAGATTCACAATTTATATCAGATCCAAATCACAGTAATATCACGTTTACTTTTAATCATTTAAATCTAAAAGTAACTAACTCGCAGTGTTTGGATTTTTAGAAGATAGAAGAGAAGACGTTGGTGTTGAATCTATACTTGAATCTCTAACTGATTAACTCTAGTTGATAGTTGTAGAAGAAGAGAATTCGATTCAGTTCAGGCACTGGCAGCATTTGGCCTCCATTGATTTTCAGTGAAGAAAACAAGAGAATGGACCTCTATATATAGCTGCCAGCCTCCAAAATCCGACCTGCCACCTCAGATCTAGGGGGGTCACCCCCCTTAGGGGTCGACCCATGGGTCGAAACCCCCCTTGAGGGGTCGACCGTGGGGTCGACACTCCTCCTATGGGGTCGACTACCCAAGGCGGGATTTTTCCTGCTTCCCCTAATTTCTGTGATTTTGGATTTTGAGCTGAAAATTTGAATTCCTGGACCTTATGTATATTTAATTATCTTACGCGTATACAAAATTCATAACTTCTTTATACGATGTCCATTTTACGCAAACCAAATGTCTATCTTGACCAGAATTTCGAGATCGACGCAACAGCACAGTCCGTTTCCCTTAATTCTAAATATTAAATTATTTATTATTTAATTTATCCCCTTTTAGTGTTGTTAAAATTACGAGGTGTTACACATACTATATGTTCTTGACCATGCACTACAAATCCTTTAGGCTGGTCCATATAATTTTCTTCGTTTAATTCCCCATTTAAAAATGTGGGTTTAACATCCTTTTGGTGTATTATTATATTATGAATAGAAAAAAGTGAGATTAATATTCGAATGGATGTAATTCTAGTTACAGGTGAAAAGGTGTATAAGAAATCTACATTTTCTCTTTGTTTAAAACCTTTGGCTACTAGACGGGCTTTATATTTATCGATATTACCATCATGTTTTAATTTCTTTTTAAGCACCCATTTACAGCCTACAGATTTACAACCAGGCGGTAAATCAACTAAGTGCCAAGTCTTATTGGATTTCAAAGAATCCATCTCATCATTTATAGTCTCTTGCTAAAAATCGGCATCTAGTGAAGATATGGCCTCTTGGAGGTTTAACGTATTCTCCTCTATAGTAAAAGCACAAAAATCTAAACCAAAATCTTACGCGGTTCTTGCTCTTTTACTTATTCTAGGTTCATTTTCAGAATGTTTATTAGGTTAAGTTCATATAGGTAATAAATTACTTGATGTGCCCCCATTGTTCCTTCATTTAAAAGGAATTTTTGTTTCATAAAAGTCAGCATCATGTGATTCAATTATATTATGTGTATTATGTTATAAAATCTGTATGCTTTGCTATTAACTGCATAGCCAATAAATACACATATGTTCTACTTGCTAGTTTTATTCTCTTAGGGTGTGGAATACGAACATATGCCAAGCATCCCCAAGTTCTAAAATAGGATGCATTGGGTTTGTAACTTTTCAGGATTTCAAAAGGTGAAATTTTACATTTTTATTTAGGGGTTCTATTTGGTACATAAACCTTTAATAATATATCCCCCAACCAAAGTTTTGCTACACCAGAATTTAATAAACTGGCAATTACTAATTTGGTAAAGGTGCTAACTTTTTCTTTCATCTTTACCATTTATTTCAGGTGAATAAGGTGTAGTTCTTTCATGTATAATACCATGTATGTAACAACCCGGAAAATCCGAACTAATTTAAAATTTTTATTTTGGCTATTTCAGTAAATTTTGAATAGTTAAAATAATTTATTTTAGATAATAATGATTAAAAATTTATTTTAATCGAAGATGGAACAAATATGTTCATTTTGATTTCTAAAGAAATAAAAAATAGTACGATAGTTTGAAAAGTCAAACCTATACTTTGACCGAATGTACCAGATTCAAAATTTAACGGATTTTAGCGAAACCAAAGATATCTAAATCTCTTTGAAAATATCTTTTCAACAATCCAAAAAATCGAAATTTCATAGCGAGTATCAAAAGATATGGTCAATTGAATATTCAGAATGGTCGCTATAGTATAATTTATGGCCCGTATAAAAGGCCATTTTTCAAACGACCTCCGTTTTCGACGAAACCACTTGTGTTGGATTTGGAATGTCAAATTATTGTTAGGTTTCAATTCTCAGAATTCGACGAAATTAATTTTGTTAGGACCGTATCGTCAAAATAAAGCCAGAAATAATTTTTTGGATTTTTCTGATTTCGTATGTGGCCCCAGTGGATTTAAATTTACGATCAAATTTATTATTTAAATGATTTAAGTAATAATTTAAAGATTTCGGGCTACAGACAGTTGTTTGAGATGACGAGACCTAGCCCATTGGATCCGGAATAGGGGCTATTGGCTAGAGTCACCTTCGGTTGGACTGAAATCGGATTTATTTGAGAGATATGGTTTTATTTGTAAAAATCACATTAAATATTATAAATAATTCAAAGAAAACCCTAAACACTATTCATCCTTCTTCCACCCACCGCTCATACCAAATCCATGGCCGAAAATTGTCCAACCTTCCTCCTCTAAAATCTGTCAATCCTTACATCGAATTCACTCACTCCAATTCAGACTTTTGTAGAGATTTTCATTCTCTACACATCCATACGGTTAACCCTACCTGAAAGTGGGTATTTCGCATGAACCAGACCCGAGAACGGGCCGACTTTGGACCACCGCCGCACCCCCCTCACTCGACCGAGCTCCGTCGCACTCAGGCCGCCGACGCGCGCCTCCAAGGCCGTCGAGACCCCGCCCTCCGATCATCCTCTCGCTGACTGTGTTGGTCAGAAAATTCAAACCTAATTCTGAACTTAAGTGTGAAGTTGCGGCCGAGGGTTTCAGAGGTAGAAATTGGATTAATTTCTAATTATTTAATTTATTTAATTAATTTAAATATTGTGAAACTTGTAAAAGTCGTATCTAATACATACGTTATCGAAACTGAACAATTTCAGATCCTATTCGATCGTGAAACTTAGATCTACGCTGCTGTCCAAACTAGATCCAATTCCGAACAGTTCAAATTTTGGACAAATTCGCGTTACGACTGTGAGAATTCTTCATTTATATAATTAATTAATTATTAAATTTAATTGTTATGTGATGATTGAATGTACATAATTCAGATCTGTTATATGATGATATCATGGATGTCTTATCTGTTGTTGTTGATGTATAATCACAGATTTGGTTGTGTTTAAATAAAATATTCACCTTGTTTATTTATTGATTCGGATTAGAATTTCCAAATCGATAAAATAATCGCCATGTCATGTTAAATTACATTTGATTGGAATTTTCAAAAAATGGTAATAGTCATTATTTGTAACAACCCGGAAAATCTGAGCCAGTTTAATATTTTCATTTTGGCAATTTTAATGAATTCTGAACATTTAAAATGAATTATTTTAAATAATATCAACAAGAAATTTATTTCGAATAGAATTAGAACATATATATTTATATGCATCGCCGTTAGAATATAAATAATTATATATAATTGTAAAAGGAATTGAAAATGGCGCGGTAGTTCGATAATTCGATTTCAAATTTCAATTGAACATACCGGGTGCAAAATAAACCGAATTTCGGCGAAACCAAAAATAATAGAATCTAATTAAGAATATCTTTCCAACGAATCCAAAAAATTGAAATTTCATAGCGGGAATCGAAAGATACGCCCAGTTGAAAATTCAGAATAGTCGCTATGGAATTCGGACCCTTAAAAATGGAAATTTTGCAAACGACCTCAGATTTCGACGAAACCACTTTTGTTGGGTCCGTGATGTCAAGTTATTGCTAGGTTCCAAAATTCATAATTTTCTGAATTAATATGTGAGCGTGGCGAAGTTAAACATGTTTTAACAGTTTCAATTGAATTCGGTCGACCAGAAAATGGCCATTTTTCAAATGGTCTCAGAATTTGATGAAACTAGTTTTTTAGGACCGTATCGTCAATACGAAGCTAGAAATAATTTTTTTAGAATTTTCTGAGATTGTATGTGGCCCCGGTAAATTGAAATGTACGTTCAAATTGAATATATATATATTTATATTTTAATTTGAACGGAAGCTGATCGTAACGATCGAATTGGCCTACGTGGCATATCCCATTGTGTTCGGAATGAGGGTAATTATCTAGGGGCGACAGTCGTTGAGTTGATTTCGTGTTTGGATGGAAAGTAAACTTTAAAGGAGAATTAAAGTAAATTGAATAATAAATAAATATATAATAACTCCCTCACATCTCTCTATTCTCTCTCCTCTCAGAACAGATCGGGGAAAATAAAATAAAAATAAAACTCGTGCCCTAAATCGCCTACCGCCTTTGCCCTCCGTCGCGGCCCCCTCCAGTGGCACCGCCGCCGTCCATCGCCTTTCCCCCCTCCTCCACAACTCCTCCTCTTCCCTGTTCCTCTCCCTCCTCCTTTCCTACAGCCACTTCGAGCCCTAGACCTTTGAAACCCACCGCCGGTGATACCCAAGGGGATCACCGCCCCCTCAGACCTCCAGCACTGCCTCTGGAAACCCGCACCTCCGACGAACAACACGCAACAGTCCCCCCTCCTCGCCATTTCAATTCGCATCAATTTTTCCCGAGAAAGATGGCGATGTGTGCGGTTTTCTTCGGTGACCTGGAGCGTGAATACTAAAGGAAGATTAACGGTGAGTTTTCCTCGTTGTAATTAGTTTTTAATTTATAAAAATCAGTTTTTTTATATAACATTGAATTAAAAAAATTAGTTTTTATAATAAATACATGGCATTGACACAAAGATGGGATTTTCAACATAAACAAAAGGTCGGATTTTTAACGATGTAAAGGTCGGATTTTTATAATATGAAAGATGGAATTTTTATAAGTTGAAAAATCGAATTTATATATGCGGAAAAAATCAAATTTATATGAGTTGAAAGATCATATTTTATATAGGTATGAGATATAAAAATATGATTTTCATTAGATGCGAAGGTTAAAAATATAATTTTTATAATAATAGAGAAGTTAAAAATATAATTTTTATACTAGTGGCATATTAAAAATATTATTTTTATATAGGTAGAGTATTAAAAATAGGATTTTTATATAATAGAGATAATAAAAATATAATTTTTATTATAAACAGTGGGACAAGGACTGCATTGGAATTTCAAACCGATCCAGACAGTTCAGCAGTTCAAAAGTAAATCACGGGGGAGTGGAATCCCTGGTGAGAATTTCTCACTTTAAATTTTCTCTTCTAGTTTAAAATATTTATTAGGATGCAGACGGTTCTTAGTAGCACCCAACACCCGTCGTCCACAGACCATGGACGGCTTGTTTGTTTGATTGATGTGTTGTGAAAATGATTGTGTTGTGGAATGATTGAAAAATAAATATTCATGTGTTGAAATAAATAAATTATCGTTAAAAATATAATTTTTAACGTAGATGTGAATAAATAAATATTTATAAACAAATCGGCCGATTTATTTATATACACTGATTTGACTGATATTGATTGGGACGATAGATTTTACACATCGCCCAACTGCACAAATAAAAATCTGTGTTAGTTGATTTGAAACCCCACATGGGTATTGGGATAAAATACGGCATACACTAATCCCAATAATTAGTTGTATGTCGATGATCGATTGACAGACTGTTATAAGTGTTAGATATCTATATTCGATGCTTATACAGTGTAGTGCACTTTGGATGATGGTTGATTATTTACGTTGATATTATATACATGTGTTGTATGGAATCCATATAATTAACGTTATATGGTAATTGATTGGGCCTCATTCCAATTGGGAAAATAAAGAATATTATAATATAAAGATTCATGTGTTGAATAGAATAAATAGTCATGTGTTGACGATGCTCATGTGTTGAGGATATTCATGTGTTGAATAAAATATTTTAACAATAAAATTTACATTTTTATCATATTTAAGATTAGAAACTACCTTACGGTTGGAATCTGATAAAAAATCAACCGATAGATACCATAATTTTATAAACTATATTACATAACACAATAGTCGTGTGTTGACAGTACTCATGTGTTGAGATTAGTCATGTGTTGAAAGAAATATAGATTCATGTGCTGAATAGAAGATATATTCATTTGTTGAATAGAATAACGAATTTATTGAAATATATAAAGCTGTGTTGATTTGAGTTGCGCTATTTTGACATGAACGATATTTATATCGATTATATTTATTTTTATAATGAATAAAGAAAAGGTAGTGATTTTAAAATATAACGTTTTGAAAATATTATCATTTATATAGTAATGATATGAAATATTCAATTTTGATTTGAAATTGAATATAGAGTTGAAATGGTTTTGAAAACGAATTTAAAACGATTTATAAAATACGTTTTAAAAAGGAAATTGACGAAATATATATAATATATATATATTATATATATAATGGCCTGAATAGAACGCGTCGCGCTGCGTAGTTCGTGAATTTCGACCATTGACTTCGAACGAACATTACGGGAGATTCAACCGTCGGGTTCTCCTAAAACCAGAACCGTTGGGTTCGTATCGAAAAAAACTTTCCAATGAATATTAGAAATTTGAAATATAACGGTTGGATTTGGAATTATGTCCAAATCAAATTTGGAAAAGGTCGTTGTTAGTGCAGTTCAATGGCCGTTGATGGAAATCGACTGTACAGGCCTTGATAAAATTATTAAAAATATCATTAATTTTTGTAAAATCATAAGAAACGAAGTGGAAGGAACTGGAATGAAAAACTCCATATTTGAAAGGATAAAAATAGATTTTTATTGAAATGAACTAGTTTTGAACTAGAATTAAAATCAATTTATTTTTGAGATAAATAAATTGAATTTGAATTGGTTTTGAAAATAACCAGAATTTCCAATATATATAAAGTGGAAGTGGATTTGAATCGAAATTGTCTTTGGAATATTTCGATGTTGAATTCCGTGATTATACAGATATTGTTATGGGAATTTGAAAGATATATTTATATCGTTATTTCCAATACGATATTTGTTGGTTTCAGAATTTGATATTGAATAAAGGCCGATATATTTTCTATTCAGAGCCTTGTATTTAATATCAAATGTGATTTGGGTTTGTCGTGAATCGTGTTTTAGATGACATTGGTTCTTTAACCAAGTTAAAGACAGGATGTTGATTTTTGAGAAGATTAAAACTAAGTGGAGTTTTAATGAATCTTTAATTAGATTGAAATGTAAATTGATAATTTAAATTATCAAATCTGAAAGGTGATTGAGAATGGAGTACCACCAGTTTTGCTCTGAAGCGATAGTTAAATCTTTAATTAGATTTGAACGTGAAATGGTAATTAATTTTACCGATAACACTGTGGTGCTAGATATGGAGTATTACCAGTTTTGCTCCAGGGGATGAATAGGTTGGGATTGGGAAATAAAATCAATAATTACTTCGGTGTGGTTCTCTAATCCTGACTAGTTTGGAAAACAATAATACGATTTGAAATGATATCCAAAGGAAGATTAAAGAATAAATTTAGAAGAATTTATCTTTGATAAAATTAATGGGAACCTATTCCCTAATGATGTGAAAATTTGAATAAAAGAATATTCTGAATTGGAATGAGGCGTATGTTGTGTTTGTGTAACACGTGTTTATTATATACGCGGGTTATTCGAAAAGGCTGGGTTTATACCCATTCTGAATAACCGATTCGACGATAAGTCGAAGATGAAGACTGTGGTTGAAGACCGGAAGTTTTCACATCGTTTGGGTGATTACTGATGATCTTGATTGGGCTGTACACCCAAGAGGAGGGAAACAGTTGGTGATCGTCCAGACGTACTTGGAGATCGATGGATATGCGAGGAAAGTGCCTCCGGTTTCGTTTAGACCCAGAACGAACTTGTAAATGGACTGTGTGTCTGACATTGGATTTTATTTTTTGTTGATTGATCTCTATTAAATATACATCTGTTTGGCGGCGGAGAATTTATTCTCTTGCTTAACGCCCTTCTCTGAGACTGAGACGACCCCATACCCCTTACTGACGGTGGCAAGGGTAATCCGTGGAATATAACACAGAAACAGATAATAGCAGAACAAAATTAAATAAATACACTCGATAATGAACAATAGAATATACTGGATAAAAGTAATCATCAGAGTTACACAGTATACAGGATCTTGTTAGTACAAATACAGTTCAACTATACATATATGTCTACAGCGGAAACAAACAAAATATGTACAATAGGAGCTGAACAGCATAAAAAGAGATAAATGATAGAATCCATCTTCATCTCCAGCTATCCAGAAAGAACCAGCTAAACCTGAATACAAGGCTTCCCGTGTAGAAAAAGGGGCACCCGAGTTTGAAAGTGAAACAAACTACGAGTCAGTCATGGGACTGGTATGAGAAATCTACTCAACACATATATAATTTGGCTAATCACAGGACCACGCCACTTTCGTGGAACGGGTTTACTCCATTGAATTGCCAGTGCTTTAAAACAAATCTTTCTTTTAAACAACGCAATGCATTTTATAAAAATGAAGCCATTATAAGACTCAGTTCCCATCACACAATGCAACGCAAACCGGAGGATAGAGTTTTTACCTTATAACGGCCAAGATATGCTTGATACGAATAAAACAAAGGCAAAAGATATGCTAGTGTTTATATGTTTTGAAAACAATTTCAAATCATAATTATCAATCATAGACGGCATTAATGCCCCATACCACTACGTCTCCATAAATAGGTATACAATCAAAACCGCACGATGTCATATTTGGAAATTGGATTTTCGTCCTGAACCAAGGCAAAAGATAGTCCTTACCGAATTCGAGATGCTCTAGCCCGCCCCTCAGGCACAGCCACAACCGTACCTTGGATCGTCAGGGCCGGTCCACACGAAGTGGATTATAATGCCTGAACGATGTGTTTCTCCACCCTTTGGGGTGTAAATGAGCCAACGAATGACTCCATCGGACCCGGATCGTCCGATCAAACCGAGGCGCCTCGCAACAGCAACAACCACATAGGTGAAAAGTATATAAATGTCAGGGCTGGTAGGTCACTGACACCACCCTAGCTAGAAAGAAAACGCACGTCCCCCGAGGTCCTGCTCCCGTTTCTGGTTCATACCGGGGTGTGAGGCTCGCGATTTCACGTTATACACAAAGTTACGCCACACAGGCGGTGCTTTGATCATCACCACAAGACTTTGCTTTTCAACAGAAGCCCTGATCACTGCATCTTAGCATGCCACACAGGCAATTCATGCCATGCGACTGATGTCCATCGATATACAACCTCTGAGCTCGTGCGTTTCAGAGAAGAGCGTTAAGCGAAAGAATAAATTCTCCGCCGCCAAACAGATGTATATTTAACAGAGATCAATCAACACAGAATAAAATCCAATGTCAGACACACAGTCCATTTACAAGTCCGTTCTGGGTCTGAATGAAACCGGAGGCACTAAATACCTCGCAAACCCATCGATCACCACGTACGTCTGGACGATCACCACTCATTATCCGTATTTCGGGATGCCTCCCAATCTGGACCTCGGTTACCATCCAAACGAGGTGAAGATCTCCGGTCTTCGACCACCGTCTTCATCTTCGACTTTCAATCGTCAGTCAACTATTTGAAATGAGAATTAACTCGGCCTTTTCAAATAATTCACGTATATTTAGAATTTCAAATCAATTTATTTCAATGGTTAAATCATTCGACAACACCAATTTTGTTCTTTAATGTAATTTTCACACCAAACACATTCAACCATCAAATACCACATAAATCGAGCAAATTTAGTTTATTTCCATTCCATATCGTTTATGATATTTTATAACGATTTATCGCTATTTTTATTTATTTTAAAATAGCCAATTTATTCAAAACGACGCTTCGGGCCATAACGCGGCCATGGCACTGTTTTTCTTCAGATTTGATTTACACATATCTGAAAATCTAACCGTTAGATCTTCGCAAAATTTACATCATTAGAAAGGTCTTTTCAAAACGAATCCAACGGTTCCAGTTTCGGGTAAATCCGACGGTCGGATCTCCCGGTACAATCGTTGAAGTTTCGATTTCAAAATACGAACTGCAACGTCGTTATTCGATTAAATATAATTATATTTGTATATATATATATATATATAAAAATAAAATCGTTTCTGGCGCTGTTTTTCTTTAGATTTGAATTAAACATTCCATACAATCCAACCGTTGGATTTTTACAAAGTTGGTGCCGTTGGAAAGATTTTTCCAAAGCGAACCCAACGGTTGCGATTTCAGGGAAATCCGATGGTCGGATCTCCAGTACTAATCGTTTGAAATCACGGTTTCAAAACACGAACTGCACGGCCACGTTTTGTTTTAATTTTATTTATATTTATATATTTATATAAATATAGTTCATTCAAAAATTTCAATATCGTTTTCACTTCGAATATTTCACTAACGCCTTTAAATTTTGGAAAATTTCGCCATAACCTCCTTTGTACGGGAGGGGCTGGGAAAATTCCCAAATAGCCACACGGGCGTCTCATGTCAAAAAGAAAAAGAAAAAGCCAAGCGGCTAGCCAACAGGCTCATAAAATCATCACCCAAACAAAACAGTAAATGTGTACCTATTTGCCGGGCACAAAATTTTATTCCTCTTCTCTAGCCCCTTTGCTATAACCTGTTCAATAAATATGCATGTACATATATATAGTTCTTATCACTTATCATTTTCCATTCAACTTCATATTTGATTCCATTTGGTTTAAAAACACCATTCATTCTAATGTTGCATGCATAGGCAAAAATCATATCATTAGCTAATTAATGAATATTTTAACTCATGCATATTTATTTGAACGAGTTGCTATTTTTAACATTTCACATTTCAACAATTTATGTATATAATAAAAATGTGATTTTTATTGTAAAAACAATCCATTTCAAAACACTATTATTTTATATAGTTCATATAGATGATAAAAAGGTGATTTTTATTATGGAACAATTTATTTCAAAATATAAATACCATTCAACACATGAATTTCAATTCAACGAATGAATATCGATTCAACACATGAAGGTTTTCTATAGTTTCTATATATAGATAAAAATATGATTTTTATATTTAAAACACGAATACCATTCAACACATGAATTTCTAATCAACGAATGAATATCGATTCAACACATGAAGGTTTTCTATAGTTTCTATATATAGATAAAAATATGATTTTTATATTTAAAACACGAATACCATTCAACACATGAATTTCTAATCAACGAATGAATATCGATTTAACACATGAAGATTTTCTATAGTTTCTATATATTGATAAAAATATGATTTTTATATTTAAAACACGAATACCATTCAACACATGAATTTCTAATCAACGAATGAATAACGATTCAACACATGAAGGTTTTCTATAGTTTCTATATAGATAAAAATATGATTTTTATATTTAAAACACGAATACCATTCAACACATGAATTTCTAATCAACGAATGAATATCGATTCAACACATGAAGGTTTTCTATAGTTTCTATATATAGATAAAAATATGATTTTTATATTCAAAACACGAATACCATTCAACACATGAATTTCTAATCAACGAATGAATATCGATTCAACACATGAAGGTTTTCTATTCAACGAATAAATATAGTTTCAGCAAATGAAAATAATTCAAACACATGAATATTATTCAAAATTTCGGCAGCATAACGGCAGGGTAGTTAAAACCGGGACCGTCCCTAGTACGGCTCCTCGCTCTACCTTAAAACCTCGCGGTTTTTGACAATGGGGATCATGCATCTAGTTCGCACGCAGGCGGCATGTATATATTTATTTCATTTCCACAAACTAATCCTATGTGGTTTCAACCAAATATTTCTCAACCATAAATGGGTATTTTTCAACCACAATCAATCAATATCAACCACAAACAATCCCAAACAACCATTCGCTATCAATCAATTTTCACACCAATCACAATCAATAAATATCGTCCATGGTTTGTGGACGAGGGGCGTGTTTATATATATATATATATATATATAGCAATTCACTTCTATTTCAACACATATATAATTTTTACAACGCATATATAACTTATACATCGAACATACAACTTATACAACGCTTATACAAGAGGTGTACAACGCTTATATAACTCATACATCAACTATATAATTTATACATCATCGTTTTCCATATTGTTTATAAATTAGAAATCTCACATTGGGTTCCAATCCACCAAAAATAGCAGAAGGCTCAGAAAAATATGCGGTCTCTTTTAAAATGCAGAAGATGTCCACACGAGTCCACTGCCTCTTGTTTCGCTGAATTTCGTCTAGAAACGAAAAAGATACGGGTTTTAACACGTTGATGACATTTAAAGGATAATTAATGAATTAATTAGTTAAACATAATCACCTTCTTCCTCATTTTGCACTACAGAACACCTCCGAACAGTGCTTCCAAACTAGGGTTGGATCTTGCGCTCGCTACAGCGACCTTGACGATGATCAGACCGCCCCTCCTGCTCCGTTGCCGTGAACCGCACCTGCCGCCACCCTTCTTGTCAGTTCCGATCGCCTGCGCCGCCCAGAAAATGGCCTCGAACGGCCGACCTTCCTAGCCCTAGATCGAGCTCCATAGCTAACAAAATTCGAGCCCCCTTATATGGATTTGAAGCGTGTTCTTTGATATTCAATTTTCTCTTCAGGATCACACGATAATTCGGAGTAGATTAGGAGATAAATCGAAGGAAAGAATCGAACACGAACCGCAGTTTATTTCCTGGAGACGGCGCAGATAATTTAGGGTTTTTCCGAATTCTGATTGGGCGGCGAGTATTTATAATATATTTTATTTTATTTTATTTCAAAAATACCCTCCTTGTGAAACGAACCCCAAATCAAACCCAATGACTGTCGTTCCTAGAATTTTACCCCCATTTCGAACACATTGGGATATGTTTCGAAGGCCCATTCGAATGTTTCAGTCGGTTTTCCTTCAAATTAAAATATAAAATATTCAATATTTAATTTAAACGTACATTTCAATTTGCCAGGGCCACAAACTGATTCGAAAAATTCCAGAAAAATAAATCTAGCTATGTTTTGACGATACGGTCCCAACGAAACTAGTTTCGTCGAATTCTGAGACCATTTGCAAAAAGGCCCATTTCTGGTCGATCCAATTTAACTGTAATTGACCAAAACACGTTTTCCTTTGCCACACTCACATATTAGCTTCAAAAATTATGAAATTTGAAACCTAGCAATAACTTCACATCCCGGATCCAACAAAAGTGGTTTCGTCGAATTCCGAGGTCGTATGCAAAATGGTCAATTTCACGGGCTATATAAATTCCATAGCGACCTTTCTGAAAATTCGTTCGGTCATAACTTTTGCTTTCCGCTATGAAAATTCGATTTTTCGGATTCGTTATAAAGGTATTCACTAACAGATTTAAATATTTTTGGTTTCACTAAAATCCGTTTTGTTTTGCACCCGGTACAGTCCGACAAAGTTTGAATTCAATCTTTGAAACTACAGCGCCATTTCAGGCCTTGTTTATAATTATAATTAATTATATTCGTTTTCAATTGTCGATTCAAACTCAGTTTTCATCGTTATTATTTAAAATATTTATTCTAAATATTTAAAATCCATTATTTTAGCCAATTTAAAATTTTAAATTGGTTTAGATTTTCTTGGTCATTACAATCTCCCCCACTTAAAACTTTTCGTCCCCGAAAAGGAACAAAGTCGAAAGTGGTTTGATAAATCTACCATCACACAACACAACAACCAATCCAATTGTTTTCAACTTTTCAAAAATATACTAATCAGTTTCTATACCCTTTTTAAAATCATTCAGACTATAGAATTTAAAAGTGCACATCCATGGAAAGAAAATAACAACAGAGTAGAGAATTAAATGGTAATGCAAAGTATGGTTAATGTACCTTGCACCGGAGTCAATCAGAGATATCCACCCGGCATCTAGGATAAGCTTTCTGAATGCTCTCCTCAGTTTCCCAAGTACAATCTCGCGGATCTCCACTCCATTGCACTTTGACTAAGTGAACTTTCTTGTTCCTCAGCTCTTTGGTTTCTTTGTCGATAATCTTTAGCGGCTCTCTTCTCACAGCTAATTCTGGAGTAATTTCAATATCCTGCTGGGCTGCTTCTTCCACGATCAAGTCTGGGTCATGAACGTGCTTCCGAAGTTGAGATATGTGAAATACATCATGAACTCCAGGCAACCAATCAGGCAATTTGACCCTATAAGCGAGAGTCCCGATCCGTTCCAGAATAGGAAACGGACCAATGAATTTGGGTGCCAACTTTCCAGTTTTACCGAACCGGATTACTCCTCTCATCGGCGATACTTTCAAATATACATAGTCGCCAACAGCAAAGGATATATCTCTTCTTCTCCTATCGGCATAGCTCTTTTGTCGGCTTTGAGCGGCAAGTAATCGCTTCTTGATAAAATCGACTTTGTCGGCGGCTTCTCGGATCATATCAGGACCCAACACAAGTCTATTTCCGGGCTCGACCCAACAAGCAGGAGATCGGCACGGTCTGCCATAAAATGCTTCGAATGGCAACATTGTCAGGCTCGCCTGGTAACTGTTGTTATAAGAGAATTCAGCCAAATGCAGAAGGTCTTCCTATGATCCACCGAAATCTATTACACAAGCCCGCAATAGATCTTCTAAAATACAATTCACCCTCTCAGTCTGACCATCTGTCTGAGGATGATAGGCGGTGCTCAAGTTCAACTTCGTTCCCAGCTCGACTTGAAATGCTTCCCAGAATTTGCTAGTGAATATTGTATCTCTATCACTGACTATACTGAGCGGCACTCCATGTAGTCTAACTATTTTCCTGAAGTATATCTGCGCCAGACTTTGAGCAGTTCTATTTGATCTGACAGGTATGAAGTGGGCGGTCTTCGTGAAGCGGTCTACAATCACCCAAATACTGTCATTCCCTTTTCTGGTCCTGGGCAAACCATCATTGAAGTCCATGGAAATATGTTCCCACTTCCAACCAGGAACGTCTAGTGGTTGAAATAATCCAGCCAGTTTCTGTTGGTCGCTTTTGACTAGCTGGCAAATAGGGCATCGGCTAACATATATCGAAACGTCCCTTTTCATAGCCTTCCACTAGAATGTTCGTTTGAGATCGTTATACATTTTGGCTACACCAGGATGGATACTCAGCTTGGACTTGTGACACTCGTCTAACACTTCCCTTTTTAACTCTGGGATGTCAGGAACACAAATCCTTCCTTTCAATCTCAAGGTCTCGTCGTTATCTACTTGAAAACACGAGGGTTCGCCTTTCTGAATCCTTTTGATCATATCCTTAATAAAGTTATCCTCCTTCTGAAGAATAGATATTTTGTCAATCAAGGAAGTCGTGATAATAAAGTTGGCGATCATTACATTCTTTCAGCTCAGCGCATCGGCCACGACATTGGCTTTCCCTGAAGTATATATATAATTTCAAAATCGTATGCTGCATGGAACTCTAGCCAACGTTGCTGCCTCAGATTCAAGTCCTTCTGTGTGAATAGATACTTTAACGACTGATGATTTGTAAACAGTTCAAATCTCTCACCCAGAAGATAGTGCCTCCAGATTTTCAAAGCGAAAACTATCGCCAATAACTCAAGATCATGAGCGACATAGTTTTTCTCGTGCGGCTTCAACTGACGGCTAGCATAAGCAATCACTTGACCCCTTTGCATTAACACTGCGCCAAGGCCTTCTCTAGAAGCATCAGTCCAGACTTTTAAATCTTGGTTGCCATCGATGATTGTTAACACTAGAGCAGTTGTTAATCTCAACTTTAGCTCTTCAAAAGCCTCCTCGCTTTCTGGAGTCCATTTGAATTTAGAGTGCTTCTTGGTAAGCTTCGTTAAATGACCAGATATCTTCGAAAAGTTTTTAACGAACTTCCGGTAATAACTGGCCAATCCGAGAAAACTGCGGACTTCAGTGGGGGTGCTGGGCTGTTTCCAATTCTGAATAGCTGTGATTTTGCTTGGATCCACAGCAATTCCTTCTTTCGATACAACGTGGCCTAGAAATTTTACTTCATCTTGCCAGAAGATACATTTGGAAAATTTGGCTTTTAATACATTCCGTCTCAGAATTTCTAGAACCTATTCCAGATGCTTTTCATGTTCGGCCTTTGATTTAGAGAAGATTAGAATATCGTCAATAAAAACCAGAACAAATTTATTCAAAACCCCTCTGAACACCCTATTCATTAGATCGACAAAATAGGCTGGAGCGTTACACAAGCCGAACGGCATTACTAACCACTCGTAGAATAAGTCGGGACCTCTGAATGCTGTCATTGGAACACACTCTTCGGCAATTCGAAGTTGATGGAAGCTTGTAGCTAGGTCCATTCTTGAGAATACTTGTGCGCCATTTAATCGATCCAACAAATCATCAATCCGCGGCAATGGATATTTGTTCTTTATTGTCTGTTTGTTCAGATCACGATAATCCACACATAGATGTAGAGTACCGTCAGATTTTGGGACAAACACCACTGCTGCTCCCCAATCAGAGAAACTAGGCCTGATCAGACCCTTCCATACTAGCTGTCGTGTTTGATTGTCTAATTCCTCCTTCTCTTTCAAGGACATTCTTCGAATAGCGTGAACTACCGGCCTTGCATTCGGAATTAAAGCAATTTTGAAATCTATTTCTCTCTGCGGAGGTAAGCGAACAACTTCTTCAAACACATCCGCATAATTTTTGACGACAGGAATGTCTTTGATGAGGTCAGGAATATTCTCTGCAACCTCAGGGACATTTTCTATTTGAGCTGGAGAAACATTCAAAGCTGCCCAGAAGTCTTTTCTATTAGCATTCTGACCTTCACAGGGAATGGTTATATAATCACCTGATTTAATCTTCGCCTTTACGACTCTGTCGGCGCATTTGACTTCAGCTTCATATTTGGTCAACCAGTCTAACCCCAAGATAAGATCAAACTCTTTAAAATTCATGACGACCGCGATGGTAGGAAACCGATAACGAGAGAAAGAAACTGGCACTCCACAAACCCAACTTAGATCTATGGAACCCCCAACCGGATTCTGGACAGTCATTGGTTCTTTGAGCTTTTTCAAATTCAAATCCAGTTTCTTAGCTGCATCTTTGGCAATGAAGCTTCGTGACGCGCCTGTGTCAAACAGTACTTTGACTGGAATGTTTTTGACAGTAAGCGTTCCTTCTAAAACATCGGCCCTTTCTTGACTAGCTGAGGGCTCGGAAGTTTCTGCTACTTCATTTACCTGAGCTTCTTTGGTTGTTTTTAACAGCCGGCACTCTTGTTTTACATGACCAAACTGATGGCATTGATTACACCTTTTCTCCCCTTGAAAATTCTTCTTGAATTGAGATCCACTCTTTCTTCGTTCGTTCCAAGATTTGCAACTTATCGCCAAATGTCCTTTTCTATTACAGCTTGAGCACGTGGCGGTCGTTATTCGTTCGTTCCCAGATTCAACCCTTTTTCTCTTAGCACTGGGCTTCTTATTGACCTTAGACCTCGTACTGGCTTCAGGAATATCAGTTTCCGGCTCTTCTTTGTCACTACAACAAACTTCTTCTTCGTCGCGCAACATTCCTTTCTTATGGAGATCTTCATACTGATAAGCCATGTATATCATTTCAGAAAAAGGAAGCTTCACATTCCTCATTACACTATTCTGATATCTCCTTTCCAGGCCATGAATAAATCTCAGATTTTTCCTCTTTGGATCTTGAATCAGATGAGGAGCAAAGTGAGCAAGTTCGTTGAATTTCTTATGATATTCTGGGATGGTCATATCACCTTGTATTAGATAAGAAAATTCATCGCATAATCGCTCGGTTGCTTCGGGAGGAGTAAATCTTTCTAAGAAAATCACTTTGAATCTGTCCCAGGTGATATCACCTTCTGGATTATCTTTAATAACTGAATCCCACCAAAACAAAGCTTCTTCTTTGAGTGCCCATGACGCTAGTAATCTTTTCTGATTGTCTCTCAGCTTTAAACCCTCAAAGATTTTCTCTGCAGAACGAATCCAAGCTTGTGTTTCCATAATGGACTCCTTGCCTAAGAATGGCGATCCACCCAGATTTCGAAATCTCTTGAATAGAACTTCTATATCGGATTCTGGCTGCGGGAGCACAACTGGCTCATTAACTGGTCGAGCCACACGATTATTTCTTCTGTTCCTGTCACTCATTTTCCAGTACGTCTGCAATTAGCAGACAAAGTGTCAGGTCAACAGAAAAGATATTTCAAAATATAGAGACAAATACTTCAATGTAAATGTGTCTACCGGGGTGTATTCCATTCTGCTTTACTTATACTAGGATATTACTGATCCTATCTGTATAGAGTTACCTGTCCTAGAACACTACTGGTTCTATTTCCGACGAGTTCGTTCAAATGTTATATTCCAGAACTAAGCTTAACCAAAGCTCTGATACCAAATGAGACGACCCCATACCCCTTACTGACGGTGGCAAGGGTAATCCGTGGAATATAACATAGAAACAGATAATAGCAGAACAAAATTAAATAAATACACCCGATAATGAACAATAGAATATACTGGATAAAAGTAATCATCGGAGTTACACAGTATACAGGATCTTGTTTAGAACAAATACAGTTCAACTATACATATATGTCTACAGCGGAAACAAACAAAATATGTACAATAGGAGCTGAACAGCATAAAAAGAGATAAATGATAGAATCCATCTTCAGCTCCAGCTATCCAGAAAGAACCAGCTAAACCTGAATACAAGGCTGCCCGTGTAGAAAAAGGGGCACCCGAGTTTGAAAGTGAAACAAACTACGAGTCAGTCATGGGACTGGTATGAGAAATCTACTCAACACATATATAATTTGGCTAATCACAAGACCACGCCACTTTCGTTGAACGGGTTTACTCCATTGGATTGCCAGTGCTTTAAAACAAATCTTTCTTTTAAACAACGTAATGCATTTTATAAAAATGAAGCCATTATAAGACTCAGTTCCCATCACACAATGCAACGCAAACCGGAGGATAGAGTTTTTACCTTATAACGGCCAAGATATGCTTGATACGAATAAAACAAAGGCAAAAGATATGCTAGTGTTTATATGTTTTGAAAACAATTTCAAATCATAATTATCAATCATAGACGGCATTAATGCCCCATACCACTACGTCTCCATAAATAGGTATACAATCAAAACCGCACGATGTCGTATTTGGAAATTGGATTTTCGTCCTGAACCAAGGCAAAAGATAGTCCTTACCGAATTCGAGATGCTCTAGCCCGCCCCTCAGGCACAGCCACAACCGTACCTTGGATCGTCAGGGCCGGTCCACACGAAGTGGATTATAATGCCTGAACGATGTGTTTCTCCACCCTTTGGGGTGTAAATGAGCCAACGAATGACTCCATCGGACCCGGATCGTCCGATCAAACCGAGGCGCCTCGCAACAGCAACAACCACATAGGTGAAAAGTATATAAATGTCAGGGCTGGTAGGTCACTGACACCACCCTAGCTAGAAAGAAAACGCACGTCCCCCCTGAGGTCCTGCTCCCGTTTCTGGTTCATACCGGGGTGTGATGCTCGCGTCACGTTATACACAAAGCTACGCCACACAGGCGGTGCTTTGATCATCACCACAAGACTTTGCTTTTCAATAGAAGCCCTGATCACTGCATCTTAGCATGCCACACAGGCAATTCATGCCATGCGACTGATGTCCATCGATATACAACCTTTGAGCTCGTGCGTTTCAGAGAAGGGCGTTAAGCGAAAGAATAAATTCTCCGCCGCCAAAAAGATGTATATTTAACAGAGATCAATCAACACAGAATAAAATCCAATGTCAGACACACAGTCCATTTACAAGTCCGTTCTGGGTCTGAATGAAACCGGAGGCACTAAATACCTCGCAAACCCATCGATCACCACGTACGTCTGGACGATCACCACTCATTATCCGTATTTCAGGATGCCTCCCAATCAGGACCTCGGTTACCATCCAAACGAGGTGAAGATATCCGTTCTTCGACCACCGTCTTCATCTTCGACTTTCAATTGTCGGTCAACTATTTGAAATGAGAATTAACTCAGCCTTTTCAAATAATTCACGTATATTTAGAATTTCAAATCAATTTATTTCAATGGTTAAATCATTCGACAACACCAATTTTGTTCTTTAATGTAATTTTCACACCAAACACATTCAACCATCAAATACCACATAAATCGAGCAAATTTAGTTTATTTCCATTCCATATCGTTTATGATATTTTATAACGATTTATCGCTATTTTTATTTATTTTAAAATAGCAAATTTATTCAAAACGACGCTTCGGGCCATAACGCGGCCGTGGCGCTGTTTTTCTTCCGATTTGATTTACACATATCTGAAAATCTAACTGTTGGATCTTCACAAAATTTACATCATTAGAAAGGTCTTTTCAAAACGAATCCAATGGTTCCAGTTTCAGGAAAATCCGACGGTCGGATCTCCCGGTACAATCGTTTGAAGTTTCCATTTCAAAATACGAACTGCAGCGTCGTTATTCGATTAAATATAATTATATATATATTTAAATAAAATCGTTTCTGGCGCTGTTTTTCTTCAGATTTGAATTGAACATTCCAGACAATCCAACCGTTGGATTTTTACAAAGTTGGTGCCGTTGGAAAGATTTTTCCAAAGCGAACCCAACGGTTGCGATTTCAGGGAAATCCGATGGTCGGATCTCCCGTACTAATCGTTTAAAATCACGGTTTCAAAACACGAACTGCACGGCCACGTTTTGTTTTAATTTTATTTATATTTATGTATTTATATAAATATAGTTCATTCAAAAATTTCAATATCGTTTTCACTTCAAATATTTCACTAACGCCTTTAAATTTTGGAAAATTTCGCCATAACCTCCTTTGTACGGGAGGGGCTGGGAAAATTCCCAAATAGCCACATGGGCGTCTCATGTCAAAAAGAAAAAGAAAAAGCCAAGCGGCTAGCCAACAGGCTCATAAAATCATCACCCAAACAAAACAGTAAATGTGTACCTATTTGTCGGGCACAAAATTTTATTCCTCTTCTCTAGCCCCTTTGCTATAACCTGTTCAATAAATATGCATGTACATATATACAGTTCTTATCACATATCATTTTCCATTCAACTTCATATTTGATTCCATTTGGTTTAAAAACACCATTCATTCTAATGTTGCATACATAGGCAAAAATCATATCATTAGCTAATTAATGAATATTTTAACTCATGCATATTTATTTGAACGAGTTGCTATTTTTAACACTTCACATTTCAACAATTTATGTATATAATAAAAATGTGATTTTTATTGTAAAAACTATCCATTTCAAAACACTATTATTTTATATAGTTCATATAGATGATAAAAAGGTGATTTTTATTATGGAACAATTTATTTCAAAATATGAATACCATTCAACACATGAATTTCAATTCAACGAATGAATATCGATTCAACACATGAAGGTTTTCTATAGTTTCTATATATAGATAAAAATATGATTTTTATATTTAAAACACGAATACCATTCAACACATGAATTTCTAATCAACGAATGAATATCGATTCAACACATGAAGGTTTTCTATAGTTTCTATATATAGATAAAAATATGATTTTTATATTTAAAACATGAATACCATTCAACACATGAATTTCTAATCAACGAATGAATATCGATTCAACACATGAAGGTTTTCTATAGTTTCTATATATAGATAAAAATATGATTTTTATATTTAAAACACGAATACCATTCAACACATGAATTTCTAATCAACGAATGAATATCGATTCAACACATGAAGGTTTTCTATAGTTTCTATATATAGATAAAAATATGATTTTTATATTTAAAACACGAATACCATTCAACACATGAATTTCTAATCAACGAATGAATATCGATTCAACACATGAAGGTTTTCTATTCAACGAATAAATATAGTTTCAGCAAATGAAAATAATTCAAATATATGAATATTATTCAAAATTTTGGCAGCATAACGGCAGGGTAGTTAAAACCGGGACCGTCCCTAGTACGGCTCCTCGCTCTACCTTAAAACCTCGCGGTTTTTGACAATGGGGATCATGCATCTAGTTCGCACGCAGGCGGCATGTATATATTTATTTCATTTCCACAAACTAATCCTATGTGGTTTCAACCAAATATTTCTCAACCACAAATGGGTATTTTTCAACCACAATCAATCAATATCAACCACAAACAATCCCAAACAACCATTCGCTATCAATCAATTTTCACACCAATCACAATCAATAAATATCGTCCATGGTTTGTGGACGAGGGGCATATATATATATGTATATATATATATAGCAGTTCACTTCTATTTCAACACATATATAATTTTTACAACGCATATATAACTTATACATCGAACATACAACTTATACAACGCTTATACAAGAGGTGTACGATGCTTATATAACTCATACATCGACTATATAATTTATACATCGTCGTTTTCCATATTGTTTATAAATTAGAAATCTCACATTGTGTTCCACTCCACCAAAAATAGCAGAAGGCTCAGATAAATATGTGGTCTCTTCTAAAATGCAGAAGACGTCCACACGAGTCCACTGCCTCTTGTTTCGCTAAATTTCGTCTAGAAACGAAAAAGATACGGGTTTTAACGCGTTGATGACATTTAAAGGATAATTAATGAATTAATTAGTTAAACATGATCACCTTCTTCCTCGTTTTGCACTACAGAACACCTCCGAACAGTGCTTCCAAACTAGGGTTGGATCTTGCGCTCGCTACAGCGACCTTGACGACGATCAGACCGCCCCTCCTGCTCCGTTGCCGTGAACCGCGCCTGCCGCCACCCTTCTTGTCAGTTCCGATCGCCTGCACCGCCAAAAAAATGGCCTCGAACGGCCGACCTTCCTAGCCCTAGATCAAGCTCCATAGCTAACAAAATTCGAGCCCCCTTATATGGATTTGAAGCATGTTCTTTGATCTTCAATTTTCTCTTCAGGATCACACGATAATTCGGAGTAGATTAGGAGAAAAATCGAAGGAAAGAATCGAACACGAACCGCCGTTTATTTCCTGGAGACGGCGCAGATAATTTAGGGTTTTTCTGAATTCTGATTGGGCGGCGAGTATTTATAATATATTTTTATTTTATTTTATTTCAAAAATACCCTCCTTGTGAAACGAACCCCAAATCAAACCCAACGACTGTCGTTCCTAGCATTTTACCCCCATTTCGAACACATTGGGATATGTTTCGAAGGCCCATTCGAATGTTTCAGTCGGTTTTCCTTCAAATTAAAATATAAAATATTCAATATTTAATTTGAACGTACATTTCAATTTGCCAGGGCCACAAACTGATTCGAAAAATTCCAGAAAAATAAATCTAGCTATGTTTTGACGATACGGTCCCAACGAAACTAGTTTCGTCGAATTCTGAGACCATTTGCAAAAAGGCCCATTTCTGGTCGATCCAATTTAACTGTAATTGACCAAAACACGTTTTCCTTTGCCACACTCACATATTAGCTTCAAAAATTATGAAATTTGAAACCTAGCAATAACTTCACATCCCGGATCCAACAAAAGAGGTTTCGTCGAATTCCGAGGTCGTATGCAAAATGGTCAATTTCACGGGCTATATAAATTCCATAGCGACCTTTCTGAAAATTCGTTCGGTCATAACTTTTGCTTTCCGCTATGAAAATTCGATTTTTCGGATTCGTTATAAAGGTATTCACTAACAGATTTAAATATTTTTGGTTTCACTAAAATCCGTTTTGTTTTGCACCCGGTACAGTCCGACAAAGTTTGAATTCAATTTTTGAAACTGCAGCGCCATTTCAGGCCTTGTTTATAATTATAATTAATTATATTCGTTTTCAATTGTCGATTCAAACTCAGTTTTCATCGTTATTATTTAAAATATTTATTCTAAATATTTAAAATCCATTATTTTAGCCAATTTGAAAATTTTAAATTGGTTCAGATTTTCTAGGTCGTTACAGAGACGTACGAGCTTAGAGGTCGTATATCGATAGACATCAGTCGCATGGCATGAATTGCCTATGTGGCACGCCTAAGTGGCAATTGATCAAGGCTTTTGTTGAAAAGCAAAGTTTTGTGGTTGATGATCAAAGCACGGCCTGTGTGGCGCAGCTTTGTGTATAGCGTGAATTCACGAGCCTCACACCTCGGTATGAGTCAAAAACGGGATAAGGACCCAAGAAGTGCACGACGTTTCTTTCTAGCTAGTGGTGGTGTCAGTGCTTAAACTGGCAGACATTTATATACTTTTCACCTGTGTGGTTGTTGGAATGCGAGGCGCCTTGGATATAGGTTTGTTAGGACCGGGAAACGTGTGTTTAGGAATTGCCAATCCTCAAAAGTAAGAGAGGACCGGCCTTGGAGGTTCTAAAGGATCATAGTGGGGTCCTGAGACATCTGCTAGAGTGTCTCGAATCGGAGAGGAGCTTGCCCCTTGCCTCGACTCATGATGGAATCCTTTTTCCAATACGTGATATTTCGGTTTTATTTGTAGAACCTAGTATGGCGACATAGTGGTATGGGTCATTCATGCCGCCTATGATTGATATTTATGATTGAAATTGTTTTGACACTATACATTTATTATAGCATCAAATAATGTGTTTTTAACGTATCAAGCATGCTTTGGCTATTATAAGGTAAAAACCTATCCTCCGGCTTGCGTTGCATTGTGTGATGGGACCTGGGTCTTATAATAGCTTCATCTTTCTTTATTTAGCATTGCGCTGTTTGTTTTATGCACTGGTATTCTTGGGAGGAAACCCGTTCCGTGTTATACGGCGTGGTCCCTTGATTTACCGAACTTTAAAAACCAATATTAATAACTGTTTTAGTTCTCACACCAGTCACATGACTGACCTGGAGTTTATTGTTTTAACCTAAACTCTGGGTGCCCCTATTTTCTATACGGGCAGCTAGTAGTTTTGGTTTTGCAGATTTATATTCACAGGAACCTGGTTTACAGCTGGAATGATATCCGGAAAGCTCTGTATCTGTATATCTCTTTCAGTTGTGTTTTGTATTATTTTTCTGCTGCAGTACTATATTTAAATCTCTGGTATTCTTTGTTGTATAATATTTATTCATACTCTGTATATTCTTGTATCTAATGGAATTGTTGTAATTAACAATGAAATGTTCTTCTGTTTGCATTCCGATGTGTCTTGTTCTCAAGGCAATTCGTGCTTTCCTTCACGGGGAAGTTCGGGTCGCTACATTTGGTATCAGAGCTTTGGTTTACAGAGCTCGAGAACAAGGCACATTAGAACCATACGAAAGAATTCATCAGATATTGGATTAGTAATATCCATTTAAAATGACTCGTTAGAGATAGGATCAGTAATGTCCTAGAACGAGTGTGAAGGATATATTTTTCAAATGAAAACAATATTGTTTTGAAAATTTAAATCATTTTATAAGTATATGAATATTTATTTATATTGAATTTGGACAATCCAATATATAAAGATTTTGCATATCCGCGTCATGAACGTATATTCGAAGTTTTAATATACTGGATAGATATAGATTCGCACCCTAGTTGCTCGAGGATAATTCTAGTGATGTCCGGACATCATCAGTATTTATATTCGTGTTTCGAAGGTGTGATATCTATATATTTCCATTAGACTGGTGTGAGAACCAAAACTAGATAGGTTTATTGTTGTAATTGGCATCAAAAACATGATTTTCTGTATATGTAGTAAAATTATGAATTTGTAATGTTAAATCAACTAATTGAGTGATGGTTGTGTTGTTTGTTTATTTGTTTGATAATTTTGAACCATTTACCCTAATTGAACCGAATATTGAACTGTATTGAAAATATCCCGAACTCCCCGGTGTAGGGGAGGTTATGGCGAATTTTTTTGAAACATTAGGGTGTTAGCCAAATTTTTGAAAAATTTGAAAAGTTCTTAGAGACTGAAAAATTGAAGAACTTAAGCCGTAAAGAAAATACTGGAAGTTGAGTTGATTAGTTAAACAACTTTCGGCTTCGTTCCTTTTCGGGGATGAAAAGTTTTAAGTGGGGGAGATTGTAACAACCCGGAAAATCTGAGCCAGTTTAAAAAATTTTATTTTGGCAATTTTAATGAATTTTTAACATTTAAAATGAATTATTTTAAATAATATCGACAAGAAATTTATTTCGAATAGAATTAGAACGTATATATTTATATGCATCGCCGTTAGAATCTAAATAATTATATATAATTATAAAAGGAATTGAAAATGGCGCGGTAGTTCGATAATTCGATTTCAAATTTCAATTGAACATAACGGGTGCAAAATAAACCAGATTTCGGCGAAACCAAAAATAATAGAATCTAATTGAGAATATCTTTCCAATGAATCCAAAAAATTGAAATTTCATAGCGGGAATCGAAAGATACGCCCAGTTGAAAATTCAGAATAGTCGTTATGGAATTCGGGCCCTTAATAAAAGAAATTTTGCAAACGACCTCGGATTTCGACGAAACCACTTTTGTTGGGTCCGTGACATCAAGTTATTGCTAGGTTCCAAAATTCATAATTTTCTGAATTAATATGTGAGCGTGGCGAAGATAAACGTGTTTTAACAGTTTCAGTTGAATTCGGTCGATAAGAAAATGACCATTTTTCAAACGGTCTCAGAATTTGATGAAACTAGTTTTGTTAGGACCGTATCGTCAATACGAAGCTAGAAATATTTTTTTTGGAATTTTCTAAGACTGTATGTAGCCCCGGTAAATTGAAATGTAGTTCAAATTGAATATATATAGATTTATATTTTAATTTGAACGGAAGCTGATCGTAACGATCGAATTGGCCTACGTGGCATATCCCATTGTGTTCGGAATGGGGGTAATTAGCTAGGGGCGACATACGTTGTGTTTGATTTCGTGTTTGGATGGAAAGTCAACTTTAAAGGAGAATTAAAGTAAATTGAATAATAAATATATAATAACTCCCTCACCTCTCTCTCTATTCTCTCTCCTCTCAGAACAGATCGAGGAAAATAAAATAAAATAAACCGTGCCCTAAATCGCCTACCGCCTTTGCCCTCCGTCGCGGCCCCCTCGAGTGGCACCGCCGCCGTCCATCGCCTTCCTCCCCTCCTCCGCAACTAGGGCTGTCAATGGATACCCGAAATATCTAAAATCCGTCCGTATCCGCATCCGAAAATACGAAAAATATCCGATATCCGAAAAGCGGATACGGATATCCGATATCTGAAATGCTTAGCGGATACGGATACGGATATGGCAGTATCCGTATCCGATAAATATCCGTCCGCTATGAAAATATATAGTTTGTTATTTTTATATTTACGTTATAGTAATTTATTATTTTATAAACAGATGGAAAAAAAGTAAGTAACAAAACACATTTAAATTAGTGTTGAATTTTATGTGATTGAATGTGCTATTATTAAATCGGTATGTTTTATCATTTATGTATTATTTCAAAATTTTCAGCTATTGTTTAGTACCAAATGAAATATGCATCATATTGTAACTTACATATTTTTAAGTACGGATTCAGATATTTTCGGATATCCGGAAATATCGGTATTTGCTAAGCCGGATACGGATATTTTCGGATATCCGAAAATATTCGCGGATACGAATATTATTTAGTAGGTATCCACCGGATACGGATTCGGATACGGATTTATATTTTCGGATACGGATACGGATACAGCACTATCCGCATCCGTTTACAGGCCTATCCGCAACTCCTCTTCCCTGTTCCTCTCTCACCTCCTTTCCTATAGCCACTTCGAGCCCCAGACCTTTGAAACCCGCCGCCGCTGACACCCAGGGGGATCGCCGCCCCCTCAGACCTCCGGCGCCGCCTCTGGAAACCCGCATCTCCGACGAACAACACACAACAGTCCCCCCTCCTCGCCATTTCAATTCGCAGCAGTTTTTCCCGAGAAAGATGGCGATGTGTGCGGTTTTCTTCGGTGACCTGGAGTGTGAATACTGAAGGAAGATTAACGGTGAGTTTTCGTCGTTGTAATTAGTTTTTAATTTATAAAAATCAGTTTTTTTTATATAACATTGAATAAAAAAAATTAGTTTTTATAATAAATACATGGCATTGACACAAAGATGGGATTTTTAACATATACAAAAGGTCGGATTTTTAACGATGTAAAGGTCAGATTTTTATAATATGAAAGATGGAATTTTTATAAGTTGAAAAATCTAATTTATATAAGTGGAAAAAATCGAATTTATATGAGTTGACAGATCATATTTTATACAGGTATGAGATATAAAAATATGATTTTTATTAGATGCGAAGGTTAAAAATATAATTTTTATAATAATAGAGAAGTTAAAAATATAATTTTTATACTAGTGGCATATTAAAAATATTATTTTTATATAGGTAGAGTATTAAAAATAGGATTTTTATATAATAGAGATAATAAAAATATAATTTTTATTATAAACAGCGGGACAAGGACTGCATTGGAATTTCAAACCGATCCAGACAGTTCAGCGGTTCAAAAGTAAAGCACGGCGGAGTGGAATCCCCGATGAGAATTTTTCACTTTAAACTTTCTCTTCTAGTTTAAAATATATATTAGGATGCAGACGGTGCTTAATAGCACCCGACACCTGTCGTCCACGGACCATGGACGGCTTGTTTATTTGATTGATGGGTTGTGGAATGACTGAAAAATAAATATTCATGTGTTGAAATAAATTAATTATCGTTAAAAATATAATTTTTAACGTGAATGTTAATAAATAAATATTTATAAACAAATCGGCCGATTTGTTTATATACACTGATTTGACTGATATTGATTGGGACGATAGATTTTACACATCGCTCAACTGCACAAATAAAAATCTGTGTTTGTTGATTTGAAACCCCACACGGGTATTAGGATAAAATACGGCATACACTAATCCCAATAATTAGTTGTATGTCGATCGATCGATTGACGGGCTGTTATAAGCGTTAGATATCTATATTCGATGCTTATACAGTGTAGTGCACTTTGGATGATGGTTGATTATTTACGTTGCTATTATATACTTGTGTTGTATGGAATCCATATAATTAACGTTATATGGTAATTGATTGGGCCTCATTCCAATTGGGAAAATAAAGAGTATTATAATATAAAGATTCATGCGTTGAATAGAATAAATAGTCATGTGTTGACAATGCTCATGTGTAGAGTAAAATGTTTTAACAATAAAATTTACATCTTTATCATATTTAAGATTAGAAACTACTTTACGGTTGGAATCTGGTTAAAAATCAAACGATAGATACCATAATTTTATAAAATATATTTCATAACACAATAGTCATGTGTTGATAATACTCATGTGTTGAGATTAGTCATGTGTTGAAAGAAATATAGATTCATGTGTTGAATAGAAGATATATTCATTTGTTGAATAGAATAACGAATTTATTGAAATATATAAAGCTGTGTTGATTTGAGTTGCGCTATTTTGACATGAACAATATTTATATCGATTATATTCGTTTTTATAATGAATATAGAAAAGGTAGTGATTTTAAAAGATAACGTTTTGAAAATATTATCATTTATATAGTAATGATATGAAATATTCAATTTTGATTTGAAATTGAATATAGAGTTGAAATGGTTTTGAAAACGAATTTAAAACGATTTATAAAATACGTTTTAAAAAGGAAATCGACGAAATATATAATATATATATTATATAATGGCCTGAATAGAACGCGCCGCGCTGCGGTAGTTCGTGCATTTCGACCATTGACTTCGAACGGACATTACGGGAGATCCGACCGTCGGATTCTCCTAAAACCGAAACCGTTGGGTTCGTATCGAAAAAAGATTTCCAATGAATATTAGAAATTTGAAATCTAACGGTTGGATTTGGAATTATGTCCAAATCAAATTTGGAAAAGGTCGCTGTAAGTGCAGTTCGATGGCCGTTGATGGAAATTGATTGTACGGGCCTTGATAAAATTATTAAAAATATCATTAATTTGTGTAAAATCATAAGAAACGAATTGGAAGGAACTAGGATGAAAAACTCTATATTTGAAAGGATAAAAATACATTTTTATCGAAATGAACTAGTTTTGAACTAGAATTAAAATCAATTTATTTTTGAGATAAATAAATTGAATTTGAATTGGTTTTGAAAATAACCAGAATTTCCAATATATATAAAGTGGAAGTGGATTTGAATCGAAATTGTCTTTGGAATATTTCGATGTTGAATTCCGTGATTATACAGATATTGTTATAGGAATTTGAAAGATATATTTATATCGTTATTTCCAATACGATATTTGTTGTTTTCAGAATTTGATATTAAATATAGGCCAATATATTTTCTATTCAGAGCCTTGTATTTAATATCAAATGTGATTTGGGTTTGTCGTGAATCGTGTTTTAGATGACATTGGTTCTTTAACCCAGTTAAAGACAGGATATTGGTTTTTGAGAAGATTAAAACTAAGTGGAGTTTTAATGAATCTTTAATTAGATTGAAATGTGAATTGATAATTTAAATTATCAAATCTGAAAGGTGATCGAGAATGGAGTACCACCAGTTTTGCTCCAAAGCGATAGATAAATCTTTAATTAGATTTGAACGTGAAATGGTAATTAATTTTACTGATAACACTGTGGTGTTAGATATGGAGTATTACCAGTTTTGCTTCAGGGGATGAATAGGTTGGGATTGGGAAATAAAATAAATAATTACTTCGGTGTGGTTCGCTAATCCTGACTAGTTTGGAAAACCATAATACGTTTTGAAATGATATCCAAAAGGAAGATTAAAGAATAAATTTAGAAGAATTTATCTTTGATAAAATGAATGGGAACCTATTCCCTAATGATGTGAAAATTTGAATAAAAAAATATTCTGAATTGGAATGAGGCATATGTTGTGTTTGTGTAACACGTGTTTATTATATACGCGGGTTATTCGGAAAGGTCGAGTTTATACCCATTCTGAATAACCGATTCGACGATAAGTCGAAGATGAAGACGGTGGTTGAAGACCATAAGTCTTCACGTCGTTTGGGTGATTACTGATGATCTTGATTGGGCTGTACACCCAAGAGGAGGGAAACAGTTGGTGATCGTCTAGACGTACTTGGAGATCGATGGATATGCGAGGAAAGTGCCTCCGGTTTCGTTTAGACCCAGAACGAACTTGTAAATGGACTGTGTGTCTGACATTGGATTTTATTCTATGTTAATTGATCTCTATTAAATATACATCTGTTTGGCGGTGGAGAATTTATTCTCTTGCTTAACGCCCTTCTCTGAGATGTACGAGCTTAGAGGTTGTATATCGATAGACATCAGTCGCATGGCATGAATTGCCTGTGTGGCACGCCTAAGTGGCAATTGATCAAGGCTTCTGTTGAAAAGCAAAGTCTTGTGGTTGATGATCAAAGCACGGCCTGTGTGGCGCAGCTTTGTGTATAGCGTGAATTCACGAGCCTCACACCTCGGTATGAGTAAAAAACGGGATAAGGACCCAAGAAGTGCACGACGTTTCTTTCTAGCTAGTGGTGGTGTCAGTGCTTAAACTGGCAGACATTTATATACTTTTCACCTGGGTGGTTGTTGGAATGCGAGGCGCCTCGGATATAGGTCTGTTAGGACCGGGAAATGTGTGTTTAGGAATTGCCAATCCTCAAAAGTAAGAGAGGACCGGCCTTGGAGGTTCCAAATGATCATAGTGGGGTCCTGAGACATCTGCTAGAGTGTCTCGAATCGGAGAGGAGCTTGCCCCTTGCCTCGACTCATGATGGATTCCAATTTCCAATACGTGATATTTCGGTTTTATTTGTAGAACCTAGTAGGGCGACATAGTGGTATGGGTCATTCATGCCGCCTATGATTGATATTTATGATTGAAATTGTTTTGACACTATACATTTATTATAGTATCAAATAATTTGTTTTTAACGTATCAAGCATGCTTTGGCTATTATAAGGTAAAAACCCTATCCTCCGGCTTGCATTGCATTGTGTGATGGGACCTGGGTCTTATAATAACTTCATCTTTCTTTATTTAGCATTGCGCTGTTTGTTTTAGACACTGGTATTCTTGGGAGGAAACCCGTTCCGTGTTATACAGCGTGGTCCCTTGATTTACCAAACTTTAAAAACCAATATTAATAACTGTTTTAGTTCTCACACCAGTCACATGACTGACCTGGAGTTTATTGTTTTAACCTAAACTCTGGGTGCCCCTATTTTCTATACGGGCAGCTAGTAGTTTTGGTTTTGCAGATTTATATTCACAAGAACCTAGTTTACAACTGGAATGATATCCGGAAAGCTCTGTATCCTTATATCTCTTTCAGTTGTGTTTTTTATTATTTTTCCGTTGCAGTACTATATTTAAATCTTTGCTATTCTTTGTTGTATAATATTTATTCATACTCTGTTTATTCTTGTATCTGATGGAATTGTTGTAATTAACAATGAAATGTTCTTCTGTTTGCATTTCGATGTGTCTTGTTCTCAAGGCAATTCGTGCTTTCCTTCACGGGGAAGTTTGGGTCGCTACAGTTGGTATCAGAGCTTTGGTTTACAGAGTTCGAGAACAAGGCACATTAGAACCATACGAAAGAATTCATCAGATATTGGATTAGTAATATCCATTTAGAATGACTCATTAGAGATAGGATCAGTAATGTCCTAGAATGAGTGTGAAGGGTATATTTTTCAAATGAAAACAATATTGTTTTGAAAATTTAAATCATTTTATACGTATTTGAATATTTATTTATATTGAATTTGGACAATCCAATATATAAAGATTTTGCATATGCGCGTCATGAACGTATATTCGAAGTTTTAATATACTGGATAGATATAGATTCGCACCCTAGTCGCTCGGGGATAATTCTGGTGATGTCCGAACATCATCAATATTTATATTCGTGTTTCGAAGGTGTGATATCTATATATTTCCATTAGACTGGTGTGAGAACCAAAACTAGATAGGTTTATTGTTGTGATTGGCATCAAAAACATGATTTTCTGTACATGTAGTAAAGTTATGAATTGGAAACGTTAAATCAACTAATTGAGTGATGGTTGTGTTGTTTGTTTATTTGTTTGATAATTTTGAACCATTTACCCTTATTGAACCGAATATTGAACTGTATTGAAAATTGTTGAAAATGCATGCATATACATGTACTTACATTGAACAGGTCATAGCAAGGAGGTTAGATCAGAGAAATAAAATTGTTTGCCCGACAAATAGGTACATGTTTACCATAATTTACTGTTTTGTTAGGGTGATGATGATTTTGTGAGCTGATTGGCTAGCCGCTTGGCTTTTTCTTTTTCTTTTTGATTGAAGAAGGCCATGGGAGGCTATATGAAATATCCCGAAGTCCCCGGTGTAGGGGAGGTTATGGCGAAATTTTTCAAAAAATTTGGGTGTTAGCCAAATTTTTGAAAAATTTGAAAAGTTTTTAGAGACTGAAAAGTTGAAGAACTTAAGCCGTAAAGAAAATACTGGAAGTTGAGTTGAATAGTTAAACAACTTTCGGCTTCGTTCTTTTTCGGGGACGAAAAGTTTTAAGTGGGGGAGATTGTAACAACCCGGAAATCTGAGCCAGTTTAAAATTTTTATTTTGGCAATTTTAATGAATTTTGAACATTTAAAATGAATTATTTTAAATAATATCGACAAGAAATTTATTTCGAATAGAATTAGAATGTATATATTTATATGCATCGCCATTAGAATATAAATAATTATATATAATTATAAAAGGAATTGAAAATGGCGCGGTAGTTCGATAATTCGATTTCAAATTTCAATTGAACATACCGGGTGCAAAATAAACCGGATTTCGATGAAACCAAAAATAATAGAATCTAATTGAGAATTTCTTTCCAACGAATCCGAAAAATTGAAATTTCATAGCGGGAATCGAAAGATAATCCTAGTTGAAAATTCAGAATAGTCGCTATGGAATTCGGGCCCTTAAAAATGGAAATTTTGCAAACGACCTCGGATTTCGATGAAACCACTTTTGTTGGGTCCGTGATGTCAAATTATTGCTAGGTTCCAAAATTCATAATTTTCTGAATTAATATGTGAGCGTGGCGAAGTTAAACGTGTTTTAATAGTTTCAGTTGAATTCGGTCGACCAGAAAATGGCCATTTTTCAAACGGTCTCAAAATTTGAGGAAACTAGTTTTGTTAGGACCGTATCGTCAATACGAAGCTAGAAATAATTTTTCTGGAATTTTCTAAGACTGTATGTAGCCCTGGTAAATTGAAATGTACGTTCAAATTGAATATATATATATTTATATTTTAATTTGAACGGAAGCTGATCGTAACGATCGAATTGCCTACGTGGCATATCCCATTGTGTTCGGAATGGGGGTAATTAGCTAGGGGCGACAGTCATTGGGTTTGATTTCGTGTTTGGATGGAAAGTAAACTTTAAAGGAGAATTAAAGTAAATTGAATAATAAATAAATATATAATAACTCCCTCACCTCTCTCTCTATTCTCTCTCCTCTCAGAACAGATCGGGAAAAAAAACCGTGCCTTAAATCGCCTACCGCCTTTGCCCTCCGCCGCGGCCCCCTCGAGTGGCACCGCCGCCGTCCATCGCCTTCCCCCCTCCTCCGCAACTCCTCTTCCCTGTTCCTCTCCCTCCTCCTTTCCTACAGCCACTTCGAGCCCCAGACCTTTACAACCCGCCGCCGCTGACACCCAGGGGAATCACCGCCCCCTCAGACCTCCGGCGCCGCCTCTGGAAACCCGCACCTCCGACGAACAACACACAACAGTCCCCCCTCCTCGCCATTTGAATTCGCAGCATTTTTTCCCAAGAAAGATGGCGATGAGTACGGTTTTCTGCGGTGACCTGGAGCGTGAATACTGAAGGAAGATTAACGGTGAGTTTTCCTCGTTGTATTTAGTTTTGAATTTATAAAAATTAGTTTTTTTTATATAACGTAGAATAAAAAAATTAGTTTTTACAATAAATACATAGCATTGACACAAAGATGGGATTTTTAACATATACAAAAGGTCAGATTTTTAACGATGTAAAGGTCGGATTTTTATAATATGAAAGATGGAATTTTTATAAGTTGAAAAATCGAATTTATATAAGTGGAAAAAATCGAATTTATATGTGTTGAAAGATCATATTTTATATAGGTATGAGATATAAAAATATGATTTTTATTAGATAAGAAGGTTAAAAATATATTTTTTATAATAATAGAGAAGTTAAAAATATAATTTTTATACTAGTGGCATATTAAAAATATTATTTTTATATAGGCAGAGTATTAAAAATAGGATTTTTATATAATAGAGAAAATAAAAATATAATTTTTATTATAAACAGCGGGACAAGGACTGCATTGGAATTTCAAACCGATCCAGACAGTTCAGCGGTTCGAAAGTAAAGCACGGCGGAGTAGAATCCCCGGTGAGAATTTCTTAATTTAAATTTTCTCTTCTAGTTTAAAATATATATTAGGATGCAGACGGTGCTTAATAGCACCCGACACCCGTCGTCCACAGACCATGGACGGCTTGTTTGTTTGATTGATGTGTTGTGAAAATTGATTGTGTTGTGGAATGATTGAAAAATAAATATTCATGTGTTGAAATAAATTAATTATCGTTAAAAATATTATTTTTAATGCGAATGTGAATAAATAAATATTTAAAAACAAATCGGCTGATTTGTTTATATACACTGATTTGACTGATATTGATTGGGACGATAGATTTTACACATCGCCCAACTGCACAAATAAAAATCTGTGTTTGTTGATTTGAAACCCCACACGGGTATTGGGATAAAATACGGCATACACTAATCCCAATAATTAGTTGTATGTCGATCGATCGATTGACAGGCTGTTATAAGCGTTAGACATCTATATTCGATGCTTATACAGTGTAGTGCACTTTGGATGATGGTTGATTATTTGCGTTGCTATTATATACATGTGTTGTATGGAATCCATATAATTAACGTTATATGGTAATTGGTTGGACCTCATTCCAATTTGGAAAATAAAGAATGTTATAATATAAAGATTCATGTGTTGAATAGAATAAATAGTCATGTGTTGACGATGCTCATGTGTTGAGGATATTCATGTGTTGAGTAAAATGTTTTAACAATAAAATTTACATCTTTATCATATTTAAGATTAGAAAGTACTTTACGGTTGGAATCTGATTAAAAATCAAATGATAGATACCATAATTTTATAAAATATATTACATAACACAATAGTCATGTGTTGACAGTACTCATGTGTTGAGATTAGTCATGTGTTTAAAGAAATATAGATTCATGTGTTGAATAGAAGATATATTCATTTGTTGAATAGAATAACGAATTTATTGAAATATATAAAGCCGTGTTGATTTGAGTTGCGCTATTTTGGTATGAACGATATTTATATCGATTATATTCGTTTTTATAATGAATATAGAAAAGGTAGTGATTTTAAAATATAACGTTTTGAAAATATTATCATTTATATAGTAATGATATGAAATATTCAATTTTGATTTGAAATTGAATATAGAGTTGAAATGGTTTTGAAAACGAATTTAAAACGACTTATAAAATACGTTTTAAAAAGGAAATCGACGAAATATATAATATATATATATATTATATATATAATGGCATGAATAGAACACGCCGCGCTGCGGTAGTTCGTGAATTTCGACCTTTGACTTCGAACGGACATTACGGGAGATCCGACCGTCGGATTCTCCTAAAACCGAAACCGTTGGGCTCGTATCGAAAAAAGCTTTCCAATGAATATTAGAAATTTGAAATCTAACGGTTGGATTTGGAATTATGTCCAAATCAAATTTGGAAAAGGTCGTTGTAAGTGCAATTCGGTGGCCGTTAATGGAAATCGACTGTACGGGCCTTGATAAAATTATTAAAAATATCATTAATTTGTGTAAAATCATAAGAAACGAATTGGAAGGAACTGGGATGAAAAACACCATATTTGAAAGGATAAAAATAGATTTTTATCGAAATGAACTAGTTTTGAACTAGAATTAAAATCAATTTATTTTTGAGATAAATAAATTGAATTTGAATTGGTTTTGAAAATAACCAGAATTTCCGATATATATAAAGTGGAAGTGGATTTGAATCAAAATTGTCTTTGGAATATTTCGATGTTGAATTAAGTGATTATACAGATATTGTTATAGGAATTTGAAAGATATATTTATATCGTTATTTCCAATACGATATTTGTTGGTTTCAGAATTTGATATTGAATATAGGTCGATATATTTTCTATTCAGAGCCTTGTATTTAATATCAAATGTGATTTGGGTTTGTCGTGAATCGTGTTTTAGATGACATTGGTTCTTTAACCCAGTTAAAGACAGGATATTGATTTTTGAGAAGATTAAAACTAAGTGGAGTTTTAATGAATCTTTAATTAGATTGAAATGTGAATTGATAATTTAAATTACCAAATCTGAAAGGTGATCGAGAATGGAGTACCACCAGTTTTGCTCCAAAGCGATAGTTAAATCTTTAATTAGATTTGAACGTGAAATGGTAATTAATTTTACCGATAACACTGTGGTGTTAGATATGGAGTATTACCAGTTTTGCTCCAGGGGATGAATAGGTTGGGATTGGGAAATAAAATAAATAATTACTTCGGTGTGGTTCGCTAATCCTGACTAGTTTGGAAAACCATAATACGGTTTGAAATGATATCCAAAGGAAGATTAAAGAATAAATTTAGAAGAATTTATCTTTGATAAAATGAATGGGAACCTATTCCCTAATGATGTGAAAATTTGAATAAAAGAATATTCTGAATTGGAATGAGGCGTATGTTGTGTTTGTGTAACACGTGTTTATTATATACGCAGGTTATTCGGAAAGGTCGGGTTTATACCCATTCTGAATAACCGATTCGACGATAAGTCGAAGATGAAGACGGTGGTTGAAGACCAGAAGTCTTCACATCGTTTGGGTGATTACTGATGATCTTGATTGGGCTATACACCCAAGAGGAGGGAAACAGTTGGTGATCGTCCAGACGTACTTGGAGATCGATGGATATGCGAGGAAAGTGCCTCCGGTTTCATTCAGATCCAGAACGAACTTGTAAATGGACTGTGTGTCTGACATTGGATTTTATTCTATATTGATTAATCTCTATTAAATATACATCTGTTTGGCGGCGGAGAATTTATTCTCTTGCTTAACGCCCTTCTCTGAGACGTACGAGCTTAGAGGTTGTATATCGATAGACATCAATCGCATGGCATGAATTGCCTGTGTGGAACGCCTAAGTGGCAATTGATCAAGGCTTCTGTTGAAAAGCAAAGTCTTGTGGTTGATGATCAAAGCATAGCCTGTGTGGCGCAGCTTTGCGTATAGCATAAATTCACGAGCCTCACACCTCGGTATGAGTCAAAAACGGGATAAGGACCCAAGAAGTGCACGACGTTTCTTTCTAGATAGTGGTGGTGTTAGTGCTTAAACTGGCAGACATTTATATACTTTTCACCTACGTGGTTGTTGGAATGCGAGGCGCCTCGGATATAGGTCTGTCAGGACCGGGAAACGTGTGTTCAGGAATTGCCCCATGCCTCGACTCATGATGGAATCCAATTTCCAATACGTGATATTTCGGTTTTATTTGTAGAACCTGGTATGGCGACATAGTGGTATTGGTCATTCATGCCGCCTATGATTGATATTTATGATTGAAATTGTTTTGACACTATACATTTATTATAGTATCAAATAATGTGTTTTTATCGTATCAAGCATGCTTTGGCTATTATAAGGTAAAAACCCTATCCTCCGGCTTGCATTGCATTGTGTGATGGGACCTGGGTATTATAATAGCCTCATCTTTCGTTATTTAGCATTGCACTGTTTGTTTTATGCACTGGTATTCTTGGGAGGAAACCCGTTCCGTGTTATACGGCGTGGTCCCTTGATTTACCGAACTTTAAATACCAATATTAATAACTGTTTTAGTTCTCACACCAGTCACATGACTGACCTGGAGTTTATTGTTTTAACCTAAACTCTGGGTGCCCCTATTTTCTATACGGGCAGCTAGTAGTTTTGGTTTTGCAGATTTATATTCACAGGAACCTGGTTTACAGCTGGAATGATATCCGGAAAGCTCTGTATCCGTATATCTCTTTTAGTTGTGTTTTGTATTATTTTTCTGCTGCAGTACTATATTTAAATCTCTGGTATTCTTTGTTGTATAATATTTATTCATACTCTGTATATTCTTGTATCTGATGGAATTGTTGTAATTAACAATGAAATGTTCTTCTGTTTGCATTCCGATGTGTCTTGTTCTCAAGGCAATTCGTGCTTTCCTTCACGGGGAAGTTTGGGTCGCTACAGTTGGTATCAGATCTTTGGTTTACAGAGCTCGAGAACAAGGCACATTCGAACCATACGAAAGAATTCATCAGATATTGGATTAGTAATATCCATTTAGAATGACTCATTAGAGATAGGATCAGTAATGTCCTAGAACGAGTGTGAAGGGTATATTTTTCAAATGAAAACAATATTGTTTTGAAAATTTAAATCATTTTATACGTATTTGAATATTTATTTAGATTGAATTTGGACAATCCAATATATAAAGATTTTGCATATACGCGTCATGAACGTATATTCGAAGTTTTAATATACTGGATAGATATGGATTCGCACCCTAGTCGCTCGGGGATAATTCTGGTGATGTCCGAACATCATCAGTATTTATATTCGTGTTTCGAAGGTGTGATATCTATATATTTCCATTAGACTGGTGTGAGAACCAAAACTAGATAGGTTTATTGTTGTGATTGGCATCAAAAACATGATTTTCTGTATATGTAGTAAAATTATGAATTGGAAACGTTAAATAAACTAATTGAGTGATGGTTGTGTTGTTTGTTCATTTGTTTGATAATTTTGAACCATTTACCCTAATTGAACCGAATATTGAACTGTATTGAAAACTGTTGAAAATGCATGCATATACATGTACTTACATTGAACAGGTCATAGCAAGGAGGCTAGATCAGAGAAATAAAATTGTTTGCCCGACAAATAGGTACATGTTTACCATAATTTACTGCTTTGTTTGGGTGATGATGATTTTGTGAGCTGATTGGCTAGCCGCTTGGCTTTTTCTTTTTCTTTTTGATTGAAGAAGGCCATGGGAGGCTATATGAAATATCCCGAACTCCTCGGTGTAGGGGAGGTTATGGCGAAATTTTTCGAAAATTTAGGGTGTTAGCCAAATTTTTGAAAAATTTGAAAAGTTCTTAGAGACTGAAAAGTTGAAGAACTTAAGCCGTAAAGAAAATACTGGAAGTTGAGTTGAATAGTTAAACAACTTTCGGCTTCGTTCCTTTTCGGGGACGAAAAGTTTTAAGTGGGGGATATTGTAACAACCCGGAAAATCTGAGCCAGTTTAAAATTTTTATTTTGGCAATTTTAATGAATTTTGAACATTTAAAATGAATTATTTTAAATAATATCGACAAGAAATTTATTTCGAATAGAATTAGAACGTATATATTTATATGCATCGACGTTAGAATATAAATAATTATATATAATTATAAAAGGAATTGAAAATGGCGCAGTAGTTCGATAATTCGATTTCAAATTTCAATTGAACATACCGGGTGCAAAATAAACCGGATTTCGGCGAAACCAAAAATAATAGAATCTAATTGAGAATATCTTTCCAACGAATAAGAAAAATTGAAATTTCATAGCGGGAAAAGATACGCCCAATTGAAAATTCAAAATAGTCGCTATGGAATTCGGGCCCTTAAAATGGAAATTTTGACCTCAGATTTCGATGAAACCACTTTTGTTGGGTCCGTGATGTCTGAAAAGTCCGAGTGTGTACGACTTGTGCAGGATCTATAATATGGCTATGCGGAATGTATGTGATAACTTAAGCTATTCAATAGTTATGCTAATAAATATTCGCAAACAATATATATATCACAAATAATTATAAATGCAGTAAAGTAAAGTAAAGTAGAGTAACAACACCAGGATTTTTATACTGGTTCGGACCTCCAGTCCTACGTCCAGTCCCGAAGCTCCTCTTCGGCTTTTTACTAAACAACACCCTCGCTTCACCCGGAGGAACAGGTTCACAACACTACTTGATTTACGGGCTACAAGTTTACCCACTTGATTTCACGGGCTACAAGCTTACCCACTTGATTTCACGGGCTACAAGCTTACCCACTTGATTTTACGAGCTACAAGCTTACCCACAAGACGTTTACAAGAGTTTGACCTTGAATGTGTTCTTTCTTCAACACTGATTAGTCAATGATTGAGTACAACCTTCCTATAATCTTATCCTCAAGTATATGAATTAAATGCGAAGATTTGAAGGAAGTTAGTTGCTTGTTGAATCAAAATATGAGAAATATTATCAAGTATTCAATAAGTAACTTGAATTTGGTAGCTTTTTAGAATGCAAGAGTATTTAGAAAGTAAGATCAGAAATCAGAGCAAGAATTGGTGATTTGGATGAATGAAAGATGATGTATTTATAGCAAATGAGAAGTTGTAATTATTAGTGAAAAGTTGCAATCAAAAGGAGTGATTTTTAATGAAGAGAAATGGATGCAACTTTTCAAGAAAGAAGATGTCTCTTCATGAAATTCAAAAATAGGTCGACAGGAAAAATTAATAGGTTGACAGGTTTTTGACCGTTATTTCAAAAAGCTGTTGACCTGTTAATTTTAACAGGTTGACCTGTTAAGTTTAAAAAGCTGTTGACCTGTTAGTTTTAACAGGTTGACAGGATTTTGTCAATGTACATAAAAAATGAGTTTTCATGTATATTTTTGAAGAGAATAAGAAGTATGATTATTTGAGGATAGATTTTAACATAAATAACTCTAAAATAACCATCTTCTAACCTATAAAACATTGAGTCTTCTTTTTGTCGATCATGAAGCTCCTTCTTGTCATTAATCAAAATAAGCATTGAAACCGTTGACTCAACATTCTCCCCCTTTTTGATTGATGACAATATAGCTTGATATTTTAATCTTTATTGCTATCTCCCCCTTTATATATGCTCTGTCTCCCTTTAAACATCTACATATCCATAATCTTAGCTCTATGTCATGATTTCCATTGATCTTTATTTTGTTGTTATCAATCGAAATTCTCGTGTCTCAACATTCTCCCCCTTTTTGATTGATGACAACACCTTGGATTTTCTCCCTTCGAATATAAAGCTCCCCCTGAATTTCTGCAACATTTGTTAGTAAATAATCATACCTTTTGATTCCTGCATTAACAAATGTTAGCACACATATACTTTTACCATATTAAGCACATATATTTTAAATAGTATATGTAAAATATTTCTCCCCCTTTGTCATCGATTAAAAAGAATAAATATCGCAATAACCTCAATAATCGAGAGTAGTATAATTTTAAAATAGTATAAGAAATGGTGTTTGAGTTTGGAATTTGAAACGACGTGTCTTTATAAAAAAAAACAGTTTTCAGAGAGACCGGTCGACCCATAAAATCAAGGCGGTCGACCTAAAAAGTTTCGGGAGAAAATGAAAGAAATAGTACAAAGCGGTCGACCGAAATGTTCAACCGGTCAACCGTTTTCTTGCTGAAACAAAAAACTGGTCAACCTAAAAATGTATACAGGTCGACCTAAAATTTCTCTGTTTCAAAAAACTATGATACCGGTCGACATAATTTTTTGACCGGTCGATCGAAAACTTCTCTGGATTGTGAAAATCAAAACCGGTCGACCTATATTCTTGGACCGGTCAACCTAAAAACTCTCTGGTTTGAAATTCATCTATTTAGGTCGACAGCTTTTTATTTTAGGTCGACAGGATATGTATAAAACTATTTTTTTCGGCTATATTTTGAATGAAATCAATACTCAAACATCATTTTATTAAAATAAAAGAATGTAAACTTATAAAAAAGGAACTAAAAACATTATTAAACGGAATATAAAGAAATCTCCTTAGACCCAATATAATCATTATTTCCTTTTTCTTAAGTGGGACCTGCAAAAAATAAAATTAAGCTCATGGTACCCACTTTTTATGGGGTCCTAAGAGTTAGGTCTTAGGAGTCCAAACCCATAAGGGTCCGGTATCCCCTTTATATAGATAATTTGAATTATTATGAACAGAATCCATAAAATTTTTGATGTATTTGTTCCTAATCAAATTGTTGTTTGTTTTAGGAACCCATATTTTGATAGTCTTGACGTTTTTCTTTTGAAAATTCACAACTGGTTTTGGCTTGGAATATAACAAACTATGATTTTTCTTAGCTTTAGTTTCTTGCACCTTTTTCTTTCTTTTATTACCAAGATGTTTCTTGGTATCTTGTTTCTTATACCCCAAACCATGTTTATTTGTTGCAGACTGTGAACTTTCAATAATCTTTGTCAAATTTTCTCAACCTTTGTTGAAGTTAGAAACATTTTGAGTAATGTCATCTAACTTAGTTTGTAAGCTAGCTTTTTCTAGGTCTAGAATTTTGACTTTTGCCTTAAGCTCATGATTTTCAGCAGTAAGAGCATCATTTTTCTCTTTTTGAGTTTCAATTTCTTGACTCAAAAGAGATAGTTGAGAGTCAATATTTGATGATGATTCTTGAGCCTTTCCAAGTTCCTCTTCTAATATTTTATTTTCATCTTTTAACATATCTCGTTCAAATTCTACTCTACTTAAATCAGCTTGAGCTTGTTTGCATTGTCGTTTCATATCTTTAAATTTATATATCAACTCAGCATTTATATCAAGAACTTATTCAAAAGAAAGAATTTGTACCTCATATTTTTTAGCCATAAAGCATATATTTGCTTGTTCATTATCTGAGTCGCTTTCACTTTCGGATGAAGATGAATCTGAATCATCCCAAGTTACTGAGAATGCCCGTTTCTTTGACTTGTCCTTTTTGTGTTTGAACTTGTCATTTTCTGTCTTCTTCTTTTGTTCTGGACAATCATTTTGCATATGTCCCTTCTTATGACAGTTAAAGCATTCTACATTCGATGATGATGGTCTGTTTGATCCGAACTTCTTTCTGTTGTATCGACTAGCTTTTCGTTGCTTTAAGAATTTTTTGAATCCTTTTGCAATGAATGCTAGATCCTCATCTTCAGAATCTGAGATGTCTTCATCAGCATGAAAAGCTACATTTTTCTTTTCTTCTTTTTGTTCTTTTCGAGCCTGCAAGTTAGCTTCATAGGACATAAGATTTCCTATCAATTCATCTGGCTTCATGGTGGAAAGATCATTAGCTTCTTCTATGGCTAATACTTTTCCTTCCCATTCATTAGTCAGTGAATGTAGGACTGTTGAAACTACATCGAAGTCAGAATATTTTTGTCCTAACCCGATAAGAGCATGATGAATAGTTTGAAACCTTGAATACATCTCATTGATTGTTTCATTTGGCTTCATTTTGAAATTTTGAAATTGACTTTTCAACAAAGCTATTTTTTCTTGTTTAACCTTGTTAGTACCTTCATGAGTGGTCTTTAGTGTTTGCCAAATTTGATAAGCAGTGGTACAGATACTAACACGGTTATACTCATTTTGGTCTAATGCACAAAACAACATATTTATTGCTTTTGCATTTACAGTTGCTGCTGTTTTCTCAGCAGGAGTCCATTCTGCATACTCAGTTGTTGGATTAACTATTTCTTTCTGAGTAGCATTCCAAGCGTCATAACTTGTTGATTGCATATAAAAAGCCATACGTGGTGCCCAATAGCTATAGTTTAGGCCATTAAAGAAAGGAGGTCTTTATGTCGATTGACCTTCAGTGTAAGTGGTGTTACTCGTACTTGCGTTATTTGCCATATTACTAGAATATATCAAATAACTGTGTTACGGTTATATGATGACCTTGCTCTGATACCAATTGAAAAGTCCGAGTGTTTACGACTTGTGCAGGATCTATAATATGGCTATGCGGAATGTATGTGATAACTTAAGCTATTCAATAGTTATGCGAATAAATATTCGCAAACAATATATATATCACAAATAATTATAAATGCAGTAAAGTAAAGTAAAGTAGAGTAACAACACCAGGATTTTTATACTGGTTCGGACCTCCAGTCCTACGTCCAGTCCCGAAGCTCCTCTTCGGCTTTTTACTAAACAACACCCTCGCTTCACCCGGAGGAACAGGTTCACAACACTACTTGATTTACGGGCTACAAGTTTACCCACTTGATTTCACGGGCTACAAGCTTACCCACTTGATTTCACGGGCTACAAGCTTACCCACTTGATTTCACGGGCTACAAGCTTACCCACTTGATTTCACGGGCTACAAGCTTACCCACAAGATGATTACAAGAGTTTGACCTTGAATGTGTTCTTTCTTCAACACTGATTAATCAATGATTGAGTACAACCTTCCTATAATCTTATCCTCAAGTATATGAATTAAATGCGAAGATTTGAAGGAAGTTAGTTGCTTGTTGAATCAAAATATGAGAAATATTATCAAGGATTCAACAAGTAACTTGAATTTGGGAGCTTTTTAGAATGCAAGAGTATTTAGAAAGTAAGATCAGAAATCAGAGCAAGAATTGGTGATTTGGATGAATGAAAGATGATGTATTTATAGCAAATGAGAAGTTGTAATTATTAGTGAAAAGTTGCAATCAAAAGGAGTGATTTTTAATGAAGAGAAATGGATGCAACTTTTCAAGAAAGAAGATGACTCTTCATGAAATTCAAAAATAGGTCGACAGGAAAAATTAATAGGTTGACAGGTTTTTGACCGTTATTTCAAAAAGCTGTTGACCTGTTAATTTTAACAGGTTGACCTGTTAAGTTTAAAAAGCTGTTGACCTGTTAGTTTTAACAGGTTGACAGGATTTTGTCAATGTACATAAAAAATGAGTTTTCATGTATATTTTTGAAGAGAATAAGAAGTATGATTATTTGAGGATATATTTTAACATAAATAACTCTAAAATAACCATCTTCTAACCTATAAAACATTGAGTCTTCTTTTTGTCGATCATGAAGCTCCTTCTTGTCATTAATCAAAATAAGCATTGAAACCGTTGACTCAACAATGTCAAGTTATTGCTAGGTTCCAAAATTCATAATTTTTTGAATTAATATGTGAGCGTGGCGAAGTTAAACATGTTTTAACAGTTTCAGTTGAATTCGATCGACCAGAAAATGGCCATTTTTCAAACAGTCTCAGAATTTGATGAAACTAGTTTTGTTAGGACCGTATCGTCAATACGAAGCTAGAAATAATTTTTCTGGAATTTTCTAAGACTGTATGTAGCCGCGGTAAATTGAAATGTACGTTCAAATTGAATATATATAGATTTATATTTTAAATTGAACGGAAGCTGATCGTAACGATCGAATTGGCCTACGTGGCATATCCCATTGTGTTCGGAATGAGGATAATTAGCTAGGGGTGACAGTCGTTGGGTTTGATTTTGTGTTTGGATGGAAAGTCAACTTTAAAGGAGAATTAAAGTAAATTGAATAATAAATAAATATATAATAACTCCCTCACCTCTCTCTCTATTCTCTCACCTCTCAGAACAGATCGGGGAAAATAAAATAAAATAAAAACGTGCCCTAAATCGCCTACCTCCTTTGCCCTCCGTCGCGGCCCCCTCGAGTGGCACCGCCGCCGTCCATCGCCTTCCCCCCCTCCTCCGCAACTCCTCTTCCCTGTTCCTCTCCCTCCTCCTTTCCTACAGCCACTTCGAGCCCCAGACCTTTGAAATCCGCCGCCGCTGACACCCAGGGGGATCACCGCCCTCACAGACCTCCGGCGCCGCCTCTGGAAACCCGCACGTCCGATGGACAACACACAACAGTCCCCCCTCCTCGCCATTTCAATTCGCAGCAGTTTTTCCCAAGAAAGATGGCGATGTGTGCGGTTTTCTTCGGTGACCTGGAGCGTGAATACTAAAGGAAGATTAACGGTGAGTTTTCCTCGTTGTAATTAGTTTTTAATTTATAAAAATCAGTTTTTTTATATAACATTGAATAAAAAAAATTAGTTTTTACAATAAATACATGGCATTGACACAAAGATGGGATTTTTAACATATACAAAAGGTCGGATTTTTAACGATGTAAAGGTCAGATTTCTATAATATGAAAGATGGAATTTTTATAAGTTGAAAAATCGAATTTATATAAGTGGAAAAAATCGAATTTATATGAGTTGACAGATCATATTTTATACAGGTATGAGATATAAAAATCTGATTTTTATTAGATGCGAAGGTTAGAAATATAATTTTTATAATAATAGAGAAGTTAAAAATATAATTTTTATACTAGTGGCATATTAAAAATATTATTTTTATATAGGTAGAGTATTAAAAATAGTATTTTTATATAATAGAGATAATAAAAATATAATTTTTATTATAAACAGCGGGACAAGGACTGCATTGGAATTTCAAACCGATCCAGACAGTTCAGCGGTTCAAAAGTAAAGCACGGCGGAGTGGAATCCCCGATGAGAATTTCTCACTTTAAACTTTCTCTTCTAGTTTAAAATATATATTAGGATGCAGACGATGCATAATAGCACCCGACACCCGTCGTCCACAGACCACGGATGGCTTGTTTGTTTGATTGATGTGTTGTGAAAATTGATTATGTTGTGGAATGATTAAAAAATAAATATTCATGTGTTGAAATAAATTAATTATCGTTAAAAATATAATTTTTAACGTGAATGTGAATAAATAAATATTTATAAACAAATCGGTCGATTTGTTTATATACACTGATTTGACTGATATTGATTGGGACGATAGATTTTACACATCGCCCAACTGCACAAATAAAAATCTGTGTTTGTTGATTTGAAACCCCACACGGGTATTGGGATAAAATACAGCATATACTAATCCCAATAATTAGTTGTATGTCGATCGATCGATTGATAGGCTGTTATAAGCGTTAGATATCTATATTCGATGCTTATACAGTGTAGTGCACTTTGGATGATGGTTGATTATTTACGTTGCTATTATATACATGTGTTGTATGGAATCCATATAATTAACGTTATATGGTAATTGATTGGGCCTCATTCCAATTGGGAAAATAAAGAATATTATAATATAAAGATTCATGTGTTGAATAGAATAAATAGTCATGTGTTTACAATACCCATGTGTTGAGGATATTCATGTGTTGAGTAAAATGTTTTAACAATAAAATTTACATCTTTATCATATTTAAGATTAGAAACTACTTTACGGTTGGAATCTGATTAAAAATCAAACGATAGATACCATAATTTTATAAAATATATTACATAACACAATAGTCATGTGTTGACAGTACTCATGTGTTGAGATTAGTCATGTGTTGAAAGAAATATAGATTCATGTGTTGAATAGAAGATATATTCATTTGTTGAATAGAATAACGAATTTATTGAAATATATAAAGCCGTGTTGATTTGAGTTGCGCTATTTTGACATGAACGATATTTATATCGATTATATTTGTTTTTATAATGATTATAGAAAAGGTAGTGATTTTAAAATATAACGTTTTGAAAATATTATTATTTACATAGTAATGATATGAAATATTCAATTTTGATTTGAAATTGAATATAGAGTTGAAATGGTTTTGAAAACGAATTTAAAACGATTTATAAAATACGTTTTAAAAAGGAAATCGACGAAATATAATATATATATATATATATATATATAATGGCCTGAGTAGAACGCGCCGCGCTGCGGTAGTTTGTGAATTTCGACCATTGATTTCGAACGGACATTACGGGAGATCCGACCGTCGGATTCTCCTAAAACCGAAACCGTTGGGTTCGTATCGAAAAAAGCTTTCCAATGGATATTAGAAATTTGAAATCTAACGGCTGGATTTGGAATCATGTCCAAATCAAATTTGGAAAAGGTCGCTGTAAGTGCAGTTCGATGGCCGTTGATGGAAATCGACTGTACGGGCCTTGATAAAATTATTAAAAATATCATTAATTTGTGTAAAATCATAAGAAATGAATTGGAAGGAACTGGGATGAAAAACTCCATATTTGAAAGGATAAAAATAGATTTTTATCGAAATGAACTAGTTTTGAACTAGAATTAAAATCAATTTATTTTTGAGATAAATAAATTGAATTTTAATTGGTTTTGAAAATAACCAGAATTTCCAATATATATAAAGTGGAATTGGATTTGAATTGAAATTGTCTTTGGAATATTTCGATGTTGAATTCCGTGATTATACAGATATTGTTATAGGAATTTGAAAGATATATTTATATCGTTATTTCCAATACGATATTTGTTGGTTTCAGAATTTGATATTGAATATAGGCCGATATATTTTCTATTCAGAGCCTTGTATTTAATATCAAATGTGATTTGGGTTTGTCGTGAATCGTGTTTTAGATGACATTGGTTCTTTAACCCAGTTGATTTTTGAGAAGATTAAAACTAAGTGGAGTTTTAATGAATCTTTAATTAGATTGAAATGTGAATTGATAATTTAAATTATCAAATCTGAAAGGTGATCGAGAATGGAGTACCACCAGTTTTGCTCTGAAGCGATAGTTAAATATTTAATTAGATTTGAACGTGAAATGGTAATTAATTTTACCGATAACACTGTGGTGTTAGAAATGGAGTATCACCAGTTTTGTTCCAGGGGATGAATAGGTTGGGATTGGGAAATAAAATAAATAATTACTTTGGTGTGGTTCGCTAATCCTGACTAGTTTGGAAAACCATAATACGGTTTGAAATGATATCCAAAGGAAGATTAAAGAATAAATTTAGAAGAATTTATCTTTGATAAAATTAATGGGAACCTATTCCCTAATGATGTGAAAATTTGAATAAAAGAATATTCTGAATTGGAATGAGGCGTATGTTGTGTTTGTGTAACATGTGTTTATTATATACGCGGGTTATTCGGAAAGGCTGGCTTTATACCCATTCTGAATAACCGATTCGACGATAAGTCGAAGATGAAGACGGTGGTTGAAGACCGGAAGTCTTCACATCGTTTAGGTGATTACTGATGATCTTGATTGGGCTGTACACCCAAGAGGAGGGAAACAGTTGGTGATCGTCCAGACGTACTTGGAGATCGATGGATATGCGAGGAAAGTGCCTCCGGTTTCGTTCGGACCCAGAACGAACTTGTAAATGGACAGTGTGTCTGACATTGGATTTTATTCTATGTTGATTAATCTCTATTAAATATACATCTGTTTGGCGGTGGAGAATTTATTCTCTTGTTTAACGCCCTTCTTTGAGACGTACGAGCTTAGAGGTTGTATATCGATAGACATTAGTCGCATGGCATGAATTGCCTGTGTGGCACGCCTAAGTGGCAATTGATCAAGGCTTCTGTTGAAAAGCAAAGTCTTGTGGTTGATGATCAAAGCACGGCCTGTGTGGCGCAGCTTTGTGTATAGCGTGAATTCACGAGCCTCACACCTCGTTATGAGTCAAAAACGGGATAAGGACCCAAGGAGTGCACGACGTTTCTTTCTAGCTAGTGGTGGTGTCAGCGCTTAAACTGGCTGACATTTATATACTTTTCACCTGTGTGGTTGTTGGAATGCGAGACGCCTCGGATATAGGTCTGTTAGGACCGGGAAACGTGTGTTCAGGAATTGCCAATCCTCAAAAGTAAGAGAGGACCGGCCTTGGAGGTTCCAAAGGATCATAGTGGGGTCCTGAGACATCTTCTAGAGTGTCTCGAATCGGAGAGGAGCTTGCCCCTTGCCTCGACTCATGATGGAATACAATTTCCAATACGTGATATTTCGGTTTTATTTGTAGAACCTAGTATGGCGACATAGTGGTATGGGTCATTCATGCCGCCTATGATTGATATTAATGATTGAAATTGTTTTGACACTATACATTTATTATAGTATCAAATAATGTGTTTTTTAACGTATCAAGCATGCTTTGGCTATTATAAGGTAAAAACCCTATCCTCCGGCTTGCGTTGCATTGTGTGATGGGACCTGGGTCTTATAATAGCTTCATCTTTCTTTATTTAGCATTGCGTTGTTTGTTTTATGCACTGGTATTCTTGGGAGGAAACCCGTTCCGTGTTATACGGCGTGGTCCCTTGATTTACCGAACTTTAAAAACCAATATTAATAACTATTTTAGTTCTCACACCAGTCACATGACTGACCTGGAGTTTATTGTTTTAACCTAAAGTCTGGGTGCCCCTATTTTCTACACGGGCAGCTAGTAGTTTTGGTTTTGCACATTTATATTCACAGGAGCCTGGTTTACAGCTGGAATGATATCCGGAAAGCTCTGTATTCGTATATCTCTTTCTGTTGTGTTTTGTATTATTTTTCCGCTGCAGTACTATATTTAAATCTCTGATATTCTTTGTTGTATTATATTTATTCATACTCTGTATATTTTTGTATCTGATGGAATTGTTGTAATTAACAATGAAATGTTCTTCTGTTTGCGTTCCGATGTGTCTTGTTCTCAAGGCAATTCGTGCTTTCCTTCACGGGGAAGTTCAGGTCGCTACATTATTGTTTTTATTGATTTGGATTAAAATTTCCAAATCAAGAAAATAATAATTTTGTTATGATAAATTGCGTTAGATGCCCAACTCAACATCAACACACTATTTGGATTAATTTTGTTGAACTGATTTATGTCATCAATTCAATATAAAAATATTATCTCGATCATATTAGTTGAATTGAATAAATTGTCAATTCAATATTCAAAATATCCTTTTAACATTTTGAGCATTGAAATAAGATTATCAATTTAACATAAAACATTAATTTATCATTCTTTTTTTGTATTGAAATAGAATTGTCAATACAATGAAAAAAAATGTATCAGTTTTTGACTATATCATTGAATTGAGAAAAAAGTTCTTTTATTTGCATTTCTTTTATGCAAATATATTTAGGAAAATAAATTGTTCTTTTATTTGCATTTCTTTTATGCAAATATATTTAGGAAAATAAATTGTTCTTTTATTTGCATTCATTTATGCAAATATATTTAGAGAAAACAAAATGTCCTTTTATTTGCATTCATTTATGCAAATATATTTAGAGAAAACAAAATGTCCTTTTATTTGCATTCATTTATGCAAATATATTTAGAGAAAACAAAATGTCCTTTTATTTGCATTCATTTATGCAAATATATTTAGAGAAAACAAAATGTAGTTTTATTTGCATTCACTTATGCAAATATATTTAGAGAAAATAAAATGTACTTTTATTTGCATTCATTTATATAAATATATTCGGAGAAAATAAAAGGTTCTTTTATTTAAATTCTTTTATGCAAAATATGCATAGAAAAATAAAATGTTCTTTTATTTGCATTCTTTTATGCAAATAAACTTTGAATATAAAATATCCCTTTTATTTGCATTCACTAATGCAAATTATACATTGAAATAAGAAAATCATTTTTTTTTTTTTTGCAATTTTAGATGCAAACAAAACATTAGAATTAAAATCATATTTTTTGTTTGCAATTTTAGATGCAAACAAAACATTAGAATTAAAATCATATTATTGTTTGCAATTTTAGATGCAAACAAAACATTAGAATTAAAATCATATTTTTGTTTGCAATTTTAGATGTAAACAAAACATTAGAATGAATATACATTTTTATTCTGTATATTGGATAGAAATAAAATGATTTAAAAGGTGACATTTTTGTTTGCATGTTTAGATGCAAATAAATAACATAGAAAAGATTTCATTTTATTTGCATGTTTAGATGCAAATAAATAACATAGAAAAGATTTCATTTTATTTGCATGTTTTGATGCAAAAATCAACACTGTAGGAGGAAGTTGCATTTTGTTACAAAACATCATAATATAAGAATTGATTTAAATGTTGAAATGTTTATTGTCACTTTAATTGCAGTAAAATAGTAAAATCGCCAAATGATGTATATTTCTATTTATATACAAATTAAAATTTAACGAATCGCGCGCGGTTGTTCACGTTTCGGCAATTGTAACTTTAAACGACTATACCGTAAGATCCAACCGTTGGATTTTCTCAAAACTGGAACCGTTAGGACCGCTTTGGGAAGATCTTTCCGATGATATAAACTTTATCAAAATACAACGGTTAGATTTCAAGATAAGTGTAAATCAAATTTTGGGAAAAACAGTGCCATGGCCGCCCATTGGCCCGAAGCGACGTTAAATTATATTGAGCTATTTCTAAATATATAAAAATAGCGAAAAATCATTATAAAGTAATATTAACGATATCAAATGGTTTAAATGATTATAATTCGAAAATTATTTGAAAAGACCGAGTTCATCTCATTTAAAATAATTTTACAGCGATTTAAAATCGAAGACGGCGATTGAAGACCGGCGGTCTTCACGTCGAAAGGATAGCTACTGATGTCTGGCATTGGCTAGCTACCAATAAAGGGTTAAAGTGGTAGTTGTTCAGACGCACTTGTTGATCGTCCGGATACGCGAGCACTTTGGTGACTCCGGTTTCGTTCAGACCCAAAACGGACTTGTAAATGGATGCATGCCCGACATTGATTTTCGTGCCATGTAATTTAATTGATATCTATTAATATATTTCTGAGGTGGCGGAGGATTTATCCTCTTGCTAAACACCCTTCTTTGAGACGCACAAGCTCGAAGGTTATATATTGGTAGTTATCGATCGCATGGTATGGACTGTCAATGTGACATGCCAAGATGCAATTGATCGGGGATTTTGTTGAAAAGCAGAGCCTTGTAGATGATGATCAAAGCATAGCCTGTTTGGGCATAGCTTTGTGTATTACATTACCTCACGAGCCTCACACCCCGGTAGAGTCAAAAACGGAGCAAGGGAACGTAGGGAGTGCACACGTTTCTTTCTAGCTAGAAGTGGTGTTTAGGTTTAACACGACACGACATTTTACTTATGTGGTTGATGGAATGAGGCGCCTCGGATTTTTATTGGCCGCAATGGCCAATTTATAGGTCCAATAGGATCGGGAAGCATGTTCAGGAATTGTCAATCCACTAAAGTATTTGTGGACCGGCCCTGCAGGATCCAAGGGTTCGCCAGCGTCCGAATCCTGAGAAATTGCTAGAGTGTCTCGAATCGGTCAGGAGATCGTTCCTAGTCTTGACTCATGATGGAAACCAACATCCAATATGACATTACGGTCTTGATTGTAATTCTATATATGGCGACATAGTAGGATGGGGTACTATGCCGTCTAGGATTAATACATTTACTTTGAAGTATTTTAAACCGTATTAGACACAAATAATAATATTAAAAATATTATTTTCCACGTAACAAGCATTTTTTATCATTATAAGGTAAAACTCTATCCTCCGTTTGTGTTGCATTGTGTGATGGGACTTGAGTCTTATAATGATTTCATTTTTCTAAAAAGCATTGTGTTGTTTTTGACTTATAAATTTATAAAACTTATGCACTGGCAATCCAATGGAATTAAACTCGTTCCATGATAGCGGCGTGGTCCAGTGATTAGCCATATTATTAGCTAGTTAGATTTCTCATACCAGTCCCATGACTGACTCGTAGTTTGTTTCACTTTGCAAACTCGGGTGCCCTCTTTCCACACGGGTAGCCAATTGACAAGTTTCAGGTAGGGCTGATTTCTGGACTCAAGCTTGTTGCTGAAGATGTTGCAAGATCCTTTCTTTTTATCTTTATTTTCTTGAGATTTGAGACAGTATTGGATATTGATGTATTTTGGGAGATTGAGACTTCATTTCTTTCCCTGCTTTAGACATCTGTTTTTGCTAAGTGTATTCTGTACTGCGTACTCTGATGTTCTGTGATGATGGTTGTGATGACATTTCATTTCCGCTGCAATGATTTATATGTTCTGCTATGTAACTGTGATCTGTTATTGTTCTAATTTTGTTATACTTCTATGATTATCCTTACTTTCGTTCTACGGTAGTTTGGGTCATCACATTTGGTATCAGAGCTAAAGGTTAACCTTAGCATTTGGAGTATAACATTTTTAGAACAATTCGTCTTAATAGAATCAATAGTATTCTAAGACGTGTAGCTCGTTAGAGATAGGATTAGTAATGTCCTAGAATGAGCACAACGGAATAGCACATATTAATCATTCATTACATCATTATCATTTCGTCATATGTCTCTGTTTTAAAATCTTTCCTTTGAAATTTATCATTTCTCTTGGTTTGACTCTTCCCTTGATGTTACAGACTAATTGAGAGATGAGTACTAGAGCCCGTATTAGAGCGCGAGGTAGAGGTGGGGCAAGAGGACCCGCCCGAGAAAAGACTTCTACAGTACAAGAACGGAGACATGCCTCCCCAGAAATTGAGATACCACCACCACCCTCATGTGCTTTCGATCTTGACAAAGTGGCTAAGAAAATAAAGAATCTAGGAGGTGTGCATTATACTGGCCAAGAAACAGTGACAGAGTCGCAAGAATGGCTTAAGACGGTGGAAAAGATTTTGGAAGGATTAGAGCTCGAGGACCACAGAAACTGATTCATGGCAACTTGGTTTTCTGAAAGGCCAGGCCCAAATTTGGTGGGAAATAGCTGTGGTTGGGGCTAACGAGGCTGATGTGACTTGGGGAAAATTCAAGGAGCTATTCAGTGAGAAATTCATTCCACCCCACGAAGTTGAGCGCCTCCACAATGAGTTCGCCCACCTCCAACAAGGGAGCATGACTATTTCGGAGTATGTTAAGAAATTTGATGATCTTTCCAGATACACCCCAGAATTAACCCAAGACCCGCTGCAGAAAAATAAAAGGTTTATCAATGGTCTAGAAAGGAGGTATCATAACACGGTGACTGCACACATCGAGCGCCCATTTGCTAAGGTAATCGAGATGGCATGAAGATTTGAAGAGATTGATCAGAAGGGTTCCCAGCAGGAGAAAGAAAAGAACCAAGCCAACAGCAAGAAGAAGGAGTCGGACAAGAAAACTGAGGCGGGCAGCTCTTCCACCGCCAAGACCCAGGAGAAGAAGAAGAAAAGAGACATATCCAAAGTCAAGTGCTTCAATTGCCAGAGGATAGGACATTTTGACTACGAGTGCCGAGCTCCGAAGAGGCCCAAAAGGAACGAGTCTGGACCGAGTAAGAGCAGTGGACAGAATCCACGTGGCCTAAGGGAATGTTTCAACTGCCACCAGCCTGGACACCTCATCAAGGATTGCCCTTTGCTCAAGAAATCTCAGGTGGCCCATGCCTACGAAAGAGCGACTGCACCGACTTCTTCAGAAGCAGGTACGCCTGATGTTTTAGGAGGTACCCTTAACATTAAAAACATTCCTATCACAGTTTTGTTTAACACGGGTGCATCTAGAAGTTTCATATCTGTTGATACGATTAAAAAGCTTATATTGAAACCCGGAAAATTCAAAGAACCAATTAGAGCCCATAGTCCGATAGGAGGGTCACTTATACTTGAGCGGTACTGTAGAGTGCCTGTTTCTTACTCTTACTTCCAGTTCCTTTTTGATTTGATCTTTATGAGTTTTTCTGGATACGATATTATACTTGGAATGTACTGGCTAGCGAAATATGAGGCTGAGTTACTTTGTGCTGAAAGAGTAGTTAGAATCAAAACAAAATTTGGAGACATCATTGCTATACCATGCCACGGCTCAACCACAGATAGGAAAGAATTCTATTCTTCTCTAGAAGTCACTCGTGCTTCTATTGAGGATATTCCTATCGTCAGAGACTATGCAGATGTGTTCGAAGAAGTAGACAGCTTACCTCCGTGTAGAGAAATCGATTTCATAATTGACTTAGTCCCTAATGCAAGGCCCGTCGTGCATCCCATTCGAAGAATGTTTCCAAAAGAAAGAGAAGAGCTGAGCAATCAAACCAAGCAGCTTGTGTGGAAGGGTATGATCAGAGCTAGTTTCTTAAGCTGGGGTGCAGCAGCGGTTTTCGTCCCAAAGTCAGACGGTACCCTCGGGTTATGTGTGGACTACCGTGATCTAAATAAGCAGACTCTAAAAAATAAATACCCACCGCCCCGCATTGATGATCTGCTAGACCGCTTGAACGAAGCACGAGCATTCTCTAGGATGGACCTAGCTACAGGTTTCCACCAATTACGCATTGCCGAAGAATGTGTGCCTTTGACAGCTTTCAGAGGACCAAATGTATTTTATGAATGGCTAGTAATGCCATTCGGTCTATGCAATGCTCCAGCATACTTTGTAGATCTGATGAATAGAGTCTTCAGAGATGTTCCAAATAAATTTGTGCTGGTGTTCATCGATGATATTCTCATCTTCTCTAAGTCCACCGCTGAACATGAAAAACATCTGAAGGAAGTCTTGGAGATTTTGCGTAGAAATGTGCTGAAAGCCAAATTCTCCAAATGCATATTCTGGCAAGAAGAGGTGAAATTCCTCGACATGTTGTATCTAAGGAAGGCATCTCTGTAGATCTAGGAAAGATCTTGGCCATCAAAGATTGGAAGCAGTCTACTACGCCCACTGAAGTCAGAAGTTTCTTAGGTCTGGTTGGTTATTATCGGAAATTCGTTAAGGATTTCTCGAGAATATCTTGTCCATTGACGAAGTTGGCTAAGAAGCATACCAAGTTTAAGTGGACACCCGAATGTGAGGCAGCTTTCCAAGAGCTGCAACAGAAATTGATCATTGCTCCTGTGTTGACCATCATCGATGGCAATCAGGATTTGAAAGTCTGGATTGATGCTTCTAGAGAAGGTTATCCTTTCCATCTAAATAAATATGTCAAAAAATGACACTTTTCTAACATCAAGTCTTATTTTAACATGTTATTCTTTTCTCTATTTAAGGTATTGGTGCAGTGCTAATGCAAAGAGGCAAGGTTGTCGCATATGCTAGCCGCCAATTAAAACCACATGAGAAGAATTATGCCACTCATGACCTTGAGCTAATGGCCATAGTATTTTCTTTAAAAATATGGAGGCACTATCTCTTGGGCGAGAAATTCGAGCTATATACGGATCATCAATCCTTGAAGCATTTATTTACCCAAAGAGATTTGAACCTGAGGCAACAGTGTTGGGTTGAATTCCTTGCACCCTATGACCTGGACATCTTATATACTCCAGGGAAAGCCAATGTTGTGGCAGATGCTCTCAGTCGGAAGAATACGGCCGACTCCAAGCTTATCCTTGCCAATCTTATTATCACCCCTACCTTGATCGATAAGATCTCTGCTTTCCAGAAGGGTAATAGATATATTCAAATGATCAGCGAGCGAGTTCGGAAAGGTGAAGCGCCAAGCTTCCAAATAGACAGCAAAGGGACCCTTAGGCTACAAGGGCCAATATGTGTGCCAGATATCCCCGAACTAAGAAGGGAAGTTATGGATGAATGCCACAAGTCTAAGCTCAGCATCCATCCTGGTGTAAGCAAGATGTACCGCGATCTTAAGTGTACTTTCTGGTGGAAGGCGATGAAGAGAGACATCTCGATATATGTTTTTAGATGTCCCACCTGCCAGCAAGTCAAGAGCGATCAGCAAAAGCTAGCAGGTCTATTGCAACCGCTATGGGTTCCAGGTTAGAAATGGGACGAAATTTCTATGGACTTCATTGATGGCTTGCCCCGGACTAGGAAAGGCAATGACAGCATATGGGTGATTGTAGATCGCCTCACAAAGACTGCGCATTTCATTCCTGTCAAATCCAATAGGACAGCTCGAAGTTTGGCACAACTTTATTTCAGAGAGATTGTCAGACTGCATGGAGTTCCCATCAGCATTGTCAGTGACCACGACCTGATATTTGCTAGTAAGTTCTGGGAAGCTTTCCAAGAAGAGTTGGGGACTAAGCTGAATATGAGCACTGCTTACCACCCTCAGACAGATGGCCAGACTAAGAGGGTGAACCGCATATTGGAAGACTTGTTGAGGGCATGCATCTTAGATTTTGGTGGGTCATGGGAAGATCATTTGCACTTGGTCGAATTCTCTTATAATAACAGCTACCAAGCCAGCCTGCAGATGTCGCCATTTGAAGCCTTATACGGCAGGTCATGCCGATCTCCCGCATGTTGGGTGGAACCCGGTAATCGATTGGTATTGGGTCTCGACATGATTCGCGAAGCCTCGGAAAGAGTTGACTTAATTAAGAAGCGATTACTTGCCGCCCAAAGCCGATAGAAGAGCTATGCAGACACTCAGATAAGGGATTTAGAATTCTCTGTTGGTGATCCTGTATACTTGAAGGTTTCCCCACTGAGAGGCGTAGTCTGATTTGGGAAGACAGGGAAATTGGCGCCGAGGTTTATTGGTCCATTTCCTATTCTCGAAAGGATTGGAACTCTCGCCTATAGAGTACAGCTATCTGACTGGTTGCCAGGGGTCCACGATGTATTTCATGTGTCCTAACTCCGGAAGCATGTTCATGAACCAGATTTAGTTGTGTAGGAAGCAGCACAATGAGATTTGGAGATTACCCTGGCCCTAGCAGTGAGAAGGGAGCCAGTGAAGATCGTGGGCAAAGAAACCCGAGTGCTGAGGAATAAGAGGATCCACCTAGTCAAAGTGCAGTGGAGCGGGGATCCTAGAGACTGTACATGGGAGACTGAGGACAACATCAAACAGGCCTATCCCAAGTGCAGAGTGGATATCTCCGAATAGTTTTTGTGTTGAGGTACATTTACAATACCTTGCATTTTCCATTTTGTTCCCTACTTTATCATTATTTCCTTTTCGAGGACGAAAAGATTTTAAGTGGAGGAGATTGTAACAACCCAGAAAATCCGAACCAATTTAAAAATTTTATTTTGGCTATTTCAATAAATTTTGAATAGTTAAAATAATTTATTTTAGATAATAACGATAAAAAGTTTATTATAATCGAAGATGGAACAAATATATTCATTTTGATTTCTAAAGAAATCAAAAATAGTACGGTAGTTTGAAAAGTCAAACCAGTACTTTGACCAAATGTACCGAATTCAAAATTTAACGGATTTTAGCGAAACTAAAAATATCTAAATCTGTTTGAAAATATCTTTTCAACAAATCCGAAAAATCAAAATTTCATAGCGAGAATCAAAAGATATGGCCAATTGAATATTCAAAATGGTTGCTATAGTATAATTTATGGCCCGTATAAAAGGCCATTTTTCAAACGACTTCCGTTTTCGATGAAACCACTTATGTTGGATTCGGAATGTCAAATTATTGTTAGGTTTCAATTTTCATAATATTTCGAATTAATATGTGAGTGTGGCAAACAAAAATGTGTTTTGTCAATTTCAGTTAAATCTGATCGACTTGAAAATAGCCATTTTACGAATAGTCTCAGAATTCGACGAAATTAAATTTTTTAAGACCGTATCGTCAAAACAAAGCCAAAAATAATTTTTCTGGATTTTTCTGAGTTCGTATGTGGCCCCGGTGGATTTAAATAGACGGTCAAATTTATTATTTAAATGATTTAAATAATAATTTTAAGATTTTGGGCTACAGACAGTCGTTTGGCCTAACGAGACCTAGCCCATTGGATCCGGAATAGGGGCTATTGGCTAGGGTCACCTTCGGTTGGACTGAAATCGGATTTATTTGAGTGATATGGTTTTATTTGTAAAAATCACATTAAAATATTATAAATAATTCAAAGAAAACCCTAAACACTATTCATCATTCTTCCAGTTGCCGCTCATACCAAATCCACGGCCGAAAATTATCCAACCTTCCTCCTCTACAATCTATTAATCCTTACATCGAAATCACTTACTCCAGTTCAGACTTTTGTAGAGATTTTCATTCTCTACACATCCATACGGTTAACCCTACTAGAAAGTGGGTATTTCGCCTGAACCAGACCCGAGAACGGGCCGACTTTGGACCGCCGCCGCACCCCCCTCACTCGACCAAGCTCCGTCGCACTCAGGCCGCCGACGTGTGCCTACAAGGCCGTCGAGACCCCGCCATCCGATCATCCTCTCGCTGACTGTGTTGGTCGGAAAATTCAAACCTAATTCTGAACTTAAGTATGAAGTTGCGGCCGAGGGTTTCAGAGGTAGAAGATGGATTAATTTCTAATTATTTAATTTATTTAATTAATTTAAATATTGTGAAACTTGTAAAAGTTGTATCTAATACATACGTTATCGAAACTGAACAATTTCAGATCCTATTCGATCGTGAAACTGAGATCTACGCTGCTGTCCAGACTAGATCCAAATCCGAGCAGTTCAAATTTTGGACAAATTCGCGTTACGACTGTGAGAATTCTTCATTTACATAATTAATTAATTATTAAATTTAATTGTTATGTGATGATTGAATGTATATAATTTAGATCTGTTATATGATGATATCGTAGACGTTTTATCTGTTGTTATTGATGTATAATCACAGATTTGGTTGTGTTTAAATAAAATAATCACGTTGTTTATTTATTTATTTGGATTAGAATTTCCAAATCGATAAAATAATCGCCATGTCATGTTAAATGACATTTGATTGGAATTTTCAAAACAATGGAAATAGTCATTATTGTTTTCATTGATTTGGATTAGAATTTCCAAATCGATATAATAATCATTTTGTTACGATAAATTGCGTTAGATGCCCAATTTAACATCAACATACTATTTGGATTAATTTTGTTGAACTGATTTATGTCGTCAATTCAATATAAAGAATATTATCTCGATCATATTAGTTGAATTGAATAAATTGTCAATTCAATATTCAAAATATCCTTTTAACATTTTGAGCATTGAAATAAGATTATCAATTTAACATAAAACATTAATTTATCATTCTTTTTTTGTACTGAAATAGAATTGTCAATACAATGAAAAAAATGTATCAATTTTTGACTATATCATTGAATTGAGAAAAAAGTTCTTTTATTTGCATTTCTTTTATGCAAATATATTTAGGAAAATAAATTGTTCTTTTATTTGCATTTCTTTTATGCAAATATATTTAGGAAAATAAATTGTTCTTTTATTTGCATTCATTTATGCAAATATATTTAGAGAAAACAAAATGTCCTTTTATTTGCATTCATTTATGCAAATATATTTAGAGAAAACAAAATGTCCTTTTATTTGCATTCATTTACGCAAATATATTTAGAGAAAATAAAATGTACTTTTATTTGCATTCATTTATGCAAATATATTTAGAGAAAATAAAATGTACTTTTATTTGCATTCATTTATATAAATATATTTGGAGAAAATAAAAGGTTCTTTTATTTAAATTCTTTTTATGCAAAATATGCATAGAAAAATAAAATGTTCTTTTATTTGCATCCTTTTATGCATACAAACTTTGAATATAAAATATCCCTTTTTATTTGCATTCCCTAATGCAAATTATGCATTGAAATAAGAAAATCATATTTTTGTTTGCAATTTTAGATGCAAACAAAACATTAGAATTGAAATCATATTTTTGACATTAGAATTAAAATCATATTTTTGTTTGCAATTTTAGATGCAAACAAAACATTAGAATTAAAATCATATTTTTGTTTGCAATTTTAGATGTAAACAAAACATTAGAATGAATATACATTTGTATTCTGTATATTGGATAGAAATAAAATGATTTAAAAGGTTACATTTTTGTTTGTAAATTAAGTTGCAAATAAATAACATAGAAAAGATTTCATTTTATTTGCATGTTTATATGCAAATAAATAACATAGAAAAGATATCATTTTATTTGCATGTTTAGTTGCAAATAAATATGATAGAAAAGATTTCATTTTATTTGCATGTTTTGATGCAAAAATCAACAACGTAGGAGGAAGTTGCATTTTGTTACAAAACATCATAATATAAGAATTGATTTAAATGTTGAAATGTTTATTGTCACTTTAATTGCAGTAAAATAGTAAAATCGTCAAATGATGTATATTTATATATAAATTAAAATTTAACGAATCATGCGCGGTAGTTCGCGTTTCGGCAATTGTAACTTTAAACAATTATACCGTAAGATCCAACCATCGGATTTTCCCAAAACTGGAACCGTTAGGACCGCTTTGGGAAAGTCTTTCTGATGATATAAACTTTATCAAAATCCAACGGTTAGATTTCAAGATAAGTGTAAATCAAATTTTGGGAAAAACAGCGCCAGGGCTGCCCATTGGCTCGAAGCGTCGTTTAATTATATTGAGCTATTTCTAAATATATAAAAATAGCGAAAAATCATGATAAAGTAATATTAACGATATCAAATGGTTTAAATGATAATAATTCGAAAATTATTTGAAAAGACCGAGTTCAACTCATTTCAAATAATTTTACGGCGATTTAAAATCGAAGACGGCGATTGAAGACCGGCGATCTTCACGTCGAAAGGATAGCTATTGATGTCTGGTATTGACTAGCTACCAATAAAGGGTTAAAGTGGTAGTTGTCCGGACGCACTTGTTGATCGTCCGGATACGCGAGCACTTAGGTGACTCCGGTTTCGTTCAGACCCAAAACGGACTTGTAAATGGATGCATGCCCGACATTGAATTTCATGCCATGTAATTTAATTGATATCTATTAATATATTTCTGAGGTGACGGAGGATTTATCCTCTTGCTAAATACCCTTCTTTGAGACGCACGAGCTCGAATGTTATATATTGGTAGTTATCGATCGCATGGTATGGACTGTCAATGTGACATGCCAAGATGCAATTGGTCGGGGAATTTGTTGAAAAGCAGAGCCTTGTAAATGATGATCAAAGCATAGCCTGTTTGGGCATAGCTTTGTGTATTACGTTACCTCGCGAGCCTCACACCCCGGTAGAGTCAAAAACGGAGCAAGAGAACGCAGAGAGTGCACACGTTTCTTTCTAGCTAGAAGTGGTGTTTGACTTTAACACGGCATGACATTTTACTTATGTGGTTGATGGAATGAGGCGCCTCGGATTTTTATTGGCCGCAATGGCCAATTTATAGGTCCAATAGGACCGGGAAGCGTGTTCAGGAATTGCCAATCCACTAAAATATTTGTGGACCGGCCCTGCAGGATCCAAGGGTTCGGCAGCATCCGAATCTTGAGAAATTGTTAGAGTGTCTCGAATCGGTCAGGAGATCGTTCCTAGTCTTGACTCATGATGGAAACCAACATCCAATACGACATTACGGTCTTGATTGTAATTCTATATATGGCGACATAGTAGGATGGGGTACTATGCCGTCTAGGATTAATACATTTATTTTGAAGTATTTTAAACCGTATTAGACACTAATAATAATATTAAAAATATTATTTTCTACATAACAAGCATTTTTTATCATTATAAGGTAAAACTCTATCCTCCGTTTGTGTTGCATTGTGTGATGGGACTTGAGTCTTATAATGATTTCATTTTTCTAACAAGCATTGCGTTGTTTTTTACTTATAAATTTATAAAACTTATGCACTGGCAATCCAATGGAATTAAACCCGTTCCGCGATAGCGGCGTGGTCCAGTGATTAGCCATATTATTAGTTAGTTAGATTTCTCATACCAGTCCCATGACTGACTCGTAGTTTGTTTCGCTTTGCAAACTCGGGTGCCCTCTTTCCACACGGGTAGCCAATTGACAAGTTTCAGGTAGGGCTGATTTCTGGACTCAAGCTTGTTGCTGAAGATGTTGGAAGATCCTTTCTTTTTATCTTTATTTTCTTGAGATTTGAGACAGTATTGGATATTGATTTATTTTGGGAGATTGAGACTTCATTTCTTTCCCTGCTTCAAACATCTGTTTTTGCTAAGTTATTCTGTACTGCGTACTCTGATGTTCTGTGATGATGGTTGTGATGACATTTCATTTCCGCTGCAATGATTTATATGTTCTGCTATGTAACTGTGATCTGTTATTGTTTTAATTTTGTTATACTTCTATGATTATCCTTACTTCCGTTCTACGGAAGTTTGGATCGTCACAATGTTGTTTATAGAAATCCAGAATAGTACTAGATTCGTATTATGTTCCTCTATCACTATGAAGTAATCTAATTTTCTTATTTGATTGATTTTTAATTTTAGTTTTGAATGTCTTAAACATATCAAATGCATAATTTTTATTTTTCATGACATATACATATGTGAAATCAGAAAAATCGTTAATAGAAGTGATAAAATAGCAGTGTTCATGTCTAGTCAATGTGTCATCAAGCTCATATATGTCAGAATGAATTAAATCTAAGGTTTCAGATACCATATCAACATATTTATGTGGTTTTTTGTAATTTTAGCTTGAGTAAAGAACTCATGTTTATCAAAATCAGCTTCTGACATTTTAGGAATCATATTTAAGGTGCTCATGCTATGAATTATGCGTTTGTTAAAGAAAATAATGTTTTTTTCCAAGAAAATGGTATTTTATTTTAAATTTACTCCTTTTCAACTTTTATGTCTTTTTTCTTAACGTTGTTTGATTTTTATGATTTCTAGTACAATATGTATTTCAATTATTTTCAATTGACCTGAAATATAACTTTTTTTAGATTGCAAATCGAATAAAATAAATAAATATGGAATATTGCTTTGTTGTTTCTGATCTACCTTTTATTTATTTTCATTGTTAACGTACAATTACTTGTTTGTGAAAATATAAAGTTAACGGTAGATTTGGTAACTTTTGGGGTGTGAAAAGCAAAAAATAGAGTGAAATGTTTTTTATTTAAGCAAAAAGTAGAATAGAAACTGCGCCCATTGAAAATAAAAAAGAAAAACCATGTATCTGTTGAACAGACGTATGGTTTTAGGCGTTTGTTGAACATACGTCTATCTAGTTTCAAACGTTTGTTCAACAGACTCGTTTTTTAGTGTAGATTTCAGCATTTCTGAAATCCAACCCGTATATTAGTTTTAGATGCTCTAAGGTGAGGCAGAACTGCATGCGAAGCAAACTAGCAGGATTGCGTACACAAAAGTACTGAACCATTTATAATAAGACTTCAATATTTAAAACGATTGTGTGCACAATAGCACGATTTAGACAAGGCAGTCCAATAAAATAACCTCATCACTTAACTATTTGAAATAATCGGACATCAATATTTAACATTTCATTGGTATAAGTATAATGAGGCTAAACACAAAAAAGCAAACATTCCAAATGCACTAAGGAAATACAGACACAAAATACAAGCTATTTAAACCACTTCTCATCCCAAGAAAAATTGTTTTGTCAGGGTACATCATATGACCAACCGTTTTGTTCATCATATATGAATAACATGTCCATTGACAGTTTGCTAAGCAGTTAACTTGGTGCACAGCCAAAAGTAAAAACAATTAAAAGTAAAAAACAAAATTAACATCAATGGGAACAGTTGTCTTCCTCCTTGTGTGCTCGATGTAAGTTGCAACATTAATCACACTCTTCAAAATTTATCAAAACCTCTGGTTTCCTCATAAATAAAACTGATGATTCTCTTCATATCACTTTTCTGGCAAGGCAATAGACTGCAGACTTGATGATTCCCTGTATACTTGTCACGCAGTTAAAAATTCTAATGACATATTTGGTAAAAAAAAAATATTTTTTAATGTAAAATACAATTAGCACATTTTTTTCCGGTGAAAGTTTTATATGAATACACCTAAATGGCATGACCGTCCCTCCCTCCCTCCCTCTGTGTATATGTATATGTGTGTGTATGTATGTATGTATATATATATATATATATATATATATATATATATAGACCGTGCTCATGCAAAAAAAAGTAAGCAAATGAATCTATTTCATACATATAGTTAAGGATAAAGTTTGTGAATAACAATTTGTTCTAACCCAGTTGATTTTCAGAGAAAATAATAAAATGTACAGCAGTGCGTCATCTACTAAATACCAAACACTCACACTTACATGCAAGTTAATTTTGTATTCAAGGTTAGAAAATAAGGTGCCCTTCCAGCATACTAATCTAGAAAATATGTTTCAAAATGACTTACTCAAAAGAACTTATGTCACCTTCTTCTATGCTACAACAAACAAGAGCACCAAGACAAGCCAACGGCTTGGATACACGGGCTGAACATTGACTCAAGACGACTTCCTGGAGAAAAGTAAAAATGAACCATAGTCAAAGACTATATAACAATTTCACTAATAAAATCCATTTCAGTTTTAATAAACACTAGAAATATGGAATAAACAAATTAAATTACCATTTGAGTTCTTCACTTTCCTTAGGAACAAGTATTTCGATTTATGATGGATTTTGCAGGCCATCTTCTCTTCCTGTTCTAATTCATCTGCCTTTCCTTTCCTTCATGCAAGTAGAGGAGTTATCGTTAAATATCTTTTTGTCTGTTAATGACCTCTTTTTGTTCCTTTGCTCCATTATTTACCCCTTTTACTCGCTTCTTTTTTCTTTGTTTCAAAACGTTGCCCACCGTCCTTTTTAAATGTTGACACACATTATAGACAGGTCGAGAGCATGGTATTCAGTTTGAACATTAAATCTCACAATCGCCAACACATCAGCTTCAAGTAAGAAATAATACATAAAAATATATGTGTGAATAAAACTAATGACAACGATTAGCTTCATATGATCTAGCAACTATAACCATAGTATTATATATCGTGAACCGTGTATTTTTTTATTTTTTTTTCTGCATACAAATGGGAAAATTATTATAACTAAAACAGTGGTGGAACTATGAATACAAGAAGCAGAATATAACACCAATCTTAATTGTTACGGGATTGACAATCTACAGACAGAGCATAAAAACAGGAACAAAAATCTCAAGCAAACAATATAATGCTTGCACGGAAACATTATGAAGAAAAAGAAAAAGAGAAGAGATAAAAAAGAATGCTTACTTGAATAATGATTGAAAGAGGAGATCAAAAGCCCAAAAGTGACAACGGAATCATGCACTCTACATAGTTGACAACTCCTTAATCTCTGGTATCAAAAAGTTGAATTCTCTTAACTATTTTCCTCTACAGATCATACAAAGAGCAATAATGCTCACCCTATAGTTCTTTGTTTAGATCAACCAAACACAACTAATTATCACTTAAAAGTTTAATAGGCATATAAGGGAAATTTTCTGTCATAATAGATATTTTTCCCAGTAATTCTCATTAACATCTTTTAATACTCAAAAGACTGAAGATTTTTCCATTGATTTCGGACAGTGTACTACACGGCCAAAGATCCACAAACTCCATTATTTTCCCCTGTCAACTAAATGGACATGAAACTCATACAAATTTCTCCTTCACCAAGTCAAAAGTAATTTATTATTATATTTCTCACTACTAACATTCCAATATACAACTTTCTTAATCGTTGTTGCAGGCCCATGACACGTTAATTTAAATTTGCTAAAGTCAAGCCTTCTCCATTAATGGTCTATTCCGCAACTAAGTACTTTTGCAACACATTGCAAAATGACATAGCTATCGGACGATTGGTGTAACTAATCATTAATATAACATGCAATTCTAACAATTTTATATTGTTTGGTTACAGTGTAGTAACCAAACCCCATGCAGATATAATATTAGTCATACGACCAACACTAGTGGGACTTGAAAGACGATTGCATTGAATCGTAGCAGGATTCCATAATAAGCAGTCATCACTATTTTAATGAATTCCAACCTTTATTTTTTTTGAAAGTTTAAAATATTTTATGCGGATGCTTATAAATTTATTTAAGTTGGTAATTCCTTTTGGCTTTATTAACTTCAAAGTTTAAGATTAACAAAATTATTATTTTATATTGTTGTAAATATCTTGTGATAAACAAAGTAAACTTTTTTTGCCAATTAAATAAGTTTAAATATTTATATAAACATTAATGGGTATGAATTAGTAATTTTTTCTTTTTTATCATTATCAAAATTTTAATGCGTAATTGTTTAATAGCTTTATGTATCGGTAAATTTACAATTACCAGTCAACAGTTTACAAGTTTATCAGTATTTCAATGAACATTTTACCAGCGCTAACGGTAAATTATCGGTATTCATTTTTTGCTTGCTAATAGTATCGGTATGATTACGGTTTTTTCGCACCGGTAACGGTTACCATTACCATAACAGCCCTAAAACAATTAAACCATTGCAAGAGTATTCAATCATAAACTTCTTATCAGGGTTCGTCAAATCAATGCTTCTGTGAAGAGGTACACTCTCCACTGTTATTGCTGAGTTGAGTTTATCACTACGAATCAAAAGAATTTCATGCCCTCTTTTGAGGATAATAAATGGACAGAGAAAGAAGCTAAGCTTCTAAGATGAGCACTGATAAAACCAAGATCGCGGGTGATGGTTAAGAATTTTTTTGATAAGCATTGTAACTGGAACACAAATTTTACTGTTAACCGTGAGACTATATAAGTTATAATATCATCCGGTAAAATAACATCTATGTTTTCCACGTTCTTAGTTGTCACATTCAAGCTCTCTTTAACAGTGATTTCAGATAAAGTTTCCCTGGAAATTGACACGAAGTCTACCAAACAAAGGTTCCTAGTTGTCACTTTCAAGCTCTCTTTAACAGTGATTTCAGATGAAGTTTCCCTGGAAATTGACACGAAGTCTTCCAAACAAAGGTAAACAAGAGCCGTATTCAAGGACTATAAAGGTATCAATATTCAATTGCTAACTTTTGGATATGTGTGTGTGTGTATATCTGAAATGCTATAGAGCCCGAACAATATTTTGACATTTTGAGCGGCTAACCGTGGAATATACACATCTTCAATTTTCTTCGTTCTTTTATCCCACTACGTTGTCTCCTCTTCTGACATCTATTTCATCTTCTGTAGTATAGTCACAAACTCATCATATCAACATATATGGGTTTTTCTATGTTTTAACCACAACCTTGTTTGAACGGTATTTTAACCACATTGCAAAGCTATATATCATCCACAGTACTCATATCAACAGACTAACATTGTTAAGAGATATTAACAGCAGTACATGAAGTATAGATCGGAAGTCCAAACAAATGCATAGACCAATAAATACCACCCCATGCATGCGTAGACATGAACTGTAAAAGATGCAAATATCAGTTTTGGAGCTTTGAATGATACACTAGTTCTCTGCAAAAAAACTTATTATACAAACTTTTGCCAACAGTATAAATACACAGAACAGAAGGCAATAAACATCAATGAAAATCTTCTTATACAGCTTCAGCTCAACTGTCATATTTCTTAAATAATTCAACGTTCCATGTTCAAGCATCTATGTTTTCATCTGGAATATTCCTTGATTCATTTAAGTTACACCAACTAACCATGTGTTCTTTAGTACTTCTTTTAAAAAGTGAAATCATGAACTAAAAGTAATAAATAAATATTTTGTTCTTAATGCTGTGTTGCTTTTATAGATTCTATTATAAACAGAAAGTGATTATTGCCCACATCAATACTCACTTTCTAATTATAATAGAATCTATAAAAGCAACTTCGGCATTAAGAAGAGAATATTTATTCATTAATTCAATTCATGCTTCACTTTTTCTAAAAAAATACTGAAGAACACAATTGGTCTGTTGGTGTAACTTAAATAAATCAGGAAATATGCCAGATGAAAACATAGATGTCAGAAAATGGAATATTGAATTAGTTAGGAAATACGCCAGTTGAACTGAAGCTGTAGAAGAAGATTTTCATTGATGTTTATGTTTAGTGATATGTTAAGGTGTTTATTGCCATCTGTTCTGTGTATTTAAATTGTTGACAAAAGTTTGTATGATTTATTTTTTTTTTTTTTTTTTTTTTTTTTTTTTTTTGCAGAGAACTAGTGTATCATTTAAATCTCCAAAACAGATATTTGCATCTTTTACCGTTCATGCATGCGCATGCATGGGGTGGTATTTGTTGGACTATGCATTTGATTAACTTCCGATCTGTACTTCATGTACTGCTGTTAATATCTCTTAGCACACTTGCCAATGTTAGCCTGTTGATATGAATACTGTGGATGATACATAGTTTTGCAATGTGGTTAAAACATAGAAAAAGTCATATTGTTCAAACTAGGTTGTGGTTAAAACATAGAAAACCTCATATATGTTGATATGATGAGTTTGCGACTATACTGCTAGGCTTGGATTTTCTACTTATGTCTTTTCAAATGTACTGGTACGTAGAGTTGGATCTTCTACTTATGTGCATACAAATTCAACATACTGTATATGAATGCAAGGTAGGTACAAGTTTAGCAGAAAAACATTATGAAAAAGTCAAGGTTGCTATGGATATTGATCTTCTAGTTGCTTGAGAGTTATTCTCCGTCTTTTGGTGTTATCCCATTTGTTTTTAATCTGGGTTTTGTGTAAACCGAATTAAAACGGTCGTTCAAAGTCGCCGCGACCGACCCATAAAAACTGTCAGCGCCACAAGTTCGCTCTGCCAAAAACTCAATACAAGCATCAATAAAAGCAGCCTCCCATTTCTCGGTCCAATTGGCTAAAGGCTGTGAGGTGGCAGAGCCAGAATCTGAAGAAATACTGAAAAACAGAAAAAAATCAGAAAAATTCTAAATATATATATATATATATATATATATATATATATATATATATATATATATATATGATAAATAAGAAAATTAAACACAATGGTATATAAAAAAAACTGTGTTGCAGCTTCGTTATTCGCCCAAAAAATTGAAAATGGGGCGAGGGAGGAAGGTGTGTTGGCTGAAATAGTGAGAGAAGAGAAGGGGGAGGAAGATTTATGCGCGCTGGAAGGAGACGTTGGAAAAATAACCATTGTGTCGGATGCAAACATTTTTTTTAATTAAAAACGGTGCATTTAACCGTTCAAAAAGTGTCACGCGTCCGACGCAAAAAAATCGCAAGCGTGGCACCTTTTGACGGGCTCAATTCTTTTGTCCCCATCCCCGTTGTCCCCCCGTGTCTCTCCAATCAGATCCCCTGATTTTACTGTTTTGCATTTAAGTTCTTGAATAATTCAGGGGTTTAAGTGCAAAACAGTGGAAATCAGGAGATCTGATTGGAGGGTACACGGATGGACAACCCATTTTGGGACACAACAATTGATCCCCCTTTTGACTATGAACGACACCATATTCATCATGGTACCATGTAAACTCACCCAACGATAGCAAAAGATCGACCACCGTTCCCTAGATTTCCGGCTCCGTATGGAAACTGGAAAGCATGCACCGCTCTAAAAAGGACCTCAACGCCAAATTTCTCGCCCATCATTCGATCAATAACCCAAGCAGCGGTTTCTAACAATGATGTTGTTGGAAATGTTTTTATAAACATTAGGTGAAATGTTGGAATAAGTGTATGAATGACTCCTATATGTGAGTAGTCCCACATCATGAGACTATATGTAAGAAACAAGTATTTATACTTGTTTCTAAGAAGTCATGTTGGGGCCTTAGTCTCCTAATACATGCTTTTTTGTGAGGAAGGAGACCATGCATCATGACCAACACACACGCGCGCGCGACTGACTCGACTCGACCCGGCCCAATCCGGTTCGGTTTGGTTCGGTTCGGGCTCGGGTTTGGACTTTGGTTTTGTGGTGTAGGCACTTATATTTTTTGGACCAGAAAACCTTGCCTTTTTCAAACCGTTTTTTTATGGAAAATATTTCTGAGCCGACTTCTACATGAAGCGGTAAACTGTTGACTCGTTATTTCAGTAGATCCGATTTTCTCTCACTGCCCAGTATTTTCGTTCAGCCCTAATCCCCGTCTATGTATTATCTTCAGTTGTAGATGAGAAAATCAATCTGAACAACGTTTTCTTACCTCCGTCATTAAACAAAAAAAGTAGTTTTCTATATTCGAAAATGCAAATCTGCACTGATTTGTTGTGCAAGCAAATCAGTTATTCTTTTCAGAGGCCGTTTTATCCTAGAGGCGGCAGCGGAAGTACGAACTGGTTTGCACCACCGACCAGATCGTCTAATCGTCTTCAAGAAAGCAACCAAGTACGTGACTCGGCCATTGTTTTCCAATAATTTGAAGACGATATGAAATAATGGCTTCGATATCAACCCAAGATGATGATGCTCCTCCCTCTGCCTTTCAGATCCCACTCGTGTCTGCTGCTCCATTCAGATTCGAAGGCTTGCATTTCAAGCGATGGCGTCAGAAGATGGAGTTCTACCTGACGATGAGAAAAGTGGTTGCGGCTCTGACCACCGACAAACCACAGTTGCCAGACAAACCTGGCGGAATTGATGAAGCGCAAATGGCTTCCTGGACCGAACAATCAAAGCAACTACAGATCTGGACTGAACATGATTACTTGTGCAAAAATTTCATACTCAATGGCCTCAGCAATGATCTGTATGACTACTACAACTCGGAGGACAAGACAGCGAAGGAGATCTGGGAAGCGCTGAAGAAGAAGTACGATATAGAGGAGGCAGGGGCAAAGAAGTATGCTATGAGCTGCTATCTCAAATACCAGATAACAGACGACAGTTCAGTGGAGATGCACTCTCATGAGCTTCAGAGGATAGCTCATGAGATTATATCCGAAGGTATGACATTGGATGAACAGTTTCAAGTTGCTGTTATTATTGACAAATTGCCCTCAGGTTGCAAAGATTTTAAGAATGTCTTACGACATAAGACTAAGGAATTTTCCTTAGAGAGCTTGATCACTCGCCTCCGTATTGAGGAGAAGGCACGCAAACAGGACCAGAAAGAGGAAGTGCTGGTTGTCTCAAACAACAACACTAAAAAGACCAAACCTGCAGTTTTGAAACCAAATCAGAAGTCCTTTAAGAATCATAACTGGCGCAGCAAACAAAATAGGAATCCGCAAGGAAATCCAAAAGGATAGCAGAAACCAACCCAAAAGAATGATTTTGGACAGTTGTTTCTATGTTACAACTGTAGAAAACCAGGTCATATGGCACGAAAGTTTAGGAACATGCCAAGCTCTGCACCGCAGGCTAACCTGACTAAGGAGCCTCTTACGGCTATGATTAATGAGATTCACCTTGTTGGTGGATCAGAGGGTTGGTGGGTAGACACTGGTGCTTCTCGTCATGTCTGCTATGATCGTGATATGTTCACTACATACACGGCTGTTGATGATCAAAAAGTATGGTTGGGAGATTCTCACACCACTAAAGTTGCAGGGGTTGGAAATGTGGAAATCAAGTTTACCTCTGAAAAGACTGTGATTCTGAAAGATGTTATGCATACTCCAGAGATGAGGAAGAATCTGGTTTCTAGCTTTCTCCTTAATAAAGCAGACTTTACTCAAGTTATTGGGGCTGATTTGTATACTCTAACTTATATGGGAACTTTTGTGGGAAAGGGTTATGATTGTGAGGGAATGTTTAAATTAAATGTTGAATCTAATAAAGTGACTTCTGTTTATATGTTGTGTGATTTTAATATTTGGCACTCTAGATTATGTCATGTTAATAAACGAATAATTCATAACATGAGCAACCTAGATATGATTCCTAAAATATCAGAATCTGAACCTGATAAATGTGAATTCTGTACACAAGCTAAAATCACAAAGAAACCTCATAAATCTGTTGATAGAGTTTCTAAACCCTTAGACTTGATTCATTCTGATATATGTGAGCTTGATGACACTTTGACTAGACATAGACATCGTTGTTTTATCACTTTTATTGATGACTGCTCTAATTTCACCTATGTATATCTTATGAAAATAAAAGTGATGCATTTGACATGTTTAAAACATTCAAAACTGAAATTGAGAATCAAGCAAATAGGAAAATTAAGAGACTTCATAGTGATAGAGGAACAGAATATGAATCTAGTTCAATTCTGTACTTCTATAAATTACATAGTATTGTACATGAAAGAACTACACCCTATTCACCTGAAATGAACGGTAAAGCTAAAAGAAAAAAATAGGACTTTTACCGAATTAGTAGTTGCCATCCTACTAAATTCTGGTGTAGCAAAATATTGGTGGGGGGATATTTTATTGATCGTATGCTATGTTCTTAATAGAATCCCCAAATCTAAGAATAAAATTTCACCTTATGAAATTGCAAAGAATTATAAACCCAATGTCTCATACTTTAGAACTTGGGGTTGTTTAATTAGCATATGTTCGCATTCCAGATCCTAAGTGAATAAAATTGGTAAGTAGAGCATATGAATGTGTATTTATAAGCTATGCTATCAATAGCAAAGCATCTGATTTTATGAGCTAAATACACATAATATAATTGAATCAAATGATGCCGATTTTTATGAAACAAAATTTCCTTTTAAATTAAGGAATAGTGGGGGCACATCAAGTATGCCTATTAGAACAGAACTTAATAAAAGTTCTGAAGCTGAACCTAGAAGAAGTAAAAGAGTAAGAACCATAAAAGATTTTGGTTCGGATTTTTATGCTTTTACTATAGAGGAGTATCCCTTAAACATCCAAGAGGCCTTATCTTCTTTAGATGCCGATTTTTGGCAAGAGGCTATAAATGATGAGATGAATTCTTTGGAATCCAGTAAGACTTGGCATTTGGTTGATTTACCCCCTAGTTGTAAATGGGTGCTTAAAAAGAAATTAAAACCTGATGGCACTATTGATAAATATAAAGCACAACTAGTAGCTAAAGGTTTTAGACAAAAAGAAAATATAGATTTCTTTGACGCTTTTCACCTATAACTAGAATAACATCCATTCGGGTATTAATCTCACTTACTTTCATTCATAATTTACTAATACACCAAATGGATACTAAAACCGCCTTTTTAAATGGTGAATTAGAAGAAGAAATTTATATGGACCAGCCTGAATGATTTGTAGTACATGGTCAAGAACATAAAGTATGCAAATTAGATAAATCATTATTTGGTTTAAAACAAGCACCTAAACAATGACATGAAAAAATTGATAACTTAATCATTTCACATGGTTTTAAAGTTAATAAAAGTGACAAATGCATTTATTACAAATTTGATAATAACATTTGCACTATTATATGTGTAACACCCCGAATTTTTAGTTAATACAAAAGTTCACTAATTACAGGATAAATAATCTCAAATGTGGGAATTGGGGGTAACGGGCTGCGTCATTGCGTTCGTCTCGGAAAAATACGCGAAATAGAGTCCGAGTTTTCGAGAATCGGAGTCCGTATGGCCCAGTTATGGCCCAATGAAATTGGCAGAAAATTTAAGATAAAAACAGAATTAAATATTTAAAATTAGATTTCGAATTGGGGCCAGCGGGGGCCAGGCGGGAAAAATTCCCGCCCTTATCATGTCGACAGGGCTGTCGACAGGCCTGTCGACAGGGGGTCGACTTGCCTGTCGACACGGCGTGCCGAGCCAGGGGGCTTGGGTGCACCAGATTTGGTTTTCTGGCTAGGGCTGGGCTGGGTTCTAGAGATTTCCTAAATCTAACGGACCTAATCTAACCTAGGGTTAATCCAAGGGCCTAAAACACTAATCCTATAAATAAGACCCCAACCCTACCCTAATTCATTCATAATTAGATCTTGTAACTAAACTATGGCAAAATGAAACTTGATCATGGCCTCCACAAATCAATGAAGAGAGTTGCAAGCTAATCAACCTCTAATCAACATCTTCTTCAACTAAAGCTACTAGTTCTACTACATAAGTTTGCTAATCTTGGTTTTGGTGAGTTCCTATGGCTTTAATAATCAATTGTTAAATTGATTATGGTAGGATGTGATAAGACATGGCTATGTTTGTGGATAAATGTGTTTATGCAAGTTCGTATGATATGTGATTTGCAAGTTTTATGCTATATGCAAGTTTAATGCCATGTTTTATGATGCAAAACACTATGTTGAACATTTATGCATATGTAACATGTTATGCAAACTATATGTGAGAGTATATGCAAGTTATATGTAACATGATATGCAAGTTATGCATGTGATTTTATGCATGCTAAGTATTTGATTGTATGCATGCTAAGTATTGGGTTTTATGCATGCTAAGAGTTTGGGTTTATGCAAGTTAAGTGGTGGGTTCATGCATAATAAATAATTGATTTTATGCATGCTAAGTAGGTGGTTTTATGCATGCTAAGTGTTTGGTATTATGCATAAATCATGACATGCAAGTTTACCCTTTTAAATGTGATGCATACATATGCAAGATGACACCTTTATATGCTATGCATGTTTACCCTCCTTTAAGATGCAAGTCATATATGCAAGTTCAACATGTTATGCAAGTTATGTGTATGCTTATATGCAAGCTCAATATGTTATGCAAGTTATGTGCACGATGTTATGTAAGTTATGTGCATATTGTTATGCAAGTTCATATGCAAGTTATGTGTATGAGGGTATGCAAGTTATGTGCATGATGTTATGCAAGTTATGTTTATGAGATTATGCAAGTTATGTGCATGATGTTATGCAAGTTATGTATATGCTTAAATGCCAGTTTAATATGATATGCAAGTTATGCATGCTTATGCAAGTATGTGAATGCTTATGCAAGTATGTGAATGCTTATGCAAGTTACGTGTATGCTTAAATGCATGTTTAACATGTTATGCAAGTTATGAGAATGCTTATATGCAAGTTCAACATGTTATGCAAGATATGTGTATGATAATATGCAAGCTCATATGCAACATGTTATGCAAATCATGTGTATGATAATATGCAAGTTTGGGTTAAATGTAGTTGGGTTAATATATGCTCATAAATGCAAGTTGACATCCTCTTAACCCATGACAAAGTTATATGCTAAACCCATGATATTTGTGATGGATCTTCCCCTTTATTATGTCATGAAATGAGAACGATTTACGTGGGGAACGATGGGGTTGGTAAATATGCTAATAAAAGTATGATTGGGTATGATTAAGCATACCATAAAATGAATAAGCATAAGTGGGAATTTACCTATTTAGTTAGGTCTACCCCATGGGAATTTACCTATTGAGTTAGGTCTACCCATGTTATGAAAAACTTGATATTAATTAGGGATAATTAATATGGGGGTGATTAATTAGGTGTAATTAATCAACTAAGACACGAGGTTGGACCCTTTTGTAGCGGAAGTCTGCCCGGAACCGACCGGCCATCCAGCGGCTACAAATGATTGGCCCAATGTGAGAGGTCTTAGTCATAAATTAAATACATGATTAAAGTAAAGACACGAGGTTAGACCCTTTTGATGACAGAAGTCTGCCCGGAACCAACCGGCATATCCAGCAGTCATAAAAGACGGTCTAATGTGAGAGGTCTTTATGAGGTCATGATCTTAATTAATGAATTAAGAAACACTTAACCATATTAGCATGTAGAGGGGCATGAGGGGTTAAGTGGGTGCCTTGGGTGGCATGTAGTAACTAGTGGGGGTGCCTTGGGTGGCATGAGGAAACTAGTGGGTTGCCTTGGGTGGCAATAGAAAATACGATTAGAATACTTAACCAAAGTGGAACATGTAATTAAACATGATTAAAGGGTTAAGTAAGTGCCTTGGGTGGCATGTGGGAATTAAGTAAGTGCCTTGGGTGGCATGTGGGAATCAAGTAAGAGCCTTGGGTGGCATGCGGAAATCTAGTGGGTGCCTTAAGTGGCAATTGAAATATAATTAGATGACTTAACCAAACCTTAACATGTAAGGGGGCATGATTATAAAAAGGGGTTAAGTGGGATGCACTAGATAAAATGACAAGCTTAAGTAGTAGCTTGTGGGAGCCCATTTCAACCAATATCCCAAACGTATCTTTGTGGGCTCGACCCAAGTCGAGGACGGGACACGCATATTGGGCTTGACTATAAGAGGCCAAAACGGGGTAGCGGTGGCAACGCAAGTCCAACGGGCTTCATATGCGTGTGTGGGCCCGGGCTGGTAGATAAGCCGTTGTTGCATCGTGTAGATATAAGTCGTGCACCGTTGATAGAATTGGTTGCCACTTTAGGGGAGTGATACACCCCACTGTGGGGCCAGCACGGGTATCTACGTTAGGGAGCCGATCGCTTGGGAGTAGTGGGGTACACCTAGTGGAGGTAGGGGCAGACGGCACCTACGTGGTCAGCTAGAAGTACCAAAAACTACTAGTTATATTTTCTAAATCTTTAGGTGGGATCAACCTTTAAGTAGGAATTACTCTTGGTGGGTAGAACTGGTGTGGTGCAGTGTAGGAATTACCCTTGGGTGGGTAGATCTGGGGTGGTGTAAGCTAGTAATTATCCTTGGGTGGATAAATGCGTCTTTTCGGTTATCGTAGTACATCCTGTGTTTTGTTGGCTACTTAGTGTAGTCATTATCCCCAGAGGTACCGTACCTTGTTTATATCATACCCTAATTACTTTAATGATTGTATTGTTAGGGTTATAGGACTCACTCAGACTTATGTCTGACCCCGTTGTTGTTTATCTTTTTCCCAACCCTCAGGTTATCAGAGTGGGCCTAGCACTAGTGGGCTTGGACCAGACCGCTATATCTATCTTTTGGGGGCTTGGACCGTAGAAGTAAAGCTCGGTTTATCTTTTCCATTTTGGCTATTATCTATATAACGGGATTATGTACTTCTATTTTATCAGGATGGATATTATGTACTTGACTCTTGTTATGGTTTTGTGATGTAACCAAACATGTTTTGTTAATGAAATGATGTTTTAAATTTTCAAGTATTACTTATATCTGTCCTGTTGTAATTTTTCTGTTCTATACTCACTAAAAATACTCCACCAAAACTAAGGCATTCCCTTAGTGAGTGACCTTAGCGGGTGTGGGGTGTTACACGTGGTATCAGAGCTTAAGGTTACCAGAACAGATAAAAATTTTAGAAAAACTATTTTCTAAGAATATTTTTGAAAGGAGTATTTTCAAAAACATGTCTTTTAAGAGAAAAGTTTTTGAAAGAAAAGCATAATCCCCAATAGCCATATCTATATCTTTCGAATTCTCCATTTAGAATCTCTTCCTCTCTCTCATTTTGAGTTTCCCCTCCGCGTATAGATGATCTTTCTAAGATAGGTAAGGATGGAAAACCACTTCAAGGGACTTAACGTTAATCAGATTAGGAGTTGGTTCAAGAAGGAGGAGGACTTGTAGGTACCTATTGGATAGACGATGGGAGGAAGGCTCAAATAGTTGATGTTTAATGAAGGACGAAACCTCAGTAGTGGGAGGTTACGAGTGGGGAATGGGGAAGAAGAAGGCTAGTAGTTATCCTTTTGGGAGGAATAGGACACCTTATTAGGATTGTCCAAAGAAGCAAGGGCAATGTATGGAATCTTCTGAAGGGTAGTTGTATTCCCTCACGCCTAGGGTACCAGATGGGGATAAGACCGTCTAGGTTGGAATTTGGATTTCTTTATTATCCGATTCAAACTTTATTTGATTCTGATATATCGAGTTCGTTTGTCTCATCATTGTTAGTTGAGTCACTGCACTTAGACACCAGTTTGGTAGATGATCCCTTAGTTGTTTCAAACCCAATTGGGGCTCCATGATGTGTTTGGGTTTGAAAGTTTCTATACTTAGCGTTGAGTTTAGATGTGATGCTTGTTGGGCTTCACAGGCTATGGGTTAGTTTTGGGCATGGACTGGTTATCCAGTAGGGGTGCCGTTCTTGATTTTGAAGGGAGAGTTGTTAGGCTTATGACCCGCTTGGGTAACACTCTCGAGATCTCTTGTAATCCCATGGAATCTGTTATGCTAAGTATCTAGAATCGCTTGACACGTCGGTCGGGAGTTTGCGATCTGTTAGGGTGGTCCGGGAATACTCGGATGTGTTTGAGGAGGTGAAGGGCTTACCTCCGGAGCGGGAGATTAACTTCCAAATATATCTGGTAGACAATGCCAAACCAGTGTCTTGGCCAGTGTGCCACGTGGCTCCTCGTGAGAGGAGGGAACTCCATAAGCAAGTAGGCAATTTGCTTGAGAAGGGGTTTGGAAGGTGAAGTATACCGGAGTAGGGTGCTCCGGTAGTTTTTGCCACGAAGGCGGATGGGTCCCTCAGACTTTGTGTAGGCTAAAGAGAGTTAAATAAACTCACAAAGAAGAATAGACACCCATTGTCGAGGATTGATGATCTTTTTGATCAGTTGGTTGGCGCCTCAGTGTTTTCGTAGTGGACTCAGCCACGGAGTTTCATCAGTTGAGAGTGGCTGAGGATAGTATAGAGAAGACTACCTTTAGGACTCCGGATGGTTTTTATGAGTGGCTGGTGATGCCATTTGGTTTGACGTACACCCCCGCATATTTTGTTGATTTGATGAGAAGGGTGTTCAAGGAGTACCTAAATAAGTTGTGATGGTCTTTGTGGATGACATCTTGGTCTTTTCTAGGAGCGAAATAAGTTTTCGTATGTGCTCAATAGGCTGAGCAAAGCCAGTATGGGATAAACGGTGGTTTTGGAGCGAGACTGGCGAGGACATCCAGAGCTGGACAAGGGCTTAATTATTTAGCCGTTTTTACTAGTATCATCTCACATAGGACGTCTAGGTTCGAAGGAGGCATCTCTTGGGTGTTTGTCTGATATTGGTTTAGGCCTTTGGGGCTTGCATTTGGGGGATGTCGAGTTCGACCAGGGTGGTCTGCGTGAGGGATGGATAGTTGTGACGATTTTGCATGGGAGAATATCCTATTTTCTCTAGGAGTGGAGAAAAACCTGCCCTACATCTTAGGGAAGTATTGGAGACTCTCCAGGCGCATAGTTTTAAGACAGCAAAAGCGAATAGGATTCTTAGCGTCCTATGAGTTTGAGATAGCGTACACCCACGGTAAGGGTAACATGGTAGCGGACGCCTTAAGTAGAAAGAGGTTGTCCTCGAGTTTGTGGTTCGTTGAACGACGGAGCTTAGAGTTTATTTTTATGTTTGACTTTAGACCTTCCGTTGACTTTGTACCCGGTTTGCTAGCCTCCTTGGAGGTTAGGCCTACTCTTTTGGGGCGGATTGGAGAAGCACAGAGGGACGACCCATAGTTGGTTGAGTTGGTAGAGAAGCTCATAAGGGGGGAGTCGTCCAGCCATTTGAGTAGGTACACCCTAGACGATAGGGAGTGCTTGCGTAGAGACGGTAGACTTTGTGTACCGCAAGACGAGGGTTTGAGGAAGGTTATTCTTGATGATGCACACCGTTCTAGGATGACCATTCATCCCGGTGGGGACAAGATGTACCAAGACATGAAGAGGGTTTTCTTCTGGGCCGGTATAAAGAAAGATGTGGCCGAGTATGTCGCTCGATGCTTGGTGTGCCAACAAGTGAAGGCGGAGCAAAAGAAACCAGGTGGGTTGCTTCACCCATTGGAGGTTCCGCAATGGAAGTGGGATAGCGTCTCGATGGATTTTATTGACGGGTTACCCAGATCGAGAAAGAGTAATACAGGAATTTGGGTGGTGGTAGACAGACTTACTAAGAGCGCCCATTTCATACCTGTGGAGAGTAAGAGGACTGCTCCATGGCTAGCTTCTGTATATCTTCGAGAGATAGTTCGATTGCATGGGGTACCCTCTAGCATAGTGAGTGATCGAGATCCTATCTTCACTAGAGAGTTTTGGAAGAGTTTGCAAGAGGCGGTAGGGACTCAGTTGTGTTTGAGTACCGCACATCATCCTCATACGGACGGCCAGACCGAGAGGGTGAATCATGTTTTAGAAGACCTTTTGAGGCTATGGATCTTGTATTTTGGAGGTACATGGGAGGAGCATCTTCCATTGGTGGAGTTGCCCGACAGACTTAGTGGTGTACATGATGTATTCCATGGGAGGAAGTGCCTACATGAGACCGCAGAGGTGGTAGGGCCGAGTTTGCTTAGAGAAGTGGAAGTAGAGCGTGATGCGACGATTCGACGAGCTCCTACTTGCATCCTTGGGTCAGAGATTTGGAAGATGAGAAACAGAGAGGTTCAACTAGTCAAAGTACAAAGGGGAGATGAAGAGAGCGACGCTACCTGGGAGACGGAAGCGAAGATGCGTTCGAGGTACCCTTTTCTTTCGGAGGGTATGTCCTTTTACTTCTCCTTCATCGCATATCTTGTGCTTAAGATCCTTAGTATGTCCTCTCGTTAGTACCTTTGACCTTCAGATAGGATAGTCCTATGGTTGAAACATGTGTTTGAGACATGTTATGTATGATGGATGCAAGTGGATGCAAGTGTTTGCTAGTGGTTGCTCGTGGATGCATATACACACACTCTAGGCACTAGATCGGCTCAGTCACTTCATATTGCATATTGCATAAAATTGTGTGTAGGAAGCTATATCTATGGATGTATAATGATTGTGTTATCATATGGATGATGCATTTTGAATGATTGTGCACTCATGTAGATATTGTATGTGTCGATAGGGTTCTCTCGCATACATAATGGATGCATGGCACTATCATGGTTTGCATATGTTCATACAGTAGATAGGGAACATGTACACACACTTTTTGCATATGCTCATACATCGTTAGAAACTGTTTAAGGACAATGGATGCCCGTGTTTGATGGATTGAGTAGATGGTTGTTTGGATGGTAAGATATGCATTCTCCTTAGCTTAGAGATTTCGGGGACGAAATCCTTTAAGGAGGGGAGAATGTAACACCCCGAATTTTTAGTTAATACAAAAGTTCACTAATTACAGGATAAATAATCTCAAATGTGGGAATTGGGGGTAACGGGCTGCGTCATTGCGTTCGTCTCGGAAAAATACGCGAAATAGAGTCCGAGTTTTCGAGAATCGGAGTCCGTATGGCCCAGTTATGGCCCAATGAAGTTGGCAGAAAATTTAAGATAAAAACAGAATTAAATATTTAAAATTAGATTTCGAATTGGGGCCAGCGGGGGCCAGGCGGGAAAAATTCCCGCCCTTATCATGTCGACAGGGCTGTCGACAGGCCTGTGGACAGGGGGGTCGACTTGCCTGTCGACACGGCGTGCCGAGCCAGGGGGCTTGGGTGCACCAGATTTGGTTTTCTAGCTAGGACTGGGCTGGGTTCTAGAGATTTCCTAAATCTAACGGACCTAATCTAACCTAGGGTTAATCTAAGGGCCTAAAACACTACCTAATCCTATAACTAAGACCCCAACCCTACCCTAATTCATTCATAATTAGATCTTGTAACTAAACTATGGCAAAATGAAACTTGATCATGGCCTCCACAAATCAATGAAGAGAGTTGCAAGCTAATCAACCTATAATCAACATCTTCTTCAACTAAAGCTACTAGTTCTACTACATAAGTTTGCTAATCTTGGTTTTGGTGAGTTCCTATGGCTTTAATAATCAATTGTTCAATTGATTATGGTAGGATGTGATAAGACATGGCTATGTTTGTGGATAAATGTGTTTATGCAAGTTCGTATGATATGTGATTTGCAAGTTTTATGCTATATGCAAGTTTAATGCCATGTTTTATGATGCAAAACACTATGTTGAACATTTATGCATATGTAACATGTTATGCAAACTATATGTGAGAGTATATGCAAGTTATATGTAACATGATATGCAAGTTATGCATGTGATTTTATGCATGCTAAGTATTTGATTGTATGCATGCTAAGTATTGGGTTTTATGCATGCTAAGAGTTTGAGTTTATGCAAGTTAAGTGGTGGGTTCATGCATAATAAATAATTGATTTTATGCATGCTAAGTAGGTGGTTTTATGCATGCTAAGTGTTTGGTATTATGCATAAATCATGACATGCAAGTTTACCCTTTTAAATGTGATGCATACATATGCAAGATGACACCTTTATATGCTATGCATGTTTACCCTCCTTTAAGATGCAAGTTCAACATGTTATGCAAGTTATGTGTATGCTTATATGCAAGCTCAATATGTTATGCAAGTTATGTGCATGATGTTATGTAAGTTATGTGCATATTGTTATGCAAGTTCATATGCAAGTTATGTGTATGAGGGTATGCAAGTTATGTGCATGATGTTATGCAAGTTATGTTTATGAGATTATGCAAGTTATGTGCATGATGTTATGCAAGTTATGTATATGCTTAAATGCCAGTTTAATATGATATGCAAGTTATGCATGCTTATGCAAGTATGTGAATGCTTATGCAAGTATGTGAATGCTTATGCAAGTTATGTGTATGCTTAAATGCATGTTTAACATGTTATGCAAGTTATGAGAATGCTTATATGCAAGTTCAACATGTTATGCAAGATATGTGTATGATAATATGCAAGCTCATATGCAACATGTTATGCAAATCATGTGTATGATAATATGCAAGTTTGGGTTAAATGTAGTTGGGTTAATATATGCTCATAAATGCAAGTTGACATCCTCTTAACCCATGACAAAGTTATATGCTAAACCCATGATATTTGTGATGGATCTTCCCCTTTATTATGTCATGAAATGAGAACGATTTACGTGGGGAACGATGGGGTTGGTAAATATGCTAATAAAAGTATGATTGGGTATGATTAAGCATACCATAAAATGAATAAGCATAAGTGGGAATTTACCTATTTAGTTAGGTCTACCCCATGGGAATTTACCTATTGAGTTAGGTCTACCCATGTTATGAAAAACTTGATATTAATTAGGGATAATTAATATGGGGGTGATTAATTAGGTGTAATTAATCAACTAAGACACGAGGTTGGACCCTTTTGTAGCGGAAGTCTGCCCGGAACCGACCGGCCATCCAGCGGCTACAAATGATTGGCCCAATGTGAGAGGTCTTAGTCATAAATTAAATACATGATTAAAGTAAAGACACGAGGTTAGACCCTTTTGATGACAGAAGTCTGCCCGGAACCAACCGGCATATCCAGCAGTCATAAAAGACGGTCTAATGTGAGAGGTCTTTATGAGGTCATGATCTTAATTAATGAATTAAGAAACACTTAACCATATTAGCATGTAGAGGGGCATGAGGGGTTAAGTGGGTGCCTTGGGTGGCATGTAGTAACTAGTGGGGGTGCCTTGGGTGGCATGAGGAAACTAGTGGGTTGCCTTGGGTGGCAATAGAAAATACGATTAGAATACTTAACCAAAGTGGAACATGTAATTAAACATGATTAAAGGGTTAAGTAAGTGCCTTGGGTGGCATGTGGGAATTAAGTAAGTGCCTTGGGTGGCATGTGGGAATCAAGTAAGTGCCTTGGGTGGCATGCGGAAATCTAGTGGGTGCCTTAAGTGGCAATTGAAATATAATTAGATGACTTAACCAAACCTTAACATGTAAGGGGGCATGATTATAAAAAGGGGTTAAGTGGGATGCACTAGATAAAATGACAAGCTTAAGTAGTAGCTTGTGGGGGCCCATTTCAACCAATATCCCAAACGTATCTTTGTGGGCTCGACCCAAGTCGAGGACGGGACACGCATATTGGGCTTGACTATAAGAGGCCAAAACGGGGTAGCGGTGGCAACGCAAGTCCAACGGGCTTCATATGCGTGTGTGGGCCCGGGCTGGTAGATAAGCCGTTGTTGCATCGTGTAGATATAAGCCGTGCACCGTTGATAGAATTGGTTGCCACTTTAGGGGAGTGATACACCCCACTGTGGGGCCAGCACGGGTATCTACGTTAGGGAGCCGATCGCTTGGGAGTAGTGGGGCACACCTAGTGGAGGTAGGGGCAGACGGCACCTACGTGGTCAGCTAGAAGTACCAAAAACTACTATTTATATTTTCTAAATCTTTAGGTGGGATCAACCTTTAAGTAGGAATTACTCTTGGTGGGTAGAACTGGTGTGGTGCAGTGTAGGAATTACCCTTGGGTGGGTAGATCTGGGGTGGTGTAAGCTAGTAATTATCCTTGGGTGGATAAATGCGTCTTTTCGGTTATCGTAGTACATCCTGTGTTTTGTTGGCTACTTAGTGTAGTCATTATCCCCAGAGGTACCGTACCTTGTTTATATCATACCCTAATTACTTTAATGATTGTATTGTTAGGGTTATAGGACTCACTCAGACTTATGTCTGACCCCGTTGTTGTTTATCTTTTTCCCAACCCTCAGGTTATCAGAGTGGGCCTAGCACTAGTGGGCTTGGACCAGACCGCTATATCTATCTTTTGGGGGCTTGGACCGTAGAAGTAAAGCTCGGTTTATCTTTTCCATTTTGGCTATTATCTATGTAATGGGATTATGTACTTCTATTTTATCAGGATGGATATTATGTACTTGACTCTTGTTATGGTTTTGTGATGTAACCAAACATGTTTTGTTAATGAAATGATGTTTTAAATTTTCAAGTATTACTTATATCTGTCCTGTTGTAATTTTTCTGTTCTATACTCACTAAAAATACTCCACCAAAACTAAGGCATTCCCTTAGTGAGTGACCTTAGCGGGTGTGGGGTGTTACAATATGCCTTTATGTAGATGACCTGTTCATCTTTGGGTCAAACATTCATGCCATAAACTCAGTCAAATTCTTATTAAGTGCCAATTTTGATATGAAAGATCTAGGTGAGGCGAGTGTAATCCTTGGTATTAAAATTACTAGGTCAGAAAAGGGAATTTCTTCGGGTCAATCTCATTACATTGAGAAAATACCGAAGAAATACAATTACTTTGACTGTAAACCTGCATGTACACCATATGATCCAAGTGTAAAGTTATTTAAGAACATTGATGAAGGTGTTAGACAGTCTGATTATGCGAGCATCATTGGCAGCCTTCGGTATGCCACTGATTGTACTAGACCCGACATTGCCTATGTCGTAGGATTATTGTGCAGGTTTACCAGTAGACCTAGTATAGAGCACTGACATGCTATTGAAAGGGTCATGAAATACCTTAAACGAACTATGAACCTTGGATTACATTATGAAAGATTTGCTGCTGTACTTAAAGGATATTCTGATGCAGACTGGAATACCTTATCTGATGATTCTAAAGTGACCAGTGGCTATATATTTAGCATCGTTGGAGGAGCTATTTCTTGGAAATCCAAGAAACAGGCTATTTTGGCTTAGTCCACTATGGAGTTTGAGATGATAGCACTAGCCACAGCTAGTGAAAAAGCAGAGTATTTGAAAAATCTGCTAGCTGAGATTCCCTTATGGGAAAAACCGATATCAGCTGTGTTGATACATTGTGATAGCATCGCGGCTATTGCAAAAGTTCAGAACCGTTATTATAACGGTAAGAGATGACAAATACGTCGTAAGCACAACACTATTAGAGAACTACTTTCTACAGGTACCGTTAGAGTGGATTACGTACGTAGTGATGAAAATTTGGCAGATCCTTTGACGAAAGGACTGTCCAGAGAGAAGGTCCTTAATTCTTCTAAAAGAATGGGACTATTGCCCTTAGATTGTTGAGTCACGCACAATGGTAACCTGACCTAAATGATTGGAGATTCCAAGAACTAGGTTCAATGGGTAAAAACAAGTTGTGTAGTGATAGAAGTTGAACATGCTATTTAATAAACCAAGAAGCATGTATTCCTGAAGTGATTAGAGGATGAATTGATAGAAACTCTTAATGAGATCTATACTCTATTTGGAGTGGAGTACCTACCTTCAGGAGTACTCTTGATAGACTCACCTATGTGAATGTGGAGATGTGGCTGTTTCCTATGGAGTTTTGGGCAAAACTTCTAGAGCGTTCACTAAACTGGGATAGACGTGCATGGCCATAAATGCACGGTCTTATTTGATTGCACTATAGAAAAGGTTGTGTGTGGTTTGATGTCAGGAACATAGTTCAAGACTACGTGTCACTCCAGTAAAAACTGAATCTTATTCACTATACAAAGGCTCAAGTCGAAAGACAACCTTGTTTATGCACAATCTTATGTTTTTAGAAACTACTCGAAAATATTTTTAAAAATTCAAGTGCGGGATTGTTGGAAATATTTTTTATAAACATTAGATGAATTATTAAAAATATTGGAATAAGTGTATGAATGACTCATATATGTGAATAGTCCCACATCATGGGACTATATGTAAAAAGCAAGTATTTATATTTGTTTCTAAGAAGTCATGTTGGGGCCTTGGGCTCGCAATACATGCTTTGTTGTGAGGAGGGAGACCATGCATCATGACCACCACACACGCGCGCACGACCGACTCGACTCGGCCCGGTCCGGTCCGGCTCGGGCTCGAGCTCGGGTTTGGACTATGGTTTTGTGGTGTACACATTTATATTTTTTGGACCAGAAAACCTTGCCTTTTTCATACCGTTTTTTATGGAAAATATTTCTGAGCGGACTTTTACATGAAGCGGTAAACTCTTGACTCGTTATTTTAGTAGATCTGATTTTCTCTCACTACCCAGTATTTTCGTTCAGCCTTAATCCCCGTCTGTATATTATCTTTAGTTGTAGACGAGAAAATCAATCTGAACAACGTTTTCTTACCTCCTCCATTAAACAAAAAGAGCATTTTTTTATATTCGAAAGTGCAAATTTGTACTAATTTGTTGTGCAAGCAAATCAGTTATTCTTTTCAGAGGCTGTTTTATCCTAGAGGCGGCGGCGGAAGTACGAACTGGTTTGCACCACCGATCAGAACGCCGAATCGTCTTCAAGAAAGCGACCAAGTACGTGACTCAGCCATTGTTTTCCAACAGCTGTTCTTTGTGAAACATTCAAATTGTCAACCTCCAAGACTGCTCCAACTACATCTACATAGATGAAAACAGCATGATCGAAGACTTTGGAGATAATCTTCCCACAGAAGAACTCTTAATCGCATCTTTCGTAACCGAGTTTGCTCGATGCCTTGAGGGAGCTAATACGTTTCATCTCCAGTTTAATTAAAACATCAAACTATGGTACTGAGGAGTTCATGCATTTGCTGGTGAAAGTGTAGAGTTATTGTAAGAAGATTGAGAATGAAGCGAGTGAGCTTGGTGCCTATGTTTATCCGTCTCCGATAATATGGATATGAGAGAAATAAGTCGTAAAATTATGGATTTAATGGGATTAAAGCGATTGTCATGGAAAGTACAGAGGGTGAGAAGTAGGGATTGTGTGTTGCTTTTAAAGCAGGGGAGAAGGCATTAAAGAGGCAAATTTTTGGGTGGCGTGGTGGATTGAATTCCGACATGGACTTGATAGTGTAGAAATAGTGCTCTATTAACACCGAGCACTTTCAAACTAGTATTTGTGACAAAACACCAAGGTGATAGTTGGTCGAAGAGTACAGGTACCAAAGGATTGCTATGCACAATCAAGCTGAAAAGCGATTATCAACAAGGGATCAAAGAATATAAGTTGAAGTGCATAAAAAGCTAGTGAAATTTCTTGGTACTTGCCCGAGGGATTACATCCACTATTTGATTCAGACATATGAACTTGTTCCCGGTGCTAATGTGGACTAAGGACCTTCATTCAGAGCGTCGATCAGAAATTGAAGTGCATTACGAATGTTACACGAGGAAAACATGTATTATATTTAGTATCATAAATTCTCTAGTCAATTTTTAGTAACAAAATGCACACCTACTTTCCTTTTGCCTTACACCATGGAAAAGAGCACTTCATATAATAATAACATTAAAGCCCATAGTTACTGTACAGTTTGTTGGGATTCCGTATGGAAGCCCATGAGTACACCGTTTACTGGTAATCTCACACCGCATATCCCAGGTAGTTAGCCAAGAAACTTAGTCGTTGAAGTTCAACTTCCATATATCTTTACATATATCAAACGAGATTACAATAAAAGGTTCAATTATTTAACCTCCTTGGAAAGAATCAATAATACAGTTTATAACAAACAAAACAAAAAAGAACAATGCATTTCAGCTTATTTGAAACAGGGGCTGAGCGAAACAAAGAAAACGGATAACACTTGATATGTTCAGCGATACATGCTCTCAGATCTGAGATTTTCTGCATTTTCAATCTCCCATCTGTCTCCATTTTCCAAGAGTTTCTCCCTGTCATATAACAGTTCCTACAAGGAAATTAATGCACCAAACACAGAGTTGATGAAATTTAAATTTCAAATCCTAATGAAGATAAGGGATGTGACGGCCCGCCCCGCACCAGCCTGCATTTCCTCCGAAAGTGCGCTGTACACATGCCCGACTAGCACGAGACGGTCGTCAGAAGAGAGGAAAGAAGGGAATTAACTAAACGAGGAACCTGTAGAATGTCTCACAGCGCATGGAGTAAAATATAATAATAAAATACTTGACATAAAACAGGTGAGACAGTGTATAAGCTGATAACTAGAACCAACAACAACATCAGAGCAGCGGAAATCCAAATACAGCTTATTACAACTTTTCAAATTTACTGTCTCTAAACAAAAGAAAGCTAAAGTAGAAGATGCACCACCAATGCCCAAGCAGTGATCTTCAACAACACAGGGAGAATACTATGTATATATTACGTGGAAGCCTCCTGCTCGTCTCCGGATCATCTACCCGTGCATCTCCAGCTAACCTGTCTCTAGTCTGCTCGTGTGAGCACCCAGAGTAATAAGAGGAGACATAAAACTCTGGGTCAGACATAAAGCCTAGTATGAGCGATAAGCATCTAAACAGAACAATAACAGGTATATTCAATCATACCTGAACCTGGACCTGCAACCAAAGAGTTAGTACCACATACCGTATAGTACTCTAAGGTGTCATAATAATTAGTGTAAAGAATACGGGGGTGGGGCGTGCATGTCATAATGATAACAAACAAATCAACCATAACAACTATCCTCACATCCCTCACTCAGTGCGTAAAGTATACGATGTCCACCACTGTCAATCACTAGACTCATTGAAGTAGTGACGGAGTTAGACTTGTACAACTACTGCTACTACCAAGCTTACCACATGGAGTCATGACCAAATCTTTACAAATGACCCCACTTCATTGGTTTATAGCCCTTTAGTCGTACCTAGACCCTTTCAGCCCTGAATCCGTTCACGTACTTCCCATACATAGTGATCCAAAGTCATAAACATCGACTGCCCCTTGGCACACGTCCCGCAGCAAAGCCCAATCATGAAGTGAACTCATCGGTTCCCAACTGGATCCTGAGCTCTAACTTCCCATATTGGACTACCTTTGCATCTCGGGTTATTGGTCAATACTGGGTCGGGTCGGGTTCTCCTTCTGTAGCGGTTCGGTTCGGGTTCATAGCGTTGCGTCGGGTCGGGTCGGGTGTTCCACTTCGGATCGGGTCGGGTGTTCCACTTCGGGTCAGGTCGGGTGCCATCTCCCTTCCAGTTCGTGCTTCCGTTCCGATCCGCTCCCTCGTTTCTTCATTTGCTCCGATCCAATTCCTTCGTCTTACTTCAGTCCGAGCCCTTCCTCCTTCAGTCGATCCGATCCAAGTCCTTCGTCCTTAAGTCGATCTGATCTCTCCTCCTTTATCCGATCGGATCCCAGTTCAATTAGCGTGGCCTTCCTTTTTGCCAATTGTCTCAAGTGTCCAGTTCCGATCCGATCAGATCCCTTGCCCAGTTCAACTCATCCGATCCGAGCCTCCATATCCGATCCGATCCGGTCCAGAACCTGCACTTTTCTACAACTCTTCCAGCAAGTATTTTACGCCATTCGACGGCGTTTTTGACAAATCTAACACTTCTAATCAATCATAAAACACACCATAGAGTCATAGCAACATGTAATAGCAACCACAAACAGCTAAACAACAATTCAAATGAATCAAATTGGATCAAAAGTGGCTAAAACCCCACATTTTCTCATAATCCCACTTAATTATGTTTAAGCACATACTTAGTAAAACCTAATCAAATCGTCCAAATTTTTTAACAGAGACATAAAATATTATTTTCAAATTTCTAAACATTTTTCCAGAATTTATTAGTGTGTAAATTCGCTAATCTTCACTAATTATCCTTAATTACCGTAATTAGTGCAAAAACTATGCAAATCACCCACCTTAGCTACAAAATAAAACGCCAAATCTGAAATACTCTCTGTTTGGGTCGAATTCCTATGTATAGCAGCAGCTCCAACCTTGCTTTGTTACTATTTGGCCTTGTTTTGATGTAGTTTAGGCTTAATCTTCACTAAAAATGTGTTTTGGAGTGGTTTTAGAGGATGGAAGCCATTACTAGGGTCTCAAGAAGGTTTGTGGCGGCTCAAAACTGAAATGAAAGTGATTTCCTAAGCCTAATCAGTCCTCCTATGCCTTTAAACCCGAAATTCCACTCTGGGCCTAGCTGCTAATCACCCGGTTAAGCCCAATTAAGCTGTTTTTCACCATCTGAAACTTGTTTCAGCCATATCACCCAAACGGTGAGTCCGTTTGGCTAATGTGACCACTCTACGGAATTGTAAACCATCATCCGTGGCCAATGGAAGTGGTTTCAGGTCCAAATTCCTTTTCAGTCAAAAGTTATGGCCAAAACAGTGCCAACTAGGGGTAAAATGGTCATTTAAAAATCGGGAAAATCATGAACATGGGAAATGACCACAATAGTCGTCTCCCAAAGTTACATGACTATACGACTTCGTATGTGAAAGAAATAAATATTCTACGATCCTATGATGCGTAGAATACGGGTCGTTACACTCTCCCCCCCTTAAGAAATTTCGTCTCCGAAATTCTTTAATCCAAAACATACAAAGGATCCCGCATGCCTAACAACCACATACAACAATCAAACATGCAAAACAAGCAAACAAGCCTATCCTAGCATGCGGAAAACTAAATCGAAGTCAAAATCTTACCAGGCAAAGGGTTCTGTGTGTCTTCCTAATGTTCTCCTCTGTCTCCCAAGTACAATCATTCTCGTCCTCGCCCCACTGAACCTTGACTAGCTTCACCGCCTTCCTTCGAAGTTGCTTCATGTCGTGCTCGACAATACGGGTCGGCTTGCGGTTCCCAACCGCCTCGGGTTCTACTTCGAAGTCCTCCAACTTATCAGGTGAAATAGTCATATCTGAGTCGTGAACGAACTTCCTTAGTTGGGAAACATGAAATACATTGTGAACTCCCGCCATCTTCTCTGGTAAGTCAATTCTATATGCCAAATTCCCGACTAGTTCAAGAACAGGGAATGGGCCAACAAATCTTGGTGCTAACTTGCCTCTCCTGCCAAATCGTATTACGCTCTTCAACGGAGAAATCTTGACAAACACCAAGTCACCAACGGAGAATTTTAAGTCTCTTCTCCTCTTATCAGCATAACTCTTCTGCCTATCTTGGGCAGCCTTCATTCGTTGTTGAATGATCTTAATCTTATCTGAAGTTTCCCTCACCATATCTGGTCCAAGCATAAACTTCTCGCCAGTCTCTATCCAACATGATGGTGAGTTGCACGGTCTTCCGTACAAAGCTTCAAACGGAGCCATACCGATACTGGATTGGTAGCTATTATTATATGCAAACTCTACTAGATGCAAATGGTCATCCCATGATCCACCAAAATCCAATATACACGCTCTCAAGAGATCTTCCAAAACACGATTCACCCTCTCCGTCTGACCGTCAGTCTGAGGATGATATGCGGTACTGAGATGTAACTCTGACCCTAGAGCCTCTTGTAAGCTCTTCCAAAACCCACTAGTGAACAACGGGTCCCGGTCACTCACAATGCTTTTAGGTATTCCATGAAATCTCACTACCCACTTCATATACAATTCTGCTAACTTAGCTGCCGTTCTGGTCGATTTGACTGGTATGAATCTTGCACTCTTAGTCAATCGATCCACGATTACCCAAATGTTATCATGTCCCGATCTAGTCCTTGGTAAACCATCGATGAAATCCATCGAGACTTGCTCCCATTTCCACTCGGGAATTTCTAATGGTTGCAATAACCCACTAGGCTTCTTTTGCTCGGATTTAACTAGCTGGCAATTCATGCACTTGGATATAAACTTCCCAACGTCTCTTTTCATCCCTTCCCAGTAGTAAGTCTGTTTCATATCTCGATACATCTTATTACCACCGGGGTGTATAGTCAGTTTTGAGTGATGACATTCTCTAAGCACTTCATCTCTCAATCCATTGACGTTGGGTACAACAAGCTTTCATTTCTTTCTAAGCCATCCATCTCGATCAAGCCCATACTTGTTCATCTCCTCATCGATATCCATCTCTAACTTGGAGATGATTTCCAATAGGTTAGGATCGTCCCTCTGACTGGAGCCGATCCGCTCAATCAAAGTGGGTCTGATCGTCAAACTTGCTAACATTTTTGGATCCAATTCGCACTTTGGTCTGAAATCAAACACCGCGATATACTCCAGTTGCTTCCATTCTAGAAACATAGCCCATAAACTGGCATGTCTTCTACTCAACGCATCGGCTACCACATTGCCCTTTTTCCGGTGTATATGCGATATCAAAATCATAGGAAGCCAAGAATTCTAACCATCTCTGCTGACGGAGATTCAGATCTTTCTAAGAGAAGAGATACTTCAACGACTTATGATCTGTAAACAGCTCAAATCTTTCTCCCAAGAGATAGCGTCTCCACATCTTCAACGCGAACACGATCGCTGCCAACTCCAAATCATGGGTAGGGTATCTTCTCTCGTGCGGTTTCAATTGCCGACTTGCATACGCTACAACCCTACCGCCCTGCATCAATACAGCACCCAGTCCGGTACCACAGGCATCCGTGTATACCGTCATCTCTTCATTCCCCTTAGGAATGACTAACACTAGTGCGCTTGTCAACTTGTCCTTTAGACTCTTGAATGCATTCTCGCACATTCCTTTAGACTCTTGAATGCATTCTCGCACCTTTCATCCCAGACAAAAGTTTGATTCTTCTTAGTCAACTGGGTCAATGGTGCTGCTATCTTGGAGAAACCTTGGATAAACTTACGATAATATCCAGCTAACCCCAAGAAACTTCTTACATCTATTGCATTCTTGGGCGTAGGCCAATCCTGTACCGTAGCCACCTTCGCCGGGTCTACGGCAATACCATTCTCTGATACAACATGGCCCAAGAACCTCACTTCCCTCTTCCAGAAGTGACACTTAGAAAACTTTGCTTTCAGTTGGTGTTTTCTCAACACCTCCATCACTATTTTTAAATGTTCCTTGTGTTCTTCCTCTGTCCTTGAATAGACCAAAATATCATCAACGAACACAAGGACAAACTTATTCAACTGATCTCTGAATACCTTATTCATAAGATCCACAAAATATGCTGGGGCATTGGCCAGCCCGAATGGCATGACCAACCACTCATAAAACCCAGAAGGCGTTCGAAATGCCGTTTTAGCTATACTCTCAGCTTCCACTCTAAGCTGATGAAAACCTGTCGCGAGATCCAACTGAGAAAATACTCTCGCACCACACAACTGATCGAACAAATCATCTATTCGCGGTAGAGGATACTTGTTCTTCCTCGTTACTTTATTCAACTCGCGGTAGTCTACACACAAACGAAGGGAACCATCCGCCTTGGTAGCAAACACAACTGGTGCTCCCCATTCAGAAACACTCCTTCTGATAAATCCCTTCTTCAAAAGATCGCTGACTTGCACCTCGAGCTCTCGCTGCTCCCTTGGTGCCATATGACGAAGTGGCATCACTATAGGTCTGGCATCTTTTACCAAATCAATACGGAACTCAATCTCTCGGTGTGGTGGAAGCCCGGTCACTTCCTCGAAAACATCCGGATACTGGCCAACCACGAGCAAACCTGACAACTCACTATGCGGAATGTCGAGGGAGTTTAGAAAACTAGCCAATACCCTCTTACTGGGTAGACCACCAAACACTATCCTCCGTCCATCATCCGCTCTAGCTGTCACCAAAAAGCCCTCACAGTCTACCACCACCCGTATCTTTGGAGCCAATCTACTCCCAAAATAATGCCAAACCCAGTAAAGCCCAAAACAAAACAATCACAAACAAACATGCATCCATGACTCGATAGGACCACATTACGACAAATCATGCTAAGGCTAGTCGAACCACCAATCGGGTCCGTTACTACTAAAGGTCTATCGACAATCTCGGGCTCCAATCCAAACCTATCTACCAGGTCACTAGATATGAAAGAACTGGAAGCTCCGGTATCAAACAAAACTCTAACATGAACATCATAAACAGAAAGCATACCTTACATGACGACATTCTTTCCCTTCTCCGCCGCAGTTGGGGCATTCGACGAAGAAGGAATAGCATTAAGGGCGTAGGCTTTCACCATTTGCTTTTCTTTGGGGGGTTGCGGACACTTGTCCTTGTGATGTCCCATTTGGCCACAGTTGAAGCACTTCCTATCCGCTGGCTTGGCCCGACAATTACTAGCATAATGGCCCTTCTTACCACAGCTGAAGCACTCAACATCTTGCTTATTCTTTTTCTTCTGGCCATCCTTAGTCTGATTTTGCTTTCTCTTATTCTGGGAACCACCCTTGCCTCCACCACTTGCTTGTGGCTTTGGCTCATCTGCGGATGCAACCTCAGTCTTCGGCTTAGGGTAGAGACTTTCTGATCTCAATGCTTTCCCAACAATCGATTCAAACGTCTCATCGACGTGGTTAATAAGCCTTTCCCCCAAGTACTGATCCAAACCAGTTATGAATTTCTCATTCTTCTTCTCGGCAGTATCAATAAGAGATAACCCATACTTCGACAAAGTGTCGAATTCAGCAATATACTCCGAGACAGCTCTGCCATTCTGCTTGAGCTCCAAGAATTTCTTAAACAGCACTGACTTCTGAGCAGCTGGAATGAACTTCTCGCTAAAACGAGCCTTAAACTGCTCCCAAGTAATCTGATCTTCGGGAGTAGCTGCTTTTGTAGCATTCCACCAATTCATTGCCCGTCCTTGCAGCTGACGGGACGCTAGCTTTCTCTTCATCGCATCCTCGATACCCAAATCCTCGAAGATACGTTCGCAACTATCCAACCAATCTTGAACATCCGTGGCCGACTCCGTTCCGTGGAACGGCTTCCCACCAAGGCTAGTATAATCCTTATTCAGCTTGGCGAAGTCGACTCTCGGCGCCTGCACTATTGGACCACCACCATTTCCACCATTGGGAGCTGCTCACTGCACATCCCTAAGCATCTCTCTCATGAGGTCAGTAAACATCGCCCTCATGTCAGCAGCATTCCCATTATTGGCCCCTCTACCGGTACCTCTAACATATCGGCTCATCGTCAATCTGAAAAAGGAAACGAATAACGACCCCACAGTGGTGCTAGTGCAGCACGACCTCATTCTTATACTACTAATAGTATATATATAGCTTTTTAAAAACCAAAGTAATCACAAATACGCTCTCTCGTATACGTATATTATTTCTCTCTGATAATTTCCCTAGGTTAACTACGCAACCTAGAGCTCTGATACCAAGTGTGACGGCCCGGCCCGACCCGCACCAGCCTGCATTTCCTTTGAAAGTGCGCTGTACACATGCCCGACTAGCACGGGACGGTCGTCAGAAGAGAGGAAAGAAGGGAATTAACTAAACGAGGAACCAGTAGAATGTCTCACAGCGCATGGAGTAAAATATAATAATAAAATACTTAACATAAAACAGGTGAGACAGTGTATAAGCTGATAACTAAAACCAACATCAACATCAGAGCAGCGGAAATCCAAATACAGCTTATTACAACTTTTCAAATTTACTGTCTTTAAACAAAAGAAAGCTAAAGTAGAAGATGCACCACCAATGCCCAAGCAGTGATCTTCAACAACACAGGGAGAATACTATGTATATATTACGTGGAAGCCTCCTGCTCGTCTCCGGATCATCTACCCGTGCATCTCCAGCTAACCTGTCTCTAGTCTGCTCGTGTGAGCACCCAGAGTAATAAGAGGAGACATAAAACTCTGGGTCAGACATAAAGCCTGGTATGAGCGATAAGCATCTAAACAGAACAATAACAGGTATACTAAACCATACCTGAACCTGGACCTGCAACCAAAGAGTTAGTACCACATACCGTACAGTACTCTAAGGTGCCATAATAATTAGTGTAAAGAATACGGGGGTGGGGCGTGCATGTCATAATGATAGCAAACAAATCAACCATAGCAACTATCCTCACATCCCTCACTCAGTGCGTAAAGCGTACGATGTCCACCACTGTCAATCACTAGACCCATTGAAGTAGTGACGGAGTTCGACTTGTACAACTACTGCTACTACCAAGCTTACCACATGGAGTCATGACCAAATCTTTACAAATGACCCCACTTCATTGGTTTATAGCCCTTTAGTCGTACCTAGGCCCTTTCAGCCCTGAATTTGTTCCCAAACATAGTGATCCAAAGTCATAAACATCGATTGCCCCTTGGCACACGTCCCGCAGCAAAGCTCAATCATGAAGTGAACTCATCGGTTCCCAACTGGATCCTGAGCTCTAACTTCCCATATTGGACTACCTTTGCATCTCGGGTTATTGGTCAATACTGGGTCGGGTCGGGTTCTCCTTCTGTAGCGGTTCGGTTCGGGCTCATAGCGTTGCGTCGGGTCGGGTGTTCCACTTCGGGTCGGGTGTTCCACTTCGGGTCGGGTCGGGTGCCATCTCCCTTCCAGTTCGTGCTTCCGTTCCGATCCGCTCTCCCTCGTTTCTTCATTTACTCCGATCCAATTCCTTCGTCTTCCTTCAGTCCGAGCCCTTCCTCCTTCAGTCGATCCGATCCGAGTCCTTCGTCCTTTAGTCGATCCGATCTCTCCTCCTTTATCCGATCCGATCCCAGTTCAATTAGCGTGGCGTTCCTTTTTGCCAATTGTCTCAAGTGTCCAGTTCCGATCCGATCAGATCCCTTGCCCAGTTCAACTCATCCGATCCGAGCCTCCATATCCGATCCGGTCCAGAACCTGCACTTTTCTGCAACTCTTCCAGTAAGTATTTTACGCCATTCGACGGCGTTTTTGACAAATCTAACACTTCTAATCAATCATAAAACACACCATAGAGTCATAGCAACATGTAATAGCAACCACAAACAGCTAAACAACAATTCAAATGAATCAAATTGGATCAAAAGTGGCTAAAACCCCACATTTTCCCATAATCCCACTTAATCATGTTTAAGCACATACTTAGTAAAACTTAATCAAATCGTCCAAATTTTCTAACAGAGACATTATTTTCAAATTTCTAAATATTTTTCCAGAATTTATTAGTGTGTAAATTCGCTAATCTTCACTAATTACCCTTATTACTGTAATTAGTGCAAAAACTATGCAAATCACTCACCTTAGCCACAAAATAAAACGCCAAATCTGAAATACTCTCTGTTTGGGTCGAATTCCTATGTATAGTAGCAGCTCCAACCTTGCTTTGTTGCTATTTGGCCTTGTTTTGATGTAGTTTAGGCTTAATCTTCACTAAAAATGTGTTTTGGAGTGGTTTTAGATGATGGAAGCCATTACTAGGGTCTCAAGAAGGTTTGTGGCGGCTTAAAACTGAAATGAAAGTGATTTCCTAACCCTAATCAGTCTTCCTATGCCTCTAAAACCGAAACTCCCCTCTGGGCCTAGCTGCTAATCACCCGGTTAAGCCCAATTAAGCTGTTTTTCACCATCTGAAACTTGTTTCAGCCATATCACCCAAACGGTGAGTTCGTTTGGCTAATGTGACCACTCTACGGAATTGTAAACCATCCTCCGGAGCCAATGGAAGTGGTTTCAGGTCCAAATTCCTTTCCAGTCAAAAGTTATGGCCAAAACAGTGCCAACTAGGGGTAAAATGGTCATTTAAAAATCGGGAAAATCATGAACATGGGAAATGACCACAATAGTCGTCTCCCAAAGTTACATGACCATACGACTTCGTATGTGAAAGAAATAAATATTCTATGATCCTATGATGCGTAGAATACGGGTCGTTACAAGGGGATACATGTCTATAAGTATATTATTTTGCAAGATAAGGGAATGCACATAATAGGTGAAGAAGAATATCAGGACAGTTCTAAGTATCGAGCAACTTTTGAGATACAACGATGATGCGACTGCAAAGCTGATCCATACAGCCAATTTCCTTCAAGAAATGAATTGGAACTAGGCCCGTTATTTCTTAAGGTAAATATCTTATTAGATAGGACTGTTCTTTTTTATGTCATTTTGGAACACAAAATTAAAAATATTTGCTTGAGCATTACGATTCTTCGCTGCCTATAGATGAAGAAAAAGTGCTTAGTGAAAACATACAACAAACAAAACTCAGAATATGATTCACATCTAATAGTGCCTCATTTCAGTCCCCCTACCGAAGGAATTCCCACAACCAGCCTCACAACAAGCAAGCAAGGTTTTAAATCTCGCTCATCTCGCCCGAGATGAAAATCCGAGATTCTATCCGAGATTTGAGATTTGGCAGCATCCTTAGTTGTAAGTGTTTTAAATATCGCTCATTTTGACCGAGAATATAAACCCCAGATTTTCACCAAAATCCGAGATCTAAAGCCTTACAAGCAAGTATTTGGCATCAGCAGTTTTTGGCATGTCATCTCTTGCTCCTAGTCCAAATTACGCTCAACAAAATACAGTACAAAATTCGCAGCTGTGGTAAAAAAAAGCATTATAAGTTTAATAACCACTAATAGACCTAGAAATCTCATACAATGATGGAAAATGAAAATAATGAGATTGCATATGTGATATATGTAGAATAGATTTAAGAAATTGCAAAAAAAAAAAAGTGGTTTCATGTGAAAAATGTCACTAGAGCTCCATGTACCCTCATCTTTGGGAGCGTATCAAGTGCACAAACCAACAAGGAAGATACATATTATCAGACTAAAATAATTTTAAAATATGGACAATAACTCGATCAGTGGTTCAAACATACTCAGAAGCTGGTTCCTACCATGAAATGATTATATTTAAAAAATTTAAAGGAGTAGTTTTACAGCATTTGGCTGACTTAATTCATCAACTGGGACTCTGTTAGGTCTGGTATTATTAGTTGAAACTTGTCTACATGTCCACGATGAAAAATATTCATTTAGAAACAAGTTTTGTAAGGAGCACTTGTGTACAACTACAAACGTACTAAATGTTCAAGAAGTTGAATACTTGAACAATTTCAATGGCCTGAGTAATATTCTACAAAATCCATTCCTAAACGTACTTCAGTAGAAAATTAACTTACTTCAAGCAACCATGTTGCATCGTTATATTTACTTTTGAAACTCTAGATTTATGGTGGCAGACTTTAAATTGAAGCGTTCCAGGCTTAGCAGAACTATAACAGAATATACAAAGTGTGAGCTCTGCCGTATCAGGTCAGATGATAGAGATGTCACTATGGCCGGACAAGTAGCGTCCCTGAAGAAATCGTTTTGATATTTGGGAACAATATTGCAGATTGACGGTGATATTGATGAAGACAAGGATGGATGAGATGATGACTAGCGTCTGACACTTTGTGGTAGGAAAACTCAACAGAAGCTTAAATGAAAGTTCTACGAAATAACAGTCAGACGAACTCCAACTTGTTTAGGAACAATATCTTAATCGTGGTTGTTGTAGATTCTCCTATTATTTATTTTACTTTTATCTTTATTTCTATTTTCACCTTTAAATCATTTGTTGTTATTATTACATTTAAATTGACTTTGTCATTTGGTTTGGAATTTCATCTTTAACCGACTCCAACTTTTTTAGGAACAATGACTTAGTTATGGTTGTATTTTCTTTAGAACAATAAAGCCGTGTAACTAATGTTTAAACATAAGTCAAATTAAAAACTAAAAATACTTCTGATAAGTTTAAATATTACAACATGATAGTATGTGAAACATACCTGAAAATGACCTCAAAGTATTCTATTATCTTTAGTGAGTTACAGCCTAAAGGACCCAAGATATGGCCTCCTCACTTCATTAGAAGAAGCTATCAAAAAATAAAAAAGGATACAAACAATTGAAAACATTGATGTATGGCCTCCTCACTTCATTAGAAGAAGCTAACAAAAAATAAAGAAGGATACAAACAATTGAAAACATTGATGCAGGCAATTATGACAATACAAAAAACAGCCAATGGCAAGGTGGAAATAGATACTTAGGAAGCCTCGGACAAAGACGACGTTGGAATGCATGTATTGACATTTCTATCTAAATATATAATGACAATTCTCAACTTGTCAAATTGTCGATGACATTTCAACGATATCATACTAGGAAACATCTCCTTGATATATTCCTTAGCACATTAAAATATCATATAAAAAGTAACATGCAAATTGTGTAACACATTGAATCAAACAAAATAACGATGCACTGTTATACATCATGTGGCACTAACCTTTGCTGATTTCAGTCAGAAAAACCTTTTAAAGATGCAGCAGGACCAATCCGTAGATAGTTTAATAGTTTGGACAGGATAAGGGGGCTGCACTGAAATAAACAAACTCATAAGGCATGGTTCATACGAAGTGAATACTCAACTTGAAGAACAGATGCAGTAAAAACAAAGGCATATTCTCTTATTGAACATACCATGCTACTTCATACGTTAATTCCATAGTTATCAATCTGGTCTCATAAAGCAAATCCATTCCATTAAAACTGTATTGGTTGATTGAAAATAAGTGTTAAAGACATGAACAACAGTTACTTGTCATGTAAAATGCAATTCTACGAGAACCAGAGGGCACGATTAATATAATATAACTTGGTAAATCCGGTATCAGTAAAATGGCTGTTCTACCAAAATTTTATTGTTAAGTTACAGTTAAAAGTTTACAAACACAGATTCAGTAATTGTGATTATGTGCTCATGGATTACCAAGTAAAATATATAACAGACTAAAAAAAAACTTTTTGAGTAAAACGTATACATATATAATCCGAAAAATTAATGCTATATATATATATATATATATATATATATATATATATATATATAAGATTATAATATTTTATTACCAAAAAAATTTCATGTTTGCTGCCTTTTTAAATGATTCATAACAAAATGATCCAACGGAAACTTGCAGCTGTCAAACATATGAATGCTAGTTTCTTAAGCCTATCACGTATAAAAATACATTTGCTTAAGTTATGTGCTTTCTTGTGTTTCAGGCAAACAGAGAACTCTACGCACTGCTACCAAACCAAAACGGTTTTAAGAACATGCTGCCTCTTTGGATTTCTTTGTCTGCTTTTGTTATTACCCCTTTTTGGAAGCCTGCAGTTTCTCCTTAACAGCCTTCTGCTCTGCTTCCAATATTGATAACCATAGGATATCCGACAATTGGCGAATATACTAATTTAGGTTCAGCAATTATGAGAAAACCTGAAAATGAATAGAATGTTATTGCTACCTCATCAAGTAGAGGCTTAGGCTCCTTGTATCAAACCTTGGCAAGATCAAAGCAATCTTTGCGAAGTTCCTGAATTTCAAGAAAATACAATTATTGGATAAATCATGCAATGATTATAGGCAAACTGCTAACAACGTGTGTGTGTGTGTGTGTGTGTGTGTGTGTGTGTGTGTGTGTGTCATGTAAAATGAACAAATGCAATGGTGGATGCTAGCGTTAATATACAATTACAAAGTAGAATAAATCAACTTATCTCTAAAATCATTGTCATTTCATATATCTTAAAGCAGAATAGATTAGCTTCAACTTGGAAACCAACCATTTCTAGATTAAAAATAAGACAGCATGAACAAGGGTCAATTACATCAGGATTTTATAATCAATTCCTTTCAAGAATTATGAATTGAAGTACAAGCTGAAAATACAATACTTAAGGCTGTTACGAAGTTTATTGAGCAAGCAACTTGATTATCAGTGAAGGTAGTTTAATTGTGTAATTGACAGGAATTTCACTTATCTTCCCAGTATGTTGAGTGTGCTCATTTGCATCCATTTGCTGAACCGATACGTGTTTGTCTTTTTGTAGAAATCTTCGCGCATTTCTCCAGGTTGCAAAAAATACAATAAAGGGTTATATAAAGATAAAATTCTTTCGAAATAAAATGATAGTACTATTATGAATGAACCAGGAATAACACTTCAAGTGCCAGATTTGAAAATTTGCTATCCTGCTTAATTGAATTATTAATCAGTTGCTGAAATAAATTGGAAAAAAAAAACAGTTGATAGGTAGCTCGTATTCTAAATATGACTTAAAGCATTCTATTGTAGGAGCTGCATAAAATCACTACAAACAATGTATATGAAATATAAGAATAACGCAAATGCTAGAAAACAGGTAAGATAACACGCACATAACCCTACTTGTAACTAAGAAAAAAAAAACAGACGGTGCTTATGTATACTTTATTCATTTTGATCATACTCATTATAGGGTATATTCAATACCTCAACACGTTTCTCGTTAAGCCTATTGTTTTTTAGGCAGACTAATTCGCATTATGTACCCCCTTATACTTCATCCATTCAGCATTTTCACAAGAAAGTGGCACTTTGAAAAGACATGACTAAATTCATACACATACTGATTCTCATTGCTCCGTAGTAACCATGCACCATGACATTCTATACATATGACCGGACACTCCAACCTCGGACCCATAATCTAAACCATGGAGCTCCATGAGTATTTCCTTCTCATAATTTTAAAATAAGCATTGTGTAACCTCTTGTATATAAGCACATTTTTATTATGAAAGGTATATACTTATTTTCAACAAAAATAGCATTCAAAGCTTACTTTTAATATATTTGAGTATGACGTTACGTCATCTCTTTATACCTTTAGTAGCTTCACATCTTTTTTATGACTTACAAGTGAGGCAATTTAAAAATTATAAAACGAATATTCAATTATGATAAAAAGAGTCTTAGCCAGTTTAAAACATACAAAACCATCAAATAAAGAAAATTGAATTCCAAATAAATTAACATTGAAAGGCCTATATCTCTAGATATTTAACTAGAAGAGACTGAATCAAGCAGAGCAGTAAATAGTTGCAGAAGCACAGAATACTATGCAACATTTATATGAAGCCCAGATCACCCTTTATTCTTCTGACATCAATGATGTACTGAACTAGAAACAAAGCAATAAGCTAAAAGAGTGTTAACATGTGCACATTAGACACATGTTAAGATATATTAATTCACTAGAAGAAGAATTACATTACATAAAATACAGATATTGTGATGTTTTAATCTATCCTTCGACTCAAATTAATTGTTCAACCATAATCATGGCAATGGGCAATCGAAGTAAATAATAATCTTTAACGTATTTCTAGTGGGTATATGTTAACATTTTCTGATTTGAATTCAAAGGACACAGATGAATATGAAAGGACAAATAAGCTGGAAGCAAAATTATCAGGAAAGCTTGTGGTTTCATGTAATGGGCTTGATAGATGAATATTTACCCATATTAAGGGATAATAAATATTTCAATCCAACGCGTCACTAAATAAAAGATACTTTCCCCATATGAAATCACCAAATATGGGGAAAACCCAGGGTTTCATCTCCATGGAAGAAGGCCACCTTTTTATTGCTGAAAACAAGCAACAAATTAAATATAAATTAGAAAAGAATGATTAAGAAAAACATTCTTCCATCTGCTGTTTTGAATTCGATTAATGGTTGCAGGATGTGAGCTGCCACACCATCAGGAATATTTTACTATGTGAATTACATATAAGTACATGCATAGGAAAGTCCAATGGAACCCCTATTTTGCAGCACCCCGGTAACCACCTGATTTCTAGTACACAATCCGATTTAAATAATAGTACGGTGCGGAAGAGAGAGAAAGTGCTATAATTCGAATAGAATTGTGTGGCAGAAAACAAGGTTCTACGGGAATGCTACAAAATAGGGATATCATTGAGTGTTTTTTATGAACATGCATGTATATATAATACGTGTATACATACGAACAAACACGCACACATACAGCACGTATCAGAACAAATTGTGAGAGGTTCAGATTTGCCTACTCATCCTTTATAATTGATGCATGCAACAGCTGCTACACTAACAGGCTTGTTTTGTTTCTTTTAAACAATAAAAAAGACCATTGTTGGTTTGTACCTTTTCTATGAACCATATGCATTTGGTCAAGACAGAAAGCTATTTTCTTCCTTATTCTCTAATTTGCTGTAATGGTTAAGGTAGCGTTAGGGAGAAAATGCGAAGTTGGAAAATCCTAGTCATTCCAACAAAGACGAGAAGGAAGAAGATGGCTTTTGACATTTTTCAAATGCAGATAACAAAAAAATCATTTTCAATTTTATATTACCAAAACGGACCCTAAACGTTCATCACTTGCAACGTAGATGCAACTACTGACTGTATACATACAATCAACATTGCCTCGCCAAGTGACCTCATCGCGGAGATAGCCGGTGGTGATTATGGAAGGAGACGATGAAGATAAGAAAAAGGGTACTATTCAAAGCTAATTCAATCATTGATTTTCCATGCAGACATCATTACCTTCACCAATGTTTTCAAATTTGATTAAACACATAGATTGTTAAGTTCAAACTTAAAACTGAAATTCAATTCTATAATCCTTAAATGAAAAATTCACAATTTTTATCAAAGACCACTAGCTCAACAACAGGTAACAATGCACTCTATGCTAATGTTTTGGAGGTTTTGGATTTGAAACTCCAAGATATCCAAATGAGTGCTCTATTTAGATAAAAACACAACTGTTTAAGGAAATCACATTAGCGAGTGAGTGTTAGAGTCAATGTGAGTGGAGTGCGAGTGCAAGCGAATGCTTAAAGTTTTGCCTAAGCCAACAATTAAATGACATTTAGCATGTGGCACTGATTCTAATTTACGGTAATAAATTATATGTTGGAAACTGATTAGACATAGTTTCTACAACTAAACCTAAAGCTTAATCTTCTCTCTTCCTCCTCCTCTTAGTTTGTTTTCTTTTCCCCCCTTTTTTGGGGTGAAGAGGGGAGGGGGAGCTGTCTACAGAACAACAAAAAATTAGATCGCATATTGATATTCCTATGTATCCTTGCATTATCCATGTCAACGTCATCAGACGATTGATACTTCTCAACTCTGCTCCGAATCTAGATTTGGGTATCAAACCACAAAGCGAAAGCTCCGATCTGAAACAAGATCCATAAAGTAAGATTTGAAGATTTTGTAAATAATGACCTTTATCATAAACAAAAACAATAAAATTTGGATTGCATATTCCTTAGTATCCCATGTACTTTCTATGTCAACATCAAGATTGGTACTTCTCAATCATGCTTTAAATCAAGATTTGAGAATCAAACTATAACGGGAAAGCTTCGATTTGAAACAAGATCCACATAGCAAGATTTGAACGAAAATCAAGAATTGTCTTTGAAAAAGGAATGGCTTGACGTGTACAAAAACTACTTTTGGTTAAGCTGCCGGGAAAACGCAAAACGTGACAATAGATCTCGATCGGTGAATCCCATTGTTACCAATTGTCACATTTGGAATTAAAATGAGAAGGCGCCCAATTATTGAGATCTATTATGTCAACAATAATAGATGATGGCGTAGAAGAAAACACAGATACCAAACCCTAAACACAGGGTCTTTCATGCAAAATCATTACCTTGCATCCATCAAAGAAGCATAACCAAAAAGAGGTAACTTCTATGCATTCCATATAAATTAAAATTGAAAGGCCTATATATGTTATATTTAACTTGAAGATTGAGCGGAGCAATAAACAATGGCAGAAGCCAGGAATTAAATGTGCCATTGCAACAAAGGCCAGACCACCATTTATTCTTCTGACAACAATAATGTTCTGGACTAGAAACAAAGTGATAATCCAGAAGTGTTGTGTCAACATGTGCACATTAGACATGTTAAAATTTCTTAGTTGCACTCAAAGAAGAGTTGCATTGCACAAAATACTGATATAGTGAAGCTTAAATACAAATCTACCCTTAATCCCAAATTAATTGTTCGACGTTGACAAGCGCAACTGAAGTTAATAATAATCGTTAACATATGCCTATGGACTATATATTAACATTTTATGACTTAAATTCAGAGGAAATAAAAACATTGCAGATGAATATGCAACGACACTAAAGTAAGCATGATACAAGTGAAATAAATCATTAGGAAAGCTAACCAATACTAAACTAAAGGGTAAATAAAAAAATTTAATCCAACACATCAGTAAGCAAAACATAAATTACAGTTTCAAGGTGAGAGCTTAAAGCGAATAAGCACTAATCCACAAGCCAAATCAACAAACAAATGGCGATAAAAATAGGGTTTCATCCCAGTGGAAGGTAGCCAAGAAAATCCCAATGAAAACAAGCAATAAATAAAATATAAAAGAAAAATGACTGAGTTATAAGGCTATTGTTGTTTCGTCAGCAGTTTTGAGTTCAATTAATACTTGCAGGATTTGAGCTACCACGCCATTAGGAATATTTCACTATGTGAATTGCATATACATACATACATACATACAAATAGAGGAGGGCGTTACGATGGAACTCCTCTTTTGTAGCATACCCTGATTTCCCCCGCACAGTCCGGATTAAATAATAATAAGATGTGAAAGAAAGAGAAAGTGTAAGCAGATATAATTGTGTGGTGAAAACTAAGGGTCTACGAGAGTACTGCAAAATAGGGATGTCATTGAGCGCTCATACATACATACATACATATATATATATATATATATATATATATATATATATATATATATGTGTGTGTATGTATGTATGTATGTATGTATGTATGTATGTACTTACATACTTAACAACATGTATCAGGGACAAATTGTTTCAGGTTCAGATTTGCCTGCTCATCCTTTATAATTGATGCATGCATATATAATTGATGCATGCATCACCTACACACACAGACTTGCTTGCTTTATTTTAAACAATAAATGAGAATTGTTTGGTTTGCAGTTGCATTTTCCAAAAAACAGTATGCTATGGTAGTGTTTGAACTGGAAATTGGTTTAGCATTTTCAGTATGTATGTCAATTGGCATGGGAGAAAATAAGAAATTGGAAAATGCTAGTCATCCCAGCAAAGACGAGAAAAAGAAGAGAGACAACAGTTTTTTCAAATGGTGGATACAAAAAGAAACAATTTTCATTTTTTTATGACCAAGGGACCTTTAACATTCCTCGCTTGCATTATAGCAGCGACTACTGGCTGTATAAGATAATGCACTGATCAACATTGCATTGTCATGTTACCTCGTAATAGAGGAAATAGCTGGTGGTGATTATGGAAGGAGACAATGAAGATAAGGAAAAGGATATTACCCAAAGCCAATTCAATCATGGATCTTCCACGCAAATCAACACTATGTTTTCAAAATTGATTAGATGCATAAACTGTTAAGTTCAAACTTAACTGAAGTTGGATTCAATGATCCTTTAATCGAACGATCTGCAATTTTTATCAAAGACCACTAGCTTAATGATAGGTAATAATGCACTCTACACTAGGGTTTTAGAGGTCTTGGATTTCCAAGACATCTAAATGCGTGCTCTATTTAAATAGAAATACCACTCTTCAAGACAAGCACATTAATGAGTGTGAGTGCAAGCGCGCACTTAAAGTTTTGCCTATGCCAACAATTAAATGACATTTAGCATGTGGCACTGATTCTAGTTTTAGCCTAATAATTTATAAAAAAACTAAATAAACAACTGACCTTTGCATAATTTAACAAATTTCATATTAGAACATATATAGAAGGAATGACTGATGAAATATAATAAAGATCATTAAGGATAATAAAAACCATTGCTTTATTTTAAAATTAAATATTGAATAAACAAAATACTTAAAAAAAACATATCTCAATCAACAGAACCGAAAGGTCCACAATCATTGCATGATAATTTGATTAAAAAAAACAAGAGATTTTTGATTGAAATATCTTTTTTTAATAGTAACAGAATCAATGAAAAGTGTGTATTAAATTGTTGATCTCACCAATGACCATTTCTATGTAGTTAGAAGAACGGAAAAGAAGGATAAATCACAAAGAGAAAATCCTCCATTGCAATTAAAAGCCCTGATTCATTGTGTTTGAAGTGCTCCTGGTCCCAAAGAAAATGGCATATCAGAAACATCAGTGACTTATAAGAGATGGGTTGTATCTGAAATTTAGCATATTCCACAACCAGTAAATGGCATATCAGAAACATCAGTAACAGGTTCAGATTTGCATATCATCATCTAATAGTTGATGCAATATGAGTACTGCATATGACCAAGTGCTCAACTAGTAAAAAAATTCAATTGAAAGAGAGATATGTAAAATATCCTTCTCTTGCCAAATGGCTGCATCAGTTGGCATATAAGAATTAATCCAACAGTGCCTCGCCAAATGGCTGCATCAGTTGGCATATAAGAATTAATCCAACAGTGCCTCGCCAAATGACTATACAGCAGAAGGAGAAGAAGAAGAAGAAGAAGAAAGCAGCAGCAGCAGCACAATCCAGTGAAACTTGGTCTTGCATGCAAATCATCATTACCTTGTATTTATAAAAGAAACACAACCAAAATATGGTATGCAACTTTTATGCATTCCAAAAACTACCAATTGTCTTTGAACAATATTTTGGTTTTTTCCTCATAAAATGACACAATTACTAGTTAAACATTGGCTACAAAACAATAAAAATTGGATTGCATATTCCTAAGTATCCTTGCATTATCTATGTTCAACATCATAAGTCAATTGATGTTTCCCAATTGTGCGTTGAATCAAGATTTGAGAATCGACTATAAAGAGAAAGCTACAATCTGAAACAAGATCCATATAGTAAGATTGAGGATCAATTACTTGTTAAACATTGTCTACAAAACGATAAAATTTGCAGTGCAGGTATCCTTTCGATGCATCTATCAAATTGTCGTCATTCTTCGTTCAGAGACAATTTTTGGTTTTTGTTCAATCATATTGTATGGATTTGTTTAAAGCTTTCCCTTTATAGATTGATTCTCAAAATCTTGATTCAAAACACAATGAATCGAAAAACTACTAAAAACATCCAAAAACTGATTAATCACCATTACCTGTAATAACTTTAAAACATCCAAAAACTACTAAAAAATTATACAATGAATCGAAAGTTCATACCAGCTTAAAAAAATGTTATCTCCAAAACTAATTCATGTGGATCAATTAAAGGTTGCAGAAATTGGGAGTAATAAACAATCACATGAAACCCAACTTGTATAGATTATCATCCAATCTACACTCACTAAATGCATGTTAAAAGGCAACAATAAGTTAGTTAAATGAAAAGGATTCCTAAACCAAAGGATGATACAGAAATTAATCAACCATGCTAGTAAGCAACTCGTAGACATCTACAGTTACTGCTGCTGCTAGTGATTTCGACTAGGGATTGAACTAATACTGATCGACAACCGAAATCGTGAAATAAATAAAAACAAGGGTTTCATAACAGCGGATGGAAGTCATTTTCCTCCAAGAACAAGCGGCAGGAAAATATAAATGGAGGAGAACCGATTAATCACCGGAAGAGTTCTTTTAACAGCTGTTTTGAGTAGATCGACGGCTGCAGCAGGCGAGAACTACTTTGTTGTGAAAAAAAAGAGGGTCTTAGAATCGTAATATTCACCATATTTGGTTTCCAAGTCTGCTGCTATTCACACCGCCGTTTAGACTTCTAGCCACATGTACTAAAGGCCACCTCTTTTTTAAGTCTCTCTGCTCCTTTACACCACCTACATTATTCAATTTCTAATCGACTACCACCTCTGCTTTTAATCTTCATCGTTCAAAAAAAAAACGTCTTCTTCTTGAAATTTTCTCCATCGCTCTACAAGCTTGAAGATTACTCTAAATTTTCAATACAATTTCAAGCGTCCAATCAGCTGATAACACCATCGAATCGCTCTATAACAGTATTCAACTTTTTCCCTATTGTTTTACACCAACGAATCAGCATGTTCTGCGAATCAAATACCTGAAATCACATCGTTTAACAAAAAAATAAACATACTTCCGGTTTTACATGAATAATAGTGATTGTAAATTAAGTACAAACTACATACTTCATCAGTTGTAAAATGATCGATCAAATCAACTTTTGTGTCTTCAACGGCATTTGATCGATCATCTTGCAGCCTAATGCTATGATCCACATAGTTGTTAAGTTTATCGTCAATTACATTATCTTCTTACAAAAATCAAACAAAAACAATTAAAATGAATTCTTTTTGTAAATTTTGACATAAATTGTTGTTGTATGAAGAAAACCCTAAAATTCAATAACTTACAATGTCATTCTTTATTACAACGTCATCGAAATTAATGTCTTCCAAACTTGAAGTAGAGAGAAGAGTGAAAGAAAGCTCTTACAAAAATTAATACAAGACCCTAAAAAAAATTCTATAACAACATAATAGCATGATATACAAAACTAACATCTTTTTTGTCTCTATCTTCCATCCTCTACTCAGCCAAAAGAAAATATATTTTTTATGGTTTAGGGTTTGATATCTGAGAATTTACGTTGTTTGAGAAGAGAAGAGGCAGTACGGCTGTTATTGACTGAGTGAAAAGAAATAAAGTGGTGGTAGGAAGTAGGTCAAAAATAATACAATCTATTAATTTTTTAAAGGTGGCCAGTAGTCTAAATGGGGGTGTGAATAGCAGCACACTTCCAATAAATATTACGACTCATATTTATTCACCATATTTGGTTCCCAACAAACATTACAACTCATATTTAGGCAATTATTCAGGTCGTATCCTGAATTGTTCCAACGCGCCTAATTTTTCGGCGCGTTCCTATTTTTTCGGCATGCTCCTATTTTTCCGGCGTGCATACCAAATACGTGCAACATTAAAAAACAAATTGGCACAAAGTTCTTCCTGCATGTCATTTTGCTAGGACCGCTAGGACATGTTTTTGTTGGGACCACATTATTGTTCCCGCACACTATGTTGCCGCGTGTCCACATTATTCTTCCAGGCAAAGTATTTTCAATTTGGGCTATGATTTTCTCAGCGGGCGCCTACTAAACCAGAGCGCACCGTTAAAATCGGCGCAAGACTATTGGAACATTTTCATAGATTTTCCTTGAATCTTACGAGTCGTATCTCACGCACGACTAATTGATTATCAAGTGAATTAAAAGCTTGAGCACATCAGTCGTACGTGACGCATCTGCGAGATTTGCATCTTTTGGACCATCCGCAATTATCAGCTATCTAGTTATCTAAGTTATCCAGGTTTATTATCAGTTATCTATATGTACTCTATCTTTTGTATGAGCTTATGACTCATTATGTATTTATATGTATCATGTATGAACCTATGTACTATTATGTTTCCGTTGCTAGATACTTTGTTTCTGTGTCTGTGATTATGTGTTCTGATTTGTATTTACCTCAGTAGTTAAAATAACAATTCCCTGTTTGGAGCAATTCAGGTCTGACATGTGTGATTTATTGTTGATTTGAAATGTTTGAAATAGTGGGTTGTTATAAGTTGGTATACGACTCATAAAACTGTCGGAGATGCTCTTAGAGCATCTCCACCAGTCTTATGTTTAATATTAAGGCATAAGATAAAAGGGAGAATCGACTGTTTCTCCCAACAGGCGCGCGCCGAATTTATCGGCGCATGCCCATTTTCTGAACGCGCGCCGAAATTATCGGTGCCTTAACGTAAGGCGTCGATAAATGTTGCATCCGGTGTAGGGCGCCGATAAATAGCGCCCTAAGCTAGAAAATTTGTGTAAGCTCTCGTAAATTCTCACTTTTTTTTAATCGTTTAGTACGTTGAGATGTCGCCGAATGTTACGAAGATCGCTCGACGGACCATTCGAGCACGGTTGGACGAGAGAGTTGGTCCAGTGCACACTTGGCTCGTAGTAGAGACGACGGTTTAGAACCTAGGATCCTACATGAGTTACCCCGGGTTTCACTCACTGTTTATTTACGGCTCTCGAGACCATTCAGGTAAAATTTCTTAATTTAACATAATTTTTTATTGCATAGCTAAATTGTTAACCAACGTTCGTAGGTAGTATGAACTGTTATTTTATAGTATAGTATAGTATGAACTGTTATTTTATAGTATAGTAACCAACCACAAAAATATTTTTACTATACGAGTTACATTTGCATTCATGGGTATTGGGCGAAGTTTATTACACGTACCTTTGATGTACTCCCTCTTCATATTCGAGAGAGGCTACCAACTAGTCCATTTGGTCCTTTCTTACATATTATACCACCCCAGTCCTTCGATCGACCATTGCTAGGGGCCTTATTTGATAGATTGTGGCCTACGAAAACCGTTGCTAGGGGCCTTAGTTGATAGATGGTGGCATACGGCACATACTTTTCACTTTCCTGATTTTGAGCTACGTATTACCCCAACCGATTTATATATACTTAAGGGGATTGAGATAAGTGTTGCTGATAGACTCCCATACCCTTTTGACTCTACCTATGAGTCACCCCAGTTAACTTGCTATTTTTCATTTCATCGCCGATCATATATCCTTTGGAGCTGTTACCGTTGCATATTTACATAAGTATATTCTAGCATATATAGATACAGAGGCTATGCAGGATGCTGTATTCCGGGCTACCCTTTTATATCTATTTGGTTTGACATTCTTTTCGAACCAAAAGAGTACGATTCAACTGGGTCACCTGACAGCACTAACCGATCTAGAGCATCTTCATATGATTGATTGGGGATCATCTATTTTGGAATGTCTATACACTGCACTAGACTCGTACGTTTTTAGAGAGGTTCAACAAATGTTTGCTTTTTGGTTCATTTTGTCGTGTTGGTACTACGAGTACACGACCAACATGCATCCACGCATTGTTCCGACCGCCAGTCATACCGTCGAGTCTTTTTTCCCACGCATGCGTCGATAGGAAAGTAGTTACGTAGTCCAACGTACTTCTACTGGTATTAAACATGACTTGATGGAGGCCCGATCTCAGATAGGTCTAAGGTCCAGGGTCAACATTTTATGAGCATCATGGGCGTCTTATTGGATTTCTCTAACACAGGCTGGCCAGCTAGGTCATGGATACCCTTTAGTCATTTCATATCGCTTATCTCTATGACGTGTCGTTTTGCTCGCATCGGCCTACCTTCCGATTTGGTGCTTAGGAGACCGTTGTTATTTTCAAGGGCCGGGTGAGTTGTGTATACCCGGAGATCCACTTTCTGTTGAGGATATGTTCGGGTTGCGGCGTACTATCGACAGATATTACATACATGATCTTAGACAGACAGGGTAGGTTGATACATAGGCTTTTTTATTACCGAGAGCTGATTTTGATACTTATTGGTGTTGCTCCTCGGTAATACATGTTGCCAATTTACAATCGGGGTGTGAACTCCGATCACATAGGACCACGAGTGGCTACGGGTAGAGTCCATCCACCACCGTTTACTTTTGATCTAACCCCATCACAGTACTTCGATTAGCTTATGGATTTTTCTCTTGATGACTCATTTAGAGCATATGATCTTAGCGGTATATTGATAGCCCAGCCTATTGTTTATCCACATGATTATTGGTATCCCCATGGTTGGATTGTATCTTGCACATGAGATAATATTCGTACTTGTAAATTTATTAGCTTATATGTTTTTAAGAAAGACAAACTGAATTTAATTGTTCTTATATTACAGTTTGCACCAAGGCTAGACTAACACAGACGACATATAGCCACTATTCAGCAGATGGCAATATTACATTCTCAATCATTGCACCAAGAGCACCAGGCGATAGTGTAGGGTTTGCAGGGCCAGATCGACAACCTACAGGCCCGTCTGGCGGCGTTAGGTGGTGGTGGTGAAGAGGACCAGGTGGTGCAAGAGGCTCAGGTAGTGCAGGAGGCTCGTGTGGTGCAGGAGAATCTGGTGGTGCTGGAGGATCAGGAGGTGGTGACGAGGACGATGACTTTCCGTATGTTGACGATATTGACATGGACGAGGATGGTGAGGAGTCCAAGCACGACGATGATGATGATGTCGTGGATTTATGATGATGTTGATGAGGATCATAATGATGATGTTGTGGATTTTTTATCATGATGTATATATGTATCTGCCTTGTTGTACTGGACTATATGTTCTTTTGTCATGTTTACTCATGTTTAGATGTCATGTTATACTGGATTATACGATCTATCTGTTATGTTTATTCATGTTGATAGCTATATTTTATGGTATTCTGTGTTATGGATCGTTGTATGCTACATGTTGTTTGTAAATACATGAGGAATTTAATTTATTAAATTTTCCTTATGATTTATTAAATAAATTGTTATATTTCTTAAACGATCATACAACGACCTTTACTCAAATTTGAGTTTGACATAACTCGAAATCTGCAATACGAAAAACCGAGTTTTCTTTTTCATTAGAATTCAATAATCAAATAGATTCGGATGATTGTATTTTCAAAAGGATTCCGACCTAAATTGGACCCTGTAGATTCGATTGAAATTCAAAATGCACAACTACGAACAACCGCGACGTTACGAGCTCGAATTTATATAATTTATAAATTGTATGTTCAAAAGATGATTAATTAATAAATACCTTTTAAATTTTCCTTTCAATTTATTAAATAAATCGTTATATTTCATAAACGATTATACGGCGACCTTTTGAAAATTTGCGTTTGACATAACTTGAAATCTACAATACCCAAGTTATCTTTTTTATTACAATTCAATTATCAAATTGATCTGAATGATTGTATTTTCAAAGAATTCTGATCTATACTGGACCCTGTAGATTCGATTGAAGTTCAAAGCGTATAACTACGAACTACCGTGAGGTTACGAGTTCGTTTTTATATAATTTTTAAATTATACGTTTAAACGTCGATTAATTAATAAATTCCTTTTACATATTCCTTGGCTCTAATAGGGGACGACCTTAAAAGTTTGACTCCTTATCTGTAATAAAGGACGACCTTAATCGTTTAACTCCTTAGCTCTACTAGGAGACGACCCTAATCGTTTAACTCTTTAGCTCTAATAGAGACGACCCTATTCGTTTAACTCCCTAGCTCTAATAGGGATGACCCTAATCGATTAACTTCTTAGCTATAATAGGGGACGACCCTAATTGTTTAACTCCTTAGCTATAATAGGGGACACTGCGACTACACAGTTATCGATAAAGCTACACTCCAACCAAAAAAATTGAATAGTGCAAGTACACAGTTATCGACAAACGTACACTCCAACCAATAAAGCTGCACACTTAGCACTACAAAGTACAAAGATATCAGCAAAGTTACACCCCAACCAAAAAAGCTGACAACTGCAAGTACACAGTTATCGACAACGATTAGGGGTGTAAACGGTTGGACCGGACCGGACGGAGGTGTGTCCAAGCTCTGTCCTATAAGAGATTCGGACAAACATATTGGACCGGACATGGACTGGAGAAGCATTAAGTTCGAACATTGTTCGTAGGAGTCGGACAATGGACGGACAACGTTCAGACAATAGAAAAACATCGAACATTTTGGATCGAACTAGGACATGGTGTGTCCAAGCTCTGTCCTATAATAAAATCGTACGGACATGGACCAGACACCTTAGAGCCTCGGACCGAGCCGGACAACGAACTATCATGTCCGATATACAGCCCTAACAACGACACACTAGTACCAATAAAGTGGCACACTAAACACTGCAACTATAGCGTTATCAACAAAGGTACACAAACAAAGGTACACGGTATCCAATAAAGCTGCACACTAAACACAGCAACTACATAGTTATCGACAAAGGTATACTCTAACCAATAAAATTGATCTTTGCAATTACACAGTTATCGACAAAGGGACACTCGTACCGATAAAGTTGCACACTAAACACTACAACTACACAGTTGTCGACAGAGGTACACTATAACCAATAAAGCTACACACTAAATACTGCAACTATACTGTTATCGACAAAGGTACACTCGAACCAATAAATGTATACACAAATTGATAAGGCAACACATAGAAAAATAATGCTGCATAATAACCAATACCTCATATCTTATATACAACAACAACATTGTAAACCATATCTCATATCCAAACAAATTTACACACAAAAATAGATTCCTATTTTATGCAATGCATGGCAGCTTTTGACTGCGATTCTAAGGAAGAAGAAATTCTTGAAGAGGAAGCCGAAGAAATACAAGAAATTGTCGGCATATACCATAAAGCCTACGGTTCATTATCCATAACTCGACTCGGATCATTTCCTGGAATGAAGTTTATAATTTGAAACTAAGTTGCATACCATAAATCTCTGATGCAAGATTACTTTAACGGCAACTACACCTACGGGCCTGATATATTTCATACAGGATGCAGAGAGATTTAATTTGCGAATATTGGAAGCTATACAAGGCAACAATGAATACTTTAAGTATAAACAAAATGCATCAAAGACACAGGGGCTCACCGGTGAACAGAAAATGACAGCCTCTATGAGAATGTTAGCTTATGGCACTCCTTCAGATGCATTGGACGATGCATACCGAATTGCGGAGAGCACGACACTTGAAACCCTTGAAAATTTCGGTCAAGTGGCGGTGGACGTCTACGGAAGGGAGTACTTAAGGTCCTTGAATGAAGCCGATATAGTACGCATCAGAGAGATGCACGAAAGCAGGGGATGGCTGGGCATGTTGGAAGTTTGGACTGTATGCAGTGAGAATGGAAGAATTTCCCTAAGGCGTTACATGGTTCATACAACGGCAAGGAAAGGCGACCAACCATCACTTTGGAAGCCGTAACATCCTAGGATTTGTGGATATGGCATGCTTTTTGGAATGTCTAGTTCAAATAATGACTTAAATATTATAGAAAGATCTCATATGTTTAATGATCTTGCTCATGGCTTGGTACCTCTTTTAACATTTACCATTGGGAAAAATACTTACAATCATGGCTATTACCCAGGTGATAGCATTTACCCGAAATGGGGCACCATTGTTAAAACATGTCCAAATCCATTGACTCCTAAACAAGCGAAATTCGCGGTGATACAGGAGGGACAAAAAAAAGATATAAAACGAGCATTTGGTGTTTAACAGTCTAGATTTGCAATGATCAATAATCCATGTTGTTCGTGGTCTAGGAAAAAGATGTCTGTAATCATGTTTGCATGCATTATGTCATGAATATCATTGAAGATAAAAGAGATATGGATGATGGTTAACGCCACTACGAATACGAAGGTGCTTCGTAACCACCCGATATATTTTGACACAACACACAAATAACAAAAGAGGAATTCAACATTCATTTAGACCGTCAATGTAACACCCCGTAAAATATACCCAAAAATAAAAATATTAATGATCCATTGGAATATACTGTAAGCGCCCACCCCGCACCAACTGACATTTACCCCAAAAGTGCGCTGTACACATGTCCAGTTAGCACGGGACGGATCGTCAGAAGGAAAGGGAAGAAGGAAATGAACTAACAAGGAACATTTAGAATGTCTCACAGCGCATGGAACAAAATATAATAACAACATACTTGACATAAAACAGGTGAGACAGTGCATAAGCTGAAAACAAACTAGCATAGCAGCGGAAAATCCAAGTACAGCTTATGATCCAAAGCCAACATTATTACAACTTTTTAAAAACTGTCTCAAAAGCTAAACAAGAAAGGTACACTACTAATGCCCAAAGTACTGACCAGCAACGACACAGGGAGAATATCTATATATACGTGGAAGCCTCCTGCTCGCCTCCGAATCAGCTACTCTCGCATCACCAGCTAACCTCTCTCTAGTCTGCTCGTGTGAGCACCCAGAGTAATAAGAAGAGACATAAAACTCTGGGTCAGACAAAAGTCTGGTATGAGCGATAAGCATCTAAACAGAACAATAACAGGTATACTAAACCATACTTGAACCTGGACCTGCAACCAAAGAGTTAGCACTACATACTGTACAACACTCTAAGGTGCCATTTCAAATGGTGTAAAGATAACGGGGTTGGGGTGTGCATGTCATAGTGATGGCAAACAATCAACCATAGCAACCATCCTCACATCTCTCACTCAGTGTGTAAAGCATACGATACTCACCACTTCGATCACCTCAATACTTTGCTATGATCACCTTGCCCCATGAAGTCATAAATGGCTTCACTGCACTGATACATAGCCACTAATCCTTCGCTATGTCCACTTTGCCCCATGGAGTCGCAATGACCCCACTGCACTGGCTCATAGCCTTACTAATCCTTTACTATGTCCACTCTGCCCCATGGAGTCACAATGACCCCACTGCACCGGGTCATAGTCTTACTACGATCACTTTGCCCCTCGAGTCATAATGACTCTACTGCACTGATAACGTAGTCTTGCTACCATCACCTTGCCCCTCGAGTCATAGTGACTCTACTGCACTGATAAGTAGCCATCATTCATTTTCAGTGGTGAATCGAAGTTATGAACGTTGACAACTCCTTAGCACACGGCCCATAGCAAAGCCCAACTGTAACACCCCATGTCCATTAATGTCACTCACAAAGGGAATGCATTAACTTCTATGGAGCGTTTTAAGTGACTATAGAACAGAAAATCACAACAAGACAGATATGAAATAGTACTTGAAAATTTAAAACTTTATTTATTGCAACGGAAGGTAAATATGTTTGGTTACATCACCAAAACCCAAAGACTAAAGTCAAGTACATAATATCCATCTTGACAAAATCAGAGTACATAATATAAAAAGCATAATCCCATAAATAGCCATAAAAGAGATAGGTTGAGCTTTACTTCAGCAATCCAAATCCAAGTGCTCCCAAAGAGATCCAAATCAAGCTTCCCACCCTAAGAACATAGGGGGGGAGGAAGAAAAGAGGTGGAAACAAATGGGGTCAAACATAAAGTCTGGCAAGTCCGATAACTCCAACAATATAATTATCAAAGTAACTAGGATAAGACATAAGCTTGGTAAATAAGGAAATGATTGTGAATTAATGGCAAGACCAAGCAACCAAACATAATAGGATGAGCAAAGATAATGTTAAAGGCGCTTCCTAATCAATATAGGGTAATTACTATACTCTACCGTACTGTACCGTACTGTACTGTACTAACACTAACTGCACCCATACTTGTCACTTGTGACGATCCCAAAATCCGAGGGGCGGTATTAAGGATAATCATTAGGAAATAACACATTAATCATCAAAGCAGAGTACAGATAATAGCAGAAACAATAAATAAAACAATTTTACATGGATATGACAGCGGAATCACAACATGTAGGAATATCAGAATAGCATAACGTGGGATATACTTAGTAAATAAAAGGAAAGTGATCAGTCATCATCGCCAGAGGCGGAATACATACATGCAGTGAGACATAATAAGGGTATCAGTCTACATTGCCGAAGGCGGAATACATATACATATAGTGAGAAATACGGAAAGTAAATCAGTCTGCATCGCCAGTGGCGGAATCATAATATGTATACAGTAATGGCGGAAAATATCAAAGTCATCTCTATGAAGTCAGCCTCGCCATGAGCCAAAAGTGCACTCTATGCAGCAGTGCAGAACCAAAAACCACCTGTCACCTGTGTACTAGGCTGCCCGTGTGAAAATAAGGGCACCCGCGTTTGCAAAGTGAAACAAACAACGAGTCAGTCATGGGGACTGGTATGAGGAATCTATTTAACAGTTAAACAACAGTAAATAGCAAATCATAGGACCACGCCACTTTCGCGGAACGGGTTTACTCCAGTGATTGCTAGTGCATTTAAAACAAAGTAAATTCTTTTAAAACAACGCAATGCTTTTAGAAAGAATGAAGCCATTATAAGACTCAGGTCCCATCACACAATGCAACGCAAGCCGGAGGATAGAGTTTTACCTTATAATAGCCAAATATGCTTGATACGTATAAAGCAAAATCATCTGATATTATTACTAGTGCATATATGTTTCAAAAACGAATAGCATCATAAATATCAATCATAGGCGACATGAGTGTCCCATGCCACTATGTCGCCATATATAAGTTACAATCGAATCCGTTATCTCGTATTGGAAATTGGATTTCCGTCATGAGTCGAGGCAAGGGGCAAGCTCCTCTCCGCTTCGAGACACTCTAGCAAATGCCTCGGGACTACGCACTCTGGGTAACCCCTGGATGCTTCAGGGCCGGTCCTCACTTACGTTAGAGGATTAATTATGCCTGAACACACGTTTCCCGGTCCTTACAGACCTATAATCGAGGCGCCTCGCATTCCAACAACCACAAAGGTGAAAAGTAGATAAATATGTCAGGGCTGGTAAGTCACTGACACCACTATAGCTAGAAAGAAACGTCGTGCTCTACCTGCAGTCCGTATCCCGTTTTTAACTCATACCGGGGTGTGAGGTTCGCGAATCTACGAAATACACAAAGCTAGGCCACGTAGACCTTGCTTTGATCATCATCCACAAGACTTTGCTTTGCAACAGAAGCCTTGCTCACAGCATCTTGGCATGCCACATAGGTAGTCCACTCCATACGATTGATTTCCATCGATATATAACCTCTAAGCTCATACGTCTCAGAGAAGGGCGTTAAGCAAAAGAATAAATTCTCCGCCGCCAAACCGATATATATTTAACAGAGATCAGTCAGTATAGAACAAAATCCAATGTCAGACACACAGTCCATTTACAAGTCCATCCTGGGTCTGAACGAAACCGGAGGCGTCAAATTCCTCGTATATCCGTCCAATCAACACATACGTTCAGACGGCTACTACTTCCGTCCCCTTCCGGTAGCTACTCCGGTTAGGAACCTCAGTAGCGCCCATCCAACCGATACGAAGATCGTCGGTCTTGAATCGTCTTTGCATTTTCCAATTCGAATCGCTCGATAAATTATTTGAAATGAGGGTTAGCTCGGCCTTTTCAAATAATTCACGTCATTAGAATTTAAATCGATTCATTTTATGGTTATATTATTCGACATCCATCTTTCGGTTCTTTAGTGTTATTTCATGTCATCCACATACAACCATCAAATATCAAACAATTCAAGCACAATTGGTTTATTTGCAACCTATGTTGCTTATAACATTTTATAGCGATTTTTCGCCATTTTTATTTATTTAAAAATGGCCATATTTAATTAAACGACATTTCAGGTCGTGTCGTGGCACAGGCGCTGTTTTTCTTCTAATTTGTTTTACACATATCGGAAAATCTAACCGTTGGACTTCTACAAAGTCTATATCAGTGGGAAGATATTCCCAAAGCGAACCCAACGGTTCTAGTTTTGTGAAAATCCGACGGTCGGATCTCCCACACTAGTCGTTTGAAGTTACGGTTTCAAAATTCGAACTGCAGCGTCGTTATTCGATTAAATTTATTTATATTTATATTTATATATAAATATAAACGATTCTGGCGCTGTTTTTCTTCAGATTTGAATTAAACATTCCGGACAATCCAACCGTTGGATTTTTACAAGGTTGGTGCCGTTGGAAAGGTATTTCCAAGGCGAACCCAGCGGTTGCGGTTTCGGGAAAATCCGATGGTCGGATTTCTCGTGCTAATCGTTTCAAATTACGATTCCGAAACGCGAACTGCACGACCTCTATTCCTTTTAATTATATTTATATATATATATATATAAATATAGTTCATTCTATAATTTCAACTATAGCTCATTTTATATTTTCAACCTCGTTTTCACTTCAAATATTTCACTAACGCCTTAATATTTCGAAAAATTTCGCCATAACCTTCTTTGTACAGGGAGGGGTTTGGAAATTTATTGGGCCGTATTAGGTACCCAATAAATCCTAAAAAGCATTCACATATTTTTAGTGATATATTTTGGTGTTTACGGGGGAGCATGTACTGATAATCACTCCAGAGAATAAATTCCCGTCACCCCGTTTCCGTGTGGAAATAAATAGTCCATGTGCCGTATCTAATAACTAGAGCGACGTGATTATTGTCAACTCCAGACCCGTGTGGGGTTTTTATTAATCTGGCAATTTATCGTTATAATTTATATAGTTCATATCAGTCATCAGTTCAACCTGTAGTATATAGTCATCGCCATACAAGCCTCTTGCTTGTATGGTAAATCTTCCACCTCGTCACACAAGCTCCAATTGCTTATTTGGAATATGATGAAGTATGCCTATCATCAAGAAGTATGCCATGTAGTGTAGTTCAAAATTAATTGTTACTATCCTATGGCGTTGTTTATTATTTCACACAGAAAAACCAGCACTCCGCATCCAATGGCATTCACAGGAGTTGATATATAAATAAAATTGCGCAGCCAACTCATCAAGGTTTACCTATTTGTCGGGCACGCAAATAATTTCTTTACTCTACAGCTAATCCATTTTTCCTGTTCAACACATGTATATATATGCAGAACAAAGCTAATAATAATATTTCTAGCAAACTATTATTTATTTCAACACGTGTGTATTTTTAACTAAGCGTATACATGATAAAAGGAATATTTTTATCATCAAAAATATTTATTCGACACGTGTGTATTTTTAATACTTCATATTCATGATAAAAGGAATAATTTTATCATCAAAAATATTTATTCGACACATGTGTATTTTTAGCTAAGCTATTTGTTTAAATTCAAATAATATTCAACACATGAATTTCAACTCAACGAATGAATTGCGACTCAACACATGAATATTCGATATAGTTTGTATATATATAAAAATGTGATTTTTATCGCTAAAGCCATTTGTTTAAATTCGAATAATATTCAACACATGAATTTCAACTCAACGAATGAATTGCGACTCAACACATGAATATTCGATATAGTTTGTATATATATAAAAATATGATTTTTATCGCTAAAGCCATTTGTTTAAATTCGAATAATATTCAACACATGAATTTCAACTCAACGAATGAATTGCGACTCAACACATGAATATTCGATATAGTTTGTATATATATAAAAATATGATTTTTATTGCTAAAGCCATTTGTTTAAATTCGAATAATATTCAACACATGAATTTCAACTCAACGAATGAATTGCGACTCAACACATGAATATTCGATATAGTTTGTATATATATAAAAATGTGATTTTTATCGCTAAAGCAATTTGTTTAAATTCGAATAATATTCAACACATGAATTTCAACTCAACGAATGAATTGCAACTCAACACATGAATATTCGATATAGTTTGTATATATATAAAAATGTGATTTTTATCGCTAAAGCCATTTGTTTAAATTCGAATAATATTCAACACATGAATTTCAACTCAACGAATGAATTGCAACTCAACACATGAATATTCGATATAGTTTGTATATATATAAAAATGTGATTTTTATCGCTAAAGCCATTTGTTTAAATTCGAATAATATTTAACACATGAATTTCAACTCAACGAATGAATTGCGACTCAACACATGAATATTCGATATAGTTTGTATATATATAAAAATATGATTTTTATCGCTAAAGCCATTTGTTTAAATTCGAATAATATTCAACACATGAATTTCAACTCAACGAATGAATTGCAACTCAACACATGAATATTCGATATAGTTTGTATATATATAAAAATGTGATTTTTATCGCTAAAGCCATTTGTTTAAATTCGAATAATATTCAATACATGAATTTCAACTCAACGAATGAATTGCAACTCAACACATGAATATTCGATATAGCATATGTAAATAATTTCAATGAATGAAAATTATTCTAACACATAATTATTTCAGAAAATTTCGGCAGCATAACGGCAGGGTAGTTAAAACCGGGACCGTCCCTAGTACGGCTCCTCGCTCTACCTTAAAACCTCGCGGTTTTTGACAATGGGGATCATGCATCTAGTTCGCACGCAGGCGACATGTTTTATTTTCAATTCCACAATCCTATTCTATTTTGTTTCAACCACAAGAGGGTATTTTTCAACCACAAAAGTATTTTTCAACCACGAAGGTATTTTTCAACCATAATATCAACCACAATCAATTATTTCCAACCATTCGTCATACTATATAATATCACGTCAATCACAAGCAATAAATATCGTCCATGGTCTGTGGACGAGGGGAGTATATATATATATATATATATATATATATATATAAAATAATAATTCACTTGCATTTCATCACAATTCAAAGCATATATGTTTCAAACAACGCTTGTATAATTTATACATCGCTAATATAACTTATACAACACATGTACATGAGGTATACAATGCATATATAGTTTACACTTCGCTTATATAATTTATACAACGCGATTTCATTCACACAGATAATTTAGATTCCTCACATTGGTTATTGCAGTGCTAAAAATCGTAGGAAGGTCAGAAAAATCCGCGGCTTCTTCTAGAATGTAGAGAGCCTCCTTGCGGTCACGGTGTCTCCTGTTTCATCGAATTTCGTTAACATAGCAAAAAGATATAATTTTTACAAGTTTGCAACGCTTTAAAGTGTAAAAATCAGTGGAAAATAGTTTCAGCCGTATACCCCTTTTTGATTCGAAAGCTAGGGTTGAATTTTTCGGCAAAACCACGAAGCTTTAGGACAAACGGCCAGTGCTGCGTCGAAGAGGAAGGAGAGAGCTTCCCGATGCCACCTGAGATGGTCAGCTCGACGCCTCCTAGAGGGCACGGCGGCGGCGCAAAGGTCGGAGTTTCCCGACGCTATAACTCCCCCAATACTCAATGATAATTCGTGAAATTACTATGGATTTGAAGATCTCTGAACGCTCTTCAAAATGGATCTGAGTTTGCTTGATTTCGTTGTGTGGATGCGGAGAAATTGAAGAGAGAAGATTCGGATTCAATTCCGCGTCGCGACAGGGGTTTCGATGGAGAAGATGAATTCTGATTGGCCCATGCCCTTTTTATTTTAATTTTTAATTTATTTAATTCCAAAAATACCCCCTTCTACAAACGACCTCGAAATCAAACCCAACGACTGTCGCCCCTAGCTAAATACCCCCATTCCGAACACAATGGGATATGTTTCGTTGGCCATTTCGACTGTTACAGTCAGTTATTTTTCAAATTAAAATATAAAACATTCGATATTTAATTTAAACGTACATTTCAATTTGCCAGGGCCACAAACTGAATCTAAAAATTCCAGAAAAATAAATCTAGCTTTGTTTTGACAATACGGTCCTAACAAAACCAGTTTCGTCGAATTCTGAGCTCGTTTGAAAAACGGCCATTTTCAGGTCAACCCATTTTAACAGAATTTGACCAAACACGTTTTCTTTTGCCCTGCTCACATACTAGCTTCAAAAATTATGAAATTTGAAACTTAGCAATAATTTGACATCCCGGACCCAACAAAAGTGGTTTGGTCGAATTCCGAGGTCGTATGCAAAATCTCAATTTTCAAGGGCTATATATACTATATAGCGACCTTTCTGAAAATTCATTTGGCCATAACTTTTGATTTCCGTTATGAAATTTCGATTTTTCAGATTCGTTAGAAAGGTATTGATAAACAGATTTAAATATTTTCAGTTTCGTTAAAATCTGTTATATTTTCCACCCGGTACAGTCAGACAAAGTTTGTAATCAAAATTTCAAACTGCAATATTATACCAAATTCTATATTTTATTGAAATAGGCTATTTAAATTATTCAAATTTCTAGGTAATAACCTAATTTAAAAATTTTAAACTGGTTCACATTTTCCGGGTTATTACAATCTCCCCCACTTAAAACTTTTCGTCCTCGAAAAGGGAATAATAGTTAAGCAGGAAATAAAATGTAAATGCAAAGTATTGTAAAGGTACCTTGCACCGGAGTTAGTCAGAGATGTCCACTCTGCATTTGGGATAGGCTTGTTTAATGCTTTCCTCAGTTTCCCAAGTACAGTCTCTAGGATCACTACTCCACTGCACTTTGACTAAATGGATCTTTTTCCTCCTTAGCTCTCTAGTTTCTTTGCCAACTATCTTTAATGGCTCTCTTTTGAGTGCTAATTCTGGAGTTATGTCAATATCCTGTTGTGCTGCTTCTTCTACAACAAGATCTGGATCATGAACATGTTTTCTGAGTTGAGACACGTGGAACACATCATGTACACCAGGCAACCAATTAGGTAATGAAACCCTATATGCAAGAGTTCCAATCCGTTCAAGTATAGGAAAGGGACCAATAAATCTCGGTGCCAACTTCCCAGTCTTGCCAAATCTGATTACTCCTCGCATTGGAGAAACTCTTAAATAAACATAATCGCCAACGGCAAACGATATATCCCTTCTTCTCGCATCAGCATAACTTTTCTGTCGGCTTTGTGCGGTTTTTAATCGCTTCTTAATGAAATCGACTTTATCCGATGCTTCTTGAATCATATCGGGCCCTAACACAAGTCTGTTGCCAGGTTCTACCCAACATGCGGGAGGTCTGCACGGTCTACCGTATAATGCTTCAAATGGAGACATTCCCAAACTTGCTTGATAGCTATTGTTGTAAGAGAATTCGGCTAAATGTAAATGATCTTCCCATGAGCCTCCAAAATCGATAACGCAAGCCCGCAATAGATCTTCTAAAATTCTATTCACCCGCTCAGTTTGGCCGTCAGTCTGAGGGTGATAAGCGGTGCTTAGATTTAATTTGGTTCCCAATTCTTCCTGGAATGCTTCCCAGAATTTGCTAGTAAACAGGGGATCTCTATCGCTGACTATATTGAGCGGCACTCCATGTAGTTTAACTATTTCTTTGAAGTAAATCTGTGCTAGACTTTGAGCCGTTCTGTTGGATCGGACAGGTATGAAATGGGCAGTCTTCGTGAAGCGATCTATGATTACCCATATACTGTCGTTTCCTTTTTCTAGTTCGCGGCAGGCCATCGATGAAATCCATCGAGATTTGTTCCCACTTCCATCCTGAAATTTCTAATGGTTGTAATAATCCCGCCAATTTCTGCTGATCACTCTTAACTAGCTGACAAGTGGAGCATCTGCTAACATATATTGAAATATCTCTTTTCATCGCCTTCCACCAGAATGTGCGTTTGATATCGTTATACATTTTGCTCACACCGGGGTGGATACTTAACTTGGACTTGTGGCACTCATCAAGTATTTCTCTTTTAAGCTCTGGGATCCTAGGTACACAAATTCGCCCTTTTAATCTTAGGACTCCTTGGCTATCAAGGCTAAAATCTGAGGGTTTTCCTTCTTGGATCCGCTGGCTAATCCTTTTAATGAATTCATCGTCCTTCTGAAGAATAGTAATCTTATCTTGCAAGGAAGAAGTAATGATAAAACTGGCAATGATTTCATTCTTTCTGCTGAGAGCATCGGCTACAACATTGGCTTTCCCCGGAGTGTATAGAATTTCAAAATCGTATGCTGCAAGGAATTCTAACCAACGCTGTTGTCTCAAGTTTAGATCTTTCTGAGTGAAAAGATATTTCAAGGATTGATGATCGGTAAATAGTTCGAATTTCTCGCCCAGTAAATAATGCCTCCAGATTCTTAAAGCAAACACGATAGCTAATAACTCAAGATCATGAGTAGCATAGTTTCTTTCATGCGGCTTTAGTTGACGGCTAGCATAAGCGATCACTTGGCCTTTTTGCATTAACACTGCGCCTAGCCCTCTAATAGAAGCATCTGTCCATACAGTCAAGTCTTGGTTACCTTCTATTATTGTCAATACCGGAGCAGTTGTCAACTTCAGTTTTAGCTCTTGGAAAGCTTCTTCACATTCGGGAGTCCATTTAAATTTCTCATGCTTCTTTGTAAGCTTTGTCAATACTCCTGATATCTTTGAAAAATCCTGAACGAATTTCCGATAGTAACTAGCCAATCCAAGGAAACTTCGAACTTCTGTGGGAGTAGTAGGTTGTTTCCAGTTCTGAATCGCTGTAATTTTGCTTGGGTCTACAGCAATTCCTTCTTTTGACACGACATGGCCAAGGAATTTAACTTCATTCTGCCAGAAGACACACTTAGAAAATTTAGCTTTCAAGACATTTCTTCTGAGAATTTTCAACACTTGTTCTAAATGTTTTGCATGCTCATCTTCCGACTTAGAGTAGATTAAAATGTCATCGATGAAGACTAGAACGAATTTATTCAACACACCACGGAACACTCTGTTCATAAGATCGACGAAGTATGCCGGAGCGTTGCACAAGCCGAACGGCATTACTAACCATTCGTAGAATAAATCGGGACCCCTGAAGGCTGTCAAAGGAACACAGTCTTCGGCTATACGTAATTGGTGGAAACCTGTAGCTAGGTCCATTCTGGAGAATACGGTTGCTCCATTTAATTGATCTAACAGATCGTCTATTCGGGGCAAAGGATGTTTGTTCTTCAGTGTCTGTTTATTGAGATCCCTGTAATCGACGCAAAGTCTTAGAGTACCGTCTGATTTCGGGACAAATACTACTGCGGCTCCCCATGCTGAAAAGCTTGGTCTGATCAGACCTTTCCAAAGCAATTCTCGGGTTTGATTACTTAGCTCTTCTTTTTCTTTCGGGGCCATTCTTCGTATTGGATGTACTACTGGTCGGGCATTCGGAATTAGATCAATTCTAAATTCAATTTCTCTTTGCGGCGGTAAGTTTTCCACTTCTTCAAACACATCAGCGTAGTTTTTCACGATCGGTATCTTTTCTATCGAAGGGGGAGTAACTTCTAAAGAAGCCCAAAATTCTGTTCTATTAATTTCTGAGCCATGGTATGGTATATATATAGGTCCAAGCTTCGTTTCGACTTTAACGATTCTCTCGGCACATCTAACTTCGGCCTTATATTTGGTTAACCATTCCAAACCGAGAATAACATCGAATTCCGATAAATCCATGACAATTAAGTGGATGGGAAACTTGTAACATGAATAAGAGATAGGCACTCTACAGTATGAACTGAGACTAACAGAACCTCCTATCGGGTTTTGAACTTTAATTGGTTCTTTTAGAATTCTTTGTTTCAATTTTAACTTGTGAACAATTTTACCAGATATGAAGCTACGTGATGCACCAGTATCAAAAAGTACAGAAACAGGAATATTTTTAATGGTAAGGGTACCTCCCAAGACATCGGGTTTACCTGATCCATCGGTGGTAGCTGGCGGGGTCTTCCCGTCATAGACATGGGCCACCTGTGCATTCTGCTTCAGAGGGCAGTTCCTGCTGTAGTGCCCCTTCTTGTGGCAGTTGTAGCATTCGGCTGAGTTATTTTCCTTTGGCTTCTTTGGGGCCTTGCATACATTAGAGAAATGACCGGGCTTCCCGCAATTGTAGCAGTTTCCTTTCGGGATCTTTGCGGGTTTCTGAGTAGCGGCCGCGGTAATGCTAGATTCGGGTTGATATGTTGAGGCCTTGCGCTTATTTCCAGCTTGGCTTTTAGCGCGGTCTTGGCTAGCATGCCTCTCATCCATGTCTTCGTAGTTGCAAGCCATCTCTACTAGTTCTGTAAAGGAGAGTTTGATGTTGCTCATAGCTCTATCGTGATACTTGCGCTTCAGCCCAAATATGAATCTCTTATTCTTTGCTTTGTTGGTTAAAATCAGTTCTGGAGCATAGCGCGATAACTGGGTGAACTTATTTAGATAGTCCTGAATAGAGAGGTCTCCTTGTTGGAGATTAGCAAACTGCTCTCTCATCCTCTCTAGAGCCTGTTCCGGTACAAACTTCTCATTGAACAAAGTCTTGAACTGCTCCCAAGTCCAGATAGTACCAGCTGCATCCCCAGAGGTAATGGCATCCCACCACAGCTCTGCTTCTTCCTGAAGGAGCCAAATGCCAAGTCGGGCTTTGTTGTTAGTTCCCATACCCATACCTTCGAAGATTTTCTCATAGGTTTTTAGCCAAGCTATAGCTTCGGTCACTGTGCCAGTGCCAGTAAAAGGTTTTCCCCCCAAGATTTCTGTACCTCTTTGCTACTTTGTCGAGCTCAAAGTCTTCTGGTGCTGGTGGCGGAATAATAGGGCCTTCCACTACTACGGGGATATTCCCCCGTCCTCCTGCTGCATCTCCTCGGCCTCCACGGCCTCCTCTAACTGCTGCTCCACGTGTAGCCATCTAAGAGTACTGTATAAGCAAGAAAAGAGTCAAGCTCACAGATTTGATAATTTTCATAAATGATAAAGCAAGGGAATACAAGGAAAGATAATGATGACGTACCGATCAAATTGTTTTGCTAATCTGCTTAGCTCATTCTAGGACATTGCTAATCCTATCTCTAATGAGCTACTCGCATTAGAACACTACTGATTCTATTCTGACGAGGTGTATAATGTGTTAGATCCCGGAACTAAGGTTAACCAAAGCTCCGATACCAACTGTGACGATCCCAAAATCCGAGGGGCGGTATTAAGGATAATCATTAGGAAATAACACATTAATCATCAAAGTAGAGTACAGATAATAGCAGAAACAATAAATAAAACAATTTTACATGGATATGACAGCGGAATCACAACATGTAGGAATATCAGAATAGCATAACGTGGGATATACTTAGTAAATAAAAGGAAAGTGATCAGTCATCATCGCCAGAGGCGGAATACATACATGTAGTGAGACATAATAAGGGTATCAGTCTACATCGCCGAAGGCGGAATACATATACATATAGTGAGAAATACGGAAAGTAAATCAGTCTGCATCGCCAGTGGCGGAATCATAATATGTATACAGTAATGGCGGAAAATATCAAAGTCATCTCTATGAAGTCAGCCTCGCCATGAGCCAAAAGTGCACTCTATGCAGCAGTGCAGAACCAAAAACCACCTGTCACCTGTGTACTAGGCTGCCCGTGTGAAAATAAGGGCACCCGCGTTTGCAAAGTGAAACAAACAACGAGTCAGTCATGGGGACTGGTATGAGGAATCTATTTAACAGTTAAACAACAGTAAATATCAAATCATAGGACCACGCCACTTTCGCGGAACGGGTTTACTCCAGTGATTGCTAGTGCATTTAAAACAAAGTAAATTCTTTTAAAACAACGCAATGCTTTTAGAAAGAATGAAGCCATTATAAGACTCAGGTCCCATCACACAATGCAACGCAAGCCGGAGGATAGAGTTTTACCTTATAATAGCCAAATATGCTTGATACGTATAAAGCAAAATCATCTGATATTATTACTAGTGCATATATATTTCAAAAACGAATAGCATCATAAATATCAATCATAGGCGACATGAGCGTCCCATGCCACTATGTCGCCATATATAAGTTACAATCGAATCCGTTATCTCGTATTGGAAATTGGATTTCCGTCATGAGTCGAGGCAAGGGGCAAGCTCCTCTCCGCTTCGAGACACTCTAGCAAATGCCTCGGGACTACGCACTCTGGGTAACCCCTGGATGCTTCAGGGCCGGTCCTCACTTACGTTAGAGGAATAATTATGCCTGAACACACGTTTCCCGGTCCTTACAGACCTATAATCGAGGCGCCTCGCATTCCAACAACCACAAAGGTGAAAAGTAGATAAATATGTCAGGGCTGGTAAGTCACTGACACCACCATAGCTAGAAAGAAACGTCGTGCTCTCCCTGCAGTCCGTATCCCGTTTTTAACTCATACCGGGGTGTGAGGTTCGCGAATCTACGAAATACACAAAGCTAGGCCACGTAGACCTTGCTTTGATCATCATCCACAAGACTTTGCTTCGCAACAGAAGCCTTGCTCACAGCATCTTGGCATGCCACATAGGCAGTCCACTCCATACGATTGATTTCCATCGATATATAACCTCTAAGCTCATACGTCTCAGAGAAGGGCGTTAAGCAAAAGAATAAATTCTCCGCCGCCAAACCGATATATATTTAACAGAGATCAGTCAGTATAGAACAAAATCCAATGTCAGACACACAGTCCATTTACAAGTCCGTCCTGGGTCTGAACGAAACCGGAGGCGTCAAATTCCTCGTATATCCGTCCAATCAACACATACGTTCAGACGGCTACTACTTCCGTCCCCTTCCGGTAGCTACTCCGGTTAGGAACCTCAGTAGCGCCCATCCAACCGATACGAAGATAGTCGGTCTTGAATCGTCTTTGCATTTTCCAATTCGAATCGCTCGATAAATTATTTGAAATGAGGGTTAGCTCGGCCTTTTCAAATAATTCACGTCATTTGAAATGAGGGTTAGCTCGGCCTTTTCAAATAATTCACGTTATATTATTCGACATCCATCTTTCGGTTCTTTAGTGTTATTTCATGTCATCCACATACAACCATCAAATATCAAACAATTCAAGCACAATTGGTTTATTTGCAACCTATGTTGCTTATAACATTTTATAGCGATTTTTCGCCATTTTTATTTATTTAAAAATGGCCATATTTAATTAAACGACGTTTCAGGTCGTGTCGTGGCACTGTTTTTCTTCTAATTTGTTTTACACATATCGGAAAATCTAACCGTTGGACTTCTACAAAGTCTATATCGGTGGGAAGATATTCCCAAAGCGAACCCAACGGTTCTAGTTTTGTGAAAATCCGACGGTCGGATCTCCCACACTAGTCGTTTGAAGTTACGGTTTCAAAATTCGAACTGCAGCATCGTTATTCGATTAAATTTAATTATATTTATATTTATATATAAATATAAACGATTCTGGCGCTGTTTTTTTTCAGATTTGAATTAAACATTCCGGACAATCCAACCGTTGGATTTTTACAAGGTTGGTGCCGTTGGAAAGGTATTTCCATGGCGAACCCAGCGGTTGCGGTTTCGGGAAAATCCGATGGTCGGATTTCTCGTGCTAATCGTTTCAAATTACGATTCCAAAACGCGAACTGCACGGCCTCTATTCCTTTTAATTATATTTATATTTATATATATAAATATAGTTCATTCTATAATTTCAACTATAGCTCATTTTATATTTTCAACCTCGTTTTCACTTCAAATATTTCACTAACGCCTTAATATTTCGAAAAAATTCGCCATAACCTCCTTTGTACGGGGAGGGGTTTGGAAATTTATTGGGCCGTATTAGGTACCCAATAAATCCTAAAAAGCATTCACATATTTTTAGTGATATATTTTGGTGTTTACGGGGGAGCATGTACTGATAATCACTCCAGAGAATAAATTCCCGTCACCCCGTTTCCGTGTGGAAATAAATAGTCCATGTGCCATATCTAATAACTAGAGCGACGTGATTATTGTCAACTCCAGACCCGTGTGGGGTTTTTATTAATCTGGCAATTTATCGTTATAATTTATATAGTCCATATCAGTCATCAATTCAACCTGTAGTATATAGTCATCGCCATACAAGCCTCTTGCTTGTATGGTAAATCTTCCACCTCGTCACACAAGCTCCAATTGCTTATGTGGAATATGATGAAGTATGCCTATCATCAAGAAGTATGCCATGTAGTGTAGTTCAAAATTAATTGTTACTATCCTATGGCGTTGTTTATTATTTCACACAGAAAAACCAGCACTCCTCATCCAATGGCATTCATAGGAGTTGATATATAAATAAAATTGCGCAGCCAACTCATCAAGGTTTACCTATTTGTCGGGCACAAAAATAATTTCTTTACTCTACAGCTAATCCATTTTTCCTGTTCAACACATGTATATATATATGCAGAACAAAGCTAATAATAATATTTCTAGCAAACTATTATTTATTTCAACACGTGTGTATTTTTAACTAAGCGTATACATGATAAAAGGAATATTTTTATCATCAAAAATATTTATTCGACACGTGTGCATTTTTAACACTTCATATTCATGATAAAAGGAATAATTTTATCATCAAAAATATTTATTCGACACATGTGTATTTTTAGCTAAACTATTTGTTTAAATTCAAATAATATTCAACACATGAATTTCAACTCAACGAATGAATTGCGACTCAACACATGAATATTCGATATAGTTTGTATATATATAAAAATGTGATTTTTATCGCTAAAGCCATTTGTTTAAATTCGAATAATATTCAACACATGAATTTCAACTCAACGAATGAATTGCAACTCAACACATGAATATTCGATATAGTTTGTATATATATAAAAATATGATTTTTATCGCTAAAGCCATTTGTTTAAATTCGAATAATATTCAACACATGAATTTCAACTCAACGAATGAATTGCGACTCAACACATGAATATTCGATATAGTTTGTATATATATAAAAATATGATTTTTATCGCTAAAGCCATTTGTTTAAATTCGAATAATATTCAACACATGAATTTCAACTCAACGAATGAATTGCGACTCAACACATGAATATTCGATATAGTTTGTATATATATAAAAATGTGATTTTTATCGCTAAAGCCATTTGTTTAAATTCGAATAATATTCAACACATGAATTTCAACTCAACGAATGAATTGCAACTCAACACATGAATATTCGATATAGTTTGTATATATAAAAAAATGTGATTTTTATCGCTAAAGCCATTTGTTTAAATTCGAATAATATTCAACACATGAATTTCAACTCAACGAATGAATTGCAACTCAACACATGAATATTCGATATAATTTGTATATATATAAAAATGTGATTTTTATCGCTAAAGCCATTTGTTTAGATTCGAATAATATTCAACACATGAATTTCAACTCAACGAATGAATTGCGACTCAACACATGAATATTCGATATAGTTTGTATATATATAAAAATATGATTTTTATCGCTAAAGCCATTTGTTTAAATTCGAATAATATTCAACACATGAATTTCAACTCAACGAATGAATTGCAACTCAACACATGAATATTCGATATAGTTTGTATATATATAAAAATGTGATTTTTATCGCTAAAGCCATTTGTTTAAATTCGAATAATATTCAACACATGAATTTCAACTCAACGAATGAATTGCAACTCAACACATGAATATTCGATATAGCATATGTAAATAATTTCAATGAATGAAAATTATTCTAACACATAATTATTTCAGAAAATTTCGGCAGCATAACGGCAGGGTAGTTAAAACCGGGACCGTCCCTAGTACGGCTCCTCGCTCTACCTTAAAACCTCGCGGTTTTTGACAATGGGGATCATGCATCTAGTTCGCACGCAGGCGGCATGTTTTATTTTCAATTCCACAATCCTATTCTATTTTGTTTCAACCACAAGAGGGTATTTTTCAACCACAAAGGTATTTTTCAACCACAAAGGTATTTTTCAACCATAATATCAACCACAATCAATTATTTCCAACCATTCGTCATACCATATAATATCACGTCAATCACAAGCAATAAATATCGTCCATGGTCTGTGGACGAGGGGAGTATATATATATATATAATATAATAATTCACTTGCATTTCATCACAATTCAAAGCATATATGTTTCAAACAACGCTTGTATAATTTATACATCGCTAATATAACTTATACAACACATGTACACGAGGTATACAATGCGTATATAGTTTACACTTCGCTTATATAATTTATACAACGCGATTTCATTCACACAGATAATTTAGATTTCTCACATTGGTTATTGCGGTGCTAAAAATCGTAGGAAGGTTAGAAAAATCCGCGGCTTCTTCTAGAATGTAGAGAGCCTCCTTGCGGTCACGGTGTCTCCTGTTTCATCGAATTTCGTTAACATAGCAAAAGGATATGATTTTTACAAGTTTGCAACGCTTTAAAGTGTAAAAATCAGTGGAAAATAATTTCAGCCGTATACCCCTTTTTGATTCGAAAGCTAGGGTTGAATTTTTCGGCAAAACCACGTAGCTTTAGGACGAACGGCCAGCGCTGCGTCGAAGAGGAAGGAGAGAGCTTCCCGATGCCACCTGAGATGGTCAGCTCGACGCCTCCTAGAGGGCACGGCGGCGGCGCAAAGGTCGGAGTTTCCCGACGCTATAACTCCCCCAATACTCAATGATAATTCGTGAAATTACTATGGATTTGAAGATCTCTGAACGCTCTTCAAAATGGATCTGAGTTTGCTTGATTTCGTTGTGTGGATGCGGAGAAATTGAAGAGAGAAGATTCGGATTCAATTCCGCATCGCGACAGGGGTTTCGATGGAGAAGATGAATTCTGATTGGCCCATGCCCTTTTTATTTTAATTTTTAATTTATTTAATTCCAAAAATACCCCCTTCTACAAACGACCTCGAAATCAAACCCAACGACTGTCGCCCCTAGCTAAATACCCCCATTCCGAACACAATGGGATATGTTTCATTGGCCATTTCGACTGTTATAGTCAGTTATTTTTCAAATTAAAATATAAAACATTCGATATTTAATTTAAACGTACATTTCAATTTGCCAGGGCCACAAACTGAATCTAAAAATTCCAGAAAAATAAATATAGCTTTGTTTTGACGATACGGTCCTAACAAAACCAGATTCGTCGAATTCTGAGCTCGTTTGAAAAACGGCCATTTTCAGGTCAACCCATTTTAACAGAATTTGACCAAACACGTTTTCTTTTGCCCTGCTCACATACTAGCTTCAAAAATTATGAAATTTGAAACTTAGCAATAATTTGACATCCCGGACCCAACAAAAGAGGTTTCGTCGAATTCCGAGGTCGTATGCAAAATCTCAATTTTCAAGGGCTATATATACTATATAGCGACCTTTCTGAAAATTCATTTGGCCATAACTTTTGATTTCCGTTATGAAATTTCGATTTTTCAGATTTGTTAGAAAGGTATTGATAAACAGATTTAAATATTTTCAGTTTCGTTAAAATCTGTTATATTTTCCACCTAGTACAGTCAGACAAAGTTTGTAATCAAAATTTCAAACTGCAATATTATACCAAATTCTATATTTTATTGAAATAGGCTATTTAAATTATTCAAATTTCTTGGTAATAACCTAATTTAAAAATTTTAAACTGGTTTACATTTTCCGGGTTATTACATCACTCTAGAAACTTGATCCCTCTTGACTAAATAGAATGATGATAGCTTCGTGTACTACTAGATGTACCCACTATCCCCACTAGATGTACCCCTTCAATGGTAATTCCATGTACTCCTAGCTGACGTCATAGGTGCCGCCTGCTCCTATCTCCACTAGGTGTACCCTTTTAATGATTAATTAATAATGGTAGCTTCGTGTACCCCTAGCTGACTACATAGGTGTCGTCTGCTCCTATCTCCACTAGATGTACCCACTACCCTACCTCATTCGATCGGCTCCCTAACTCGTAGTTACCCGTGCAGGTCCCACAGTGGGGTGCATCACTCCCCAATATGGCAACCTTATACTACGCAAGGAATGCACGGCTTATACCTACACGATGCAACAACGTCTTACCTACCAGCCCGGGCCCACGCACGCACATGACCCCGTTGGACTTGCGTTGCCACCGCTAACCCATTTTGGCCTCTAACAATCAGGCCCAGTAGGCGTGTCCCGTCCTCGACTTGGGTCGAGCTCACAAAGATACTTAATGGGCTACTGGACTAAAAAGGGCCCCCACCAAGCTTCCCACCTAGGCTTGGTCCCCTCTAATACATCCCACTTAACCCCATGTCCACTTACATGTATAAATTTGGTTAAGTGTTTTCTAATTTAACCTAGTCTCACCCTTTTGTTTAATTAACAGGTTGTATTGGTTAAGTCTGTGGGCCTATATACACAAATATTACCCACCTACCCAAGATTTACTTAACCCTCTCACTGGTTCAGACATATTAATTTACGGTTAAGTTTGTGGGCCTATATGTACTAATATTACCCACCTACCCAAGATTTACTTAACCCACTCATTCCGTATAACCCTGTTTACGTAACCCCCAACTTAAACTTAAGTTCTTACAATCCCTAGGGATCAGATTTGGTTAAGTAGTCCATTTCATTTACCATGTCCATTTTTAATTAATTAATCAATTAATTAAAACCTTTCCCTTCATGGGTGTCAATACCTATTTTATCCAATAATTTGAATTACATGTCATAATTGTTTATATTCAAATTACTCCATTTTTCTAATCGTATTTCTCATGACATCCACATGTCACCCACTAGATTCCTCATGCCACCCAAGGCACCCACTTAACCCCCTCATGTCCCACTACATGCTTATCTTGTTAAGTTTTATTAATTCATTAAGGCCGTAACCTTATAAAGACCTCTCACATTAGACTGACATTTATGGCAACTGGATTTGCCGGGCGGGTCCGGGCAGTCTTACACCATAAAAGAGCCTAACCTCGTGTCTTTACAACTGTTACGCTTTTAATTTGGGCCTAGGACCTCTCACATTGGGCTACCATTTGTGACTACTGGATTTGCCGGGCGGGTCCGGGCAGTTTTACGTCACAAATGAGTCCAACCTCGTGTCCTAAGCATTGATTATCACTTATAATCCTTTACCTCAATTTGAATTATTTTCCCTATTCAAATTATCAATTAATTCCAAATTTAACGATGTCCATAATTGACTCAATTATGTCCATCCATTTATGGTATGCAAAATTATACCAATTTCGTCACAAATTTATTATATGCCATTAAAGGCCTTTTATCTCACTATTTAATATCCTTATTCAAATTCAAATTAATTCACATATATGACTCATTTACATTCCAATTCACATTTATTAACATAATATTTTCATCCCATATTTGGATTAATTATTCCTAATCAAATATGTTAATAAAATTCCAATTATCTTTATGACCATAATTCACATTAATTATGTCCATATATCACTTTACCAATTAATATTTCAATTTACATATATGCCTCTTTTAAGGCCATTACATGCCAATTCACATTTATTAACATAATCAATATTTTTCCCCATAACCCCCGCGGCGTCCATTCGCATAGAATATATGATAGACTAAGAAATAGTCTAACACATGGAAAAGGAAAAAACACCACATATTCACATAACATACAAAATAGGCCTAACTTGCATATGAGAATTTACCACATAACCTGCATAAAATCATCGATCTAAACATAGGCCTAAAAGTATGAACCTACATGTTATGAACAAGATTTTCATCACAAAACTTACATAGGCAATAACCAAAAACTTGCATAACATGATTCTATTCCAAACTCATATTTTTATATAAACTTGCATATGTGATTTATGCAACATAACAATGGTGTAAATTTACCTCTAAATATACAAACTAGCATGTACAGATTTGGCATGTAACTTATGCATATCATAGCCTAACTTTTGATCTAAAATAGATGTCATAATATTTACTAACTTGCATGTGATTTACGTCTAAATCAACATCTAATCTTGCATACATACATATGATCTATCATATGAATCAACATAACCAAACTAGCATTTAAACAACATGATGATTTGATTACACGTAAGCCAATCGTAGAATTACAACATAGATCATAACTTTACAACATAGATGACAACATAAAATCATAGAATTTACAACATGTATGATAACATCACAATTTAACAACATAATCATATCATACGGTCAATAATTCACATCATATCCATATAATCCACAATTATATCTAATCTTACTTAATTTAATAATTATCTTGATTAAAGAAATCGAACTTGCCTTTCATGGTTAAAGAATTATGAACAATTGATCAAACTTGATGCGGAATTGTTGTAGCGACGTTAGTTGATTCGTTGTTGAAGCTCTAAGCTTGAATTAGGTTGAATTGATTAGCTATCTTCCTCTTTAGTTGGCGGCGGCTACACTGAGTTCCATGGCGACAGCATAACGGCTTTGGTTCCAATTTTAATTAGGTTTAGGGTTAGCATTTGGATGTATTTATAGGTGTAGGAAGTTATTTTGGACCATTAGATTAACCCTGAACCATGAGAACCAATCAAATGCAAAATCTGCATTTGAGCGAATCGGCCCACGGGTTGACAACCAAACACCCTGAATTAACCCCTAGTCGACCCAGCAAAGCTCGGGTCGACCTCAAAAATGGGCCGGTTCGGTTATTCCCCCCTCCCAATTCGCTGTTTTGAACTTTTTCGCATATTTATTTATTTAATTTTTAATTTTTATATATATATATATCAATATAAATATATTTCTCTGCGCAACCCATTTCACTTAATTCTTTTCTAAAAATTAAGTATACTTTAATTTTTGAATTTTAATGTTATAAAATTACGGGGTGTTACATTCTCCCCTCCTTAAAGAATTTCGTCCCTGAAATCTCCAAGTCAAGAAGAATGTATATCCTACCATCTAATCGTCCATCTACTCAACCATCAAACACCAGCATCCATTATCCTTAAAAGACTTCTAATGCTTTAATGTTTATATGCACAGTGTGTGTATATGTCCATATCTAATGCAAAATTAGGCGGTCTACTGATTCAGTCGACCTCCTTAGTGCAATTCATGATAGTGCCATGCGTCCAATATGTATGCAAAAGATTCCTAATGATACATATTAATTCTATATGCGTGCACAACCATCAACCCGAATGCAGCAACCATATGATAATACAACCATTATACATCCATTTTACTAAATACATCCATATATATGCAATATGCAATATGAAGTGACTGAGCCGATCTGGTGCCTAATAGTGTGTGTATATGCATCCACGAGCAACCACTAGCGAACACTTGCATCCACTTTGCATCCATCATGCATAACATGTCTCAAACACATGTTTCAACCATAGGATTTCCCTAACCAAAGGTCAAAGATACTAGCGAGAGGACATACTAAAGATAAGATAAGCACATGCTAAGCGATAAAGGAGAAATTAAAAGACATACCCTCGAAAAGAAAAGGGTACAATGAACGCATCTTCTCTTCCGTCTCCCAAGTAGCGTTACTCTCATCGTCTCCCCATTGTACTTTGACTAGTCTGACCTCTCGATTTCTCAACTTCTTGATCTCCGACCCAAGAATGCATGTAGGAGCTAGTCGAATCGTCACATCATGCTCTATTTCCACCTCTCTAAGCAAGCTCGGTTCCACTACCTCCGCGGTCTCGTGTAAGCACTTCCTCAAATGTGATACATGGAATACGTCATGTACACCACTAAGTCTCTCAGGCAACTCCCCTCTATACGCCATCTGACCAATCTTCTCCTTTATAGGAAACGGCCCTACGAACCTTGGTGCTAATTTCCCAACGGACCCAAAGCGAACAACATTCCGTAATGGAGACACTTTGATAAAGACCATGTCCCCAACCTCAAACTCAAGATCTGTCCTCCTCTTATCCGCATAAGATTTATGCCTATCTTGCGCTGCTTTCATCCTTCTTCGAATCAAATCAATCTTCTCCGAAGTCTCTCTAATCATATCGGGCCCAAGTAAGATCTTATCCGTAGATTCCCACCAACATGTAGGTGAACGACAAGGTCGTCCATAAAGAGCTTCGAAAGGTGACATGCCAATGCTAGACTGAAAGCTATTATTATATGCGAACTCTACCAATGGAATATGCTCTTCCCATGTACCTCCAAAGTCTAGGATACATAGCCTCAAAAGGTCCTCTAGAATACGATTCACCCTCTCGGTTTGGCTGTCCGTCTGAGGATGATATGAGGTGCTCAAACATAACTGAGTCCCTACCGCTTCTTGTAAGCTCCTCCAAAATTCGCTAGTGAAGATAAGATCGCGGTCGCTTACTATGCTAGAAGGAACACCATGCAAACGAACTATCTCTCGGACGTATACAGAAGCTAACCATGGAGCAGTCCTCTTACTCTTCACGGGAATAAAATGGGCGCTCTTCGTAAGTCTATCTACTATAACCCAAATCCCCGTATTACCCTTCCTCGATCTTGGTAATCCATCAACAAAATCTATCGAGATACTATCCATGTGAACTCATCGCAACTATCCATCTCCCACGCAAGCCGTCCTATTCGAACTCGATATCCCCCAAGCACAAGCCCCAAAGGCCTAAACCAATATCAGACAAGCACCCAAGGAATACCTCCTCTGATTTCAGATAGTCTACGTGAGATGATACTAGCAAAACAAATAATTGGGCACTTAACCGACTCTGGCTGTCCTCGCCAGTCTTGCTTCAAAACCATCACTAATCGCCTAACTGTTTTTGCATTATCCCCTAGACACACACGAATACCTCGTGCCTCTAGGTAAACCCCACACTTCATCGAAGACGTCACTATACTCACAGACCACATAAAAAGATTCCAAATCACCGTTGGATAAGTCAAGAGATTCTAGACAGCTAAACGTCACTGAACCCCTAGGGTCACAAGAAATATGAGGGTCTTTCCATAATAAATCAATAGTCTAACTACCCTCCTTTCACAATCTAGGATGGCACCCCGCCTGGGTAGCCAATCCACCCCTAGAATCAAACTATAGCCCGTGAAACCAAGGACGAAGGCGTTGCATTCAAATCCAACGTCCAAGATAGACACTCTCAAATCCCGACAAACCATTGAAGGATGAGCCGAACCACCAAAAAGATTTGAGACCAGGATGGGATCCTTAACTAGACTAGTATTTAGGTGCAGTGTTTTCAACTAACGAAGCAGATACTAACGAGTATGAAGTGCCAGAATCAAACAAAGTTCGAACAGGATGATAAAGGAAACCAAATTTCTACCTGGACGGTCCTACCCCTATCAGGTATACCAGCCGTGAGGGAATATAACTACCCTCCAGAAGATCCTGTACTTTGCCCTTGCCTCTTTGGACAATCCTAATAAGGTGTCCTATTTCTCCAAAAGGATAACTACTAGCCTTCTTGTTCACATTCCCCATTCGTAACCTTCCACCAAGATGAGGTTTCGTCCTTCATTAACCAACAGCTATTTGAACCTTCCTCCCATCGTCTACCTTAAAGGTATCAACAAGCCCTCCACTTCATTGAACTAACTTCTACCCCAACAAACGTCTAAGTCCCTTGAAGTGGTTTTTCGTCCTTCGTATGGAAGTCCCTATTTATCTTAGAAAAAGCATCTATACGTGGAGGGGGAAATTCAAAAAGAGAAAAAGGAAGAGATTCAAAACGGAGAATCGAAGGAAAGATATATGACTCTTGGGGATTATGTTTTTAAAACAAACCTTTCTTTCAAAAATACTCTTCTACAAACATATATTTGAAAGTATTCTTTATAAAAATGCTTTTGAAAAATAGTTTCTCAAAATATCTTATCTGTTCTGGTAACCTTCAGCTTTGATACCACGTGTAACACCCCATGTCCATTAATGTCACTCACAAAGGGAATGCATTAACTTCTATGGAGCGTTTTAAGTGAATGTAGAACATAAAATCACAACAAGACAGATATGAAATAGTACTTGAAATTTTAAAACTTTATTTATTGCAGCGGAAGGTAAATATGTTTGGTTACATCACCAAAACCCAAAGACTAAAGTCATGTACATAATATCCATCTTAACAAAATCGAGTACATAATATAAAAAGCATAATCCCATAAATAGCCATAAAAGAGATAGGTTGAGCTTTACTTCAGCAATCCAAATCCAAGTGCTCCCAAAGAGATCCAAATCAAGCTTCCCACCCTAAGAACCTAGGGGGGAAGGAAGAAAAGAGGTGGAAACAAAGGGGGTCAGGCATAAAGTCTGGCAAGTCCGATAACTCCAACAATATAATTATCAAAGTAACTAAGATAAGACATAAGCTTGGTAAATAAGGAAATGACTGTGAATTAATGGCAAGACCAAGCAACCAAAAATAATAGGATGAGCAAAGATAACGTTAAAGGCGCTTCCTAATCAATATAGAGTAATTACTATACTCTACCATACTGTACTGTACTAACACTAACTGCACCCATACTAGTCACTCTAGAAACTTGATCCCTCTTGACTAAATAGAATGATGATAGCTTTGTGTACTACTAGATGTACCCACTATCCCCACTAGATGTACCCCTTCAATGGTAATTCCATGTACTCCTAGCTGACGTCATAGGTGTCGCCTGCTCCTATCTCCACTAGGTGTACCCCTTTAATGATTAATTAATAATGGTAGCTTCGTGTACCCCTAGCTGACTACATAGGTGCCGTCTGCTCCTATCTCCACTAGATGTACCCACTACCCTTCCCCGTTCGATCGGCTCCCTAACTCGTAGATACCCGTGCAGGTCCCACAGTGGGGTGTATCACTCCCCAATATGGCAACCTTATACTACACAAGGAATGCACGGCTTATACCTACACGATGCAACAACGTCTTGCCTACCAGCCCGGGCCCACGCACGCACATGACCCCGTTGGACTTGCGTTGCCACCGCTAACCCATTTTGGCATCTAACAATCAGGCCCAGTAGGCGTGTCCCGTCCTCGACTTGGGTCGAGCTCACAAAGATACTTAATGGGCTACTGGACTGAAAAGGGCCCCCACCAAGCTTCCCACCTAGGCTTGGTCCCCTCTAATACATCCCACTTAACCCCATGTCCACTTACATGTATAAATTTGGTTAAGTGTTTTCTAATTTAACCTAGTCTCACCCTTTTGTTTAATTAACAGGTTGTATTGGTTAAGTCTGTGGGCCTATATACACAAATATTACCCACCTACCCAAGATTTACTTAACCTTCTCACTGGTTCAGACATATTAATTTACGGTTAAGTTTGTGGGCCTATATGTACTAATATTACCCACCTACCCAAGATTTACTTAACCCACTCATTCCGTATAACCCAGTTTACGTAACCCCCAACTTAAACTTAAGTTCTTACAATCCCTAGGGATCAGATTTGGTTAAGTAGTCCATTTCATTTACCATGTCCATTTTTAATTAATTAATCAATTAATTAAAACCTTTCCCTTCATAGGTGTCAATACCTATTTTATCCAATAATTTGAATTACATGTCATAATTGTTTATATTCAAATTACTCCATTTTTCTAATCGTATTTCTCATGACATCCACATGTCACCCACTAGATTCCTCATGCCACCCAAGGCACCCACTTAACCCCCTCATGTCCCACTACATGCTTATCTTGTTAAGTTTTCTTAATTCATTAAGGCCGTAACCTTATAAAGACCTCTCACATTAGACTGACATTTATGGCAACTGGATTTGCCGGGCGGGTCCGAGCAGTCTTACACCATAAAAGAGCCTAACCTCGTGTCTTTACAACTGTTATGCTTTTAATTTAGGCCTAGGACCTCTCACATTGGGCTACCATTTGTGACTACTGGATTTACCGGGCGGGTCCGGGCAGTTTTACGTCACAAATGAGTCCAACCTCGTGTCCTAAGCATTGATTATCACTTATAATCCTTTACCTCAATTTGAATTATTTTCCCTATTCAAATTATCAATTAATTCCAAATTTAACAATGTCCATAATTGACTCAATTATGTCCATCCATTTATGGTATGCAAAATTATACCAATTTCGTCACAAATTTATTATATGCCATTAAAGGCCTTTTATCTCACTATTTAATATCCCTATTCAAATTTAAATTAATTCACATATATGACTCATTTACATTCCAATTCACATTTATTAACATAATATTTTCATCCCATATTTGGATTAATTATTCCTAATCAAATATGTTAATAAAATTCCAATTATCTTTATGACCATAATTCACATTAATTATGTCCATATATCGCTATACCAATTAATATTTCAATTTACATATATGCCTCTTTTAAGGACATTACATGCCAATTCACATTTATTAACATAATCAATATTTTTCCCCATAACCCCCGCGGCGTCCATTCGCATAGAATATATGATAGACTAAGAAATAGTCTAACACATGGAAAAGGGAAAAACACCACATATTTACATAACATACAAAATAGGCCTAACTTGCATATGAGAATTTGCCACATAACCTGCATAAAATCATCGATCTAAACATAGGCCTAAAAGTATGAACCTACATGTTATGAACAAGATTTTCATCACAAAACTTACATAGGCAATAACCAAAAACTTGCATAACATGATTCATATTCCAAACTCATATTTTTATATAAACTTGCATATGTGATTTATGCAACATAACAATGGTGTAAATTTACCTCTAAATATACAAACTAGCATGTACAGATTTGGCATGTAACTTATGCATATCATAGCCTAACTTTTGATATAAAATAGATGTCATAATATTTACTAACTTGCATGTGATTTACGTCTAAATCAACATCTAATCTTGCATACATACATATGATCTATCATATGAATCAACATAACCAAACTAGCATTTAAACAACATGATGATATGATTACACGTAAGCCAATCGTAGAATTACAACATAGATCATAACTTTACAACATAGATGACAACATAAAATCAAAGAATATACAACATGTATGATAACATCACAATTTAACAACATAATCATATCATACGGTCAATAATTCACATCATATCCATATAATCCACAATTATATCTAATCTTACTTAATTTAATAATTATCTTGATTAGAGAAATCGAACTTGCCTTTCATGGTTAAAGAATTATGAACAATTGATCAAACTTGATGCAGAATTGTTGTAGCGACGTTAGTTGATTCGTTGTTGAAGCTCTAAGCTTGAATTAGGTTGAATTGATTAGCTATCTTCCTCTTTAGTTGGCGGCGGCTACACTGAGTTCCATGGCAACAGCATAACGGCTTTGGTTCCAATTTTAATTAGGTTTAGGGTTAGCATTTGGATGTATTTATAGGTGTAGGAAGTTATTTAGGACCATTAGATTAACCCTGAACCATGAGAACCAATCAAATGCAAAATCTGCATTTGAGCGAATCGGCCCACGGGTTGACAGCCAAACACCCTGGATTAACCCCTAGTCGACCCAGCAAAGCTCGGGTCGACCTCAAAAATGGGCCGGTTCGGTTATTCCCCCCTCCCAATTCGCTGTTTTGAACTTTTTCGCATATTTATTTATTTAATTTTTAATTTATATATATATATATATATCAATATAAATATATTTCTCTGCGCAACCCATTTCACTTAATTCTTTTCTAAAAATTAAGTATACTTTAATTTGTGAATTTTAATGTTATAAAATTATGGGGTGTTACACCAACCATGAAGTGAACTCATTGGTTCCCAACTGGATCCTGAGATCTAACTTCCATTTGGACTACCTTTGCATCTCGGGTTATTAGTCATCACCGGATCGGTTCGGATCTCCCCCTAATCATCAGTTTGGTTCGGATCGGAATGCTCCTTCTTCACTAGATCGGATCGGCAGACATCACCCCTGGTGAGTCGGGTCGGGTTCTTCAAGTCCAATCACCACGCGTCGGTTCGGTTCGAAGGTGGCCATGCGGGTCGGATCGGAGTGCTGCATGCCACGAGAGGTGCAAGTGGATCGGAGCTTCCCTAGTTCAAGTTGCCCTCCTCTGATCGGGTCAGGTCTGAAGTGCGAGAGCGGATCGGGTACGAGAGCTATTGTGGGGAGGGGCGTTGTAGTGGTTCGGTTCGGGTCCTCCTAATCGATCCGATCCGATTCGGATGTCTTCCTGCACTTTTTCCAGCAAGCAGTTTACACCACTCGATGGCGTTTTCGACCATTCCAACTATTCTAATCAATCACAAAGCATACCATAAAGTCATAGCAACATGTATAATCAACCACAAACACCAAAACAACAATATGATAGGTTAAAATGGATCAAACATAGCCAAAACCCCATATTTTCCCTTAAGCATGTTTAGGTGAAACTAATGATATGATTAGAAAAACTTAACCAAATTAACCCAAATTCATATCAGAGGTCTAAAACATCATTTCGGATTTTATAAATATTTTTCCAGAATTTTATCATGTTTAAATTCGCCAATTCACATTAATTACCCTTAATTAGCCATAATTAGTGAGGAACTATGCAAATCACTCACCTTAGCCACCAATAAAACTTAGATCTGAAATAAATCTCTGATTTGGTGCGAATCCCAATGCTAAACAACAGCTCTAATCTTGATTTGGTGTTGATCTCTCTTGATTTGATGTTGCTAAGCCCAATCTTCAAGTAGAAAGTGATTTGGAGGTGATTTAGATGTTGGAGGCCATTTTTAGGGTTTCTTAGAGGTAAGTGGAGGCTAGAAAACTGAAATGGAATGAAACCCTATCTATTTTCAGCCTCCCCATAACCCTAATCCCGAAATAGGTTATGGGCCCATTCACTAATCACCATATTTGGCCCGGTTAAGCAGTTTTTCACCTTCCAAACCTTATTTCAGCCATATCTCCCAAACGGTAAGTCCGTTTCTCACATGGGACCACTCTACGGAAAGGTAAACCATCATCCGAAGCCAATGGAAGTGGTTTCAGGTCAAAATTCCTTTCCAATCAAAAGTTATGGCCGAAACAAGATCAACCAGGGGCAAAACGGTCATTTAAAAATCGACAAAAATCATGAACATGGGAAATGACTCTAACGGTTGTTTCCCAAAGTTACATGACCATACGACTTCATATGGGAAAGAAATAAATATTCTACGATCCTCTGATGCGTAGAATGCGGGTTGTTACATTCTCCCCCCCTTAAGAAATTTCGCCCCCGAAATTCTCTAATCGAAACACACAAAGGATCCCGCATGCCTATCAACCATAAAACAACAGTCAAACATGCAAAACAAGCAAAACAAGCCTATCCTAGCATGCAGAATAACTAAATTGCAAAGTAAATCTTACCAGGCAAAGAGTTCTGGATACATTTTCCTAATGCTCTCCTCTGTCTCCCAAGTACAGTCATTCTCGTTCTCGCCCCACTGAACCTTGACTAGCTTCACCGCCTTCCTTCGAAGTTGCTTCGTATCGTGCTCAACAATACGAATCGGCTTGCGGTTCCCAACCGCCTCGGGTTCCACTTCGAAGTCCTCTAACAGATCAGGTGAAATAGTCATATCTGGGTCGTGTACGAACTTCCTTAGTTGGGAAGCATGAAATACGTTGTGAACTCCCGCCATCTTTTCTGGTAAGTCAACTTTATACGCCAAATTCCCAACTAGTTCAAGAACTGGGAATGGGCCAACAAATCTTGGTGCCAATTTGCCTCTCCTGCCAAATCGTATCACGCTCTTCAATGGAGAAATCTTGACAAAAACCAAGTCACTAACGGAGAATTTTAAGTCTCTTCTCCTCTTATCATCATAACTCTTCTGCCTATCTTGGGCAGCCTTCATTCGTAGTTGGATGATCTTAATCTTGTCCGAGGTTTCTCTTACCACATCTGGTCCAAGCATAAACTTCTCACCGATCTCTATCCAACATGACGGTGAGTTGCACGGTCTTCCGTACAAAGCTTCATATGGAGCCATACCGATACTGGATTGATAGCTATTATTATACGCAAACTCTACTAGATGCAAATGGTCATCCCATGATCCACCAAAATCCAATATACAAGCTCTCAAGAGATCTTCCAATATACGATTCACCCTCTCTGTCTGACCATCAGTTTGAGGATGAAACGCGGTACTGAGATGTACTTCCGACCCTTGAGCCTCTTGTAAGCTCTTCCAAAACCCACTAGTGAACAATGGGTCTCGGTCACTCACAATGCTTTTAGGTACTCCATGAAATCTCACTACCCACTTCATATACAATTCCGCTAATTTAGCTGCCGTTCTGGTCGATTTGACTGGTATAAATCTTGCATTCTTAGTCAATCGATCCACAATTACCCAAATGCTACCATGTCCCGTTCTAGTCCTTGGTAAACCATCAGTGAAATCCATGGAGACTTGCTCCCATTTCCACTCAGGAATTTCTAATAGTTGCAACAACCCACTAGGCTTCTTTTGCTCGGCTTTAACTAGCTGGCAATTCATGCATTTGGATATAAACTTCCCAACGTCACTTTTCATCCCTTCCCAGTAGTAAGTCTGTTTCATGTCTCAATACATCTTATCACCACCGGGGTGTATAGTCAATTTTGAGTGATGACATTCTCTAAGCACTTCATCTCTCAAACCATTCACGTTGGGTACAACTAGTCTTCCATTCTTTCTAAGCCATCCATATTGATCAAGCCCATACAAATTCATCTCCTCACCATCAATATTCATTTCTAACTTGGAGATGATTTCCAATAGATTAGGATCGTTCCTCTGACTGGAACCAATCCGCTCAATCAAAGTGGGTCTGATCATCAAACTAGCCAACATCTCTGGATCCAATTCGCACTTTGGTCTGAAATCAAACCCTGCGATATATTCCAGTTGCTTCCATTCAAGAAACATAGCCCCTAAACTGGCATGTCTCCTACTCAAGGCATCGGCTACCGCATTGCCCTTCCCAGGTGTATATGCGATATCAAAATCATACGAAGCCAAGAACTCTAACCATCTCTACTGGCGGAGATTCAGATCTTTCTGAGAGAAGAGATACTTTAGCGATTTATGATCGGTAAACAACTCAATTCTCTCTCCCAAGAGATAATGTCTCCACATCTTTAGCGCAAACACAATTGCTGCTAGTTCCAAATCATGGGTAGGGTACTTTTTCTCATGTGGCTTTAGTTGTTGACTAGCATAAGCTACAACCATACCTCCTTGCATCAATACAGCACCTAGTCCAGTACCACAAGCATCCGTGTATACCGTCATCTCTTCATTCCCTTTAGGAATGACCAGTACTGGCGCACGCGTCAACTTTTCTTTTAGACTTTTGAATGCATTCTCACACACTCCGTCCTAGACGAAGTCTTGATTATTCTTAGTCAACTGAGTCAACGGTGTTGCTATCTTGGAGAAGTCCTGGATAAACTTACGATAATATCCAGCTAACTCCAAGAAGCTTCTCACGTATGTTGCATTCTTGGGCGTAGGCCAATCCTGTACCGTAGCCACCTTCGCAGGGTCCACGGCAATACCATTCTCTGAAACAACATGGCCCAAGAACCTCATTTCCTCCTCCAGAAGTGACACTTAGAGAATTTCACTTTCAATTGATGTTTCCTCAACACCTCCATCACTATCCTCAAGTGTCCCTTGTGTTCTTCCTCTGTCCTCGAGTAAACAAGGATGTCGTCTACGAACACAAGAACAAACTTATTCAACTGATCTTTGAATACTCGATTCATAAGATCCACAAAGTAGGCTGGTGCATTGGTCAACCCCAATGGCATGACCAACCAGTCATAGAATCCAGACGGCGTCCTAAATGCCGTTTTCGGAACACTCTCATCCGCTACTCGGAGCTGATGAAATCCTGTCGCGAGGTCCAACTGGGGGAACACTCTTGCTCCTTCCAGTTGATCAAACAAATCATCTATCCGCGGTAGAGGATACTTATTCTTCCTCGTCGCCTTATTCAACTCGCGATAGTCCACACACAAACGAAGGGAACCATCTGCCTTAGTGGCAAACACAACTGGTGCTCCCCATTCGGAGACACTTCTTCTAATAAATCCCTTCTTCAAAAGATCGCTTACTTGCACCCCGAGCTCCCGCTGCTCCCTTGGTGCCATACGACGAAGTGGCATCACTATAGGTCTGGCATCTTTCACTAAATCAATACGGAACTCAATCTCTCGGTGTGGTGGAAGCCCGGTCACTTCCTCGAAGACGTCCGGATACTGGCCAACCACGAGCACATCTGACAACTCATCATGCGGGATGTTGAGGGAATTTATAAAACTAGCCATTACCCCATCACTAGGTTGACCACCAAACACTACCCTCCGCCCATCATCCGCCCTAACTATCACCAAAAAGCCCTCACAGTCTACTACCACCCCGTGCCTTTGGAGCCAATCGACCCCCAATATAATGCCATACCCGGTAAAGCCCAAAACAAAGCAATCACAAACAAACATACATCCATGACTCGATAAGACCAAATTTCGGCAAATCATACTAAGGTTAGTCGAACCACCAATCGGGTTCATCACAACCAACAGTCTATCGACTATCTCGGGTTCCAGTCCCAACCTATCCACCAGGTCACTAGATATGAAGGAACGGAAAGCCCCAGTATCAAACAAAACTCGAACTGGTACATCATAAATAGAAAGCATACCTTAAATGACGACATTCTTTCCTTTCTCCGCCGCAGTTGGGGCATTTAACGAAGAAGGAACGACATCAATAGCATATGCTTTCACAACCTGCTTCTCTTTAAGAGGTTGTGGACACTTATCCTTATGATGTCCCACTTGGCCACAGTTGTAGCACTTCCTATCCGCTGGCTTGGCCCGACATTCTTTAGCACAATGGCCCTTCTTACCACAACTAAAGCACTCAACATCTTTCTTGCTCTTTTTCTGGCCATCCTTAGATTGGTTCTGCTTTCTCTTGTTCTGAGAGTTGTTCTTGCCTCCACCGCCTGCTTGCGGCTTCAGCCCTTCTGCAGATGCAGCCTCAGTCTTTGGCTTAGGATAAAGACTCTCTGATCTCAAAGCTTTCCCCATAATCGATTCAAAAGTCTCATCGATGTGGTTGATAAGCCTTTCCCCCAAGTATCCATCCAACCCAGTAATGAACTTCTCATTCTTCTTCCCAGGAGTATCGATAAGGGATAGTCCATACTTCGACAAAGTGTAGAACTCAGCAATATAGTCAGAGACAGCCCTACCATTCTGCCTGAGTTCCAAGAATCTCTTAAACAACACTGACTTCTGGGCAGCTGGAATGAACTTCTCGCTAAAGCGAGCCTTGAACTGATCCCAAGTAACCTGGTCTTCGGGGGTAGCTGTTCTAATGGCATTCCACCAATTCATCGCTCGCCCTTGCAGCTGACGAGACGCTAGCCTTCTCTTCATCGCATCCTCGATACACAAGTCGTCGAAGATACGATCACAGCTATCCAACCAATCCTGAACATCTGTGGCCGACTCCGTTCCGTGGAACGGCTTCCCACCAAGGTTAGTGTAATCCTTGCACAACTTGGCGAAATCGACCCTAGGCGCCTGCACTACTGGACCACCACCATTTCCGAGATTGGGAACTGCCCCTTGAACATCCCTAAGCATCTCCCTCATGAAGTTAGTGAACATCGTCCTCATGTCAGGAGCATTTCCATTATTGGTCCCTCTACCAACACCTCTTGCGTATTGGCTCATCGTTCAATCTGTAAAGAGGAAACGATTAACGACCCCATAGTGGTGCTAGTGCAGTACGACTTCATTCTTATACTACTAATAGTATATATATAGCTTTTGAAAACCAAAGTAATCACAAATACGCGCTCTCATATACGTACTATCTCCCCCTAGTGTCTTTCCTTAGGTTAACTACACAACCTAGAGCTCTGATACCAAATGTGACGGCCCGCCCCACACCAACCGACATTTACCCCAAAAGTGCGTTGTACACATGTCTAGTTAGCACAGGACGGATCGTCAGAAGGAAAGGGAATAAGGAAATGAACTAACAAGGAAGTTGTAGAATGTCTCACAGTGCATGGAACAAAATATAATAACAACATACTTGACATAAAACAGGTGAGACAGTGCATAAGCTGAAAACAAACTAGCATAGCAGTGGAAAATCCAAGTACAGCTTATGATCCAAAGCCAACATTATTACAACTTTTTAAAAACTGTCTCAAAAGCTAAACAAGAAAGGTACACTACTAATGCCCAAAGTAGTGACCAGCAACGACACAGGGAGAATATCTGTATATCATACGTTGAAGCCCCCTGCTCGCCTCCGAATCAGCTACTCTCGTATCACCAGCTAACCTGTCTCTAATCTGCTCGTGTGAGCACCCAGAGTAATAAGAAGAGACATAAAAATCTGGGTCAGACAAAAGTCTGGTATGAGCGATAAGCATCTAAACAGAACAGTAACAGGTATACTAAACCATACCTGAACCTGGACCTGCAACCAAAGAGTTAGCACTACATACTATACAACACTCTAAGGTGCCATTCCAAATGGTGTAAAGATAACGGGGGTGGGGGTGTGCATGTCATAGTGATGGCGAACAATCAAGCATAGCAATCATCCTCACATCTCTCACTCAGTGCGTAAAGCATACGATATTCACCACTTCGATCACCTCAATACTTTGCTATGATCACCTTGCCCCATGAAGTCATAAATGGCTTCACTGCACTGATACATAGCCACTAATCCTTCGTTATGTCCACTTTGCCCCATGGAGTCGCAATGACCCCACTGCACTGGCTCATAGCCTTACTAATCCTTTACTATGTCCACTCTGCCCCATGGAGTCACAATGACCCCACTGCACTGGCTCATAGTCTTACTATGATCACTTTGCCCCTCGAGTCATAATGACTCTACTGCACTGATAACGTAGTCTTGCTACCATCACCTTGCCCCTTGAGTCATAGTGACTCTACTGCACTGATAAGTAGCCCATTATTCATTTTCAGTGGTGAATCAAAGTTATGAACGTCGACAACTCCTTAGCACACGGCCCGCAGCAAAGCCCAACCATGAAGTGAACTCATTGGTTCCCAACTGGATCCTGAGCTCTAACTTCCATTTGGACTACCTTTGCATCTCGGGTTATTAGTCATCACCGGATCGGTTCGGATCTCCCCCTAATCATCAGTTCGGTTCGGATCAGAATGCTCCTTCGTCACTGGATCTAATCGGCAGACATCACACCTGGTGGATCGGGTCGGGTTCTTCAAGTCCAATCACCACGCGTCGGTTCGGTTCGGAGGTGGCCATGCGGGTCGGATCGGAGTGCTGCATGCAACGAGAGGTGCAAGTGGATCGGAGCTTCCCCAGTTCATGTTGCCCTCCTCTGATCGGGTCGGGTGTGAAGTGCGAGAGCGGATAGGGTACGAGAGATATTGTGGGGAGGGGCGTTTGTAACACCCCACCTCCGTTAAGGTCACTCACAAAGGGAATGCCTTAACTTTGGTGGAGCATTTTAGTAAACAGAACAAAAACTTACAAGACAGATAAAATAGTACTTGAAAAATTTTAACTTTATTACAGCGGAAACAGGAATTAATATGGTTACATCCTTTCAATTTCAGAATTCAAGTACAAAATATCAGTCTTGTACAAAAGCCTTCAAAATGCATGGTTTAAAATCATAATCCCCATGGAACGGAAGCTATACAGAGCCAAGCCATACTTTAAGCACTTCAAGCAAAGAGAAATCCGGGTCAAGCTAAAGTATTTCCTTCCTTGGATAACCTGGGGGGGGGGAAACGGAAGAAAGGAGGCGAAACAACAAGGGTCAGACAAAAAGTCTGGCAAGTCCAGTGACTTTCAGCATATGAACAGATAATAATAATATGATATGAACATAAAACTGGATGTGAGATAACTGTAACAGGTGTAGCAGATATAACAGAAAAACAGAATGATATAAACTATTGTTTTACACTTCTCTGCACTAATACTAGTATAGCAGAATTAGGTGCCACCCTAATGTCTAAATTGAAGCAGGAACGGGTACAGAATACTTTTAACAGAAACAGAATGCTAATAATGGGCCTTTACTACCCGATCAGAAACAGACAGAAGCAGAAACAGATTTATCCCTACGGAAACAGAATGTAGAATTAGGTGTACACTAGTAATGGGCCTTTACCACCCGAACAGACGGTACCACACAGAAACAGACAGGTGTTACCACCCAACAGAAACAGACGGTACCAACAGAAACAGACAGAACTAAGCGTACCCTAAAACCCTACCCCAAGCGATCGGCTTCCTAATACATAAATATCCTGTGTCGGCCCCACAGTAGGGTGTATCACTCCCTAAAGTGACAACCAATTGGCATAGACCTATTTACATATGTCACGGCGTCTTACATCCTCAGAGGCAGACCGGGATCCATGCACGCACATGACCCGGTTGGAACGCACCATCAACACCCCTCGCCATTATCAGAATGAACCACTTATAATTAGTTCAGTAAGCGTGCCCGGACCCTACCTACTGTTGGGTCAAAGTTTTGATACCAGAAAGGGTTACTGACTAATATGGGTCCCAAACAACAGATGACACAAGTAATTCCCCTCCTAACCTTGTGTCCCCAGACTAACAGATTTCAGATTTATTTGTTTACAAGTTCAGACATACAGAATTCAGATTTACTAGTTCACAAATTAAGTTAACAAGTTTTCAGACTAACGGGTTAGATGTACAGATTTTTCAGATTTGTCTAATTTTGTATTGGACGGGTTTACTACACCTATTAATCCCGTTGGTTTATCCCTAATTTTCCCAATACGTTTTAGACGTCATTCTTATCTTAGATTTGCATTAATTAACTATTAATGCCCAGACCTCTCACATTAGGTCGCTAGCTTGTGGCCGCTGGATGGGCCGGGCGGTTCCGGGCAGACTTCTGCCACAAGCCAGATCTAACCTCGTGTCTTAAGCAGGTTATGACTAACTTCTCACATTAGAACCTATTGTTTGCGGCCACTGGATGTGCCGGGCGGTTCCGGGCAGAATTACGCCGCAAACTCATTCTAACCTCGAGTTAGCCATGTTTATCTTTGCGGCCAATTAATTAATAATTTACCGTTTATGCGCACGCCCAATATATATATATGCCAATTCAGATTATATCAATAACAGGATGATTATATCAACACAGCAGATAACAAATTTTAGCAGATAGCAGATTTTTCCAGATTATATGACTTAACGGATTTAATAGATTTAGCAACTTAGCAGATTTTGGCATATAACAGGTTAGGCATCTCAACAGACAAATTTAACAGATTTGGCATTTCAATCTAATTAGCAGTCTATGCAATATAACAGAACTAACAGTTTTAGGCAACTTAGCAAATTAGCAAAATAGGCATTTTCAACGGATTCAGTAAATGACAGATTTAGCAGGTTTAATATTTCTAAAGGTTCTATTTACATGCCTTGCCTAACATAAATTAGGCCTAAATTCATATGCCTAAATAATTGTCGTGATTCACAATAAGATCATATACTCCCATGTTTGCATACATTTACATAGCGCAGAATATGGACATAATTTACCCTATAACATATGTTCCAATTTTTGTTAAACTAACCTTATACAGCAGATTCACATATAAATTATACCAAATATGATCATTAATTACAATGCATGCCATATATGCAAAATTCCCTATTTAGGTGTAATCACAATAATAAATATCCTAATTAATGTAAATCTTTACACCTAAGTTTCCATATCTTCTTCTTTTTAAGTCATGAATCATTATGCAAACTATACCCAACAATCTAAATCTTTAAATCATATCTTCTAAAAAAATCGGATCTTGACTTTTATATGTATTTTGTCCAAAGTCTCAAATCATATGAAATCTTACAATGGTTCCTCTTTTCTTCTATCACAGAATATGTATAGATCCAAATCTAGTTTACAACATATGCTCATCTTTTTCTAATTAATTACAGATCTAAATTACAACATACACTATGCATACAACATATATAAATTATATGTTCATAGTCAAATTTATGCATCCAATCCCAAGTCACATGTCCATTATATTTTATGCCTCAGACCTAAAGTCATACATTCAATTCAGTCTTGTCAAATTTCGCATCATTCATCCCAAAATTTGCGTTCATACGTTCATCTCTTATGAGATTAGGCACAGGCTCGTGGTAGCCTGGCTATAGAAACAGAAAAGAAGAAAAGGGGTACAGAACAGTCACAGAAAAACAGATCTGACAGAAGAGAATATATATATACAATCTCAGATTCAGAATTAAAAACATATCAAAATTATAATTAATGTTTATAGCGGAAAATAACTGTACTTGCCTTGATTGGATTAAAGAAAGAACTTTAGTTGTTACAGAATTGTTGCAGAAGCTTTTATCTCAAATTTGAATTTAGGATGATGTTGATTGACTTCTAGTTTTGATTCTAGCAGAGTAGCGACACCATTTTTATTTTTAATTAGAAGAAGAGAGCAATGGAGGCTAGAGAATTGTGTTAGAGACTTAGGTTAGGTAGAGTCTAGGGTCATTTTTATAGAGTTTATGAACTGATTAGGACCATCGATGTTGCTTGGATTGATCGTAGCCATTCATTCGAAAGAGAGACCAATTAGAGCCTGCCACCTAGCCCTAATGACAAAGCATGCTTCTGAAAATCGACCAACATAGACTAGGCCAGCCAGGGTGGACTGGGTTCGACCTGGGTCTGGACCAGGTCGACAGCCCTGTCGACAGCCCTGTCGACCTGGCTAGACCAGGTCGACAGCCCAGTCGACCTGGGTACATTAGGCGGGAATTTTCCCGCCCTGGCCAATTGGGCCCGATTTTTAATTTTAAACTTGTTTTTCTGAGCTGTTCGAATTTTAAACTTAATTCAGAAACTTCCGGAGGCTATATCTTCTTCATACGGACTCCGTTTTTCGAAAACTCGGACTCTATTTCGCGTATTTTTCCGAGACGAACGCAATGGCGTGTCCCGTTTCCCTTAGTTCTTTGATTTCAAATTAATTATACTTTAATTTACGACTTTCACGGTTATTGAATACACGGGGTGTTACATTCTCCCCCACTTAAAAGGATTTCGTCCCCGAAATCTTCAAGTTAAGAAGAATGTGTCCTACCATCCAATCACCCATCTACTCAACCATCATCCACAAGCATCCATTGTCCTTAGAAAACTTCTAATGTTGTATGAACATATGCAAAAGTGTGTGTATATGTTCCTTATCTAATGCAAAGATCAGGCGGTCTACTGATTCAGTTGACCTCCTTAATGCGAATTATGTCAGTGCCATGAGTCCAACATGTATGCAATAGAATTCTGATGATATATGAGTGCACAATCATTCACTCAAATGCAACATCCATGTGCTGAATCAACCATTTTGCATCTACAAGAATTGAAAAATGCTCACCCATCCATATGCAGTATGAGAGTGTTTTCGAGCCGATCTAGTGCCTAGTGTGTGTATATGCATCCACGGCAACCACTAGCAACCACTTGCATCCACTTGCAACCATCAAACATAACATGTCTCAAACACATGTTTACACCCATTAGTTTCTACCTAAAGTTCAAATATTCGATCGATAGGATACAGTCGAATGATGGAAGCGAGTACAAATAGAACGAAAATTTGGTTCCCATTAGACATGGGTCCTAAGTATCGGCCCCAAAGACCGAAACCAACATCAAATTGACACCCAGAGGATTACCTTCTTTAGACAATGTCAAAACTGGAAATCCTATAAAAAGTATTTAGATATTTACAGACTACTGGTACAGATCAGGTTCCCTAATGATTCTTAGGAAGCTAAGCATGATAAAATCATACCCCACGAAAACTCAGAATGTATGCGTCATACTTGACGCTTAACACAGATATCCCTCAAACCCCAATCTCAAAAAGATGATCCATAACCCTTATGGGTCTGAGTCTATAGCGGAATTCAGAAATAATACTAGTATTAAAGTGCAGAGTATCGATTACAAAATCAAAATACCAGAATCAGAAAAAGTCTTAACTCCATAATCAGATAAAGAAATTAAACCTACTATAGAAATTTTCCTATTTCTATCCTAGCCACTAGCCTCAAGAGTGTTCGCCTGCCCTCCTTGTCCTCGTCTCTTCGGGCAGTCCCTAGTGAAGTGTCCCATCTCCCCACAGTTGAAGCAAGCGCCCTTCCTTTTTCTGCAATCCTTGTTCAGATGAGTTGAGCTCCCACAAGTAAAGCACTTTTTCCCCTTCTTATCTTCAGACTTCTCATCCTTCTTTTGTGTTTCCTTTTTGGGCCCCGCTTTCTTATTCTGTGGTTCTTCCTTCTTTGTCTCTTTCGGGCCCTTGTCTTCCTCGTGCAGTAGTGCCATATCCACCAATTTCTCGTAAGTTGCTCCCATGGGTACATGGGTCATGGCTAGGCTGTGCAGTGGCTCATTCAATCCTTTAACAAAGCGGAGAGCCTTTTTATGCTGAGTGTTGACTAAATCCAATCCGAATCTTGCTAGTTGGTTGAACTGGTTGACGTATTCCTTAACCGTCATACTTCCTTGCTTAAGAGACAAGAACTTTTCCAATTGTAAACTTCGTTCAGCTTGCGAGAGGAATTTTGTCTCAAACCTTGTTCTGAAATCCATCCATGTCTCAACCGGCCTCTCGACGTTAGTGACTTCCCACCAGTAGGAAGCTTCGTCTTTGAGCAGCCATACTGCCAACTGTACCTTCTGCCTATCGTCCACCTCGAAGATAACGAATAGATCCTCAGTTTCTTTGAGCCAATTCCTTGCTTCTACGAATGATTCAGTTCCTTTGAAATCCTTCCCACCCATGGCCCTAAAATCTCTACAGATCTTTGAGAAAGCAATTGCACGAGGAGGGGGTGGAAGAGGGGGATCATTTGCTGGACCTGCAGCGGCGGTCCTAGCCTCAAGATATTGACGAAACCAACCGGGTACATGAACACCCTCTGGTATCTCAGATGCTTCAGACATGCTGACATGAAAAAGGAAGGGTTCAATACAAAAAGGACTGAAAGAAAGATATATGGCTCTTGGGGATTATGTTTTTCAAAATAAGCTTTATTTTTTTTTTGAAAATACTTCCTTTCAAAACCTTTTTTTTTTTTTTTGAAAATAATTTTCAAAACTTTTTATAAAATCTGGTAACCTTCAGCTCTGATACCAAGTGTAACACCCCACCTCCGTTAAGGTCACTCACAAAGGGAATGCCTTAACTTTGGTGGAGCATTTTAGTAAACAGAACAGAAACTTACAAGACAGATAAAATAGTACTTGAAAATTTTTAACTTTATTACAGCGGAAACAGAAATTAATATGGTTACATCCTTTCAATTTCAGAATTCAAGTACAAAATATCAGTCTTGTACAAAAGCCTTCAAAATGCATGGTTTAAAATCATAATCCCCATGGAACGGAAGCTATACAGAGCCAAGCCATACTTTAAGCACTTCAAGCAAAGAGAAATCCGAGTCAAGCTAAAGTATTTCCTTCCTCGGATAACCTTGGGGGGGGGGGGGGGAACGGAAGAAAGGAGGCGAAACAACAAGGGTCAGACAAAAAGTCTGGCAAGTCCAGTGACTTTCAGCATATGAACAGATAATAATAATATGATATGAACATAAAACTGGATGTGAGATAACTGTAACAGGTGTAGCAGATATAACAGAAAAACAGAATGATATAAACTATTGTTTTACACTTCTCTGCACTAATACTAGTATAGCAGAATTAGGTGCCACCCTAATGTCTAAATTGAAGCAGGAATGGGTACAGAATACTTTTAACAGAAACAGAATGCTAATAATGGGCCTTTACTACCCGATCAGAAACAGACAGAAGCAGAAACAGATTTATCCCTACGGAAACAGAATGTAGAATTAGGTGTACACTAGTAATGGGCCTTTACCACCCCAACAGACGGTACCACACAGAAACAGACAGGTGTTACCACCCAACAGAAACAGACGGTACCAACAGAAACAGACAGAACTAAGCGTACCCTAAAACCCTACCCCAAGCGATCGGCTTCCTAATACATAAATATCCTGTGTCGGCCCCACAGTAGGGTGTATCACTCCCTAAAGTGACAACCAATTGGCATAGACCTATTTACAGATGTCACGGCGTCTTACATCCTCAGAGGCAGACCGGGATCCATGCACGCAAATGACCCGGTTGGAACGCACCATCAACACCCCTCGCCATTATCAGAATGAACCACTTATAATTAGTTCAGTAAGCGTTCCTGGACCCTACCTACTATTGGGTCAAAGTTTTGATACCAGAAAGGGTTACTGACTAATATGGGTCCCAAACAACAGATGACACAAGTAATTCCCCTCCTAACCTTGTGTCCCCAGACTAACAGATTTCAGATTTATTTGTTTACAAGTTCAGACATACAGAATTCAGATTTACTAGTTCACAAATTAAGTTAACAAGTTTTCAGACTAACGGATTAGATGTACAGATTTTTCAGATTTGTCTAACTTTGTATTGGACGGGTTTACTACACCTATTAATCCCGTTGGTTTATCCCTATTTTCCCCAATACATTTTAGACGTCATTCTTATCTTAGATTTGCATTAATTAACTATTAATGCCCAGACCTCTCACATTAGGTCGCTAGCTTGTGGCCGCTGGATGGGCCGGGCGGTTCCGGGCAGACTTCTGCCACAAACCAGACCTAACCTCGTGTCTTAAGCAGGTTATGACTAACTTCTCACATTAGAACCTATTGTTTGCGGCCACTGGATGTGCCGGGCGGTTCCGGGCAGAATTACGCCGCAAACTCATTCTAACCTCGAGTTAGCCATGTTTATCTTTGCGGCCAATTAATTAATAATTTACCGTTTATGCGCACGCCCAATATATATATATATGCCAATTCAGATTATATCAATAACAGGATGATTATATCAACACAGCAGATAACAAATTTTAGCAGATAGCAGATTTTTCCAGATTATATGACTTAACGGATTTAATAGATTTAGCAACTTAGCAGATTTTGGCATATAACAGGTTAGGCATCTCAACAGACAAATTTAACAGATTTGGCATTTCAATCTAATTAGCAGTCTATGCAATATAACAGAACTAACAGTTTTAGGCAACTTAGCAAATTAGCAAAATAGGCATTTTCAACGGATTCAGTAAATGACAGATTTAGCAGGTTTAATATTTCTAAAGGTTCTATTTACATGCCTTGCCTAACATAAATTAGGCCTAAATTCATATGCCTAAATAATTGTCGTGATTCACAATAAGATCATATACTCCCATGTTTGCATACATTTACATAGCGCAGAATATGGACATAATTTACCCTATAACATATGTTCCAATTTTTGTTAAACTAACCTTATACAGAAGATTCACATATAAATTATACCAAATATGATCATTAATTACAATGCATGCCATATATGCAAAATTCCCTATTTAGGTGTAATCACAATAATAGATATCCTAATTAATGTAAATCTTTACACCTAAGTTTCCATATCTTCTTCTTTTTAAGTCATGAATCATTATGCAAACTATACCCAACAATCTAAATCTTTAAATCATATCTTCTAAAAAAATCGGATCTTGACTTTTATATGTATTTTGTCCAAAGTCTCAAATCATATGAAATCTTACAATGGTTCCTCTTTTCTTCTATCACAGAATATGTATAGATCCAAATCTAGTTTACAACATATGCTCATCTTTTTCTAATTAATTACAGATCTAAATTACAACATACACTATGCATACAACATATATAAATTATATGTTCATAGTCAAATTTATGCATCCAATCCCAAGTCACATGTCCATTATATTTTATGCCTCAGACCTAAAGTCATACATTCAATTCAGTCTTGTCAAATTTCGCATCATTCATCCCAAAATTTGCGTTCATACGTTCATCTCTTATGAGATTAGGCACAGGCTCGTGGTAGCCTGGCTATAGAAACAGAAAAGAAGAAAAGGGGTACAGAACAGTCACAGAAAAACAGATCTGACAGAAGAGAATATATATATACAATCTCAGATTCAGAATTAAAAACATATCAAAATTATAATTAACGTTTATAGCGGAAAATAACTGTACTTGCCTTGATTGGATTAAAGAAAGAACTTTAGTTGTTACAGAATTGTTGCAGAAGCTTTTATCTCAAATTTGAATTTAGGATGATGTTGATTGACTTCTAGTTTTGATTCTAGCAGAGTAGTGACACCATTTTTATTTTTAATTAGAAGAAGAGAGCAATGGAGGCTAGAGAATTGTGTTAGAGACTTAGGTTAGGTAGATTCTAGGGTCATTTTTATAGAGTTTATGAACTGATTAGGACCATCGATGTTGCTTGGATTGATCGTAGCCATTCATTCGAAAGAGAGACCAATTAGAGCCTGCCACCTAGCCCTAATGACAAAGCATGCTTCTGAAAATCGACCAACATAGACTAGGCCAGCCAGGGTGGACTGGGTTCGACCTGGGTCTGGACCAGGTCGACAGCCCTGTCGACCTGCCTAGACCAGGTCGACAGCCCAGTCGACCTGGGTACGTTAGGCGGGAATTTTCCCGCCCTGGCCAATTGGGCCCGATTTTTAATTTTAAACTTGTTTTTCTGAGCTGTTCGAATTTTAAACTTAATTCAGAAACTTCCGGAGGCTATATCTTCTTCATACGGACTCCGTTTTTCGAAAACTCGGACTCTATTTCGCGTATTTTTCCGAGACGAACGCAATGGCGTGTCCCGTTTCCCTTAGTTCTTTGATTTCAAATTAATTATACTTTAATTTATGACTTTCACGGTTATAGAATACACGGGGTGTTACAGCGTTGTAGTGGTTCGGTTCGGGTCCTCCTAACCGATCCGATCCAGTTCGGATGTCTTCCAACACTTTTTCCAGCAAGCAATTTACGCCACTCGACGGCGTTTTTGACCATTCCAACTATTCTAATCAATCACAAAGCATACCATACAGTCATAGCAACATGTATAATCAACCACAAACACCAAAACAACAATATGATAGGTTAAAATGGATCAAACATAGCCAAAACCCCATATTTTCCCTTAAGCATGTTTAGGTGAAACTAATTATATGATTAGCAAAACTTAACCAAATTAAGCCAAATTCATATCAGAGGTCTAAAACATCATTTCGGATTTTACAAATATTTTTCCAGAATTTTAGCATGTTTAATTTCACTAATTAACACTAATTACCCTTAATTAGCCATAATTAGTGAGGAACTATGCAAATCACTCACCTTAGCCACCAATAAAACTTAGATCTGAAATAAATCTTTGATTTGGTGTGAATCCCAATGCTAAACAACAGCTCTAATCTTGATTTGGTGTTGATCTTTCTTGATTTGATGTTGCCAAGCCCAATCTTCAAGTAGAAAGTGATTTGGAGGTGATTTAGAGGTTGGAGGTCATTTTTAGGGTTTCTTAGAGGTAAGTGGAGGCTAAAAAACTGAAATGGAATGAAACTCTATCTCTTTTCAGCCTTCCCATAACCCTAATCCCGAAATGGGTTATGGGCCCATTCACTAATCACCCTATTTGGCCCGATTAAGCAGTTTTTCATCTTCCAAACCTTATTTCAGCCATATCTCCCAAATGGTAAGTCCGTTTCTCACATGTGACCACTCTACGGAAAGGTAAACCATCATCCGAAGCCAATGGAAGTGGTTTCAGGTCAAAATTCCTTTCCAATTTAAAGTTATAGCCGAAACAAGATCAGTTAGGGGCAAAACGGTCATTTAAAAATCGACAAAAATCATGAACATGGGAAATGACTCTAATGCTTATTTCCCAAAGTTACATGACCATACGACTTCATATGGGAAAGAAATAAATATTCTACGATCCTTTGATGCGTAGAATGCGGGTTGTTACATATACAATTAAATAATAAAATATAAACAAGCTGACATATTAAATTTCATAGCATTAAGAATTTGGCTATGAAAATCTTTTATTTGGATATGTGGCGAAATTCTGATACGTTTTCATATATAATATGTTGAAAACGGTGCTAGTATGAAGAAATTACAATCAAATGAAAGCAGACGGTAAACGCGCGCGCATACACACACACACACACACACACACACACATATATATATATATATATATATATGTGTGTGTGTGTGTGTGTGTGTATGTGTGTGTGTGTGTTTGTGTGTTGTGTGGTTTAATTAATAATATGTATATCTAAGGGACAAATAAATTGGATAAGAATAATATTCTCTTAGATAAATTTGAACTTCAAATGTATAGATAAAGACAAGGGGATAAGGAATATATCACATAAGGAAAAGGATTTGTAATAAAAGGCAATTAATTAATTAACTAATTAACAACATTTACCACTAGACTTATTGGGCATTTTTTCCTATAAGCGGTCGACTGCCTAGTAGTTCAAATGCCCAATAAGTCTAGTTTGAGTTAGGTTTTTGGGTTAATTTTAAGAATAAACAGCTAGGATTAGATCTTAATAATCATACGGTTCTTGTTTACACAAACACCTATAAATAACCCTCTAGACTCCATACCTAAACCTAGTCACACTCTCTATTTGTGCCTCGACTCTTCTACCATTGATTCTAGTAATAGGTTTTCTTCTTCTCTTACAAATCTATCCTTCTTTTTTCTATTCTTCTTTTCTTATAGGATTAGAATATAGATATGGAATCACATAATTTATGTATATAATTTTTTTAATTATTTGATTCTTATATATATATATATGTATGGATTGGAGTTTGCATCAAATAGGCACAACAACATCAGATCTACGACCTTTTCAATCACTGAGAGTGGAATTAGTATTTTCTTAGGCGTATTCTACATTTGTAGATTATTATATGGATTATATGCCTAAGGAGATTTGGTATGATGACAATATCAAACTACAAAACCCCCAAATCTCTTATTTTTATGTATTTCGTAAGAATTGTCAATTTATATTGGGTTTGTGGATTTTGTTTTAGTAGTGGATGAAGAACAATTGGGTGATGTACTTTTATTTTATTTATCCCTTTACTAAATCTTTGATTATAATGTAAAAAGGTTTAGATTTGACTTGGATTTATTATTTGATTAGGTTTGGGTTTCTATTCTAATTAGATAATCCGGACATATTCAAATTTGAAGCCAATCAAGTATGAGCGTTTTTATGTACAACATAAGAAGGGGCAATTTAGATAAATAAAGGTTTATGCATATGTTGTTAGATCCTCTGCTTTGGATTTTAATGACAACAACTATACGATTACATAAAGTATATATTGTGTTATGCAATAATGCAGAAAATACTCAAGGAGAAGAAGAACTCATGTTCAAGATTACAAGGCATACTCAAGGACATCACATAGGTTATATTATATATTAGATTTGATGTACAATCTCCTTATAATTATATGAGAATTTGCTTAAGAACATATATATAAGTCTGTGCTAGATCAGACGTTTGTTCTACATAAACAAATGTCTGATGCTAAAGTCAGGAAATTGTTCCAGACTCAGCATAGACGTCTGTTCTATAGTAACGGACGCCTGTTGAAGGTCTTAGGAGAAAATTCATGACAACACAGACGTTTGTCCATATATGGACATACGTCTGTTCATTTATCTAAACAACATCAGAATACATGGATAGACATCTGACCATATGGACAGACGTCTGTCCGGGCATACGACTTAAATTTTTGAAAGGGTACTTCTTCATTCTCAAAAGACACAATCTTCTTCTCAAATTCAAAACGATTTCTTCTAAAAGACACAACTTTTCAGATGAAGAGTTTTATTTCAAAGGTTATAATTTTTCATGAAAACTCTTCACTTATTATAAATACATCTTAGATTCAAGTTTCAAACTATTTATTCTTTCTAGATCTATTCTATACTTTTTGAAAATCTCTTTATACTTATTACTCTCTAAGATTTCAGTCAAGCACTCAACTTCTTCTATACTCTCAAGTTATTCGAACCCTCATATTAACTCAAGGAGATTATAGGAGAAACTTGTACAAGTTAGTCAAAATCAGTGTTGTAAAGAACACGATATTGTCAAAGCAACTTATTGTTTGTAAGTCTATTTCTGTGGGCGAAGTGAGGGCAGTTTATGTTAGTAAGAAAGCCGAAGGGGTGCTTCGGGACTGGACGTAGGACAGAAGGTCTGAACCAGGATAAAATACTGGTGTGGTTACTTCTTACTTTACTTACATCATTATTTACTAGTTGATATTATTACTTGCTATAATTAAGACACACAGACGATCCTATTATTCTTTCAATTGGTATCAGAGCAAGGTTAGATCAAACTACAGTTATTTGTATTTGCATCATCATTTTTAATACGACAATTAATAACACTAATAGCATATTCCAAGAAGGTCAATCAACACAAAGACCTCCACTTTTTAATGGATCTAATTATGTTAACCGGTCAACACATATGAGAATTTTTATGGAAGCAAATGGTGTGGAAATTTGGGCTGCCACTCAAAAGAAATATGAAGTACCAACCACTGAGTTGAGTGCATGGACCGATGTCCAAAAAGCTGCAGCTTCCAACAACTCAAAAGCCATGAACGTTTTATTTTGTGCATTAGATAAGAATGAGTTTTCACATGTCATGATGTGCACCACTGCTTATGATATATGGAGAACTTTATAAATCACTCACGAAGGCACTACAAAAGTTAAGCAAACAAAAATATAAATTTTACAAAATCAGTTTTCATCTTTCAAAATGAAAGCTGGAGAGACTATTAGTGATATGTACACTAGATTCCAAACAATTAACACGATCTAATGGCACTTGGAGTCAAATTCACTTATTTTGATTTAGTCACACGTATTTTAAATTCTTTAACTAATGAGTGTGAAAGAAAAGTTTTAGCCATATAAGACGCTAACGATCTTTCTCAACTCAAAGTTGAAGAATTGGTTGGAAATTTGTTATCCTATGAAGCTAACTTGCAGGTTAGAAAAGTACAGAATACGAAAAAGGAAAATATTGCTTTTCAAGCAAATAATGATGATTCAGATTTAGATGAAGAGGAGATATTATTCATAGCTAAGAACTACAACAAATTCAAGAAAATCAAAAAGATGACCAAATTTTAGAAGAATTATAGACCAAATTCAACAAATCAGACCTTGATTAAATGCTACAATTGTGATGAATTTGGTCATATGAAGAAAGATTGTCCAAAGAATGATAAGAAAAAGCAGAAGATCGAGAAATTTAAGTAGAAAAGGAGATCTTTCCAAGTAACATGGGTTGACTCTGATTCATCTTCATCTGATAGTGACAATTATAGTGACCCAGAACATGCCAATGTATGTTTTATGGCAGATACAGACGAGGTATGTCCTGAACTCACTTATAATGAGATTTTAGAAATTAGCATGTAATTAGATGACAAGTTTAGAGAACAAAAGAAATTAAGAATTCATTGCTAAAATAAATAGGATGGAACTGGAATTGGATTACTAAAAGATGAGTAAACAATTCTAGAAGATGAATTCGAAAATGCACAGATAAAAAATAAAGAGTTATTTTTTGTAATATGAATCTTTGTCTATAGAATTAGGAAAAGTTAAAGTAGAAAATAAAGATATTATAGATAAGAATATAAATCTAAGTAGTAATCTAGAAGTTTCTTTATCAGAAATCTCTAAACTCAAAAATGATTTGGAAAAGATTACTACTGATGTTTCTAAATTTAACAAAGGAAAACAAAGTTTAGATCACTTGATCAAAAATTCAACACCATATGAAAAAGAAATGGGTTAGGCTTTAAAAAGGATTCAAATACAAAAAATTATAGTTTCATGTATAAAAAAGTAAAAAGGAAGAACACCCATAAAAATATGGAATTGCCTAAGAAAGATAAAACATGGAGTTAAAATGTTGAATTACCTAAGGAGGTAAAGATTTGGATTCTTAAATCCAATAATAAACTCATTAGGAAAAAATATATTAAGAGTTTCTTACATAATGTAGTTCATAACTCAAATTGTGTTTATAAAGGCCCCACGCCCACATGGGTATGGTTGCCTTCTCCGCCTAACATTTAGGACCTTAACGGAGGAAGTGGGTACCAATTAAATCTTTTTATCTTATAGGTACCCAAACCAAGACAAAATGAGAAATGAATTCTAGATAGTGGCTGCTCCTAGCACACGACTGGAAACAAAGATATGCTATCTAGTATAACATATGTGGATGGTGGCACAATAACTTTTGGCGATCACTCAAAAGGATATGTCACTGTAATTGGAGAGGTCATCAATATTGTTAAAAATATGAAACATAATCTCTTAAGCATTAGTCAACTACGTGATAAAGGATTTCAAATTAGCTTTGAAAAAGATAAATGTAACATTTTTGATAATCATAAGAACTTAATTTTTGAAGGACTTAGGAACAGAAATATTTATGTTTTGAATTTGAAAATAAAGCAAAACTCAGATTTATGTCTTACTGTTAATCATAATGATCCATGGTTATAGCATAAACGGTTTGTCACATAAATTTTAAGCATACTAATAAGCTAGCAAAAAATGAACTAGTTAAAGGATTACTAAAAATTAATTTTAAAGTAAATAATTTGGGTGATGCATGTCAAATTGGAAAATTAAGAAAAAGTTCATTTAAATCAAAGAATAATATTTCTATAAAACAACCATTAGAATTGTTACATTTAAACTTGTTTGGTCCTACCCAAACTCGTTCATTAAATCATAATAAATATGTCTTTGTGATAGTAGATGATTTTTCAGGATATACATGGACTTTGTTTCTAAAACACAAAAGTGATACCTTTGGAATTTTTAAGATATTTGCTAAATGAATAATGAATTTATTAGATCTCAAAATTAAAAATATTCATAGTGACCATGGAGGAAAATTTGAAAATGAATTATTTAACGATTTTTGTAATAAAAAAGGGATAAGTCATAATTTTTCTATTCCATGAACACCTCAACAAAACGGTGTTATAGAAAGAAAGAGCAGGACCTTACAAGAATGCCTAGAATATTACTAAACAGTAGTGGTCTATCAAAACGATTTTGGGCTGAAGCAGTAGCTACAACATGTTATGTTTTAAATAGAGTAACCTTACAACTTATGACGAAAAATACGTGTTATGAAAAGCTTTTTGGAAAGAAATCTAAGGTTTCATATTTTAGAAACTCTGGTTCAAAATGTTTTATTTTTAATACTAAAGACAATTTAGAAAAATTCAATCCTCAAGCTGATGAGGGAATCTTTATAGGTTATTATTTGGATCGAAGTAAAGCATATAGAATTTTCAATAAGCGAACTAGTATGATTGAAGAAATCTTACAAGTTTCATTTGATAAAAACTTTTTAAATACAAATAAAGCTTATGATGAAGAAGAAACTGAACTCCAATATATTACTGACTCAAATACCTGATTCATCAAATATTTTAAGATTACCTCCACGAATTCTAAAAGATCATACCATAAATAACATAATAGGCGATATCAATTCAAGGGTCTCAACTAGACATCAACTTAATCAAATGAGTCACGTAGCTTTTATTTCTTCATTTGAACCCAAAAATTATAAAGAAGCCACAAACAACGAATCATGGATTTTAGCAATGCAAGAAGAGCTAAATCAATTTGAAAGAAATGAAGTATGAGAACTAGTACCTATACCAACAGATCAATCAGTAATTGGAACAAAATGGGTCTATAAGAATAAGGCAGACGAAAATGGCAATGTAGTTCGTAACATGGCCCGTTTAGTTGCTCAAGGTTACAATCAAGAAGAAGGCATTGATTACAAAAAAACATTTGGTCTCTTAGTACGTCTTGAAGAAATCCGTATTCTACTTGCATTTGTTGTTCATCATGATATAAAGCTTTTCCAAATGGATGTTAAAAGCACTTTCCTAAATGGTTATATAAAAATCATGTTTATGTCGAATAACCTCCACTTTTTACTCATGAAAAATTTCCTAATCATGTTTTCAAACATAAGAAAGCTTTATATGGTTTAAAACAAGCACCTCGTGCTTGGTATGAAAGATTAAAATCACACTTAGTTGAATCTGGTTTCAAAATTGGTAAAGTAGAAACAACATTGTTCATAAAAAGACTTCAAAAAGACATACTAGTTGTTCAAATATATGTCTACGATATAATATTTGGATCAACAAACAAAAGTTTATATGAAGATTTCTCTAATATAATGAAGAATGAATTTGAAATGTCACACATGGGTGAATTATTTTTTTTTTCTTAGGATTACAAATTAAACAACTTAAAAATGGCATCTTTATAAATCAAGAAAAATATTGTAATGATTTACTAAAACGTTTTAATATGGAAAACACTTCAGGTAAACCTACACCAATGAGTACGGCCGTTTACTTAGAAAAAGATGATAACGGAAAAGATTTTGATCAAAAATTATATCGAAGTTTAATAGGATCCCTTTTATATCTAACTGCTAGTAGACCAGATATTATGATGAGCGTTTTCCTTTGTGCAAGATTTCAAGCGCAACCAAAAGAATCACATTTAGAGCTGTAAAACGAATTTTGAGATACTTAACGAACATTAGAGATTACAGGCTTTTTTATCCTAAAGGTAGTTCTTTCGAGCTTGTATCATATAACGATGCAAACTTTGGAGTATACAAGATAGATAGAAGAAGCACAAGTGGTACATGTCACTTTATCGGTCAATCTCTTGTCTCGTGGTTTAGTAAGAAATAAAATTTAGTTTCATTCTCAACATGTGAAGTAGAATATATATATATATATATATATATATGTATATTTGTCGCTCTTGCTTGTGCTCAAGTAATCTATATGCTACAAACACTAAAAGATTTTGGAAAATATCTTACTAACTCACTTATATTCTGTGATAATACTAGTGCTATTAATTTGTCTAAAAACCCTATTAATCACTCTAGAACAAAACATATTGACATTAAACACCACTTTCTAAGAGATCATGTTGAGAAAGGTAATATAACATTAGAATTTGTTAGTACAAATAAACAAATTGCCAACATATTTACAAAACCTTTAAATGAGACATCTTTTAAATGAGACATATTTACAAAACCTTTAAAGGCTTATATGCCTCTTATAAATAAACACTTATACACATTGGTATGTCACCATTAAACACTCACAAAAATATAAAGATAAGAACTTGAACTGTGAGCATGAGTTGCATGAAACTAGTGCGCAAGACAAACCTGGAATTTGCTAAAAACAGGAAAATAGCCGACCAAAAACTATGGACATTTATGTGAGTAAACCTTCTTTCCCCTTTAATATATTACTAAGTGAAATGTAAAATGATACAAATATGTATATGTACATCAGAATATAGCATGTTTTAAACCCTGTGAGCTTTTAAATAGCCTTAAACTGAAAGGCATATATGATAATATACAACATTTGTAAGTGAACTGCTCCCTGTTGCCATTCAATATATATATATATATATATGTATATATATGAGGACACAAACTGGTATACAGGTTTAAATACTCCTAAGTATGTGTGTTAAATCATTTCTATATGCATATTAAAACCTTGAAAATCTGGAAACTCATAAACCAATGGAAAAGGACTAAAAACAGTATATTTATGAGTGAATGCTTTCCCCCATTTGAATCTCTTATATATATAATAATAATAGCAATATACATATTTACATCTGTAAGTGTGGTGTTTAAATGATTTTCACGTAAATAACTGGATGGGATATGGAACAATTCATATCAGCCTATCATCAGAAAAATAGGCTCTGTTTTGCTTTTATAAACAAGTGCCTTGAATAGAAACCTGTAACTCAATTCCAAATACATCTGAGAATCTGACTTGAACCTAGAAGCTGTGCAAAATTAAGTATAGATATTTTAAAAATAATGTTTGCACTTGAATAAATACACATATTAGTAGATATATAAGAACATTAACAGAGAGCGGCTTAACTTAAAATTTTATTCATCATAGAATTTATATTCAGGTATATTATTGTTTTAGTAATAGCAACCCGTGATTTTTAAGCCAGTTTTTCAGATTTTTGTCACTATATATCTCGAGTTATTTTTGGCTTATGGTTTTCGGAAAATTAATTAAAATCTGGAAATTTGGTAAATGAAAACTGTGTATGGGGGAGCTGCTATGGGTGTCGAAGAGGGTGCAGATGGAGTTAGTCCTTTTGAAGTGGTTGTGGTTGATCGAGGAAAGCCGATTTATGTTTTGAGTTTTTTTTGGGTTTAGGTTTTTAATTTTATTTTTTCGTGAAATATAATTGATCGAGTTGGAAGGTATGGGATGGAAGTGCGCCTGAGGTCGAGGAAGCTGTCGGAGGTGACGAAGGCTTTTCAGGTGGTCGTAGGTGATATGGGGAGGTTCGTTTTTAAGGTCAGCTTGCTATTTATCTTTATTCTAATGAATGGTGGAAAGGCATTTTGGAGAAGAAGGAGGTTTGGGGTCAAGGTGGCGGGTCGGTGGCGATCATGGGTGAAAAGTTGACTTACGGGTGATGGTCTGGGGAGCATGTAACAACCTAGATTTTCAGAACCAATTTAAAAATTTTATTTTAGCATTTAAAATAAAAACGACTAAAAATTTATTTAAATCGAAGTTAGAACGTATAAATTTATATTAATTATAATACGAGTCTGAAATGGCGCGGTAGTTTGAAAATTCGACTTTAAATTTCAAATGAATGTATAGAATTCAAAATAAATCAGGTTTCGGTAAAATAAGAAACATTGGAATCTATTTGATTATATATTTCTAACGAATGTGAAAAATCCAAATTTTACTTTATAAATTGTAAGTTACGTCCAGTTTAAAATTCAGAATAGTCGCTATGGAATTTATATATATTTTAATATAATATATAGTCATTTTGCAAATGACCTCTTTTTCGACGAAACCACTTTTGTTGGATCTGGAATGTCAAATTATTGCTAGATTCCAATTTTCGGAATTTTTAGAATTAATATGTGAGCGTGGTGAATTTAAACGTGTTTGGTAATTTCATTTTGAATTCAATCGACTAGAAAAAGGCCATTTTACAAACGGCCTCCAAATTCGATGAAATTAGTTTTGTTAGGACCGTATCGTCAAAACATAGCTAGAATTATTTTTCTGGAATTTCTGGAGTCAGTATGTGGCCTCGTTAAATTAAAATGTACGTTGAAAACAATTTTGAACATTATATTATTTATATTTTAATTTTAATGAAAACTGATCAAAACAGTCGAATTGGCTTACGGGACATATTTCATTGTGTCCGGAATGGGGTATTTGGCTAGGGGCGACAGTCGTTGGGTTTGATTTGGAGTTCAAATAAAAAAAAATGACATTTTGGAATTAATTAAATAATTATATATATATATATATAACCCTACAATTTTGCTTAGAATAAAACCCGCCCCTTTTCTTTGAAATCCCGTCACCCCCTTCATTCAGATGTCGTCCACCTCCCCATGACCGTCGCCGCCGTCTCCTCCCCAGACTGCTCCGCCACCCTCCATCAGCACCCCCTCCGGCCATCCCTCCACTTTCCAATCGAAAACCATCCAAATCCTCCCCAAATCAGACCGTCGCCGCCCCCATTGACCCGCCGTCGACCACCAGAGGGACCCCGCCACCTCCAATCCCCTGCCGCCACCTACCCCGCCACCTCAGACCGTCGTGGGCCCCCTTCCAATAAAAACACAATTTTTATAATTTTCAATGTTCACATTAAACCCCCTGACCTCTTTTAGCCACAACTTCCAATCCGAGCACCTGTGGCCAAGACTCTACAACACCAAAATCGAAGATCACGATTTTCTCTTCGATTTGAGTATATGGAAGTCGTATTTTGGAATTTGGAGCTGCTTGGAGAATGCATCCAAAGTCTAATGTCAAATTTATGCCTTTTCGCAAATTCCAGCAAAATGGAGCATTTTCCGGAAAAAGTACATTAGGCAAAAGTTGTCCGGAATGACGCGTTTAAGCCAAAGCAAAAGACAGGGTGAAGATTGGTGCTTGTTTGCAAATTCTGGAACCAGAACAGCAAATCAGAGCGTCATAAAACAACGGCGGAGTGGATCCCAATGTGAGAACACCTTCTCGCTCAATTTATTTTATAGTTAAATATATACTAGTTTGCAGACAGGGCTTAGTAGCCCCCGACGCTATTTATCGTACAAACCATAGTTGTTTGGATTGTATAGTGGAAATTTGGATTGTGGTTGTAAAATTGATTGTGGGATTGTTTGAATTAATTGTGATTATTCTGTATCGCGCAAGCCAGTATCAGGAGAGGGGTAATGTTAGACATTACTCCGGTTCTAATATCGCACCATTATAACGCCGAAATTTTCCAAAATAAATATTGTTCATTAAAAAAATAAATTTTAATGTGTATATGAACTGTATAAAATATTCATATATTGAATAAAATGTTTGAACCATAAAAATATTATTTTTATTCAATGTATGAACTATATAAAATAGTCAAGTGTTAAAATAAATATTTTATCATTAAAAACATAATTTTTATCGTATAAATGAACGACATAAAATTCTCCTGAAATGAAAATGAATATTCATTTACAAATCGAACGATTTGTTTATGTATGCCCATTTAACTGATATGGATTGGGACGATAAATTTTACACATCGCTCAACTGCACAAATAATATTCAGTATTTTTTGGTTGAAACCACATGGGTATTGGGATGATATTTGACTTATACCAATCCCAATTGTTTAGTTGTATGTCAATCGATTGGTTGACAGACTGTAGTAAGCGTTAATTATTTATATTTAATGCTTATGCAGTTGTGTAATGCACTCTGGATGATGGTTAATTGGTTATCATTGTTGTTGTATACACGTGTTGTATGAAATCCATATAAATAGCATTATATGGTAATTGACTGTGTTTGATTACAATTTGAAAATAAGGAAATATTTTAAAATAATGAATATTTTAAAATAATATTCAGTAAAGGATTAAAATGTGAATTTGATGTCCGATTTTAGATGGACACAAAAATATTGAAATATGTGAAGCCATGTTGATTAGATTTGCGTCATTTTAACACGAATGATATTTATATCGATTTTATTCATTTTTATAATGAATATCGATAAGGAAATTATTTCAAAATACGATATTTTGAAAATATTATCATTTAAATATTATAATGATAAAGAGTATTCAATTTTGATTTAAAATTGAAATTGAAGTGGGAATCGTTTTTAAAACGAATTTATAAAATATGTTTTGAGCGAAAAATATATTATATATGTAATATAATGGCCTGAATAGAACGCGTTGGCCGCGACCATTCGCGAATTTCGACCATTGACTTCAGTTGACATTACGGGAGATCCGACCGTTGGATTTTCCTAAATCCAGAACTGTTAGGTTCGTATTGAAAAGAGTTTTCCAATGAATATAAGAGATTTGAAATCTAAAGGTTGGATTTGGAATCATGTCAAAATCAAATTTGGAAAAGGTCGTTATGAATATAGTTCGGTGGCCGTTATTGGAAACCGATTGTACGGGCCTTGATAAAAATTTTAAAAATATTAATAATTTGTGTAAAATCATGATAAATGATTTGAAAAGAATTTGGATGAAAAATTCCACATTTGTAAAATAAAAATATATTTTTATCAAAATGAACTAATTATTAGCTAGAAAGATAATCCAACATTTTTAAATAAATAAATTGGATTTGGAATGGTTTTAATCTAACCAAAATTTTCCAATGTATGAATTGGAATGGATTTGAATAGAAATCATCATCTTCGGGATATTTTGATATTGGATTCCTGACTATACAGATATTGTGGAGGAATTTGGAAGATAGATATATATCGTTATTCCCCATACGATATGTGTTGGTTTTAGAATTTGATATTGAATGTAAGCCGATATAATTTCTGTTTAGAGCCTTATATTTAATATCAAAGTGGATTTTGAGTTTGTCGTGAATGGTGTCTTAAATAACACTGTTCTTAAACCCCGTGTGAAAAGAATAAATATTTTAATTAAGATTATTAGAGTTTCCAATTATATTTAGTAATTGGAAGAAAATGGAATGTGAATTGGGTTTATCGTGAACTGTGTTTTAAACGACATTCGTTCTTTAACACGATTAATAGTAAAGATATGATTTGGAATTTATAAATCTTTTTATTAAGATATAATGGAAATTTTCCAAAGTGAAGTTTTCCAATTTAATAAAATAAATTGGAATGGAATGGAATTTGATTTGATAATAATCGAAGTGAGCTTCTGTGGAGGAAGACTATTACTATATATGGAATTTAAAAGGCTTTGTCGTTATTCCATTTATATTATTGGTTGGATACGGAAATTTATATCGATTATATATATATATATTGATCTGCTTTCCGTGAAGATTCCATAATTAATGGAATGTGATTTTAGGTTTATCATGAACTGTGTTTTAAAAGACATTGGTTCTTTAACCCAGTTAAAGACAGGATTACACGTCTAACATTGTATTTCGAACTGTATTGTTGATCTCTGCTAAATATATATCTGCTTGGTGGCGAAGAATTTATTCTCTTGCTTAACACCCTTCTCTAAGAGGTATGAGCTTAGAGGTTATATATCGGCAGAAATCAATGGTACAATGTAGATTGTCAATATGGCATGCTTGATTTCCCAAAGTTAAATAATCATTGAGTAATGATTTATGAGATTAAAACTAAGTGGAGTTTTAACGAATCTTTAATTATATTTAAACGAGAATGTGATAATTTAAATTATCAAATTTGGGAAATGATCGAGAATGGAGTACCACCAGTTTTACTCCAGAAGATAAGTTAAATCTTTAATTAGATTTGAACGTGAAATGGTTATTAAATTTACCGATAACACCGTGGTGTTAGATATGGAGTATTACAAGTTTTGCTCCCTGAGATGAATAGGTTGGGATTGGGATTAATAAATAAATGATTACTTCGGTATCGCTCGATAATCCCGACTAGTTGATAAACCTTAATTTGGTTTGGAATTGATATCCAAAGGAAGAATAAAGAATAAATTTCAAAGGATTTATCTTTGATAAAATTAATGATAACCTTTCCCTAATGATGTGAATATTTGAATAAAATAATATTCAGAATTGGAATGAGGCGTATGATGTGTTTTTATAACACTTGATTATTGATTATAAAATACGCTGGTTATTCGGAAAGATTGTGTTTATCCCATTCTAAATAACCGATATGATGACAAAAAGTCGACGATGAAGACGGTGGTTGAAGACCGAAGTTCTTCACATCGTTTGGATGAGTACGGATGTCTTGATTGGGCCATACACCCAAGACAAGGTAATAAGTAGTAATCGTCCAGACGTACTTGGAGATCGACCGGATATGCAAGGACCTCTCTCCTTTATTGGACATATGGGACGAGAAATAAGGTGCCTCCGGTTTCGTTCAGACCCATAACAAACTTGTAAATGGATGTGTGTCTGACATTGGATTTTATTATGTGTTGATTGATTTCTATTCAATATATATCTGTTTGGTGCGGAGAATTCATTCTTTTGCTTAACATCCTTCTCTGAGACGTACGAGCTTAGAGGTTATATATTGATAGACATCAGCCGCATGGCATGAATTGTAAGTGTGGCATGCTGAGATGCAAATGATCAAGACTTATGTTGAAAACCAGAGTCTTGTGGTTGATGGTCAAAGCACGGCTTTAAATAGCATAGCTTTGTCTATAGTGTTGATTCGCGAGCCTCACACCTCGGTATGAGTCAAAAACGGGATCGTAACTACAGGGAGTGAACGACGTTTCTTTCTAGCTATGGGTGGTGTCATGGTATGGAGCCCAGACAGTTATATTTTTACCCATGTGGATGATGGATAGCGAGGCGCCTCAGATATATTGGTCACTATGGGGCCGATGGATAGGTTCCTATAGGACCGGGAAACATGTGTTCAGGAATAACCAATCCACTAAAGTATGTGTGGACCGGCCCTGAAGATCCAAGGGTTACCCCGCCATGTGTAATCCTAAGGCATTTGCTAGAGTGTCTCGAATCGGTGAGGAGCCATCCCTTGCCTCGACTCATAAATAGAAATCCAATTTCCAATACGTGATTTTCGGTTTTAATTGTAGAACTAGTATGGTGACATAGTATATGGTAGTTATGTCGTCTATGATTGATATATTTATATTTGAAGTTGATTTTAACACTATACACTTATAGTAATATCAAAATGATTTGTTTTAAACGTACTAAACATGTTTGGAAATTATAAGGTAAAAATCTATCCTCCGGCTTGCATTGAATTGTGTGATGGGACCTTAGTCTTATAATAGCTTCATTTTTTCCAAAAAGCATGGCACTGTTTTTTTTATGCACTGGTATTCTTGGGAGAAATCCCACTCCGTGTTATACGGCGTGGTCCCTTGATTTGCTCTATTTTAAAGTAAAGTTTTAAATAACTATTTTAGTTCTCACACCAGTTCCATGACTTATTCAGAGTTTATTATTTCTACCTAAACCCTGGGTACCCATATTTTCCACACGGGCAGTCGGTAGTTTTGGTTTGTAGATATTATTTTCCCAGGATCCTGGATCTACAGCTAGAGTTACATTCGGAAAGCTTTGTATCCGTGTATCCCTTTCAGTTGTGTTATGTATTATTTTTCCTTTGCTATGTAACGTATTTTAATCTCTGATATTTTTCTGATGTATATTATTTATTCATACTCTGTTATATTCTTGTACTCTGATGTAAATTGTTGTAATAGCAATGAAATGTTATGTTGTTTGTGTTCTAATTTGTTGAGTCCGGGCTTTCCCTTACGGGCGAGTTTAGGTCGTTTTGTCGTGGTATCAGAGCATTGGTTTACAAAGCTCGAGAACAAGACACATTAGAACCGAATGAGAGAATTCATCTAAGATAGGATTAGTAACATCCTATAGGAACGACTCGTCAGAGATAGGGTTAGCAATAACCTAGAATGAGTTTTAAGAGTATTATTTGAAATTTTATATCTATTATACGTGTTTGAGTATTTTATTTTATATCGAATTTGGACAATCTAGTATAAGAAGATTTTGAGTATATGTCTGACGAGATGTGTATTCGAAGTCTCAAATATACTGGGTAGATATAAAATCACATTCTAGTCGCCCGGAGATGATCCTGATGATTACTATTGTATCGTCACTATCTATGTTCGAGTTTCGAAAGTGGATATCTATATATTTCCAATTGACTGGTGTGAGAACCAAAACTTAGATAGGGTTTATTGGTGTGATTTGGCACTAAAAATATGATTTTGAGTATATATATAAGAGATAAGTTTGAAAAGCTAATCAACTAATTGATTGTTGGTTGTGATGTTTGATAATTAGTTAATTAATAAAAATATTGGATAGATAAAACCAATATGTGAATAAAAGGTAAGATAAAGCCAAATTGAATCAAATATTAAACTGAATTGAAAATTGATTGGAATTGCATACATATACATGTGTATATAATGAACAGGTCATAGCATGGAAGCTAAGAAGAGGAATAGAATTGTATGCCCGACAAAAGGTACATGTTTATTGTATTTCTTGGGGTTTGATGATTTTATGAGCCGATTGGCTGGCCGCTTGGCTTTTTCTTTTTCTTTTTGATTGATGAGGGCCCTGTTAGGAAAGTTACAGTTTTAAATATTAACCCATACAAAGGAGGTTATGGCGAAATTTTTCGAAATTTTAGGGTGTTTGCCAAATTTTTGAGAAATTAGGGAATTCATAGAAACTGAAAAGTTCCAGAATGAAAGTTGAGCTGGTTAGTTAAACAACTTTCAGCTCCATTCCTTTTTTAGGACGAAAATATTTTAAGTGGGGGAGATTGTAACAACCCGAATTTTCAGAACCAATTTAATTTTTTTATTTTAGCTATTTTAATGGATTTTGAATATTTAAAATGATTTATTTTAAATAATAATGACTAAAAATTTATTTAAATCGATGTTAGAACGTATAAATTTATATTAATTATAATACGAGCCTGAAATGACTCGATAGTTTGAAAATTCAATTTTAAATTTCAAATTAATGTACAAAATTCAAAATAAATCGGATTTCAGTAAAATAAGAAACGTTGGAATCCATTTGATTATATCTTTCTAACGAATGTGAAAAATCCAGATTTCACTTTATAAATTGTTAGTTACGTCCAGTTTAAAATTTAGAATAGTCCTTATGGAATTTATATATATTTTAATATAATATATAGCCCTTAAAAATAACCATTTTGCAAACGACCTCTATTTTTGATGAAACCACTTTTGTTGGATCTGGAATGTCAAATTATTGCTAGATTCCAATTTTCAGAGTTTTGAGAATTAATATGTGAGCGTGGTAAATTTAAACGTGTTTGGTAATTTCAATTTGAATTCAATCGACTAGAAAAAGGCCATATTACGAACGACCTCTAAATTCGACGAAATTAGTTTTGTTAGGACCGTATCATCAAAATATATCTAGATTTATTTTTCTGGAATTTTTGGAGTCAGTATGTGGCCCTGGTAAATTAAAATGTACGTTGAAATATATTTTGAACGTTATATTATTTATATTTTAAATTTGATGAAAACTGATCAAAACAGTCGAATTAGCTTACGGAACATATCCCATTGTGTCCGGAATGGGGTATTTGGTTAAGGGCAACATCCGTTGGGTTCGATTTGGAGTTCAAGTAAAAAAATGACTTTTTGGAATTAATTAAATAATTAAATAATATATATAAGGGTATAACCCTAGAATTTTGCTCAAAACAAAACCGCCCCTTTTCTTTGAAATCCTGTCACCCTCTTTCCTCAGACATCGCCCACCTCCCCACGACCGCCGCCACCGTCGGCGCTGCGCCGCCCCCTTCCCAGACTGCGCCGCAACCCTCCATCAGCACCCACTCCGGCCATCCCTCCCCTCTCCAATCGAAACTGCCCAAATCCTCCCCAAATCACACCGTCTCCGCTCTCATTGACCCGCCGCCGAACACCAGAGGGACCCCGCCACCTCATGTCCTCTGTCGCCGCCTACCCTGCCACCTCAGACCGTCATGGGCCCCCCTTCCAATAAAAACCCAATTTTTGTAGTTTTCAATGTTTACATTAAACCCCCTGACCTCTTTTAGCCAATAACTTCCAATCCGAGCCCCTATGGCCAAGACTCCACAATACCAAAATCGAAGAGCACAATTTTCTCTTTGATTTAAGTATATGGAATTCGCATTTTGGAATTCAAAGCCGCCCGGAAAACACGTCCAAAGTCTAATGTCCAATTTATGTCTTTTTGCAAATTCCGGCGAAATGGAGCATTTTCAGGAAAAAGCACATTAGGCGGAAGTTGTCCGGAATGACGCGTTTAAGCTTGACAAAAAGATGGCGTGAAGATTGAAGCTCGTTTGCAAATTCTGGAACCAGAAAAACAAATCAGAGCATTAGAAAACAACGGTGGAGTGGATCCCAATGTGAGAACACCTTCTCACTCAATTTATTTTACAGTTAAATATATACTAGGTTGCAGACGGGGCTTAGTAGCCCCCGACACTATTTATTGTACAAAGTATAGTTGTTTGTTTTGATTGTAATGTGAAAATCTGGATTGTGGTTGTAAAATTGATTGTGGTATTGTTTGAATTGGTTGTGATTATTGTGTATGGCGCGAGCCAGTATCAGGAGAGGGGTAATGCTAGACATTACTCTGGTACTAATATCGCACCGTTATAATGCCGAAATTTTCCAAAATAAATATTGTCCATTAAAAATATAATTTTAATGTGTATATGAACTATATAAAATATTCATGTGTTGAATAAAATGTTTGAACAATAAAAATATTATTTTTATTGAATGTACGAACTATATAAAATAGTCATGTGTTGAAATAAATTCTTTATCGTTAAAAATATAATTTTTAACGTATAAATGAACGACATAAAATTCTCTTGAAATGAAAATGAATATTCATTTACAAATCGAACAATTTGTTTATGTACACCCATTTAACTGATATGGATTGGGACGATAAATTTTACACATCGCCCAACTGCACAAATAATATTCAGTATTTGTTGGTTGAAACCCCACACGGGTATTGGGATGATATTTGACGTACACTAATCCCAATTGTTTAGTTGTATGTCAATCGATTGGTTGACAGACTGTAGCAAACGTTAATTATTTATATTTATTGCTTATGCAGTTGTTTAATGCACTCTGGATGATGGTTGATTGGTTATCATTATTGTTGTATACATGTGTTGTATGAAATCCATATAAATAATATAATATGGTAATTGACTGTGTCTGATTCCAATTTGGAAATAAGGAAATATTTTAAAATAACGAATGTTTTAAAATAATAATCAGTAAAGGATTAAAATGTGAATTTGATGTCTGATTTTAGATGGACATGAAAATATTGAAATATGTTAAGCCGTGTTGATTAGATTTGCGTCATTTTAACGCGAACGATATTTATATCGATTTTATTCATTTTTATAATGAATATCAATAAGGAAATTATTTCAAAATATGATATTTTGAAAATATTGTCATTTAAATATTATAATGATAAAGAGTATTTAATTTTGATTTAAAATTGAAATGGAAGTGGGAATCGTTTTTAAAACGAATTTACAAAATACGTTTGAGTGAAATATATATTATATATAATATAATGGCTTGAATAGAACGCGCAGCACCGCGACTGTTCGCGACCATTGACTTCGAATTGACATTACGGAGATCCGATCGTCCGATCTTCCTAAAACCGGAACCATTAGGTTCGTATCGAAAAGAGCTTTCCAATGAACATAAGAGATTTGAAATCTAACGGTTGGATTTGGAATCATGTCCAAATCAAATTTTGAAAAGGTCGTTATGGATGTAGTTCAGTGGTCGTTATTGGAAACCAACTGTATGGGCCTTGATAAAATTAGTAAAAATATTAATAATTTGTGTAAAATCATAATAAATGATTTGGAAAGAATTTGGATGAAAAATTCCACATTTGTAAAGATAAAAATACATTTTTATCAAAATGAAATAGTTATTAACTAGAAAGATAATCCAACGCTTTTAAATAAATAAATTGAATTTGGGAATGGTTTTAATCTAGCTAGAATTTTCCAATGTACGAACTGGAATGGATTTGAATAGAAATCATCATTGGGATATTTCGATATTGGATTCCGTGACTATACGGATATTGTGGAGGAATTTGGAAGATAGATATATCATTATTCCCCATACGATATGTGTTGGCTTCAGAATTTGATATTGAATGTAAGCCGATATAATTTCTGTTTAGATCCTTATATTTAATAACAAAGTGGATTTTAGGTTTGTCGTGAATGGTGTCTTAAATAACACTGTTCTTAAACTCCGTGTGAAAAGAATAAATCTTTTAATTAAGATTATTAGAGATTATCGTGAATTGTGTTTTAAACGACATCCGTTCTTTAACTCGATTAACAGTGAAGATATGATTTGGAATTTATAAATCTTTTTATTAAGATTTAATGGAAAATTTCCAAAGTGAAGTTTTCCAATTTAATAAAATAAATTGGAATGGAATGGAATTCGATTTGGTAATAATCGAAGTGAGCTTCTGTGGAGGAAGACTGTTAGTATATATGGAATTTAAAAGGCTTTACCGTTATTCCATTTATACTATTGGTTGGATAAGGAAATTTATATCGATTATATATATTTATTTGTTTTCCGTGAAGATTCCATAACTAATGGAATGTGATTTTGGGTTTATCATGAACTGTGTTTTCAACGACATTGGTTCTTTAACCCAGTTAGAGACAGGATTACATGTCTAACATTGTATTTCGAATTGTATTGTCGATCTCTACTAAATATATATCTCTTTGATGGCGTAGAATTTATTCCCTTGCTTAACATCCTTCTCTAAGACTTATGAGCTTAGAGGTTATATATCGGTAGAAATCAATGGTACGGTGTAGATTGTCAATGTGACATGTTTGATTTCCCAAGTTAAATAATCATTGAGTAATGATTTATGAGATTAAAACTAAGTGGAGTTTTAATGAATCTTTAATTAGATTCAAACAAGAATGTGATAATTTAAATTATCAAATTTGGTAAATGATCGAGAATAGAGTACCACCAGTTTTACTCCAGACGATAGTTAAATCTTTAATTAGATTTGAACGTGAAATGGTAATTAAATTTACCGATAACATCGTGGTGTTAGATATGGAGTATTACCAGTTTTGCTCCATGAGATGAATAAGTTGGGATTGGGACTAATAAATAAATGATTACTTCGGTAAGACTCGATAATCCAGACTAGTTGATAAACCGTAATTTGGTTTAGAATTGATATCCAAAGGAAGATTAAAGAATAAATTTCAAAGGATTTATCTTTTATAAAATTAATGGAAACCTTTCCTAATGATGTGAATATTTGAATAAAATAATATTATGAATTGGAATGAGGCGTATAATGTGTTTTTATAGCACTTGATTATTGATTATAAAATACGCGGGTTATTTGGAAAGATAGGGTTTATCCCGTTCTGAATTACCGATATGACGACGAAAAGCGACAATGAAGACGATGGTTGAAGACCGGAGTTCTTCACATCGTCTGGATGATTACTGATGTCTTGATTGGGCCGTACACCCAAGACAAGGTAATAAGTGGTTATCGTCCAGATGTACTTGGAGATCGACCGGATATGCGAGGACCTCTCTCCTGTATTGGACATATCGGACGAGGAATAAGGTGCCTCTGGTTTCGTTCAGACCCAGAACGAACTTGTGAATGGATGTGTGTCTAACGTTGGATTTTATTCTGTGTTGTTTGATTTCTATTAAATATATATTTGTTTGGTGACAGAGAATTTATTCTCTTGCTTAACACCCTTCTCTGAAATGTACGAGCTTAGAGGTTGTAACGGCCCGGGAAAAATTCGACGCTCGAATTTTCAACAATGATACACAATCCCGTATTACTTGCCAAAAACCCAATTATCGAACCCCTGACAGTTAATAGAAAGAAGTAAGAGGGTCAGAAAAGAAAGAAAGAAATGTTAGAATAGAAGAAAGAAGAAGAATACATCAGAATCTCACAGCGGAACGAATAAATATAATATATCAAACCCCTTTACAAAAAGAAAACTGTATATATACATACCAATCATCAGAGTACATCATATATCAGACACAACGGAAATACACTTTGAATAACTAACGGTGAAGCCTCCTGCTTCCAGCTCCTGGAACTCGAAGCGAAAACTAACCTGTAATATACTCGGTCTGACCCGAGCACATTTGATTTAAAAAAAAATTCACCGGGTCAATCTAGAATACTATTAGTGATAAATTCATAACACAAACAACTTGTTTAACTTTGAAAATCCTTTTGAAAAAAAAAGTATAATTGTAAGACCAGTCCCCACATAAACATGGACGGTTTTTACCTTACTTATAACCCAAATCATTTTTGAAACCATATCTTTTCTGATATTATCATAGTGTCTATCAAACCACAAATAAATAACAAATTAGCAGAACGCTTGCATCTCACGCTCTACATATATAGTATACAATCAAAAACCGTGGGCGCTTATTGGAAATTTGATTTCCGACTGTGACAAGGTATAGGACCACCTACCGATAGTGTATCTCTAGAGGCGAATACACTGGGTTCAACAAGAACGTCTTGCAACCCTGCCCACACATGACCGACCACTCATTTCGCTTGAGTGTATCGAATGTATATCACCAACGGTTGGGCTCAAACCATCGTTTCCCGAAAAGGGACAGCATCGATAGATTACAGAAGCAAAAGGAAATTATCTAGATAGGTGATTATACACCCTAATGGGAGCGACCCACATAGCCATGCTGCTTGCCCAATTTTTGTCATTTCCCGGTTGATGAGGCTTGAGGCTAGGATTTTCTTCCTCTTTAATCAGCACATCACTTTGAATGCCACATCGTCAGATCCATCGAAATCACTAATTGACGTCTACAACGATACATTACGTGTTGGCTAAAGAAGTTTCCTTCTCCGCTTCCACTCTTGGTACGGTTGAAGAAATCAATATATGTGACCGTTTGGAAATACTCTGTCAGACACTCGTCCATACAAGTCATCCAGGAACAGGATGAACCGAAGGTACTCTCCTACCACATCCTATATAGGAATCACCCCAAGGATCAGTAGCGAGAAGTCCTTACAACCCGTATATTTCAACCATGACAGAACCCCAGTATATCTCTGCGTCGACTCAGAGATTGTTAATGGTTCTTCCATTTATGAAGATATACGGTCTTCAATGCTCCATCTTGATCGCCTGCCAATTAGTTGTGAACGTACAGTTGATTCGAAGTGGTTTTGGGTCTAGTTCCCATCCCGGTCTCTTCGAAAACAACTCGTCAAAAGGTAGATAGAATATTCCATTTGATAGTCGGTTGTTCCACTATCAAATCATACAGTGATGTTAAATCCATTGGCAGCTCAGGTTGTTTCTATAAAAATACCTCATTAACTATTTCATCGATTTCATAATCTTATCTCGACAAAACTTTTCTGATTTATTATTTTGAAAATATTAATCAATCCTCGCTTTCGAATAACTTGTTTACTTGTGTTTCCTCTGTTCGGAAATATTCCTTTATATCATAAAACATCTTTATTTCGTCTTTATCTTGGAAAAACATCGTTTCTATTTCGGACCATTTTCCTATATTTTCTTATATTTGCAAATATCGTTATAGTTCCATAATCCCTTTTAAATTTCTATTACCATTGGGGATATCGATATACATACACTTAACTAAAAGGAATAATTTTAATTAAAATCTTATATGTTTAAAATATGGTCAAGTGACGTATTTCCTATAATAAAACCTCAAAGGGGTTTATCCACTTTAAAGAATCGCGTTTTTAAAACTTATAGTTTTATTTTCAATATACTATTTCATTTCAAAACCAATATCGCTTTTTATTACTCATTCCCCTGAAAACCCAACATCCTCTACCATTTGCAAACCAATATCATCTTTTGATAATAGTGAAGTCGCCCAAGTTGGGGTATTTTAGTTACCTCTCAGACCTTGACCTACAACGTTCTTATCGCGAAACAATACAAGTTTGCAATTCAACACCTTATATTCCCTTTCCCATTTCCGCTTATTATGGATTGATAAGCCATTTCCTTTAATTCAAAAACCCACGTTACACATTAATTTCCACTCCTTAACTAAGTAACTTCCTCGACAAAATCATGTTTGCCATTTGACTCTAATATGGTATTATAACCCACTTTTTCTATTGGTAATTCCCTTGTAACTTCTTTTTACTTAATCTTATTAAGTAAATCGACCATTTCCCTTTCAATCCTTATTCTAACCAGCTTACCTTGGTTTATTAAATAAATTCCTATTTGAACTCTCGAATTAACTTTCGAGTCATTTTTACAAAACTAAGCTTGTAAATCCAAATTAAAATCCTCTTATCAAACTCCAATCAAATTTTAGTTACCTTTATATCCATTTGATCACTTTTTTACTTTAATTCATCGTTGAAAATAATCCCTTTGATTATCGTTATTTAAAATGATAATTTTCTTTACCATTAACCACTTAAATCGTAGTTAATTTCATTATACTTAGGAATAACATAATTAATCTTTAATTAACTAGAAATAAATAATTTATCATTTTAAAGGATCATTAAATCATAATTAACTTCATTAATCGATAATTAACTTGATAATAACAGTTAATCAAAGATTAACTAATTTAAACAACCTTCGTTAAGTTAACGAACATTTGAAATAATCGATTTCATTAATCAAATCAACCCAATTTCCAACCTTAAATTAAACAGTCTTCTTTTGTCGGCTGTCAACACCATTTAATCCTTAACTGATATTCATTCACCGTTTCCCCTTCTTAAATTAATTAATAATTAAATAATTTAAAAATATCATTCTAATTGTTTTGTCAAACACTGATTCAATTTTACCAATCACTATATTAGTTTCTGCCTTTCTGATCAATAATGACATTATAATTCGTTATATAAACTTTTAAACAAATTCTTGACCAAACGTGGTTATAAATATCAATGTATTTATAAATTTCTATTTTAATTAACTCGTATAAACAACTTAAAATTTTCATTTTAGTTAAAATAATAAATTTATAGCCAAAATCTTCGTCAGTTCGCCTAGCGGTAGAACGACGCCATAACCGATGGATTTTACACCATCACTGCCAATCACTTAATCGATACCGTTGATTGATTAAAAAAACAAACGATCAACAACCATTCAACCATCAACATTCAACAGGGTTTGATGTCAGATTTGGGGTTAACAATTCATATGTATAAAAAATATGATCAATAATTAACATACAATATATTTGAGGAATTTGGTTTGATTCCTCCTACCCGTTCTTCTCTGCATCACAGACTGTTATAACATTCCACGATAGTATATAATTTACATAAATAAAATAATGATGATAATATAATCAACAGCAACCATTAAATCAATCATAAGCAAACAAAGCAGCCAACCAACCAATTTGTATTTTTTATATGGATTTATCACATCTTGGTAGTCCAGGAAAGTGTGAGAATTAACTCACCAGTGATTACGGTTGACGATGGACGTGTTTGTCCTTTTTATTTTGAAAGAACATTCAAAATTAACTGAAATTTCAACTGTGTCAGATCAGTGTCTAGTCAGCGCCATCGTCTAGAGCTCATCTCTGCAATCCCAACGGATCTTGTTTCATCGATTTTCGTTAACGTATGAAGAAGATATTACGTTTTAAAGTTTGTAAAGTTTAACGAGATATTAATTAAATAATTAAATTATTAATTAAACGTTAATCAAAACAAAACCGTTAATTACCTTAATTATAATCCACGTCAGCACCATTTTATGTTGGTCACGCATTTCTATTTCTCCAGCCTTCTCAAACCCGTATCGTCCCCCTTCCAAGCCAAGCTCGACATCAACTAATGGCCACCGCGCCTCAACCAATTGACCTGAGGCCGCCTTACCCCCACCATCGGAACCGCCATTGACTCCTCCCCTCACACCCAGACCGCCAACCCCCCATTCGCTACCACCTCATCGGAAAATGGCCCCGACCGTAACCCAAAGTTCACCCAAAATCGACGACCTCCAACCACCTGGAGGGTCACCACCACCGCCAAAACAACCACCTCGCATCCGCCTTTCACCTACCTTCAGACCCTCCGACCAACGATGCTCCTCTGTGTCGGAAAACCACCACATCCGCCGCCAACAAACAAAAACGAACCCGAAATACCACTCCACGTTCAACTCGCCACCGCCGCCACCACAGACCACCAGAAGACCTCCAACCGGTACCAAATCGAAGCCTCATTCCTGCTCTTCAATTTCCCCCAGGTCCGGACTCCTAAAATTGGACCAATCGACCACAATCAACAAAAAAACGAAAATGACATAATCTGGTTTTCGTGAAATTCCGGCCGCCACAGTTGACGATACGTTCCCAACTTTTGGCTGAAGCTTCCCCTCCTCCCGATCTACAACTTTCCTTCAGGTTCCCCCAGCAAAAACCTCGCGGATTGGAAGACATAATTGATTTTGTAGATAGGGACTTATTTGCAAAATGTATGGTGAATTTTCTGGTTTGGGCTGAAAAATTTGATGGGGAAGGGTATTTATAAGCGTATTTTATTATATTTTAACGTGATGTGATGTCTGACAGCGACCGATGATTTTTATTTCGTGCTTATCGCAATTTCTAAATGCTGTTATTCGCTCCTGTGCTCACATACAAACCCCGTTTGAGATGCGAATGGACAACATAATATAATTTGACGATACGGTCCTAACGAATCTTGTCGTTTGCTCAAACGACGCTCGTTCACGTTCGAATGGTCGTTTTTATTTGCATTTTATTTTGCCACGCTCACAGAATAACCCCGATTGACGCGCCGATTGAAATCTAGCAATAATTTGTTGTTGCGGTCTCAATAAAATTTGTTTCGTCGAAAACTGAGGTCATTTGAAAAAAGTCCCTTTTATAACTGCCCAATTCAAATAAAATAAACCAATTTTAAGATACCTCAATATAATATTAATAAAATATTGAAATTGGCCATATACGACCAGAATTGTATATACTACCAAGATAAAATATCCCGGGTTGAATTCCAAGCCAAATCGATATTCAAAATATTTAAAACCCCTTTTATTTAATATAAATAACGATAAAATTATAAGGAAATTCCACAGCGACTATTTTAAAATTTGATTTGGACATAAAATAAAATCTATGCTATGAAAACTGGATTTTTCTCTTTCATTGGAAAGATATTGTCTAACTGGACCTGATATTTCTTGTTTCGAGTAAAATCCGACTTATTTTGAACCCTGTACAGCCCGTTAAAGTTCAAAACGCCATATTACGAACTACCGCGCCGCTGCAGCTCGTTATATAATTAAATTATAAACTATACGCTCAACGGTCGTTAAATAAACGATATCGTCGATATATTTGCAATACAGACCATATTAACCTTTTATATTTTGCCAATTCACATTATACGGCGAATTCAACCTTTTCCAAGTATTTTTGAAATTAAAATATTATTATATCCTATTTATATTATTAATTAAATATTCAAAACAATTAAATTCGATTATTCAAATTAAAACTGGCATTTTAAACAATAAAATAATTTAAATAATCGACCGGAAAATATGGGTCGTTACATTCCTTCCCCCTTAAAATAATTTCGTCCTCGAAATTGCCAAAGCAGAAAGAATGGTACAGCCCTATTATTTTTACAAAAAATATTTAATTAAAACCCAGCTTTATTTCCAAAATTAATTTAATTGGTTTTAAACCCAATTAATTCCAAATAGCTCAATTTTCAGAAAAAATCTCCAAAAATTTTCTAACACCTTAAATTTTGGAAAATTTTCGGCAGAGTCTCCCCTGTACGGAGGGACATCTGCAATATTGCAGGTTCAATAAATATGTATACATCGACTCTCATGGTCGGAAAATCCAAAATCAAATCTCAAAACCCAAATCAAAACCCGAAATTTATATTTGGCGTAGGCGTACCCTTTTGTGGGCGTTATCAAGCAAAATTTTCAATCTATAGCGATCTACGCAATCAAATTCTATCATCGAAGCCGTCTCATACCTGTACTTAACTAAAATACCAAGTAAGTAACAATTGAATGGATAAACAAATTCAATCCAAACATATGACATCATGTAACAACCCGTAAAATCTGGGCCAGTTTAAAATTTTTATTTTGGCAATTTTAGCGAATTTTGAATATTTAAAATGAATTATTTTAAATAATATCGACGTGAAATTTATTTTCAATATAAAGTTCGACGTATATATTATATACGCCGTCGTTGGAATATAAATATTTATATATAATTATAAATAGAATTGAAAATGGCGCGGTAGTTCGATAATTCGATTTCAAACTTCAATTGAATGTACCGGGTGCAAAACAATCCGGATTTTTGTGAAACAAAAAACATTAGGATCTAATTGATGATATCTTTCCAACGAAGTTGAGAAACTGAGATTTCACTTTATAAATGATAAGATATGTCCAGTTGAAAATTCTGAATAGTCGCTATGGAATTCAGGCCCTTAAAAATGGACATTTTGCAAATGACCTCGGATTTCGACGAAACCAGTTTTGTTGGGTCCGTGATGTCAAGTTATTGCTAGGTTTCAAATTTCATAATTTTTCGAATCAATATGTGAGCGTGGCAAAGGAAAACGTGTTTTGACCATTTCAGTTGATTTTAATCGACTGGAAATTGGCCATTTTTCATACGGTCTCAGAATTCGACGAAACTAGTTTTGTTAGGACCGTATCGTCAATACGAAGCTAGAAAATATTTTTCTGGAATTTTTAAAGTTCGTATGTGACCCCGGTAATTTGAAATGTACGTTTAAAATTCAATATATAGATTTAAATGTAAATTCAATGGAAACTGATTCAAACGATCGAATCAACTTGCGATACATATCCCATTGTGTTCGGAATGGGGGTAGAACGCTATGGACGACAGGCGGTGGGCCTCGTGTCGAGGTCGTATATGAAAGTCAACTCTTTAGGATAAAATAAATTAATTAATTAAAAAAAAATAATAATAATATAATATCTTCTCTCCTCCCCTTAATTCATTCTGGCCCCCCCTCTTCTTCAAAATCAAACCGAAGAGAAAAAAAAAAAAAAAGAATCGTTCGATTCCTGCCGCCTCCACCCTCCCTGGCGATCGCCGTCGCCATCGACCCCGCTACCACCGACCTCACCCCCTCCCCGTCGTCGCCCAGCCGAGAGCGCGACCCCCCCTCCTCCGAACCCTCGACGAAGCCGCGACCCCCCCTCCTCCGAACCCTCGACGAAGCCGCGACCCCCCCTCCTCCGAACCCTCGACGAAGCCGCGCCCCCCCCTTCCACTGACGAACAAGCACAGCGCCCCCCCGTAAGTTTTTTTAATTTATTTATTTTTACTTTTGTTAAAACTGATTTATGTTAATTGCAAAAACTGTTTTTTTATATTTTGTTAAAACTGTTTTTATATATTGAACTTTGAAATAAAAATTCGATTTTTATATATTGAACTTTGAAATAAAAATTCGATTTTTATATATTGAACTTTGAAATAAAAATTCGATTTTTATATATTGAACTTTGAAATAAAAATTCGATTTTTATATATTGAACTTTGAAATAAAAATTCGATTTTTATATATTGAACTTTGAAATAAAAATTCGATTTTTATATATTGAACTTTGAAATAAAAATTCGATTTTTATATATTGAACTTTGAAATAAAAATTTGATTTTTACATATGTAGTGAAAGCGGACAACGAAAGCGACAAAAGGCGAGTTGGCGAAGATTTCCTGCATTAGAAGGGCCGTGCAGCTAGGATAGCTATATGTGAGAATTTCTCACCTTTCAATTCTTTTTCTAGTTATATATATATACTAGGATGCAGACGGTGCTTAGTAGCACCCGACACAATCGTCCACAGACCATGGACTTGTTTGTTTGGTTGCATAGATTAGTTGAATTATTTGTTTGAATTGAACTGTTGGGTGAGATGAAATTGATTTGATTGATGTGTGAATGGCGTGGGCCTTCACTAGACCGGGGATAAGGCGAGGCCTTGTCCCGTTTCTAGTATCGTGCCGTTATGCCGCCGAAATTTTCTAAAATGTGTTAGAAAATAAAAATATCATTTTATTGTGTAAATGAATTGAATAGAAATTCATAGATTGAAATAAAATGTTTTGTCGTTAAAAAATATAATTTTTAACGTGAATGTGAATAAATGAATAGTTATAAACAAATCGGCCGATTTGTTTGTATATACACTGATTTGACTGATATTGATTGGGTCGATAAATTTTACACATCGCCCAATTGCACAAATAAAATCTGTGTTTGATTGTTTGAAACCCCACACGGGTGTTGGGATGAAATTTGAAGTTCACTCATCCTGATTGATTAAATATGTCGATCGATTGATTGACAGGCTGTTATAAGCGTTGAATATCTATATTTGATGCTTATACAGTGTAGTGCACTTTGGTTGATGGTTGATTATTTTCAATGCTATTATATACATGTGTTGTATGCAAATCCATATAATTAATTTTATATGGTAATTGATTGGGCCTCATTCCAGTTTTGAAAAAGAAATATTTGAAATAGAATATTTGAAAATAGAAATTTATGAAGCCGTGTTGATTAGATTGACGCCATTTTGACGTGAACGATATTTATATCAATTTTAAGTGATTTCGAAATGAATTGAATTGAAAACGAATTCAAAGTGAATTGAATTGAAAGTGATTTCGAAATGAATTGAATTGAAAACGAATTCAAAGTGAATTGAATTAAAAGTGATTTCGAAATGAATTGAATTGAAAACGAATTCAAAGTGAATTGAATTGAAAGTGATTTCGAAATGAATTGAATTGAATTGAAAACGAATTCAAAGTGAATTGAATTGAAAGTGATTTCGAAATGAAATGAATTGAATTGAAAACGAATTCAAAGTGAATTGAATTGAAAGTGATTTCGAAATGAATTGAATTGAATTGAAAACGAATTCAAAGTGAATTGAATTGAAAGTGATTTCGAAATGAAATGAATTGAATTGAAAACGAATTCAAAGTGAATTGAATTGAAAGTGATTTCGAAATGAATTGAATTGAAAACGAATTCAAAGTGAATTGAATTGAAAGTGAATTGAAATGAATTCAAATTGAATTGAAATTTGAATTGAATAGAAATGAATTTTGAAACGAATCTATAAAGAAGAATTCAATTTTGTTTTGAATTGAAATGGAAGTTGAAATAGATTTTTGAAACGAATTCAACACTATTTATATAATTCGTTTTAAATAGAAATCGACGATATATATATTATATATATTATATATATAATAAAATGGCCTGAATAGAACGCGCCGCGCCGCGGCAGTTCGTGAATTTCGACCATTTATTTCAAACGGACGTTGCGGGAGATCCGACCGTCGGATTCTCCTAAAACCGGAACCGTTGGGTTCGTATCGAAAAGAGCTTTCTAGCGAATGTTAGAAATTTGAAATCTAACGGTTGGATTTGGAATTATGTCCAAATCAAATTCGAAAAAGGTCGCTGTAAGTGCAGTTCGATGGCCATTGATGGAAATCGACTGTACGGGCCTTGATAAAATTATTAAAAATAGCAATAATTTGTGTAAAATCATAAGAAATGATTTGTGAAGATTTGGGATGAAAAACTCCATATTTGAAAAGATAAAAATAGATTTTTATCGAAATGAACTAGTTTTGAACTAGAAATATAATTCTATTTATTTTTAAATAAATAAATTGAATTTGAAAAGGGTTTTGAAAATAACCAGAATATCCAATGATTGCATTGGAGTGGATTTGAATCGAAATTGTCTTCGGAATATTTCGATGTTGAAATTCGTGATTATACAGGTGTTGTTATGGAAATTTGAAAGATATATATTTATATCGTTATTTCCAATACGACATTTGTTAGTCGTAGGATTTGATATTGAATATAAGCCGATATATTTTCTATTCAGAGCCTTGTATTGAATATCAAATGTGATTTGGGTTTGTCGTGAATGGTGTCTTCACTAACACTGTTCTTGAACCCAGTTGAGAAGAAATTAAATCTTTTTAGTTAGATTTAATGAAGTGAACTAATTAAATGATATTTAATTGGAATTGAATTGGTATTGATTTTTGGGTTTATCGTGAACAGTGTTTTAAATAACACTCGTTCTTTAACCCGATAATTAATGGAAGGTGATTTGGGTTTATCGTGAACCGTGTTTTAGATGACACTGATTCTTTAACCCAGTTAAAGATTAAAACTAAGTGGAGTTTTAATGAATCTTTAATTAGATTGAAAAGATCGAGAATGGAGTATCACCAGTTTTACTCCAGGCGATAGTTAAAATCTTTAATTAGATTTGAACGTGAAATGGTAATTGAATTACCGATAACACTGTGGTGTTAGATATGAAGTACTACCAGTTTTACTTCATGGGATGAATAGGTTGGGATTGGGAAAATAAAATAAATGATTACTTCGGTGTGGTTCATTAATCCCGACTAGTTTGAATTGATATTCAAAGGAGATTAAAGAATAAATTTAAAGAATTTATCTTGGATAAAATTTATGGGAACTTTTCCCAAAGTATAAGAATATTCGAATAAAAGAATATTCTGAATTGGAATGAGGCGTATGTTGTGTTTGTGTAACACTTTTATAATATATACGCGAGTTATTCAGAAAGACCGGGTTTATCCCATTCTGAATAACTGATTCGACGTGGTGTCGAAGATGAAGACGGTGGTCGAAGACCAGAAGTTTTCACGTCGTTTGGGTGATTACTGATGATCTTGATTGGGCTGTACACCCAAGAAGATGGAAACAGTTGGTGATCGTCCAGACGTACTTGGAGATCGATGGATATGCGGGGTACTAGGTGCCTCCGGTTTCGTTCAGACCCAGAACGGACTTGTAAATGGACTGTGTGTCTGACATTGGATTTTAGTCTGTGTGATTGATCTCTATTAAATATATATCTGTTTGGCGGCGGAGAATTTATTCTCTTGCTTAACGCCCTTCTCTGAGACGTACGAGCTCAGGGGTTATATATTGATGGATATCAAACGCATGGAGTGAATTGCCTGTGTGGCATGCCTAAGTGGCAATTGATCGAGGCTTCTGTTGAAAAGCAAAGTCTTGTGGTGATGATCAAAGCACAGCCTGTGTGGCACAGCTTTGTGTAACGTGAATTCGCGAGTTTCACACCCGGTATGAACCAAAAACGGGAGACGGACCTCAGGGAGGGCATGCGTTTCTTTCTAGTTAGAAGTGGCGTCAGTGGTTTTTCACGCCCTGACGAGTTTGACTTATGTGGTTGTTGCTGTTGCGAGGCGCCTCGGTTATATCGGTTTCGGCCGATGCATTCTGGTCGGCAGACGGACCAGACTTACACCCCATAGGGTGGGGAGACGTAGTGTTCAGGGTTTAAGTTTAATCCACATCGGTGGACCGGCCCTGTCGCTCCAAGGTCACTCGAGCTCTGACCTGTGGCTCGGGCTAGAGAGTCACGAAAACGGTTGAGGACTATCTTTTGCCTCGGTTCATAGACGGAAATCCAATTTCCAAATACGTGACATGTGCGGTTTTATTTGTAGAACCTAGTATGGTGACATAGTGGGATGGGGCGCTCATGCCGCCTATGATTGATACTTATGATTTGAAGTTGTTTTATACACTATGCACTTACAATAGTATCAAATGATTTGTTTTAAACGTATCAAGCATTCTTGGCTATTATAAGGTAAAAACCCTATCCTCCGGCTTGCGTTGCATTGTGTGATGGGAACTGGGTCTTATAATAGCTTCATTTTTCTTTATTTAGCATTGCGCTGTTTGTTTTATGCACTGGTATTCTTGGGAGGAAACCCGTTCCGTGTTATACGGCGTGGTCCCTTGATTTACCTAGCTTTAAAAATAAAGATTAACTGTTTTAGTTCTCACACCAGTCACATGACTGACCTGGAGTTTATTGTTTTAACCTAAACTCTGGGTGCCCTTATTTTGACACGGGCAGCTAGTAGTTTTGGTTTTTGCAGATTTATATTCACAGGGTCCTGGTTTGCAGCTGGAACGGTATCCGGAAAGCTTTGTATCCGTATATCTCTTCTAGTTGTGTATTGTATCATTTTCCGCTGCTATGTATTTAAATATAATTTAAATCTCTGTTATTTCTGTGTAATATTCATTGTTACTCTGTATATTCTTGTAATCTGATGCATTGTTGTAATATACAGTGAAATGTTCTTTTATATGCGCTCTGTTGTGGCTTGTTCTCGAACTATCCGACGCTTTCCTTAACGGGGAAGTTGCGGGTCGTCACATTTGGTATCAGAGCTTTGGTTTACAAAGCAGAGAACAAGACACATTAGAACCGTACGAAAGAATTCATCAGATATTGGATTAGTAATATCCAATGAGAATGACTCGTTGGAGATGGGATCAGTAGTATCCTAGAACGAGTGTGAAGAGTATATTTTTGAAAATGAAAACAAATTTTTGTTTTGAAAATTTAAATCAATTATACGTATTTGATTATTTATTTATATTGATTAGGACAGTCCAATATATAAAGATTTCGCGTATGCGCCTAGCTAGCGTCTATTCGAAGTTTTAATATACTGGATAGATATAGAATCACACTCTAGTCGCCCGGGGGTGATTCTGATGATTGATATATCATCATCAGAGTTTATATTCGAGTGACGAACGTGTAACATCTATATATTTCCTATTGACTGGTGTGAGAACCAAAATTAGATAGGGCTAATTGTTGTGATCTGGCATCAAAAACATGATTTTTGACTATGTATCAAAGTTATCAATTTGAAACTCTAATCCACTAATTGATTGATGTTTGTGTTGTTTGTTTATTTGTTTGATAATTTTGAATCATTATGCCTAATTTGATCGAATATTGAATTATATTGAAAATTGGTCGCATTTGCTTGCATATACATATGCTTACATTGAACAGGTCATAGCAAGGAGGCTAGAGCAGAGAATAAAATTTGTTTGCCCGACAAATAGGTACATGTTTACTACATAATTTCCTGTTTTGTTTGGGTGATGATGATTTTGTGAGCCTATTGGCTAGCCGCTTGGCTTTTTCTTTTTCTTTTTGAGATCTAAAGGACCGGGGAAGCTATTTGAAATTCCCCGATGCTCCCGGTGCAGGGGAGGTTATGGCGAAATTTTTCAAAAATTTAGGGTGTTAGCCAAATTTTTGAGATTTTAGAAAATTTTCAGAAACTGAAAAGTTGGAAAATGGAAGCCTGATCGATCGTAGAGCTTAATAATCAAACCACTTTCGACTTCGTTCCTTTTCGGGGACGAAAAGTTTTAAGTGGGGGAGATTGTAACAACCCGTAAAATCTGGGCCAGTTTAAAATTTTTATTTTGGCAATTTTAGCGAATTTTGAATATTTAAAATGAATTATTTTAAATAATATCGACGTGAAATTTATTTTCAATATAAAGTTCGACGTATATATTATATACGCCGTCGTTGGAATATAAATATTTATATATAATTATAAATAGAATTGAAAATGGCGCGGTAGTTCGATAATTCGATTTCAAACTTCAATTGAATGTACCGGGTGCAAAACAATCCGGATTTTTGTGAAACAAAAAACATTAGGATCTAATTGATGATATCTTTCCAACGAAGTTGAGAAACTGAGATTTCACTTTATAAATGATAAGATATGTCCAATTGAAAATTCTGAATAGTCGCTATGAAATTCAGGCCCTTAAAAATGGACATTTTGCAAATGACCTCGGATTTCGACGAAACCAGTTTTGTTGGGTCCGTGATGTCAAGTTATTGCTAGGTTTCAAATTTCATAATTTTTCGAATCAATATGTGAGCGTGGCAAAGGAAAACGTGTTTTGACCATTTCAGTTGATTTTAATCGACTGGAAATTGGCCATTTTTCATACGGTCTCAGAATTCGACGAAACTAGTTTTGTTAGGACCGTATCGTCAATACGAAGCTAGAAAATATTTTTCTGGAATTTTTAAAGTTCGTATGTGACCCCGGTAATTTGAAATGTACGTTTAAAATTCAATATATAGATTTAAATGTAAATTCAATGGAAACTGATTCAAACGATCGAATCAACTTGCGATACATATCCCATTGTGTTCGGAATGGGGGTAGAACGCTATGGACGACAGGCGGTGGGCCTCGTGTCGAGGTCGTATGTGAAAGTCAACTCTTTAGGATAAAATAAATTAATTAATTAAAAAAAAAAAATAATAATAATATAATATCTTCTCTCCTCCCCTTAATTCATTCTGGCCCCCCCCTCTTCTTCAAAATCAAACCGAAGAGAAAAAAAAAAAAAAAAAAAGAATCGTTCGATTCCTGCCGCCTCCACCCTCCCTGGCGATCGCCGTCGCCATCGACCCCGCTACCACCGACCTCACCCCCTCCCCGTCGTCGCCCAGCCGAGAGCGCGACCCCCCCTCCTCCGAACCCTCGACGAAGCCGCGACCCCCCCTCCTCCGAACCCTCGACGAAGCCGCGACCCCCCCTCCTCCGAACCCTCGACGAAGCCGCGCCCCCCCCTTCCACTGACGAACAAGCACAGCGCCCCCCCGTAAGTTTTTTTAATTTATTTATTTTTACTTTTGTTAAAACTGATTTATGTTAATTGCAAAAACTGTTTTTTTATATTTTGTTAAAACTGTTTTTATATATTGAACTTTGAAATAAAAATTCGATTTTTATATATTGAACTTTGAAATAAAAATTCGATTTTTATATATTGAACTTTGAAATAAAAATTCGATTTTTATATATTGAACTTTGAAATAAAAATTCGATTTTTATATATTGAACTTTGAAATAAAAATTCGATTTTTATATATTGAACTTTGAAATAAAAATTCGATTTTTATATATTGAACTTTGAAATAAAAATTCGATTTTTATATATTGAACTTTGAAATAAAAATTTGATTTTTACATATGTAGTGAAAGCGGACAACGAAAGCGACAAAAGGCGAGTTGGCGAAGATTTCCTGCATTAGAAGGGCCGTGCAGCTAGGATAGCTATATGTGAGAATTTCTCACCTTTCAATTCTTTTTCTAGTTATATATATATATACTAGGATGCAGACGGTGCTTAGTAGCACCCGACACAATCGTCCACAGACCATGGACTTGTTTGTTTGGTTGCATAGATTAGTTGAATTATTTGTTTGAATTGAACTGTTGGGTGAGATGAAATTGATTTGATTGATGTGTGAATGGCGTGGGCCTTCACTAGACCGGGGATAAGGCGAGGCCTTGTCCCGTTTCTAGTATCGTGCCGTTATGCCGCCGAAATTTTCTAAAATGTGTTAGAAAATAAAAATATCATTTTATTGTGTAAATGAATTGAATAGAAATTCATAGATTGAAATAAAATGTTTTGTCGTTAAAAAATATAATTTTTAACGTGAATGTGAATAAATGAATAGTTATAAACAAATCGGCCGATTTGTTTGTATATACACTGATTTGACTGATATTGATTGGGTCGATAAATTTTACACATCGCCCAATTGCACAAATAAAATCTGTGTTTGATTGTTTGAAACCCCACACGGGTGTTGGGATGAAATTTGAAGTTCACTCATCCTGATTGATTAAATATGTCGATCGATTGATTGACAGGCTGTTATAAGCGTTGAATATCTATATTTGATGCTTATACAGTGTAGTGCACTTTGGTTGATGGTTGATTATTTTCAATGCTATTATATACATGTGTTGTATGCAAATCCATATAATTAATTTTATATGGTAATTGATTGGGCCTCATTCCAGTTTTGAAAAAGAAATATTTGAAATAGAATATTTGAAAATAGAAATTTATGAAGCCGTGTTGATTAGATTGACGCCATTTTGACGTGAACGATATTTATATCAATTTTAAGTGATTTCGAAATGAATTGAATTGAAAACGAATTCAAAGTGAATTGAATTGAAAGTGATTTCGAAATGAATTGAATTGAAAACGAATTCAAAGTGAATTGAATTGAAAGTGATTTCGAAATGAATTGAATTGAAAACGAATTCAAAGTGAATTGAATTGAAAGTGATTTCGAAATGAATTGAATTGAATTGAAAACGAATTCAAAGTGAATTGAATTGAAAGTGATTTCGAAATGAAATGAATTGAATTGAAAACGAATTCAAAGTGAATTGAATTGAAAGTGATTTCGAAATGAATTGAATTGAATTGAAAACGAATTCAAAGTGAATTGAATTGAAAGTGATTTCGAAATGAAATGAATTGAATTGAAAACGAATTCAAAGTGAATTGAATTGAAAGTGATTTCGAAATGAATTGAATTGAAAACGAATTCAAAGTGAATTGAATTGAAAGTGAATTGAAATGAATTCAAATTGAATTGAAATTTGAATTGAATAGAAATGAATTTTGAAACGAATCTATAAAGAAGAATTCAATTTTGTTTTGAATTGAAATGGAAGTTGAAATAGATTTTTGAAACGAATTCAACACTATTTATATAATTCGTTTTAAATAGAAATCGACGATATATATATTATATATATAATAAAATGGCCTGAATAGAACGCGCCGCGCCGCGGCAGTTCGTGAATTTCGACCATTTATTTCAAACGGACGTTGCGGGAGATCCGACCGTCGGATTCTCCTAAAACCGGAACCGTTGGGTTCGTATCGAAAAGAGCTTTCTAGCGAATGTTAGAAATTTGAAATCTAACGGTTGGATTTGGAATTATGTCCAAATCAAATTCGAAAAAGGTCGCTGTAAGTGCAGTTCGATGGCCATTGATGGAAATCGACTGTACGGGCCTTGATAAAATTATTAAAAATAGCAATAATTTGTGTAAAATCATAAGAAATGATTTGTGAAGATTTGGGATGAAAAACTCCATATTTGAAAAGATAAAAATAGATTTTTATCGAAATGAACTAGTTTTGAACTAGAAATATAATTCTATTTATTTTTAAATAAATAAATTGAATTTGAAAAGGGTTTTGAAAATAACCAGAATATCCAATGATTGCATTGGAGTGGATTTGAATCGAAATTGTCTTCGGAATATTTCGATGTTGAAATTCGTGATTATACAGGTGTTGTTATGGAAATTTGAAAGATATATATTTATATCGTTATTTCCAATACGACATTTGTTAGTCGTAGGATTTGATATTGAATATAAGCCGATATATTTTCTATTCAGAGCCTTGTATTGAATATCAAATGTGATTTGGGTTTGTCGTGAATGGTGTCTTCACTAACACTGTTCTTGAACCCAGTTGAGAAGAAATTAAATCTTTTTAGTTAGATTTAATGAAGTGAACTAATTAAATGATATTTAATTGGAATTGAATTGGTATTGATTTTTGGGTTTATCGTGAACAGTGTTTTAAATAACACTCGTTCTTTAACCCGATAATTAATGGAAGGTGATTTGGGTTTATCGTGAACCGTGTTTTAGATGACACTGATTCTTTAACCCAGTTAAAGATTAAAACTAAGTGGAGTTTTAATGAATCTTTAATTAGATTGAAAAGATCGAGAATGGAGTATCACCAGTTTTACTCCAGGCGATAGTTAAAATCTTTAATTAGATTTGAACGTGAAATGGTAATTGAATTACCGATAACACTGTGGTGTTAGATATGAAGTACTACCAGTTTTACTTCATGGGATGAATAGGTTGGGATTGGGAAAATAAAATAAATGATTACTTCGGTGTGGTTCGTTAATCCCGACTAGTTTGAATTGATATTCAAAGGAGATTAAAGAATAAATTTAAAGAATTTATCTTGGATAAAATTTATGGGAACTTTTTCCAAAGTATAAGAATATTCGAATAAAAGAATATTCTGAATTGGAATGAGGCGTATGTTGTGTTTGTGTAACACTTTTATAATATATACGCGAGTTATTCAGAAAGACCGGGTTTATCCCATTCTGAATAACTGATTCGACGTGGTGTCGAAGATGAAGACGGTGGTCGAAGACCAGAAGTTTTCACGTCGTTTGGGTGATTACTGATGATCTTGATTGGGCTGTACACCCAAGAAGATGGAAACAGTTGGTGATCGTCCAGACGTACTTGGAGATCGATGGATATGCGGGGTACTAGGTGCCTCCGGTTTCGTTCAGACCCAGAACGGACTTGTAAATGGACTGTGTGTCTGACATTGGATTTTAGTCTGTGTGATTGATCTCTATTAAATATATATCTGTTTGGCGGCGGAGAATTTATTCTCTTGCTTAACGCCCTTCTCTGAGACGTACGAGCTCAGGGGTTATATATTGATGGATATCAAACGCATGGAGTGAATTGCCTGTGTGGCATGCCTAAGTGGCAATTGATCGAGGCTTCTGTTGAAAAGCAAAGTCTTGTGGTGATGATCAAAGCACAGCCTGTGTGGCACAGCTTTGTGTAACGTGAATTCGCGAGTTTCACACCCGGTATGAACCAAAAACGGGAGACGGACCTCAGGGAGGGCATGCGTTTCTTTCTAGTTAGAAGTGGCGTCAGTGGTTTTACACGCCCTGACGAGTTTGACTTATGTGGTTGTTGCTGTTGCGAGGCGCCTCGGTTATATCGGTTTCGGCCGATGCATTCTGGTCGGCAGACGGACCAGACTTACACCCCATAGGGTGGGGAGACGTAGTGTTCAGGGTTTAAGTTTAATCCACATCGGTGGACCGGCCCTGTCGCTCCAAGGTCACTCGAGCTCTGACCTGTGGCTCGGGCTAGAGAGTCACGAAAACGGTTGAGGACTATCTTTTGCCTCGGTTCATAGACGGAAATCCAATTTCCAAATACGTGACATGTGCGGTTTTATTTGTAGAACATAGTATGGTGACATAGTGGGATGGGGCGCTCATGCCGCCTATGATTGATACTTATGATTTGAAGTTGTTTTATACACTATGCACTTACAATAGTATCAAATGATTTGTTTTAAACGTATCAAGCATTCTTGGCTATTATAAGGTAAAAACCCTATCCTCCGGCTTGCGTTGCATTGTGTGATGGGAACTGGGTCTTATAATAGCTTCATTTTTCTTTATTTAGCATTGCGCTGTTTGTTTTATGCACTGGTATTCTTGGGAGGAAACCCGTTCCGTGTTATACGGCGTGGTCCCTTGATTTACCTAGCTTTAAAAATAAAGATTAACTGTTTTAGTTCTCACACCAGTCACATGACTGACCTGGAGTTTATTGTTTTAACCTAAACTCTGGGTGCCCTTATTTTGACACGGGCAGCTAGTAGTTTTGGTTTTTGCAGATTTATATTCACAGGGTCCTGGTTTGCAGCTGGAACGATATCCGGAAAGCTTTGTATCCGTATATCTCTTCTAGTTGTGTATTGTATCATTTTCCGCTGCTATGTATTTAAATATAATTTAAATCTCTGTTATTTCTGTGTAATATTCATTGTTACTCTGTATATTCTTGTAATCTGATGCATTGTTGTAATATACAGTGAAATGTTCTTTTATATGCGCTCTGTTGTGGCTTGTTCTCGAACTATCCGACGCTTTCCTTAACGGGGAAGTTGCGGGTCGTCACACATCATTACTGGTTTAAATCTTTTGATTTTAATTCATGATCGATTCCATTCAACTTGCTACACAGGAATTCATTTACTTACCCTTTCAATTTATTCAACTTTTAGATTTAACCATTGGTGAAATTTGTACAAGCCATCCAACATAAAACAAGCCATCCAACAAACAAGGCATATCAACTCAACCAATCACTTTGATTCATCATTAATATTTTTCATTTGGTTTCGCTTATCGATTCATGTCAAATTGATTTCTTATTCAATTATTAATTCAATTACCAAATTCCAATGTATTTTTATTTGGTTCCAACACTATATCCATTCCTGATTTAACTCGACTTAACCAAGGTAAGTCGTATTTCCATATCCAAACAATCAAAAAGCAAGATATCTCAATAATTCGATAAAATAATTCCTTTTTATATAATTTGGGCAAAATCATCTCATTTACCCTCTTTTCAAAATATTAAAAACAATAATTTTATATTCAATTACAAATACGCGCTCTCATATATATATATACACAACTCAATCTAGGGTATTACTAACCCAATCTCTATTGAGTTACACCACAGAGCCAAGGTTATCACTGAACCAATAGCTCTGATACAACCTGTAGCAACCCGGGAATTTGAGTAGGCTTTTCAACCATCCTCTCCTCCCCCAAGGCAGAGGGCTAACCTCCCCCCGTGGCTTACAGAGGTACCTCAGAACTGCTTTTACGGCCAGCCTCGCGACTCGACCAACCCACATTGTCGGGAGATGTAGGGGTAAGAGTCTCCCGTTCGCCACCTAACGCAAAGCGAGAACCCCCTATCATCCGTACCAATTAAGCAACCAGCTCTGATACCAACTGTAACGGCCCGGGAAAAATTCGACACTCGAATTTTCAACAATGATACACAATCCCGTATCGCTTGCCAAAAACCCAAGTATCGAACCCCTGGCTGTTAATAGAAAGAAGTTAGAGGGTGTGAAAAGAAAGAAATGTTAGAATAGAAGAAAGAAGAAGAATACATTCAGAATCTCACAGCGGAACGAATAAATATAATATATCAAACCCCTTTAAAAAAAGAAAACTATATATATACATACCAATCATTAGAGTACATCATATATCAGACACAACGGAAATACACTTTGAATAACTAACGGTGAATCCTCTTGCTTCCAGCTCCTGGAACTCCAAGCGAAAACTAACCTGTAATATACTCGGTCTGACCCGAGCACATTTGATTTAAAACAAAATTCACCGGGTCAGTCTAGAATACTATAAGTGATAAATTCATAACACAAACAACTTGTTTAACTTTGGAAATCCTTTTGAAAAAAAGGATAATAGTAAGACCAGTCCACACATAAACATGGACGATTTTTACCTTACTATAACCCAAATCATTTTTGAAACCATATCTTTTCTGATATTATCATAGTGTCTATCAAACCACAAATAAATAACAAATTAACAAAACGCTTGCATCTCACGCTCTACATATATATATATATATATATATATATATATATATATATATACACACAATCAAAAACCGCGGGCGCTTATTGGAAATTTGATTTCCGACTATGACAAGGTATAGGACTACATGCCGATAGTGTATCTCTAGAGGCGAATACACTGGGTTCAACAAGAACGTCTTGCAACCCGGCCCACACATGTCTGACCACTCATTTCGCTTGAGTGTATTGAATGTATATCACCAACGGTTGGGCTCAAACATCCGTTTCCCAAAAAAAGACAGCATCGATAGATTACAGAAGCAAAAGGAAATTCTCTAGATAGGTGATTATACACCCTAATGGGAGCGACCCACATAGCCATGCTGCCTGCCCGATTTTTGTCATTTCCCGGTTGATGAGGCTTGAGGCTAGGATTTTCTTCCTTTTTAATCAGCACATCACTTTGAATGCCACATCGTCAGATCCATCGAAATCACTAATTGACGTCTACAACGATACATTACGTGTTGGCTAAAGAAGTTTCCTTCTCCGCTTCCACTCTTGGTACGGTTGAAGAAATCAATATATGTGACCATCTGGAAATACTCTGTCAGACACTCGTCCATACAAGTCATCCAGGAACAGGATGAACCGAAGGTACTCTACTACCACATCCTATATAGGAATCACCCCAAGGATCAGTAGAGAGAAGTCCTTGCAACCCGTATATTTCAACCATGACAGAACCCCAGTATATCTCTGCGTCAACTCAGAGATTGTTAATGGTTCTTCCATTTATGAAGATATACGGTCTTCAATGCTCCATCTTCATCGCCTGCCAATTAGTTGCGAATGTACAGTTGATTCGAAGTGGTTTTGGGTCTAGTTCCCATCCCGGTCTCTTCGAAAACAACTCGTCAAAAGGTAGATAGAATATTCCATTTGATAGTCGGTTGTTTAACTATCAAATCACACAGTGATGTTAAATCCATTTGCAGCTTAGGTTGTTTCTATAAAAATACCTCATTAACTATTTCATCGATTTCATAATCTTATCATGACAAAACTTTTCTGATTTATTATTTTGAAAATATTAATCAATCCTCGCTTTCGAATAACTTGTTTACTTCTATTTCCTCTGTTCGGAAATATTCCTTTATATAATAAATCATCTTTATTTCGTATTTATCTTGGAAAAACATCGTTTCTATTTCGGACTATTTTCCTATATTTTCTTATATTTGCAAATATCGTTATAGTTCCATAATCCCCTTTAAATTTCTATTACCATTGGGGATATCGATATACATACACTTAACTAAAAGGAATAATTTTAATTAAAATCTTATATGTTTAAAATATCGTCAAGTAACATATTTCCTGTAATAAAACCTCAAAGGGGTTTATCCACTTTAAAGAATCGCGTTTTTAAAACTTATAGTTTTATTTTCAATACACGATTTCATTTCAAAACCAATATCGCTCTTTATTACTCATTCCCCTAAAAACCCAACATCCTCTACCATTTGCAAACCAATATCATCTTTTGATAATAGTGAAGTCGCCCAAGTTGGGGTATTTTAATTACCTCTCAGACCTTGACCGACAACGTTCTTATCACGAAACAATACAAGTTTGCAATTCAATACCTTATATTCCCTTTCCCATTTCCTCTGATTATGGTTTGATAAGCCATTTCCTTTAATTCAAAAACCCACATTACACATTAATTTCCACTCCTTAACTAAGTAACTTCCTCGACAAAATCATGTTTGCCATTTGACTCTAATATGGTATTATAACCCACTTCTTCTATTGGTAATTCCCTTGTAACTTCTTTTTACTTAATCTTATTAAGTAAATCGACCATTTCCCTTTCAAGCCTTATTCTAACCAGCTTACCTTGGTTTATTAAATAAATTCCTATTTGAACTATCGAATTAACTTTCGAGTCATTTTTACAAAACTATGTTTGCAAATCCAGATTAAAATCCTCTTATCAAACTCCAATCAAATTTTAGTTACCTCTATATCCATTTGATCACTTTTTTACTTTAATTCATCGTTGAAAATAATCCCTCCGATTATCGTTATTTAAAATGGTAATTTTCTTAACCATTAACCACCTAAATCGTAGTTAATTTCATTATAGTTAGGAATAACATAATTAATCTTTATTTAACTAGAAATAAATAATTTATCATTTTAAAGGATCATTAAATCATAATTAACTTCATTAATCGGTAATTAACTTGATAATCATAGTTAATCAAAGATTAACTAACTTAATCAACCTTCGTTAAGTTAACGAACATTTGAAATAATCGATTTGATTAATCAAATCAACCCAATTTCCAACCTTAAATTAAACAGTCTTCTTTTGTCGACTGTCAACACCAGTTAATCCTTAACTGATATTCATTCACCGTTTCCCCTTCTTAAATTAATTAATACTTAATTAATTTAAAATTATCATTCTAATTGTTTTGTCAAACACTGATTCAATTTTACCAATCACTATGTTAGTTTCTGCCTTTCTGATCATTAATGACATTATAATTCATTATATAAACTTTTAAACAAATTATTGACCAAATGTGATTAAAATATCAATGTATTTATAAATTTCTATTTTAATTAACTTGTATAAACAACTTAAAATTTTCATTTTAGTTAAAATAATAAATTTATAGCCAAAATCTTCGTCAGTTCGCCTAGCGGCAGAACGACGCCATAACCGATGGATTTTACACCATCACTGCCAATCACTTAATCAATACCGCCGACTGACTAAAAACACAACACAATCAACAACCATTCAACCGTCAACATTCAATAGGGTTTGATGTCAAATTTGGGGTTAACATTTCGTATGTATGAAAAATATGATCAATAAATAACATATAATATATCTGAGGAATTCGGTTTGATTCCTCATACCTGTTCTTATCTGCATCACAGACTGTTATGGCATTCCACCATAGTATATAATTTACATAAATAAACTAATGATGATAATATAATCAACAGCAATCATTAAATCAATCATAAGAAACCAAAGCAGCCAACCAACCAATTTGTATTTTTTATATGGATTTATCACATCACGGTAGTCCAGAAAAGTGTGAGAATTAACTCACCAGTGATTACGGTTGACGATGGACGTGTTTGTCCTTTTTATTTTGAACGAATGTTCAAAATTAACTGAAATTTCAATTGCGTCAGATCCGTGTCTAGTCAGTGCCATCGTCTAGAGCTCGTCTCTGCGAACCCAACGGATCCTGTTTCATCGATTTTCGTTACGTATGAAGAAGATATCGTGTTTTAAAGTTTGTAAAGTTTAACGAGATATTAATTAAATAATTAAATTATTAATTAAACGTTAATCAAAACAAAACCGTTAAGTACCTTAATTATAATCCGCATCAGCACCGTTTTATGTTGGTCACGCATTTCTATTTCTCCAGCCTTCTCAAACCCGTATCATCCCCCTTCCAAGCCAAGCTCGACATCAACCAACGGCCACCGCGCCTCAACCAATTGACCTGACGCCGCCTTACCCCCACCATCGGAACCGCCATTGACTCCTCCCCACACGCCCAGACCGCCAACCCTCCATTCGCCACCACCTCATCGGAAAATGGCCCCGACCGTAACCCAAAGTTCACCCAAAATCGACGACCTCCGACAACCTGGAGGGTCACCACGACCGCCAAAACAACCACCTCGCATCCGCCTTTCACCCACCTTCAGACCCTCCGACCAACGATGCTCCTTTGCGTCGGAAAACCACCACATCCGCCACCAATAAACAAAAACGAACCCGAAATACCACTCCACGTTCAACTCGCCACCGCCGCCACCACAGACCACCAGAGGACCTCCAACCGGTACCAAATCGAAGCCTCACTCCTCCTCTTCAATTTCCCCCAGGTCCGGACTCCTAAAATTGGACCAATCGACCACAATCAACAAAAAAACGAAAATGACCTGATCTGGTTTTTGTGAAATTCCGGCCGCCACAGTTGACGATACGTTCCCAACTTTTGGCTGAAGCTTCCCCTCCTCCCGATCTACAACTTTCCTTCAGCTTCCCCTAGCAAAAACCTCGCGGATTGGAAGATATAATTGATTTTGTAAATAGGGACTTATTTGCAAAATGTATGGTGAATTTTCTGGTTTGGGCTGGAAAATTTGCTGGGGAAGGGTATTTATAAGCGTATTTTATTATATTTTAACGTGATGTGATGTCTGACAATGACCGACGATTTTTATTTCGTGCTTATCGCAATTTCTAATTGCTGTTATTCGCTCCTGTGCTCGCATACAAACCCCGTTTGATATGCGAATGGACGACATAGTATAATTTGACGATATGGTCCTAACGAATCTTGTCGTTTGCTCAAACGGTGCTCGTTCACGTTCAAAGTCGTTTTTATTTGCATTTTATTTCGCCACGCTCACAGAATAACCCCGATTGACGCGCTGATTGAAATCTAGCAATAATTTGTTGTTGCGGTCTCAATAAAATTTGTTTCGTCGAAAACTGAGGTCGTTTGAAAAAAAGTCACTTTTATAACTGCCCAATTCAAATAAAATAAACCAATTTTAAAATACCTCAATATAATATTAATAAAATATTGAAATTGGCCATATACGACCAGAATTGTATACACTACCAAGATAAAATATCCCGGGTTGAATTCCAAGCCAAATCGATATTCAAAATATTTAAAAACCCCTTTTATTTAATATAAATAACGATAAAATTATAAAGGAAATTCCACAGCGACTATTTTAAAATTTGATTTGGACATAAAATAAAATCTATGCTATGAAAACTGGATTTTTCTCTTTCATTAGAAAGATATTGTCTAACTGGTCCCGACATTTCTTCTTTTGAGTAAATCCGACTTATTTTGAACCTTGTACAACCCGTTAAAGTTCAAAACGCCATATTACGAACTACCGCGCCGCTGCAGCTCGTTATATAATTAAATTATAAACTATACGCTCAACGGTCATTAAATAAACAATATCGTCGATATATTTTCAATACTGACCATATTAACCTTTTATATTTTGCCAATTCACATTATACGGCGAATTCAACATTTTCCAAGTATTTTTGAAATTTAAATATTATTATATCCTATTTATATTTTTAATTAATATTCAAAACAATTAAATTCGATTATTCAAATTCAAACTGGCATTTTAAACAATAAAATAATTTAAATAATCGACCGGAAAATATGGGTCGTTACAGAGGTTATATATTGATAGACATCAGTCGCAAGGCATGAATTGTCAGTATGGCATGTTGAGATGCAAATGATCACGGCTTTTGTTGAAAAAACAGAGTTTTATGGTTGATGATCAAAGCATGGCTTTAACTAGCATAGCTTTGTGTATAACGTTAATTCGCGAGCCTCACACTCGGTATGAGTCAAAAACGGGATTGTGACTGCAGAGAGTGCACAACGTTTCTTTCTAGCTATGGGTGGTGTCATGGTATAGTGCCCAGACATTTATATTTTTACCTATGTGGGTGATGGATAGCGAGAAGCCTAGGATATATCTGTCACTACGGGGCCGATGGATAGGTCCGATAGGACTGGGAAACGTGTGTTCAGGAATAACCAATCCACTAAAGTATGCGTGGACCGGCCTTGAAGATCCAAGGGTTGCCCCGCGGTGTGTAATCCTGAGGCATTTGCTAGAGTGTCTAGAATCAGTGAGGAGCCATCCCTTGCCTCGACTCATAGATGGAAATCCAATTTCCAATGCGTGACTTTTCGATTTTAATTGTAGAACTAGTATGGTGACATAGTATATGGTAGCTATGCCATCTATGATTGATACATTTATATTTGAAGTTGATTTTGACACTATACACTTATTGTAATATAGAAATGATTTGTTTAAATGTACTAAGCATGTTTGGCTATTATAAGGTAAAACTCTATCCTCCGGCTTGCGTTGCATTGTGTGATGGGACCTGAGTCCTATAATAGCTTCATTTTTTCCAAAAAGCATTGCGTTTTTTTATGCACTGGTATTCTTGGGAGAAAACCCGTTCCGTGTTATATGGCGTGGCCCCTTGATTTACTCTATTTTAAAGTAAAGTTTTAAATAACTGTTTTAGTTCTTACACCAGTCCGATGACTGACTCGAAGTTTATTGTTTCTACCTAAACTCTGGGTGCCCATATTTTCCACATGGGCAGTCGGTAGTTTTGGTTTGCAGGTATTGAAACACCCCACCTCCGTTAGGGTCACTCACAAAGGGAATGCCCTAATTTTGGTGGAGGTTTATAAGTATAAGTCACAGATATACAAGACAGATATAAATACACATATTTTTAAACAGCGGAAACAACAGCAACTTTTATTTCATCAAAATACGTGTTACACAAACCACACCATAATTGTCTTACAATACTTCCAAAAACATCACATTTCCATAACTGTCTTGATTAACAAAGAAGCATAAAACATAAAGTAAAGCAACAAAATCCCCATAATGATATCCAAAGCCATGATCCAAGCCAAAGAGATCCAAACCGTACATCTACTGTCTTCAAGCTTGCAAAAGAGTCAGACTAGGCTGAGTTGTTTCCTCCCTGTGGACCTGGGGGGGAGGGGGGGAGGGGGAACGAAAGAAAAGAAGACGAAAAGAAAAACGGAGTCAGACATAAAGCCTGAGTAAATGTAGTGACTTTTCAGTACGTGAATAAGAAAAGGATATGATAGACATAAACTGAAAACAGGATAATATCATAACTAAGGGAGTGTAGTCTAGAGTCGATTATACTATCGAACCCACACCACATCTCTGCATTTACTAATATTACTCTGACCGGCACCCCATGCTGAGGGTGAAGTGATCCTTTTTGTTTTCTAAAGATCGGCTCCTACTCGTACGTGTGTCTTACGGCTACCCCAAGAAGTGTAGATACCTATGCTGGTCCCACCATGGGGTGTATCAAGGCCCATGGTGGCGGTCCTGACACAATCACTAGAAGACATAGGATATACTACTGGTGCCCCCAGTGCCCTGCTTGTCTGCTCCGGAGTGCGTGCACGACCGCACACCGTTAGACCTACACTGTGCACCTAACATTGCTGTTATTTGACCGCTTACAATCAGCCCAGTAATCGTGCCCCACCCTGCCTAGTTTCAGGGTACCGTTGATACCTAACTTGGGTTACTGCTGAAACGGGTCCCTACGTTATCAGGGTTTTCTAGTCAAACATGTTAAGTGGTTAAGTGTATGTATATACCTAACCCCCACCCATCAATATTTGTTAACATGTTGAATCTTTGGTTAAGTGTTTTCAGTAGACTTAACCCTACAACCTGTCCTTAGCCTTTTAGAGCACCGACCACTCACTTAGAGATATCACTACGGTTATTGGATGTGTCGGTTGGTTCCGGGCAGGTTTACACCGTAGTTCAGTCTAACCTCGGGTCTTTATTGGGCTCAATGTTTAACCACCCACATTGGATAGGTATTGTTGTGACTACTGGACAGCCGGGCGGGTCCGGGCAGGTTTATGTCACAACTCAATCACACCTTGGGTTAAACATGTCGTCTTTTCTAGATTTACATATTTCATTATTTGTGTAAATGTCATGTCGTCTTTTAATTTGGGTATAACAATTTATACCGCAAAAATGTCACAGTCGTTGGCACGCGCCAAACATGCCAACATATTTATTTATATCATGTTTTACACCCAACGCTATTACCCCCGTTTGTACGTACTAATGTTGTGCTCGACACAATTCAGCCCAACTTGATAAGCGTGAGAAAAGGGGAAATTCAGAACATATAATATTTCTATGATACATAGAAGGTGTAGCGCATGAACTTGCAAATTGGCGTTAACATAAACATTGGAGCATGTGAACTTGCATTCAAAATTGGCATACAACTAAATGGGTGTCACATAGGATGGAATATGTAGACTTATACAAACTTGGGTTTTAACATATTAACTTGGCATAACGTCGAACACAAAACTAGCATGTTGTAAATTAACCCAAAATGTCCAAATCTAATATATAGTCTATTTCCACGTGAACTTACATTGTTTATGTAGCCCAAACTGCATTTAACATAGTTCTAATCATACTTGTAATGGATCTAAGATGTATACATAAGTTCTGAGCCATGTAGCATAAAGGATCTCAGATCTAGGGTGTGTTTACATAAGTATAGGACCCATGATATCAACATAAACATAAAGGGGATATTAACATAAACATGAGAGGGATCTAATCATAGACTTTGCCACAAAACTTGCAATTACCATCACTTTCATATACAAACGTATAATAAACTTGCATCGATCCATTTATGCCACAAATCAATTCACCAAAAATAATCACGATAGAAACATTACAATACACAAGATCTACATCATTACAATGATACAATTCTATTCCCAATTACATCGTATCACATCATAATTTTATTCAAATTCTGAAAGACCACTATACTTACAACGTGACGAGATCTTGTTTTCTGATTTCTGTTTTCTGAATTTGGAGGTGCTCTCCTTTGGGTAGCAATTTGTTGGTTGATTTGATTAGACTTTAATTTTCTTCTTAGTTTGATTCTTGGCAGCTACGATCAACTCCTTCCAGACAGCATGACGACTCCTCTCTTATTTTCTTATGTGAATTAGTTGAGTCTTAGTGTGTATTTATAGAGTTTTCAAGTTAATTTGAGCCGTCAGATGCAAACAGGGAGGGAAATCAGACCGTACAGCACACCAGAGTCGAACCAGGGTCAGATCCACCTGGTCAGGCCGACCAGGCAAGTCGACCTGCAGGTCGACACCCAAGTCGACTGCGTAGCCGACCTGGGGGGGGGGGGCAGGTCGACTGCCCAGTCGACACTAGTGTCGACCTGGTCACTGGGCGGGAGTTTTCCCGCCCAGCCTAGTTTGAACTCGAATTTCAAATTTTAAACGCGATCTGAGCTGTTTTTTTGAATTCAAATTTATTCTGAAACTTCCGGAGGTCGTAACTCCTTCATACGGAGTCCGTTTCACGCAAACTCGGACTCTATCTTAACCAGAATTCTGAAACGAACGCAATGGCGTAAGCCATTTCCCTTAATTCTTTCATTAGAATTAATTATACTTTAATTTATGAATTTCACTGTTATAGAATATACGGGGTGTTACATTCTCCCCCAATTGAAAGGATTTCATCCCCGAAATCTTCAAGTTAGGAAGAATGTATATCCTACCATCCAATCGTCCATCTACTCAACCAACAAACACAGGTGTCCATTGTCCTTAAAGACTTCTAATGCTTTATGATCATATGCATTGTGTGTGTATATGTCCTTATCTAATGCAGAAATCAGGCGGTCCACTGATTCAGTTGACCTCCTAAATGCGAATCATGTAAGTGTCATGAATCTATAATGTATGCAAATTTTTCCTACTCATAATTCTACATGATTGCACAACAATTCATACAAATGCGACAACCATATGATAACATATAAAATTTCAACCACATATGAACGAGAATACATATATGCATATGCAATATGAAGTGACTGAGCCGATCTAAAACCTAGAATGTGTGTGTATATGCATCCACGAGCAACCACTAGCAATCATTAGCAACCACTTGCAGCCATCATCCATAACATGTTTTCAAATAGATGTTTGCATCCATTTGCTTTCTACCTAAAGAGTTAGGAAAAGGACCGAGGAGATATACCTAAAAGTTAGATAAAGCATAACTTAAGGAAAAAGAGGGATCAAAGATGTACCCTCAAAAAGAAAAGGGTAGGCAGCGCGTATTCTGTCCTCAGTTTCCCAAGTCGCGTCTTCCTCGGCGTCGCTCCACTGAACTTTGACGAGCTTGACTTCGCGGTTGCGTAGCTTTTTCACTTCAGTTCCTAAGATGTGGGTTGGAACTCTTCTCACAGTTGTTTCACGTTCCACTTCGGCTTCTTCTAGAATGCTAGGCTCTACTATTTCAGCAAACTCGTGTAAACACTTTCGGAGGTGAGAAACATGAAAGACGTTGTGAACTCCGGCCAGTTTTTCGGGTAGCTCTAATCTATAGGCCATCTTCCCAACCTTCTCGATGATAGGAAATGGTCCTACAAACCTTGGTGCTAGCTTTCCAGTGGATCCAAAGCGAACGACGTTCCTTAGAGGAGATACCTTAAGAAAAACTCTGTCCCCAACCTCAAACTCAAGGTCGGTCCTTCTCTTGTCGGCGTAGGATTTCTGTCTATCTTGGGCTGTCTTCATCCTTCTTCGAATCAAGTCCACTTTTCTGAAGTTTCTCTGATCATGTCTGGACCAAGAATAACCTTATCTGTAGACCCCCACCAACAAGTTTGTGACTTGCACGGTCTTCCATACAATGCTTCGAAGGGTGCCATGCCTATGGTAGCTTGGAAGCTATTGTTGTAAGCAAACTCCACTAAGGGAAGGTGATCCTCCCATGTCCCTCCAAATTCTAGAACGCAAAGTCTCAAAAGATCCTCTAAAACTCTATTCACCCTTTCCGTCTGTCCATCGGTCTGGGGGTGATAGGCCGTGCTCAAACATAACTGTGTGCCTACAGCTTCTTGCAAACTTTGCCAAAACTAGCTTGTGAAGATAGGGTCTCGGTCACTAACAATGCTGGAGGGTATCCCATGGAGTCGAACTATCTCCTTGATGTAAAGAGACGCTAGGGATGAGGCGGTCCTTCTAATCTTGATAGGTAAAAAGTGGGCGCTCTTTGTAAGCCTATCCACTATTACCCAAATGCTAGAATTGCCCCTTCTCGACCTAGGCAGCCCATCAACGAAGTCCATTGAAATGCTATCCCACTTCCACTGTGGGACCTCTAGGGGATGAAGCAGTCCTCCAGGCTTTTTCTGTTCCGCTTTAACTTGTTGGCATACCATACACTTAGAAACGAAATCTGCCACGTCCTTCTTCATGCCGTTCCAAAAGAAAACTCTTTTCATGTCCGTGTACATTTTGTCTCCGCCTGGATGTATTGTCATTTTGGAACGATGTGCTTCCTCGAGAACCTTCTTTATCAACTCCTTTGCTTGTGGAACACATAGTCTTCCATCGCGTCTCAGCCAGCCTTTATCATCAATAGAGTATCTACTGAGGTGACTAGAAGTCTCACCCTTAATTAGTTTATCAACCACTTCGACTAGCTGAGGGTCCTCACGTTGTGCCATCCCTATTGTGTCCAAAAGAGTAGGGCGCACCTCAAGAGATGCTTACAAACCCGGTACGAAATCAGAGGAGGGCCTAAAGTTAAAACTGGCTATATACTCTAGGCTTTGCCTTTCTACAAAGAGTGGGCTTAGGTTCAGTTTCTTTCTACTCAAGGCGTCTGCCACCACATTGCCCTTGCCCGGAGTATAGGAAATCTCGAAGTCATACGAGGCAAGAAACTCCATCCATCTCTGTTGCCTCAAGTTAAGATCTTTCTACGAGAAAAGATATTTCAATGATTTATGGTCAGTGTAAAGTTCGAACTTCTCACCTAGGAGATAATGTCGCCAAGACTTAAGTGCAAAGACGATGGCGGCTAACTCAAGATCGTGGGTCGGGTAGTTCTTTTCATGAACTTTCAATTGCCTTCCACCATAAGCTACTACCCTCCCTTCTTGCTTCAAGACAGCGCCTAGCCCTGTCCCACATGCATCTGTATAAACTGTGAACATCTTGCTTTCGTCTGGCAGAGTCAGGACTAGGGCTGTTGTAAGAGCCCTTTTTTGGCGTTGGAAAGCCAACTCGCAATCCAAGTCCCAATTGAACACTAGATTCTTCTTTGTCAACCTTGTGAGTGGAGTTGAGATTTTCGCAAAATCCCTTATGAATTTTCGGTAGAAGCCTGCTAGTCCTAGAAAACTTCGGACCTCAGTTGCATTCTTTGGTGCCTTCCAGTCTTGCACCGCAACTACCTTCGCGGGGTCTACGGCCAACCCTTCTTTAGATACTACATGCCCAAGAAACCTTACTTCTTCTCTCCAAAAGTGGCATTTTGAAAATTTTGCCTTTAGCTGATGTGCTCGGAGAGTATCCATGATTTCCTTCAGATGTTGAGCATGCTCTTCCTCACTCTTTGAAAAGATCAAGATATCGTCTACGAAGACAACCACAAACTTGTTGAGGAATTCTCTGAACACTCTGCTCATTAGGTCCACGAAATAAGCGGGTGCATTTGTCAGGCCGAAAGGCATGACAAGCCACTCAAAGAAACCGTCTGGGGTTCTGAACGCCGTTTTATCAATACTATCTTCAGCCACTCTTAGCTGATGAAACCCAGTTGCTAGATCAAGTTGGGAGAAAACTGACGCGCCTATAAGCTGATCAAACAAATCGTCGATTCGGGGAAGAGGGTGCCTATTTTTCTTGGTCAACTTGTTTAACTCCCTATAGTCAACACATAGGCGAAGCGAACCGTCTGCTTTGGTTGCGAACGCCACTGGAGCACCCCATTCTGAAATGCTCCTTCGAATGAACCCCTTCTCAAGAAGTTCTTTAACCTGCTTACTGAGCTCCTTTCTCTCTTTTGGAGCCATATGTCTGACAGGTAAAGCTACGGGCTTTGCGTTATCCACAAGATATATTCGAAAGTCTATTTACCGCTTCGGAGGTAAGCCTTTCACCTCCTTGAAGACATCCGGATATTCCCGGACTACTCTAACCGACTGCAAATTCTCGTCAGAAGCATCAAGCGACTCTAGATAACTAAGCATAACAGCATTCAAAGGATTACAGGAAATTTCTAGAGTGTTACCAAGCTGAGTCAAGAGTCTAACTACTCTTTTCTCACAATCAAGAATGGCACCATTACTGGATAACCAGTCCATGCCTAAGATCAAACCATATCCCGAGAAGCCTAGAACAAAGGCGTTACAACTAAACTCAACACTGAGAATAGAGATTTGAAACTACTAAGGGATCCTCTACCATACTAGTGTCTAGATGCAGAGATTCTACTAAAGCAGATGAAATAAAGGAGTGTGATGCACCAGAGTCAAAAAGTGTGCGAACTGGATGATCATAAAGATAGACTACACTTTCTATAGAAATATTACTACCTCGCTCCTGTGAAGGGGCTGTCAGAGCATGAACTTGTCCCCCTGAAGTAGATTCGGCTTTCTGTCCCTGTCCTTTCTTCTTTGGGCAGTCCTTAGCTTGGTGCCCAATCTCCCCGCAATGGAAGCAACCACCCATCTTTGCCTTCTTCTTCCGGCAGTCTTTCTCTATATGCCCAACTATGCCGTAGAAATGGCACTTTCTCTTCTCACGGGCCTTCTTGTTCTTTCCTCCTTTCTTAAAGTCTGTCTTCTTAGCCTGTAAACCTTCTTTCTTTTCCTCAGCCTTAGTCTCCTTCTTGCCATGGTCTTCCTCATGTTGCAACGCCATGTCCACCAAGCTTTCATAAGTCGCTTCCGTGGACACATGGGTCATGGCAAGGCTGTGTATAGGCTCATTCAGACCTTTGACGAAGCGAAGCGCCTTCTTGTGTTGGGTATTTACTAAGTTCAACCCAAATCTGGCCAGCTGATTAAATTGATTGACGTACTCCCTGACCGTCATGCTTCCCTGTTTAAGATTCAAGAACTTCTCTATTTGCAGGCTTCTTTCAGCTTGGGAGAGGAATTTCAGTTCGAACCTTGTCCTAAAATCATCCCAAGTTTCCACTGCCCTCTGATCATTAGTGATCTCCTACCAATAGGAAGCTTCATCTTTGAGCAACCATGCTGCTAGCTGTATCTTTTGCCTATCATCAACTCCGAAGATGTCAAACAGATCCTCAGTCTCCTTTAGCCAATTTCTTGCTCCTACAAAAGGCTCAGTTCCATGGAAGTCCTTTCCACCCATAGATTTGAAGTCTCTACATGTTTTGGCAAAAGCATTTCCAAGAGGAGGGGCAGGAGGAGGAGGAGGAACCGCTGCCACTGGAGGAGGAATGTTTGCTGGGCCCGCGTCATTGGCCCTTGCTTCTAAGTACCTCCTAAACCAGCCGGGTATCGTTACTCCTTCAGGAAGGTTAAGGTCTCCAGACATGCTGAAACAGAAAGAAAAGATTCAAAACGAAGGATAGAGAGAGATAGTGTACATGGCTTCGGGGGATTATGCCTTTTAAAATATAACACTTTCTAAAAAAAATGCTTCTTTAAATTTTCTTATGAAAACAATTTCAAAAACTTTTATCTTATCTGGTAAACCTATGCTCTAATACCAAGTGAAACACCCTACCTCCGTTAGGGTCACTCACAAAGGGAATGCCCTAATTTTGGTGGAGGTTTATAAGTATAAGTCACAGATATACAAGACAGATATAAATACACATATTTTTAAACAACGGAAACAACATCAACTTTTATTTCATCAAAATACGTGTTACACAAACCACACCATAATTGTCTTACAATACTTCCAAAAACATTACATTTCCATAACTGTCTTGATTAACAAAGAAGCATAAAACATAAAGTAAAGCAACAAAATCCCCATAATGATATCCAAAGCCATGATCCAAGCCAAAGAGATCCAAACCGTACATCTACTTTCTTCAAGCTTGCAAAAGAGTCTGAATAGACTGAGTTGTTTCCTCCCTGTGGACCTGGGAGGGGGAACGAAAGAAAAGAAGACGAAAAGAAAAACGGAGTCAGACATAAAGCCTGAGTAAATCTAGTGACTTTTCAGTATGTGAATAAGAAAAGGATATGATAGACATAAACTGAAAACAGGATAGTATCATAACTAAGGGAGTGTAGTCTAGAGTCGAATATACTATCGAACCCACACCATATCTCTGCATTTACTAGTATTACTCTAACCGACACCCCATGCTGAGGGTGAAGTGATCCTTTTTGTTTTCTAAAGATCGGCTCCTACTCGTACGTGTGTCTTACGGCTACCCCAAGAAGTGTAGATATCTATGCTGGTCCCACCATGGGGTGTATCAAGACCCATGGTGGCGGCCCTGACACAATCACTAGAAGACATATGATATACTACTGGTGCCCTCAGTGCCCTGCTTGTCTGCTCCGGAGTGCGTGCACGACCGCACACCGTTAGACCTACACTGTGCACCTAACATTGCCGTTATTTGACCGCTTACAATCAACCCAGTAATCGTGCCCCACCCTGCCTAGTTTCAGGGTACCGTTGATACCTAACTTGGGTTACTGCTGAAACGGGTCCCTACGTTACCAGGGTTTTCTAGTCAAACATGTTAAGTGGTTAAGTGTATGCATATACCTAACCCCCACCCATCAATATTTGTTAAGATGTTGAATCTTTGGTTAAGTGTTTTCAGTTGACTTAACCCTACAACTTGTCCTTAGCCTTTTAGAGCACTGACCACTCACAGTAGACAGATATCACTACGGTTACTGGATGTGCCGGTTGATTCCGGGCAGGTTTACACCGTAGTTCAGTCTAACCTCGGGTCTTTATTGGGCTCAATGTTTAACCACCCACATTGGATAGGTATTGTTGTGACTACTGGACAGCCGGGCGGGTCCGGGCAGGTTTATGTCACAACTCAATCCAACCTCGGGTTAAACATGTTGTCTTTTCTAGATTTACATATTTCATTATTTGTGTAAATGTCATGTCGTCTTTTAATTTGGGTATAACAATTTATACCGCAAAAATGTCACAGTCGTTGGCACGCGCCAAACATGCCAACATATTTATTTATATCATGTTTTACACCCAACGCTATTACCCCCGTTTGTACGTACTAATGTTGGGCTCGACACAATTCAGCCCAACTTGATAAGCGTGAGAAAAGGGGAAATTCAGAACATATAATATTTCTATGATACATAGAAGGTGTAGCGCATGAACTTGCAAATTGGCGTTAACATAAACATTGGAGCATGTGAACTTGCATTCAAAATTGGCATACAACTAAATGGGTGTCACATAGGATGGAATATGTAGACTTATACAAACTTGGGTTTTAACATATTAACTTGGCATAACGTCGAACACAAAACTAGCATGTTGTAAATTAACCCAAAATGTCCAAATCTAATATATAGTCTATTTCCACGTGAACTTACATTGTTTATGTAGCCCAAACTGCATTTAACATAGTTCTAATCATACTTGTAATGGATCTAAGATGTATACATAAGTTCTGAGCCATGTAGCATAAAGGATCTCAGATCTAGGGTGTGTTTACATAAGTATAGGACCCATGATATCAACATAAACATAAATGGGATATTAACATAAACATGAGAGGGATCTAATCATAGACTTTGCCATAAAACTTGCAATTACCATCACTTTCATATACAAACGTATAATAAACTTGCATCGATCCATTTATGCCACAAATCAATTCACCAAAAATAATCACGATAGAAACATTACAATACACAAGATCTACATCATTACAATGATACAATTCTATTCCCAATTACATCGTATCACATCATAATTTTATTCAAATTCTGAAAGACCACTATACTTACAACGTGACGAGATCTTGTTTTCTGATTTCTGTTTTCTGAATTTGGAGGTGCTCTCCTTTGGGTAGCAATTTGTTGATTGATTTGATTAGACATTAATTTGCTTCTTAGTTTGATTCTTGGCGGCTACGATCAACTCCTTCCAGACAGCATGACGACTCCTCTCTTATTTTCTTATGGGAATTAGTTGAGTCTTAGTGTGTATTTATAGAGTTTTCAAGTTAATTTGAGCCGTCAGATGCAAACAGGGAGGGAAATCAGACCGTACAGCACACCAGAGTCGAACCAGGGTCAGACCCACCTGGTCAGGCCGACCAGGCAAGTCGACCTGCAGGTCGACACCCAAGTCGACTGCGTAGTCGACCTGGGGGGGCCAGGTCGACTGCCCAGTCGACACTAGTGTTGACCTGGTCACTGGGCGGGAGTTTTCCCGCCCAGCCCAGTTTGAACTCGAATTTCAAATTTTAAACGCGATCTGAGCTATTTTTTTGAATTCAAATTTATTCTGAAACTTCCGGAGGTCGTAACTCCTTCATACGGAGTCCGTTTCATGCAAACTCGGACTCTATCTTAACCAGAATTCTGAGACGAACGCAATGGCGTAAGCCATTTCCCTTAATTCTTTCATTAGAATTAATTATACTTTAATTTATGAATTTCACTGTTATAGAATATACGGGGTGTTACAGGTATTATTTTCCTAGAATCTACAGCTGGATCTTTATTCGGATAGCTTTATATCCGTGTATCCCTTTCAGTTGTGTTGCGTATTATTTTTCCGCTACTATGCAATGTATTTTAATCTCTGATATTTTTCTGATGTATATTATTTATTCATACTCTGTTATATTCTTGTACTCTAATGTAAATTATTGTAACAACAATGAAATGTTATGTTGTTTTTGTTCTAATTTGTCGTGTTCTCAACTCAATCCGGGCTTTCCCACGGGCGAGTTTGGGTCATTTCAGATCATTCGGTGACTGTGGTGGACTTATACATGCACAGTCGTGCTGTGTATAGTAGGAAGTATTCATTTTTGTGGTCATGATTTGTTTGAGTTTGGAACCGGTATCAAATCATTTGAAAATGGTCTATATAGGCGAAGACATGCCAGTTCTATGGTATTCACTTGTGTATTGTGTGAAGTTGGCAAAATCAATTGCTTGGGGTTAAGGAAAAGGAACCAAAAAAGAGAAGAAAAGAAAAGAAATGGATGGGAAGGATGTAGGGGTGCAGCAGTTTTGTACGTGAGGCGTTTGTTTGGGTCGGGCCAATGGGCTTATAAAAAAAGGAAAGGTAAATTGTAGTTTAAGTTAAAATACATATATAAAAGGAATGGACTAATTTAATTGGACTCGGCCATTTCAACTAAATGAATAAAAGGTGTTTTAAGTTAAATTTTAATGGATATTAAACATATTTATATATTTAAAATATATATAAAAATCGATACATTTAGATCATGAAGAGTAGATGTTTGAATAGTTTTAGCTCGTCAAGTCGAACGTTGGTGTATGTAAGTAACTCAAGTTATTTAGTTTTAAACAATTTGATTAAAATGAATTGGTTTATTAAATAATTAAAAGTAGTTTTATCACTAAATATCATTTAAATTTAATCAGATGTAAATTCGGTTGTAAACTGAATTAACACGTAATTAATAATGATCTACAAAAGCAGTAAATAGTGAATTGAAGGTTCAATTAATTAATTAATTTACCGAGTCATTTATAATTGCATCAATCGTAATTATATATTTAAAATGACGTCTATTAGCAGAAATAAACACTGTTCTACTATATATTTGATCGACTAAATTGTTTAAACACCCTGTTAGCAGAAATAAACATCGTTCTGCTATTATATTAGTTTGACATATTTTATTAGTTAATATATGCTACTGAAATATTATCATTTGATAATATTGAATTGTATTTATATGATTGTCTATGCAAATTTGGTTAACAACTTGAATATCATCTGTTAATAGAAATTGCTATATGCCATTGGAACCGCTAAGTTATAATTTCTGTAAAGTAACTCAGAAATGAACTTAAGTTTTAATAATTGGATACAAATTATTAAATGGATTATTTTAAATTAAATACATTATTAATAAATTTAAAAGGAAAGATTGAATTGAAATCATTTAAACTATTTGTTTTCTTAAATAAATTGTGAAAGGGTAATTAGTTTTAAATTAACATATTTTGGGAAGATAATGGTGTAATTAAACAATAGTTTTAGATTTGGATTAGTTATCTTAGAAGGATGTTTTAAACTTAATTAAACTCATAATTAAGTAAGTGAAGAAGAAAATTTAGTTATAAAACAAATAGGAAATCAAGTTGATTATTTGAATTAAATTCCCGGATTTAATATTTACGTTAATTAAGTCAACTTGATAAATAATTTGTAACGACCTGGATTTTTGACTGTTTAAATCGACAATAAACTACACATGTCGACGCAAACAAGTCACTAACACATGCAGTTATTGGGAAAAGAAGAAAAAGAAGAAAGAAGAGAAAAACAAATCTCAAAATCTCACAATGGAAGGACAACATAAAATAACAAATAGCAATTAAAACAGTTGGAATATATACACATTTGACTATAACTTACAAATGATAAATCAGAGTTACACATAAGTAGATATACATAATATGGCAGCGAAAATAAATATATAATAGATGTATACCAAATCTTCGTCTTCGATCTCCAAGGCAAAGTAATCTTTGCTAACTGCAACATCTGCTGACCCGAGCGTATTGCATAAAAAGAAAACACAACAAACACTCAGATCAGCACTAAATCATTCTCATATTAGTCAAATTAAAATACGAAATAACATCAGTGTCATGGGTATAGTAACTCAAGAGATGTTACGAAATTTTTCCATCTCTCAAGGATCCGTTAAACTAATACATAGATAGTATAATACGCTATTATGATAGTGCCTACTTAATAAAGTATAATTACTAAAAATAGCATAAGCGAGATTACATTTTTACCCTTACACCGTTTATAATACCGTAGTATATACAGTACCGTAAACCCACCATAAAGGACGGCATCAGAGGGCACTCCATAGGTACGATACAAATCAAAATCGTACGGGGCTCGATAAGGATAATATGACAAGGCACTCGAGGCAATGCCTAGGGTAGGATTCTACCAATTGCACTCCAGGACCGGTGGTAACGCATAGCAGCCACTACCGCCCACCTCGGAACACACTCCCAAAATCATAAATGGGCCCAAATCATCATCATCATAGTCATAGAAATAGTATTGAAGCAGTGTGTCCGATCAAAGGTGCTACCTCAATTAGTCATGGTATAGCTCCTGTTTTAGTCATTTCAATTCTGACCCGAAGGTCAGGGCTATTTCGTCATCGTTCATCTTCTTCGATTAAATAATCGCCTCCAATCATCATACTCATTCTGGATACGTCATAACGTTCACAGTTGTCAAAGTGGTATCGACACTGACAGAGAGTATGCCTTATGTCGACTCCGGTCTCTTTAACAACCAATGCTTCCATCTTTTCATATCGGTTGGTTCTTTTATATTTCACAAAAGTTCGCTTCATATCAAAATATCATATTCTGTTTCGAACCAAATTTTATTCAAATAGAATAAAATTTCATATCAAAATGTCATATCATACCAAACCGATTATATTCTAAATTAGAATAAATTTCCATATCCTTATATTATAATCACATAATATTTCCAAAACGACTTATATTCAAATAGAATATATTTAATCTCAAAGATTTCAAAATTTTCCAAATTGATTTATGTTCGAAATCCATTCATATTCAAATAGAATATATACTTTCCCTTCAACTCATTTCAATCCCTTAGGAGGTCCATTTATATTCGAGTAGAATATAATTTACATTTCCATATAAAAATCGGTTTAGAAATCGATTCATATTCAAATAGAATAAAATTTATCTCAACTCCATTTGAACAACCGTTTTAGATCCAAATATTTTCCATTCGGAAGAAAATTACGATCATTTAATATAATTTGGAAAATAGATGCTTATAAAATAAAAATCTTTATATAAAATGTGTATGTATATATAGAATATAATAGCTAGAATAAAATAAGATAATTTAAAACACTAGGTATATAGGTAATTTAAAAGTTTTACTACTTAGTTTAAGTAATAAAATATAAAGAACAATTTAGTTGAAACATAATAATTTTATAGGAAAATTTTAAATAAATAAATTTTAAGAAAAGAAATAGTTATTTTAAATCAACAGTGTAAGTATATATAAAAAAAAAATCTTTAACTAAAATCATTCCCTTCTTCCGAACCTCAATACTTGAATCTAACTCCAGCCTCAATGGAGTTCATTAATTTCATATCTCATTTTCAACATCATTCAAAACAATCGTTTGATTTCAAGAATTCAAATCTATATTCAAAAACTGAGTTAAAACAACTTAGAATACCCTCGATTTCCATTATTCAAAAATTAAATTCCATGAGAATTTATTACCCTCAAATCTACACCATAAATATGAAAAATTCCAAAACGTTTTCAGATCCCAATTTAAGAATTTCCACTTTGATTTGGGATAAATTCCTTAACCTTTTAATATACTTTTCCAGTTTTCAAATCTTTAAAGAAAAACGGGTTTATCAAGTATCGACATCTCTTTTAAATGAAATTTCCAACCAAATAACATTTAAATATTCGAAATCATTTAACCAACCGATGTCTGTATATAATTATCTATCTAATGGCCAAGTAATATTATATTAAATTTCTCGATATTTCAGGGATGGATCTATCATTTCAATCCAAATCAGGGTCACAGAGATTTATCATTTCACTTTGTGTTCTTAATTTATTTTCATCGATGAATCTCGGGTTTATTGGATGCTTGTAACATCAAGGTGAAAAATTAGGATTCATCGTCAAAAATGAACACACGAACATCCATATACTTAAGTAAGTAACATTTCAATAATAATCATTCAGTGATCACATCAACCAAGGCATCCATCATAACCATTATTTCCATGGTAAGTATCAGCTATGTCACTGGTTAACAGGTGTCAGGATTTCTAACTAGAAATTAAATTTAAATTACTAATTATTGATTTTCATTGCATGTAACACACTTGCATGTCAAATTTGAGCAACCATTCACCAATCAACACAACCATGCAACCAACTTATTTCACAATTTTATTCGATAAATATGGGAATAATTCAATTCATCTTGAGCGATAAAATCACTCACCTTTGGGTCTAAATTGGATTGGACGTCCAAAAGAAGCCCAAAATTTGATAGTCTCTAAATGCATCCAGGTTAGTGCCAAAATGTTCGCAATTTCACCACAATCCCAACGCAACAAACCGCGCTAAAATCCGAGTTGAAACACAAAAGTTATCAGAGTTTTAATCATTTGAAATATTTAAATATATAAAAATTATTAAAATGAATCCTCACCCACACATACTTTGACACGTCAGCTCTTCTCTACCCCGTTTCCCGCTCCAAACCCATCTCCCTGCTATGGAAATCACGATGCAGCAAACAACCCAATTCGAGAAACTTTGACCGCCTCGACCACTCGACTCCGGCCATGAAATTGTACTCCACCACTTGTGTTCGAATGCCAGGACCAAGGTGCACCTCCCCTGCCCACATGACGGACTCCAGTTGTGACGATCCCAAAACCCCGTGACACGGTGTTAAGGATAATCATTGGAATATAACACACCAATCATCATTAGCAGATCACAGATAATAGCATAAACAAAAAATAGAATAATTCACACACATATGACAGCGGAATCATATAGATATCATCAGAGAGCACGGTGCAGGATACAACTTAGTGCATAATAATACATAATCAGTCACCATCGCCAGAGGCGGAATCATACATAAAGAGTACACAAAATAAATATCAGTCTACATTGCCAATGGCGGAATCATAATACATATACAGTAATGGAGGAAAGAGTCAAAGTCAGCACGGTGTAGTCAAGCCTCGCCATGAGCCAAAAGTGCACCGGATACCTGTAACTAGGCTGCCCCTGTTAAAAATGAGGGCACCCGAGTTTGCAAGGTGAAACAAACTACGAGTCAGTCATGGGACTGGTATGAGAAATCTACTTAACTTATTAACGACAATAATAAGGCAAATCAAAGGACCACGCCACTTTCGCGAAACGGGTTTACTCCAATGAGTGCTAGTGCATAAAATAAAGTAAATGATTAAATCATCGCAATGCTTTTTATAAAATGAAGCCGTTATAAGATTGAGGTCCCATCACACAATGCAACGCAAGCCGGAGGATAGAGTTTTTACCTTATAATGGCCAAAAATGCTTCATACGAATAAAACAAAAGTGTTTGATATTATTACTAGTGCATATATGTTTCAAAAGCGATTTCAATCATAAATATCAGTCATAGGTGGCATAAATGACCCATACCACTATGTCGCCGTACTAGTAATACAATCACGTACGCATATTTCGTATTGGAAATTGGATTCCTTCATGAGTCGAGGAAAGGGCAAGCTCCTCTCCGATTCGAGACACTCTAGCAAATGTCTCAGGACCCCACTATGATCCTTGGAATCGGCTGGGCCGGTCCTCTCTTACTTTTGAGGATTGGCAATTCCTGAACACACATTTCCCGGTCCTTACAGACCTATAATCGAGGCGCCTCGCATTCCAACAACCACACAGGTGAAAAGTATATATAATATCAGGGTTGGTAGGTCACTGACACCACCTTAGCTAGAAAGAAACGTCGTGCTCTCCCAGCGGTCCGTCCCCCGTTTTTGACTCATACCAGGGTGTGAGGCTCGGGAATTCACGTTATACACAAAGCTACATCACACAGACCATGCTTTGATCATCAACCACAAGACTTTGCTTTGCAATAGAAGCCTTGATCATATGTCACTTAGGCGTGCCACACAGGCAATCCACTCCATGCGACCAATTTCTATCAATACATAACCTCCTAGCTCGTACGTCTCAGAGAAGGGCGTTAAGCAAGAGAATAAATTCTCCGCCGCCAAACAGATATATATTTAACAGAGATCAATCAGCACAGAACAAAATCCAATGTCAGACACACAGTCCATTTACAAGTCCGTTCTGGGTTTGAATGAAACCGGAGGCACCAAATTCCTCGCATATCCGCACAATCAACAGTATGTTTGGACGGCTACTACTTCAGCTCCTTCACGGTAGCTACTCCAATCACGAGCATCAGTAGCGCCCATCCATCCAATGTGAAGATCGTCGGTCTTCAACCGTCTTCGACTCTTCGACTTCTCAACGTCGATCGATTATTTGAAATGAGATGAACTCGGCCTTTTCAAATAACCCACGTATTTAGATTTTCAAATCAATTAATCACATGGGTGGACTATTCAACATTCACATTTCAGTTCTTTAGTTATAATTTTCATATTAAATACATTCAAAAATCGCATATCAAGCAAACACAACAAAATTGGTTTATTTCCACTCTATATTGTCTATAGTATTCTATAACGATATATCGCCATTTTTATTTATTTAAAACGGCCATATTTAATTAAACGACGATTCAGGTCGTGCCGATGCACTGGCGCTGTTTTTCACTAAATTTGTTTTACACATATCTGAAAATCTAACTGTTGGATCTTCACAAATTTTATATCATTAGAAAGATCATTTCAAAAAGAATCCAACGGTTTTAGTTTTGGGAAAATCCGACGGTCGGATCTTCCATACTCGTCGTTTGAAGTTACGATTTCAATTTACAAACTGTAGCGTCGTTATTCGATTTAATTTAATTATATTTATATATATATATATATATAAATATAATCGTTTCTGGCGCTGTTTTTCTTCAGATTTGAATTAAACATTCTAGACAATCCAACCATCGGATCTCTACAAAGTTGGTGCCGTTGGAAAGATATTTCCAAGGCGAACCCAACGGTTGCGCTTTCGGGAAAATCCAATGGTCGGATTTCCCGCACTAGTCGTTTGAAATCACGGTTTCAAAATACGAACTGCACGGCCATGTTTCGTTTTAATTTTATTTATATTTATATATTTATATAAATATAGTTCATTCAAAAATTCCTATATCGTTTTCACCTGAAATATTTCACTAATGCCTTTAAATTTTGGAAAATTTCGCCATAACCTACTTTGTACGGGAGGGGCTGGAAAAATTCCCAAATAGCCACACGGGTGTCTCATGTCAAAAAGAAAAAGAAAAAGCCAAGTGGCTAGCCAACAGGCTCATAAAATCATCACCCAAACAAAACAGTAAATGTGTACCTATTTGTCGAGCACAAAATTTTATTCCTCTTCTCTAGCCTCTTTGCTATAACCTGTTCAATAAATATGCATGTACATATATACAATTCTTATCACTTATCATTTTCCATTCAACTTCATATTTGATTCACTTTGGTTTAAAAACACCCTTCATTCTAATGTTGCATGCATAGGCAAAAATCATATCATTAGCTAATTAATGAATATTTCAACTCATGCATATTTATTTGAACAAGTGGTTATTTTTAACACTTCACATTTCAAAGATGATAATTTTGGCGAACTAAAATATATTTCAACACATGACCATTTTATTTAGTTCCTGTGCATGTTAAAAATAATATTCCTTTCACAAATATTTATTTCAACGCTCGCATATCTTTAGCATATCACATATATGATAAAAATGATATTTTTGTCGTTTAAAATATTTGTTCAACAAATGAATGTTTATAACACTTCATAATTTCAATAAAAATGTAATTTTTATTGTTCGATCTTTTTATTCAACACATGAACTTTTCCAATACACACATTTCTCAACACATGAGCACCTCCACACATGGATATTTTATATATGTTGTTCATATAAGAAAGATGAAATTTTTATTGGTGAAAATATTTATATATAAGGCGAATATTTTACATACTTCATATATATTATAAAAATGTGATTTTTATTGTTTAAACACTTCTTTCATTCACACATGAATTTAATTTTCACACATCACTTTTCAACACATGAACATGTCAACACATGGACATAGTTTCAACACATGATTTTAATTTCAACGCACGAAGATAATTTCAACATATGAAAATAATTCTAACACATGAATATTATTCAAAATTTCGGCAGCATAACGGCAGGGTAGTTAAAACCGGCACCGTCCCTAGTACGGCTCCTCGCTCTACCTTAAAACCTCGCGGTTTTTGACAATGGGGATTCATGCATCTAATTCGCACGCAGGCGGCATGTTTTATTTTTATTTCCACAATTATTTCCAATTCATTTCAATCACCAATGGGTATTTTTCAACCACAACCAAACAATATCAACCACAAACAATTATTCAACCATTCGCATTTTTTTTCATCCAATATTTCACACCAATTCACAACAATAAATATCGTCCATGGTTTGTGGACGAGGGGAGTGTATATATATATATATATTTCACTTGCATTTCAACACATATATCAATTATTCTATGCATGTATAATTCATACTTCGCTTACATAGCTTACACAACGCATATACATGAGGTATACACCACGTGTGTAATTTATATTTCGCTTATATAATTTATACACGACATTTTCCATTCAAATTCATTTAATTTAGATTTCTCACATTGGTTTTCGGAGTGCTAAAAATCGTAGATGACTCAGAAAAATCCGCGGTCTCTTCTATGTGGTAGAGAGCTTCCTTGCAGTCCCGATGTTTCCTGTTTCATCGAATTTCGTCAACACACCATAAAGATATGATTTTTCAAAGTGCAAACATCAAAAAGAACTCACCTTTCACGATGGTTCAAAACTAGGGTTGCAGTTTTCGCGAAAACCGAGGCATGAGGGGATGATCGGAGGTGATGACGTGGAAGAGGGAAGAGAGGGGAGTCGGTCGGTGGTGGCTTGAGGTGGTTCGGTGGTCGGTGGCGCACGTGGCGGTGCTGGGAAGTGTCAGACTTTACGTCGACGATACGGGCGGTGGAGGCGGCGATAGGGGTGGAGCTTGGGTCGGATTGGAAGAGGAGAGGGAGACGCGTTGACTGGGGTAGGTGGCGGCGGCTAGAATCGCCTGTGGCGGCGGCGATCTGGGGGGGAAAGAGTTGAACGACTTCCGCCTTCGATCGGGGGAGAAAAAGGGTTTTCTGAGTTTTTTTTTTTTAAATAATGAAAGGAAAATTCTGATTGGCCAATGGTTTTAATAAATTTTTAAATAGTGTTTCTCCACACGGACACCAATTCAAACCCAACGACTGTCGTCCCTAGCTAATTACCCCCATCCCAGACATAATGGGATATGTCTCGTTGGCCAATTCGACTGTTACAGTCAGTTATTTTTCAAATTAAAGTATAAAACATTTAATTTTAACTTTGAACGTACATTTCAATTTGCCAGGGCCACAAACTGATTCGAAAAATTCCAGAAAAATAAATCTAGCTATGTTTTGACGCTACGGTCCCAACAAAACTAGTTTCGTCGAATTCTGAGATCGTTTGAAAAATGGCCATTTTCTGGTCGATCCAATTTAATAGAAATTGACCAAACACATTTTCTTTTGCCATGCTCACATACTAGCTTCAAAAATTATGAAATTTGAAACCTAGCAATAGTTTGACATCTCGGACCCAACAAAAGTGGTTTCGTCGAATTCCGAGGTCGTTTGCAAAATATCAATTTTCCAGGGCTATATATTCTATATAGCGACCTTTCTGAAAATTCATTCGGCCATAACTTTTGATTCCCGTTATGAAACTTTGATTTTTCAGATTCATTAGAAAGGTATTGATAAACAGATTTAAATATTTTTGGTTTCGCTAAAATCCGTTATATTTTCCACCCTGCACAGTCAGTCAAAGTTTGAATTCAAATTTTCAAACTGACTCACTATTTCTAATTCACTATTTTATTGAAATATTCTATTTCAATTGTTCAAATTCCTTTGAAATGACCAATTTAAAATTTTTAAATTGGCTCGTATTTTCCGGGTTGTTACACCGGTGGTCTCCTCCACCGGCGACGCTGCTTGAACGAAACGCTTTTTCGAACCCTAATACATGAATTCCCACCACCTCACTAACTTTCAGACGATGCTGCCACCACCGTTGATCTTGTATCATCCTTCTCTTCAAAACCCATATACCAATTTCTCCAATTTACTGTCGAATTGAAAACCCCCAATTTACACCTTAGGGTTTCGAAATCTGAAAGTTTGACCATCAATTCCCGGTAAGTCTGGTCGCTGCATGTCAAAATAAATCACAGATCTAGGTTCTACTCATCGAAAGCTTCGATTTGATATATAATACGCTATGGTTTGGAGAGATTTTATTTTGAAGTTTGATTTTTTCATTTCGATACAGGGTTTGAAAATATTGTTTCTGCCATTGGAAGAAAGAACCAACAGATGGAAAAGTATACGTGAATGAGAAGTGAGATGGTGAGGTGGATATATAATTTTATTTATATATAGAAAAGGCCCAATAAGAGGAACAACAATTACCCAATTACACTGATTCTCTTTCACATTTTCTTTCGTACGATCAAACGGTACATCGGATTGTAACGTAAATTAAAACCTTACAATAATTCACCATTCTGGTTCCGATGAGACTGGTTTCATCGGATTCCGAGACAGTTGACAGAACAATTAAATTTAACAGCAATTAAATCAATAAAATATTCAAATCTTTCATTTAACTGTTTAATTCGATTTAAATATTTATAAAACTCCATTTAAATCAATTTATAATTTAAATAAAATTTTATAAATAAATTTCACACATTTTAAAATCTTTAATTTGATTATTTGAACTTTATTTGAATTTCAGTTATAATTCAACGACTTACAAATCCACCATTTCTAAATTTAAATTTGAATTCCACTTTTAAATTAACCCACTCAAATTAATTAAATTATTTAAACGTTAAATTTCAAATTATAGCCTTTCTAGAAAAAACTAAATTTGAAAATCTAATTATACTCAATTCAATAATCATCACTATTATTAGCAAAATTGGATTTTAACCCATATTATTAAATTTATTTATTTTAAATCTAAATTTTAGTGTACAGAAATTATGGGATGTTACATAATTCCAGAGCAATAACATTATTTGAGAATGGTTTAAGGTTTGGAAATCAAATGGATTTACCAATTTATGGTTTTGTTGGTTATTTTGGATATCGAACTTCTACGAATCTTGACGATATGAGTGATTTCGACTCAAGGTTTGAGAGGTAATTAAATACCCCAACTTGAACGATTTCACTATTATTAGTTTGTATTCAAAATGAGTGTTAGAACTGAATATCGTCTTCAGCTATGAACTACTATTCAAGAGTAAGATTACCACGTAAGATTGATAATAATAGTTTTCTAAGTTTGAGAAATACTAATGTTTTCTATATATATAAGTTAGCGTTTGATTGGTAAATAATTAATTTTTTTTAAATAAGGCTTAGCAGATTCCATGGAAATAAATATGTTTTTTTCATTTTATATTTGATAGTTAAATCACCGACTATCAAATCTGGACCTTTATCGTGTCATTTTGAAGAGACCGAAATATAAATTTCAGTTCGATTCAATTTATACGTTGCAAGTTAGAAATTTTATTGAAGATTATTAAAGACAAAGTATTGCAAAGGCTGTTCTGTCAATCCTAGGTAGAAATTGCCTAAAATAGATATACAGGATAGTGCCTTCGGTTTGTTCCAGTCTTAGGACAACTTGTATGGATGAATGTCTGATAGAGTAGGCCTAATAAATTGCGTAAGTTGACTTCAAATGTGTTTACGTTTGGTGGCAGAGGAATTCATTTCTCTTAGCTTTATACCCATGCTATTTTTGGGGAAATCAATTTGTGATTTGGCGGGTTTAACGATGTACATTCTAAGTGAATGAAGACATGTTATATCTAAAGGTAAGTCCAGCCTCAAGCCTCACAACCGAGAAATGACAAAAATCGGGCAGGAAACATGGCTAAGTGGGTCGCTCGCAGTTAGGATGTATTGTCACCATCTAGAGAATATTCATTTTGTTTCTTCTTTCGCTTCTGTATCTTCTGGGAACGGTTATGTTACTAGCAGAAATATGGTGACAATATATTCGAAACACTCAAGAGAAACGAGTGGTCGTTCATGTGTGGTTGGGTTGCAAGATGTTCTTGTTGAATGCAGTTTACTCCCTCTAGAGATACACTATCGAAAGGTGGTTCCATACCTTGTCATGGTCGGAAATCCATTATCCAATAAGCACCCGCGATTTTGATTGTATATTATATATGTAGAGCATGAGATGCAAGCGCTCAGCTAGATTGATATTTATTTGTTTTAGACACTATTATAATATCAGATGAGTTTTGATATAAAGATGTCTTAGGTTATTGTAAGGTTATAAAAACCATCCACGTTTATGTGTGGATCGGTCTTATGATTATCTTTTATTTCAAAAACGTTTTGAAAGTTAAACAAGTGTTTTCAATTCTCATAAGGGAAAAAACCCGTTCCGTGTTATACGACGTAGTCTAATAAGATATCCTTTATTAATCAAGCTGTTTTAAAATCGTTACTCATACCAGTCCCATGACTGACCCAGAGTTTATTTTTCTATGTTTCCCTGAATTCTTGGGTGTCTAAATATGTATGGATAGTCAAGTAGTTCAGGATTTTGCAGATTTATCTAGAGGAGCTTGGAGCATGAGGCTTCAGTATTAGATATATATAGAATTTATTCCGCTGTGTTGTATTTGTGATGTACTCTGATGATGTACGTAAGTAAATACAGTTTTGTATTTTAAAGGTGATTATATATATATATAATATTTTGTTCCGCTGCGATTGTGAGATCCTGTGTTGTTGTTCAGTTCGATTTTCTATCTATTTTCTTCTTTTATAATTTTCTATCTTTCTATTTCTTATCCTCTAACTTCTTTCTATTAATGATTCGTATTTTCGTGCAATTTGGGTTGGACGTGAGTTGTATTTAGTCAGCTAAAATGGTACAGATTTGCAGTTCGTTACACTCTAGGTCTTATTCGGCTTCTCCAACTCTGTCTCCTCCCCTATCAATTATAAGGGATCTTCCACCAAGTTCTAGTACTCAAATTCCATCTCCCAAACATCATGCACCAGGGAAAAATCCAGTACCAGAAGGAGAGGAAGGAGATGACGATGATTGGCCACTTCAAGATGCACCAGACAATGGACAAATTGCTTTCAACGACTTATCCATTCATGAAAATATTGCATACAATGATGAATCTCAATATGGAGACCAACCATCCGACTTGTGGGGTAATTTTACCAGTTCTTAGTTTGATCTTCTTCACGTTTTAGACTACTCTATTCCATCTATGCTCCGCTTATCTTTATTTCGACATGTTGGTTTGTATTTATAACTCTACGTGCTTGGAACACTATGCTTGTGTATATAATTATATGGTACGTGACATTTTCTTCCTTGGTATATTTGATGTTATGTATTTTCATATGTGATTATTTTTTATAATGCTAAAGGGAAGAAAGGGGTCATTAACTCAGGGGGAGCTTTAACATAAATCGTATAGTTGTCATCATCAAAAAGGGGGAGAATGTTAGATCCTCTACTTTGGATTTTAATGACAACAACTATACGATTATAAAAAGTATATATTGTGTCATACAATAACGCTGGAAGTACTCAAGGAGAAGAAGAACTCATGTTCAAGATTACAAGGCATACTCAAGGACATCACAGAGGTTACATTATATATTAGATTTGATGTAAAATCTCCTTGTAATTATATGAGAATTTGCATAAGAACATATATATAAGTCTGTGCTAGATCAGACGTCTGTTCTACAAAAATAGACTCTGATGCTAAAGTTAAGAAATTGTTCCAGACTCGGCACAGACATCATTTTATAGTAACAGACATCTATAGAAGGTTTCAGGAAAAATTTCCTAACAACACAGACGCATGTCCATATATGGATAGACTTCTGTTCATGTATCTGAACAACATCAGAATACATGGACAGACGTCTGACCATATGGACAGACGTCTGTCCTGGCACATGACTTAAATTTCTGAAAGGGTACTTCTTCATTCTCAAAAGACATAATCTTCTTCTCAAATTCAAAACGATTTCATCTAAAGGGCACAACTTTTCAGATGAAGAGTTTTATTTCAAAGGTTATAATTTTTCACGAAAACTCTTCACTTAATATAAATACATCTTAGATTCAAGTTTCAAACTACTTATTCTTTCTAGATCTATTCTATATTTTCTGAAAATCTCTCTATACTTATCATTCTCTAAGATTTCAATCAAGCACTCAACTTCTTCTATACTCTCAAGTTATTCAATCTCTCATATTAACTCACGGATATTATAGGAGAAACTTGTGCAAGTCAGTCAAAATCTGTGTTGTAAAGAACATGATATTGTCAAATCAACTTATCATCTATAAGCTTATTCCTCTGGGCGAAGTGAGGCCAGTTCGTGTTAGTAAGAAAGCCGAAGGGGAGCTTTGGGACAGGACGTAGGATGGAAGGTCCAAATCAGGATAAAATACTAGTGTTATTACTTCTTACTTTACTTACATCATTATTTACTAGTTGATATTATTACTTGCTATAGTTAAGACACACATACGATCCTATATTCACTTTCGTATGTGTGTATATATTTACATATATATATATATATACACATATGTTTATATATGGATATGTATGATTTAAGAAATTTACACCCTATTCTTGATTCATTACTAGAATTATCCTTACAAGCCTAGGATGCAAATTTTAATTATATGTTGTATTTTTCCATTACTGCTATCTGTAATTATGAAATTATGCCATTATGTCATGAATGTACTGGTTAAATGTGGAAATTAACTTGTATGCCTTAAACTTAGACCAAGTCGACAATTTTACCTCGTTAAAACGTTCCCTCACTCATACGAAAATTAGCATTATTTATACGTAATAAATATATTTTACTTATATAGCGTAATTAATGAACTTAGCATAATAAAGACGTAGTAAATGCGATTAGAATAAGATTTGAATTTGAAATATCCCCATATATAGATTGTTTGTGTGTGCGTATAGAATGGCTTATATAAATATTAAATAATGACACATAGACATGAGGTTAGTCATCATTTGTGGAAGAAGTCTGCCCGGAACCGACCAGCAAATCCAGCAATCACAAGGAGGTCCAACAAATGTGAGAGATCTAGGTGCTATGAGCCATTCAAGATTACCATACTATGACACGAGGTTAAACTCACTTGTAGTAGAAGCCTTCCTAGAACCGCTCGACATATCCAACATCTACAAGTAAATGATTTAATGTGAGAGGTCTAGCGTGTGTATATATATGTAAACCAATTGAGTGTGAGAATAGGCATGTTTACTACACCTTGGGAAGGTCTTAAGTGGCTGACTCTCTTGTTATCTAGTTTGGGTCTTAAGTGGTTAGGACTAGGATCCTCTCCGAAGGTTTATTGCTTGGATGGGTACCAAAGCCATCGGACCCACCCTTATTAGATTCGAAGTAATTCTATGGGTCCTCCTTCTCTGAAAGTGGTTAGGCATAATGGTAACGGAGTAGGGTGGTTCATGGGGTCCACTTCCTCTAGAAGCTTGTGAGGGCTAATCTACGGACATAATTTGTTTACATATGATATGTGGTCGTAGCATGCTCAGCAACTGTCTAAGGGAAGTCTTAAGCGACATTGTGTTATACCATAATATCAGTTAAGTAGTAATGTTCGAAATACTGCTTCTCACATTACTTATGAGAGTATAGACTTAAGAACGTTGACGTATCAGGACAGGGTCTTAAGGGGCTAGGGTCCGCCTCGAGGTTATAAGAGATCATAAGAATCCACCTTTAATAGGGCCACCAGTGACCAAGGATGCCCACCTCGTTGAGTCTTTACCCTAAATGCACTAATGGAGGTCTTAAACGATTGATTCAGATATCCATCCTATTGGTTAGATATTTTGTGTGCATGTGAATGTTTGTGTGTTGCATAGACATACCTTGATATATATATATATATGTATATATAACCTACTAAATCTAGGTTATGGTATTTAAATAAATACTATATTTCAATCACACATGACTTTATGTTCTGACCCCACTTGTTAATGTTCAACAGGCCAGTAGGTGGGGTAGATTCGATGGACAAAATGACAATGGAGCCTAATGATGGAGGAACCATAGCTATTACGCACTATGGTAGTATTATTACGTTGGGGTAATTAATTCTAAGAGGTAATTAGGGAGAAGGACAAACTTTGCCGAAAAATTTGGCTGAAGGACACCAAGTTTTATTTTTAGTTTAAAGGACAAACTTTGAACCAAAATTAACCTGAAGGAAAATGCTAATTGAAATTAGCATTATATTTAGTTTTTTTACACTACACGAAAATGCTAGTTTTAACTAGCATTATTCAGTTTTACACTGTAGAAAATGCTAATTATATTTAGCATTGTCCTTCAACCTAATTTTTTTCAAGTTTGTCCTTCAGCCTAAAAATAAAACTTGACGTCCTTCAGACTGATTTTTTTCCAAAGTTTGTCCTTATGCCTATTTTCCACTTAATTCTAATGTACCAGTTATTTCATCAGACTCATTATTTATGATGGTTTTCAATTAAAGGTACATCTATTTTGAGTTATTATGTTTTGTCCCTTCCGCTGTGTGAGATTTTGATTTCGTTCAGTATGTTCTATTATATATGTTATACCATTTTCTTATAGGAACCAACGATCCATTTAGAATGACTCTAAACTTCGATTCACCTTTTTAGGTCGAAATCTAGGACCATCGAGCGGGTTGTTACATTTGGTATCAGAGCATTGGTTACCCGATTACGGGAAAATATATATATGTATGAGAGGCGTACTTGTTAATTTGAAAAAGGATTTTCAAAAGTTTTACTATATATAAGTATGTGTGTGTGTGTATAAATATATATATATATATAAAGCACACATATCTTTAGAAAAGAGCATTTGTATGTCTTTTTAGGAAAGGTTGGCATTAAATTATAGAAATAATCTAGAGGCCATATAGTAATGTAGCAACCTCCTTGTCAATATAGAGACCTCTGAGCATTGGATAGATATAGAATTTGGAGCACGGAAAGAACTAAAACCTCCTTATTCGGTAAATGATAAATTCTGAAGTTAATCGGATAAATTACCTATCATGGTAAAGAAAAACATTTAAATAAGTGTCCATTATGTGAACAATTAACCTGGACCAATTTGAGGAATATGTCCGATTTTTGCTAAAAACCATCTTTAATTATTGACATAAACTTTGAGAATAGAGCCATAAATGTCTAAACTTTCAAACGAATGTTAAATGGTCAGAAAGGAAAGTATTAATGGATTTATTAAGACCATTTATAGGTATGAATATTTGGATGAGATGTTAAAAATGTCCATAAGAATAAGATATATTTGAAATGGTTTAGATTGACATGTATTAGGAATATGTATGGATGGGAACAATTATAGAATATGGAAAAAGGGGTTGAGACAAGATACATACTCCTATAAATGAAGATATTGTAATAACCTGGAAAATCTGGGCCAGTTTAAAATTTTTATTTTGGCAATTTTAGCGAATTGTGAATATTTAAAATAAATTATTTTAAATAAAATTGGCGAGAAATTTATTTTGAATGTAATTAGAACTAATATATTTATATACGTCGTCGTTAGAATATAAATAATTATATATAATTATAAAACGAATTGAAAATGGCGCGGTAGTTCGATAATTTGATTTCAAAATTCAATTGAATGTATCGGGTGCAAAACAATCCGGAATTTAGCGAAACCAAAAACATAAGAATCTAATTGATAATATCTTTCCTACGAATCCGAAAAATCAAAATTTCATAGCGGGAATCAAAAGATATGTCTAGTTGAAAATTCTGAATAGTCGCTATAGAATTTAGGCCCTTAAAAATGGGAATTTTGCAAACGACCTCGGATTTCGACGAAACCACTTTTGTTGGGTCCGTGATGTCAAGTTATTGCTAGATTCCAAATTTCATAATTTTTCGATTCAATATGTGAGCGTGGCAAAGGAAAACGCGTTTGACCAGTTTTAGTTGATTTTAATCGACTGGAAAATTGCCATTTTTCCAACGGTCTCAGAATTCGATGAAACTAGTATTGTTAGGACCGTATCGTCAATACGAAGCTAGAAAATATTTTTCGGGAATTTTTCTAGTTAGTACGTGACCCCGGTAATTTGAAATGTACGTTTAAAATTCAATATAGCGATTTAAATGTAAATTCGACGAAAACTGATTGTAACAGCCGAATCAGCTTACGATACATATCCCATTGTGTTCGTAATGGGGGTAAAACGCTATGGACGACAGGCGATGGGTTCGATTCTGAAGTCGATAGAAAAGGTTACTTTATGAGAATATAAATTAAAATTAAATAATAATAAAAAAATATAACCCCCTCTCCTCTTTAACTCAACTGGCCCCCCCTTTTTCAAATTCATTCGAAGAAAAAAAAAACCCTAAACTATCGTCAGCCCCCCCCCGTCGATCTCGATGCCGCGCCACCACCCAGCCGCCCCCTCCCCATCGTTCGCCCCCCCCCCCCCCCCCCATCGACCGCCGACCCCCTCTCGAAACCCCCCCGTCCATCGAAGCGCGATGCGATCGAACCCCCCCTTTTCCTCCTACTGCCGATCGACGAGAAACCCCCCCCCCCCCCCCCCCCCCCCCAGGCGCCGCGCGATGCAATCAACTTCCCCCAGTCGGAGCATCCCCTTCCCCCTTTTTCTTCTGTAAGTTTTGCTTTTATTTTTTTTATTTCGTTATAAAAGATGATTTCTTTTATTATAAAAGATGATTTCTTTATGTTATAAAAACTGATTTTTGAAAGAACAAAAAGGTTTGATTTTCCTTAATAAAAAGATTAGATTTTTATTAAGTGATTAGCGATATAAACATTGGATCTTTATATATGTACTAGCAAGGTAAAAACCGGATTTTTTTTATGAAAGTTAGGATCATCATTTTTATGTAGGCTAAGTTTTATTTTATGAAAGGTAGAATTTTTAAAAGCTTTGGAAAAGATTTTTCAAATAAAAAAGATAGGATTTTTAGCGCTATAAAAATGTGATTTTTACAATAAAGAGAGATGAAAGATTTTTTTTATATACGTATAAAAGGAAAAAATATAATTTTGATATGAGTAGAAAGTTGAAAATATGATCTTTATAAGGTAGCAGTATTAAAAATATAATCTTTACTATATAGATGATGTAAAAATATGATTTTTGTTTAGGTAGAGAATTGAAAATATGATCTTTATAAGGTAGCGGTATTAAAAATATAATCTTTTATGTGTAAAAGACGTTATAAAAATATAATTTTTACATGATAGGAATATTAGAAATACCATCTTTATATGTGTAGAAAAATAAAATTGTGATTTTTAAAATCTATATTTTTGAAAAGGCGAAATCTATATTTTTGAAAAGGCAAATCTATATTTCTGAAAAGGCGAGATTTTTATATATTGAATAGCAAAGTAAAAAATTTGATTTTTATATATTGAATAGCAAAGTAAAAATTCGATTTTTATATATTGAATAACAATATAAAAATGTGATTTTTATATATATAGTGGCTACGGGCAGCGAAGATGACAGAAATGCGATAACGATGAAGATTTCTATCAAAGAAGAGTCAAGATGATTGGATAGCTATCGGTGAGAATTTCTCACCTTTCAATTTCTTTTTCTAGTTATATATATATATATACTAGGATGCAGACGGTGCTTAGTAGCACCCGACACAATCGTCCACAGACCATGGACTTGTTTGTTTGATTGCAAAAATTAGTTAGATTATTTGATTGAAATTGAATTGTTTGGTGAAATGAATGGATTTGATTGATGTGTGAATGGCGTGGGCCTTCACTAGACCGGGGATAAGGCTAGGCCTCGTCCCGTTTCTAGTATCGTGCCGTTATGCCGCCGAAATTTTCTAAAATATGTTAGAAAAATAAAAATATCATTTTCATTGTGTAAATGAACTGAATAGAATATTTTCATAGGTTGAATAAAATATTTTATCGTTAAAAAAATAATTTTTAACGTGAAGTGAATAAAATAAATATTCATTTACAAACCGGACGGTTTGTTTATGTTCACCTATTTGAATGACATTGATTGGGTCGATAAATTTTACACATCGCCCAACTGCACAACTAAAATCTGTGTTTGATTGTTTGAAACCCCACACGGGTGTTGGGATGAAATTTGAAATTCACTCATCCTGATTGATTAAATATGTCGATCGATTGATTGACAGGCTGTTATAAGCGTTAGACATCTATATTTGATGCTTATACAGTGTAGTGCACTTTGGTTGATGGTTGATTATTTTCAATGCTATTATATACATGTGTTGTATGAAAATCCATATAATTAATTTTATATGGTGATTGATTGGGCCTCATTCCAATTTAGAAGATAAATAATATTATAAAGTAAATGTTCATGTGTTGACTGTACTCATTCGTGAGATTAGTCATGTGTTGAACGTAATATTTTAACAATAAAATTTATATCTTTATCACTATAAAATAAATGTTCATGTGTTGACTGTACTCATTCGTGAGATTAGTCATGTGTTGAACATAATATTTTAACAATAAAATTTATATCTTTATCACTATAAAATAAAGGTTCATGTGTTGACTGTACTCATCCGTTGAGATTAGTCATGTGTTGAACGAAATAATTTAACAAAAATAGTCACACGTGGACAGTACTCATTCATTGAGATTAGTCGTGTGTTGACAAAAATAAATATTCATTTGTTGAATAGAATAAAGGAATATATGAAGCCGTGTTGATTAGATTGACGCCATTTTGACGTGAACGATATTTATATCGATTTTATTCATTTTAAAATGAATATTGAAAAGTGATTTCAAAATAAAATGAATATTGAAAAGTGATTTCGAAATGAATATTGAAAAGTGATTTCGAAATGAATATTGAAAAGTGATTTCGAAATGAATTGAATAGAAAACGATTTCGAAATGAATTGAATAGAAAACGATTTCGAAATGAATTGAATAGAAAACGATTTCGAAATGAATTGAATAGAAAACGATTTCGAAATGAATTGAATAGAAAACGATTTCGAGATGAATTGAATAGAAAACGATTTCGAAATCAATTGAATAGAAAACGATTTCGAAATGAATTGAATAGAAAACGATTTCGAAATGAATTGAAGATATAATGAATTTGATTTCAATTGAATATATAACGAATTTGAATCAAATAGAAAACCAATTTGAATTGAATCGAATAGAAAACCACTTTGAATTGAATCGAATTGAAAACAAATTCGAACTGAATTTAAAACGAAGTGAAATGAATTCAAATTGAATTGAAATTTGAATTGAATAGAAATGAATTTTAAAACGAATTTATAAGGAAAAATTCAATTTTGATTTGAATTGAAATGGAAGTTGAAATTGTTTTTGAAACGAATTTAAAACTATTTATATAATTCGTTTTAAATAGGAATCGACGAAATATATATTATATATATATATAATATAATGGCCTGAATAGAACGCGCCGCGCCGCGGCAGTTCGTGAATTTCGACCATTTATTTCAAACGGACATTACGGGAGATCCGACCGTCGGATTCTCCTAAAACCGGAACCGTTGGGTTCGTATCGAAAAGAGATTTCTAACGAATATTAGAAATTCAAAATCTAACGGTTGGATTTGGAGATATGTCCAAATAAAATTTGGACAAGGTCGTTGTAAGTGCAGTTCGATGGCCATTGTTGGAAATCGACTGTACGGGCCTTGATAAAATTATTAAAAATATCAATAATTTGTGTAAAATCATAAGAAATGATTTGAGAAAAATTGGGGTGAAAAACTCCATATTTGAAAAGATAAAAATGGATTTTTATCGAAATGAACTAGTTTTGAACTAAATTTAAAACCCAATTATTTCTAAATAAATAAATTAGATTTAAAAAGGGGTTTTAAATAATCGGAATTCTTAATATATTTGATTTGAATTGAACTAGAATTGATTTGTGGGTTTATCGTGAATTGTGTTTTAAACAACACTGGTCCTTTAACCCGATGATAAATAGAATGTGATTTGGGTTTGTCGTGAGCTGTGTTTTAAATGACATTAGTTCTTTAACCCAATAAAAGGAGTTTTAACGAATCTGTAATTAGGTTGAAATGTGAATCTATAATCTAAATTATCAAATTTAGAAATGAGCGAGAACGGAGTATCGCCAATATTGCTCCAAAGCGATAGTTAAATCTTTAATTAGATTTGAACGTGAAATGGTAATTAATTTTACCGATAACACCATAGTATTAGAATGGAGTATCACCAGTTTTGCTCCAAAGCGATAGTTAAATCTTTAATTAGATTTGAACGTGGAATGGTAATTAATTTTACCAACAACACTGAGGTGTTAGATATGGAGTATTACCAGTTTTGCTTCATGGGATGAATAGGTTGGGATTGGGAAATAAAATAAATAATTACTTCGTTGTGGTTCGCCAATCTCGACTAGTTTAGAAAACCATAATTTGGTTTGAAACGACATCCAAAGGAAGATTAAAGGATAAATTCTAAAGAATGTATCTTGGATAAAATTAATGGGAACCTTTCCCTAAGAATATGATTTTGTGAATAAAAGAATATTCTGAATTGGAATGAGGCGTATGCTGTGTTTATGTAACATTTGTTTTAATATACGCGGGTTGTTTGGAAAGGCCGGGTTTATACCCATTCTGAATAACCGATTCGACGATATGTTGAAGAATGAAGACGGTGGTTGAAGACCGGAAGTCTTCACATCGTTTGGATAACTTCTGACGATCCTGATTGGGCTGTACACCCAAGAGGATGGAAATAGTTGGTGGTCGTCCAGACGTACTTGGAGATGGATGGATATGCGAGGAAAGTGCCTCCGGTTTCGTTCAGACCCAGAACGGACTTGTAAATGGATTGTGTGTCTGACATTGGATTTTATTCTGTGTTGATTGATTTCTATTAAATATACATCTGTTTGGCGGCGGAGAATTTATTCTTTTGCTTAACGCCCTTCTCTGAGATGTACAAGCTCAGAGGTTGTATATCGATGGACATCAATCGCATGGCATGAATTTCCTGTGTGGCACGCTAAGATGCAATGATCAAGGCTTCTGTTGAAAAGCAAAGTCTTGTGGTTGATGATCAAAGCACGCCTACGTGGCAGCTTTGTGTATGACGTGAATTCGCGAGCCTCACACCTCGGTATGAGTTAAAAACGGGATACGGACCGCTGGGAGGGCACAACGTTTCTTTCTAGCTATGGTGGTGTCAGTGACTTACCAGCCCTAACATTTATATACTTTTCACCTTTGTGGTTGTTGGAATGAGGCGCCTCGATTATAGGTCTGTAAGGACCGGGAAGCGTGTGTTCAGAAATTGCCAATCCTCTAACGTAAGTGAGGACCGGCCCAGCCGATTCCAGGGTTGCCCAGAGTGCGTAACCCTGAGACATTTGCTAGAGTGTCTCGAACGCGGAGAGGAGCTTGCCCCTTGCCTCGACTCGTGACGGAAATCCAATTTCCAATACGTGTATTGCAGTTTTAATTGTAGAACTAGTATGGCGACATGATAGATGGTACCCATGCCGCCTATGATTGATATTTATGATTGAAATTGTTTTGACACTATACACTTATTATAGTATCAAATGATTTGTTTTAAACGTACCAAGCATGTTTGGCTATTATAAGGGAAAACCCTATCCTCCGGCTTGCGTTGCATTGTGTGATGGGACCAGGGTCTTATAATAGCTTCATTTTTCGAAAAAGCATTGCGCTGTTTGTTCTATGCACTGGTATTCTTGGGAGGAAACTCGTTCTGTGTTATACGGCGTGGTCCCTTGAATTACTCTCTTTTAAAGTAAAGCTTTAAATAACTGATTTAGTTCTCACACCAGTCACATGACAGACCTGGAGTTTATTGTTTTAACCTAAACTCTGGGTGCCCTTATTTTCGACACGGGCAGCTAGTAGTTTTGGTTTTGCAGATTTATATTCACAGGATCCTGGTTTACAGCTGGAATGATATCCGGAAAGCTCTGTATCCGTATATCACCTTCAGTTGTGCTTTGTATTATTTTCCGCTGCTATGTAATTTATTGTAATCTCTGATATTTATCAAATGTAATTTATTCAATTATACTCTGTATATTCTTGTATCTGATGGAATTGTTGTAATAACAATGAAATGTTCTTCCGTCTGCGTTCTATTTTTCTTGTACTCAACGCTATCCGCGCTTTCCTTCACGGGGAAGTTCGGGTCGTGTCAGTTTGGTATCAGAGCTTTGGTTTACAGAGCTCGAGAACAAGACACATTAGAACCATACGAAAGAATTCATCAGATATTGGATTAGTAATATCCAATTAGAATGACTCGTTAGAGTTGGGATCAGTGGTATCCTAGAACGAGTGTGAAGAGTATATTTTTCAAATGAAAACAATTTTGTTTGGAAAATTTAAATCATTTTACACGTATTTGATTATTTATTTATTTGGTATATGGACAATCCAATATATAAAGGTTTTGCATATACGCGTCATGAACGTATATTCGAAGTTTTAATATATTAGATAGATATAGAATCACGCTCTAGTCGCTCGGAGATGATTCTTGGTGATGGAGCTCCATCACCAAGAATTATGTCCGTGTTTCGAAGGTGTGATATATATATTTCCATTAGACTGGTGTGAGAACCAAAACCAATATAGTTAGAACACATTGTTGTGAATTGGCATCAAAAACATGATTTTCTGTATATATATATATATCAAATTATGAATTTGAAATTCTAATCCACTAATTGATTGATGTTTGTGTTGTTTGTTTATTTGTTTGATAATTTTGAACCATTATGCCTAATTGAACCAAATATTGAAAATTATTGAAAATTGGTCGCATTTGCTTGCATATACATATACTTATATTTAACAGGTCATAGCAAGGAGGCTAGAACCAGAGAATAAAATTTGTTTGCCCGATAAATAGGTACATGTTTACTATGTAATTTACTGTTTTGTTTGGGTGATGATGATTTTACGAGCCTATTGGCTAGCCGCTTGGCTTTTTCTTTTTCTTTTTGAGATCAGAAGGCCTATATGGCAATTTCGGGATTTTCCCGTGGCTCCCGGTGCAGGGGAGGTTATGGCGAAATTTTTCGAAAATTTAGGGTGTTAGCCAAATTTTTGAAAATTTGAAAATTCTTAGAAACTGAAAAGTTGGAGAATGGAAGCCAAAATGAACGTTGAGTTGATAGATCAAACCACTTTCGACTTTGTTCCTTTTCGGGGATGAAAAGTTTTAAGTGGGGGAGATTGTAATAACCCGGAAAATCTGGGCCAGTTTAAAATTTTTATTTTGGCAATTTTAGCGAATTGTGAATATTTAAAATAAATTATTTTAAATAAAATTGGCGAGAAATTTATTTTGAATGTAATTAGAACGAATATATTTATATACGTCGTCGTTAGAATATAAATAATTATATATAATTATAAAACGAATTGAAAATGGCGTGGTAGTTCGATAATTTGATTTCAAAATTCAATTGAATGTACCGAGTGCAAAACAATCCGGAATTTAGCGAAACCAAAAACATAAGAATCTAATTGATAATATCTTTCCAACGAATCCGAAAAATCATAATTTCATAGCGGGAATCAAAAGATATGTCCAGCTGAAAATTCTGAGTAGTCGCTATAGAATTCAGGCCCTTAAAAATGGGAATTTTGCAAACGACCTCAGATTTCGACGAAACCACTTTTGTTGGGTCCGTGATGTTAAGTTATTTCTAGATTCCAAATTTCATAATTTTTCGATTCAATATGTGAGCGTGGCAAAGGAAAACGCGTTTGACCAGTTTCAGTTGATTTTAATCGACTGGAAAATGGCCATTTTTCCAACGGTCTCAGAATTCGACGAAACTAGTTTTGTTAGGATCGTATCGTCAATACGAAGCTAGAAAATATTTTTTGGGAATTTTTCTAGTTAGTATGTGACCCCGGTAATTTGAAATGTACGTTTAAAATTCAATATAGCGATTTAAATGTAAATTCGACGAAAACTGATTGTAACAGCTGAATCAGCTTACGATACATATCCCATTGGGTTCGGAATGGGGGTAAAACGCTATGGACGACAGGCGATGGGTTCGATTCTGAAGTCGATAGAAAAGGTTACTTTATGAGAATATAAATTAAATTTAAATAATAATAAAAAAATATAACCCCCTCTCCTCTTTAACTCATCTGGCCCCCCCGTTTTCAAATTCATTCGAAGAAAAAAAGAAAAAGAAAAATAAAAAAACCCTAAACTATCGTCAGCCCCCCCCCCCGTCGATCTCGATGCCGCGCCACCACCCAGCCCCCCCCCCCCCATCGTTCGCCCCCCCCCCCCCCGATTGACCGCCGACCCCCTCTCGAAACCCCGCGTCCATCGAAGCACGATGCGATCGAACCCCCCCTTTTCCTCCTAATGCCGATCGACGAGACCCCCCCCCCCCCCAGGCGCCGCACGATGCAATCAACTTCCCCCAGTCGGAGCATCCCCTTCCCCCTTTTTCTTCTGTAAGTTTTGCTTTTGTTTTATTTTATTTTATTTTATTTCGTTATAAAAGCTGATTTCTTTTATTATAAAAGATGATTTCTTTATGTTATAAAAACTGATTTTTGAAAGAACAAAAAGGTTTGATTTTCCTTAATAAAAAGATTAGATTTTTATTAAGTGATTAGCGATATAAACATTGGATCTTTATATATGTACTAGCAAGGTAAAAACCGGATTTTTTTATGAAAGTTAGGATCATCATTTTTATGTAGGCTAAGTTTTATTTTATGAAAGGTAGAATTTTTAAAAGCTTTGGAAAAGATTTTTCAAATCAAAAAGATAGGATTTTTAGCGCTATAAAAATGTGATTTTTACAATAAAGAGAGATGAAAGATTATATTTTTTTATATATACGTATAAAAGGAAAAAATATAATTTTGATATGAGTAGAAAGTTGAAAATATGATCTTTATAAGGTAGCAGTATTAAAAATATAATCTTTACTATATAGATGATGTAAAAATATGATTTTTGTTTAGGTAGAGAATTGAAAATATGATCTTTATAAGGTAGCGGTATTAAAAATATAATCTTTTATGTGTAAAAGACGTTATAAAAATATATTTTTTACATGATAGGAATATTAGAAATACCATCTTTATATGTGTAGAAAAATAAAAATGTGATTTTTAAAATCTATATTTTTGAAAAGGCGAAATCTATATTTTTGAAAAGGCAAATCTATATTTCTGAAAAGGCGAGATTTTTATATATTGAATAGCAAAGTAAAAATTTGATTTTTATATATTGAATAGCAAAGTAAAAATTCGATTTTTATATATTGAATAGCAATATAAAAATGTGATTTATATATATATATATAGTGGCTACGGACAGCGAAGATGACAGAAATGCGATAACGATGAAGATTTCTATCAAAGAAGAGTCAAGATGATTGGATAGCTATCGGTGAGAATTTATCACCTTTCAATTTCTTTTTCTAGTTATATATATATATATATACTAGGATGCAGACGGTGCTTAGTAGCACCCGACACAATCGTCCACAGACCATGGACTTGTTTGTTTGATTGCAAAAATTAGTTAGATTATTTGATTGAAATTGAATTGTTTGGTGAAATGAATGGATTTGATTGATGTGTGAATGGCGTGGGCCTTCACTAGACCGGGGATAAGGCTAGGCCTCATCCCGTTTCTAGTATCGTGCCGTTATGCCGCCGAAATTTTCTAAAATATGTTAGAAAAATAAAAATATCATTTTCATTGTGTAAATGAACTGAATAGAATATTTTCATAGGTTGAATAAAATATTTTATCGTTAAAAATATTTTTTAACGTGAAGTGAATAAAATAAATATTCATTTACAAACCGGATGGTTTGTTTATGTTCACCTATTTGAATGACATTGATTGGGTCGATAAATTTTACACATCGCCCAACTGCACAACTAAAATCTGTGTTTGATTGTTTGAAACCCCACCCGGGTGTTGGGATGAAATTTGAAGTTCACTCATCCTGATTGATTAAATATGTCGATCGATTGATTGACAGGCTGTTATAAGCGTTAGACATCTATATTTGATGCTTATACAGTGTAGTGCACTTTGGTTGATGGTTGATTATTTTCAATGCTATTATATACATGTGTTGTATGAAAATCCATATAATTAATTTTATATGGTGATTGATTGGGCCTCATTCCAATTTAGAAGATAAAGAATATTATAAAGTAAATGTTCATGTGTTGACTGTACTCATTCGTGAGATTAGTCATGTGTTGAACGTAATATTTTAACAATAAAATTTATATCTTTATCACTATAAAATAAATGTTCATGTGTTGACTGTACTCATTCGTGAGATTAGTCATGTGTTGAACGTAATATTTTAACAATAAAATTTATATCTTTATCACTACAAAATAAAGGTTCATGTGTTGACTGTACTCATCCGTTGAGATTAGTCATGTGTTGAACGAAATAATTTAACAAAAATAGTCACACATGGACAGTACTCATTCGTTGAGATTAGTCGTGTGTTGACAAAAATAAATATTCATTTGTTGAATAGAATAAAGGAATACATGAAGCCGTGTTGATTAGATTGACGCCATTTTGACGTGAACGATATTTATATCGATTTTATTCATTTTAAAATGAATATTGAAAAGTGATTTTGAAATAAAATGAATATTGAAAAGTGATTCCGAAATGAATATTGAAAAGTGATTTCGAAATGAATTGAATAGAAAACGATTTCGAAATGAATTGAATAGAAAACGATTTCGAAATGAATTGAATAGAAAACGATTTCGAAATGAATTGAATAGAAAACGATTTCGAAATGAATTGAATAGAAAACGATTTCGAAATGAATTGAATAGAAAACGATTTCGAAATGAATTGAATAGAAAACGATTTCGAAATGAATTGAAGATATAACGAATTTGATTTCAATTGAATATATAACGAATTTGAATCAAATAGAAAACCAATTTGAATTGAATCAAATAGAAAACCACTTTGAATTGAATCGAATTGAAAGCGAATTCGAATTGAATTTAAAACGAAGTGAAATGAATTCAAATTGAATTGAAATTTGAATTGAATAGAAATGAATTTTAAAACGAATTTATAAGGAAAAATTCAATTTTGATTTGAATTGAAATGGAAGTTGAAATTGTTTTTGAAACGAATTTAAAACTATTTATATAATTCGTTTTAAATAGGAATCGACGAAATATATGTTATATATATATATATAATATAATGGCCTGAATAGAACGCGCCGCGGCAGTTCGTGAATTTCGACCATTTATTTCAAACGGACATTACGGGAGAACCGACCGTCGGATTCTCCTAAAACCGGAACCGTTGGGTTCGTATCGAAAAGTGCTTTCTAACGAATATTAGAAATTCAAAATCTAACGGTTGGATTTGGAGATATGTCCAAATCAAATTTGGAAAATGTCGCTGTAAGTGCAGTTCGATGGTCATTGTTGGAAATCGACTGTACGGGCCTTGATAAAATTATTAAAAATATCAATAATTTGTGTAAAATCATAAGAAATGATTTGAGAAAAATTGGGGTGAAAAACTCCATATTTGAAAAGATAAAAATGGATTTTTATCGAAATGAACTAGTTTTGAACTAAATTTAAAACCCAATTATTTTTAAATAAATAAATTAGATTTAAAAAGGGGTTTCAAATAATCGGAATTCCTAATATATTTGATTTGAATTGAACTAGAATTGATTTGTGGGTTTATCGTGAATTGTGTTTTAAACAACACTAGTTCTTTAACCCGATGATAAATAGAATGTGATTTGGGTTTGTCGTGAGCTGTGTTTTAAATGACATTAGTTCTTTAACCCAATAAAAGGAGTTTTAATGAATCTGTAATTAGGTTGAAATGTGAATCTATAATCTAAATTATCAAATTTAGAAATGAGCGAGAATGGAGTATCGCCAGTTTTGCTCCAAAGCGATAGTTAAATCTTTAATTAGATTTGAACGTGAAATGGTAATTAATTTTACCGATAACACCATAGTATTAGAATGAAGTATCACCAGTTTTGCTCCAAAGCGATAGTTAAATCTTTAATTAGATTTGAACGTGGAATGGTAATTAATTTTACCAACAACACTGAGGTGTTAGATATGGAGTATTACCAGTTTTGCTTCATGGGATGAATAGGTTGGGATTGGGAAATAAAATAAATAATTACTTCGTTGTGGTTCGCCAATCTCGACTAGTTTAGAAAACCATAATTTGGTTTGAAACGACATCCAAAGGAAGATTAAAGGATAAATTCTAAAGAATGTATCTTGGATAAAATTAATGGGAACCTTTCCCTAAGAATATGATTTTGTGAATAAAAGAATATTCTGAATTGGAATGAGGCGTATGTTGTGTTTATGTAACATTTGTTTTAATATACGCGGGTTGTTCGGAAGGCCGGGTTTATACCCATTCTGAATAACCGATTTGACGATATGTCGAAGAATGAAGACGGTGGTTGAAGACCGGAAGTCTTCACATCGTTTGGATAACTTCTGACGATCCTGATTGGGTTGTACACCCAAGAGGATGGAAATAGTTGGTGGTCGTCCAGACCTACTTGGAGATGGATGGATATGCGAGGAAAGTGCCTCCGGTTTCATTCAGACCCAGAACGGACTTGTAAATGGATTGTGTGTCTGGCATTGGATTTTATTCAGTGTTGATTGATTTCTATTAAATAAACATCTGTTTGGCGGTGGAGAATTTATTCTTTTGCTTAACGCCCTTCTCTGAGACGTACGAGTTCAGATGTTGTATATCAATGGACATCAATCGCATGGCATGAATTGCCTGTGTGGCACGCTAAGATGCAATGATCAAGGCTTCTGTTGAAAAGCAAAGTCTTGTGGTTGATGATCAAAGCACGCCTACGTGGCAGCTTTGTGTATAACGTGAATTCGCGAGCCTCACACCTCGGTATGAGTTAAAAAGGGATACGGACCGCTGGGAGAGCACGACGTTTCTTTCTAGCTATGGTGGTGTCAGTGACTTACCAACCCTGACATTTATATACTTTTCACCTTTGTGGTTGTTGGAATGAGGCGCCTCGATTATAGGTCTGTAAGGACCGGGAAACGTGTGTTCAGGAATTGCCAATCCTCTAACGTAAGTGAGGACCGGCCCAGCCGATTCCAGGGTTGCCCAGAGTGCGTAACCCTGAGACATTTGCTAGAGTGTCTCGAACGCGGAGAGGAGCTTGCCCCTTGCCTCGACTCATGACGGAAATCCAATTTCCAATACGTGTATTGCGGTTTTAATTGTAGAACTAGTATGGAGACATGATAGATGGTACCCATGCCGCCTATGATTGATATTTATGATTGAAATTGTTTTGACACTATACACTTATTACTAGTGCGAACCCGTGCTGCGCACACGGAATTCACAATATCTTTTTTTTATGTTTCTTAGGTTTTTAAATTTCAATGATGAATAAGTATGTTTATATATTTTATACTTTTGAAGTAGGTTTCATTTTTTTAAACACTATTGATAAATATTTGCTGAAAAATGTATTCAAGTAATCTCAAAGCATACAACATATAACACATTTTTAATTCACATCAACAAAAGATAATGCTTGCCATTAATTATTCTTAACATGTTAAGAAGTGCATTACTATGTGATGTTTCCCAATGTAAGAAATATATATCCAATATAGGTTTATTCTATAATACATACTCATATATGTAGACATAGTTCGGTTAATAGAAGTTTTCCCTACTTAACCGAAAATAACACTAAGTCGAATTATTGTTAAAATTTTGTTTTAAAAAATACCATCTAAGATTAGATCATGTCCACTTTTCGACATTATCCAATACTAAATGCATTATAAAAATATTATAGTAACTTTAGCACATCATATTTTTTAACATCCATAGGATAATATGACATAAAAAATATGTGTAGAATATGAATATACAATTAAAATTCTAGAACAACTTGATAATAATTATCTTCCGTTAATTTAATTATTCATAAACGAAACAACTAAACCAACATAGCAATTAACGTAATTTAATACATAATTGTATATCATAAAATGGAATACATGTAACATGCATAAAGCTAATTTTTGATGACATTTCATTAAAAAAATAGAATAAGATGAATGGTGTAATGAACAACAATTAACACGTTGAGTTGTTAGAAATAAAGTCAAGGACCTCTAGTATCAGTGGTTAGAAGTTTGCCTTTTAGACGATGGTTGTAGATGTATGGTTTGGGTCCGTTGAGATATCATAATGAGTGCACAACTTAATTAAAGTATCGACCTTATTATAAAAATATATATTAAATTCAGATTATTATCAAAACGAATTTTTTAAGGGAGTTTATTGTGAAGAATAAATTCCATAATTTTTTTAAGTTCAAGAACAACCCATCAAAAATTTATTTTCAACAACAATACATTATAAAACTGATACCATACACACCGTAAAACTGATACTTAAAAATTGATATTTTATTTTGATTCCATACACACTGTAAAACTTATACTTAAAAAATGGTAGACAAATTCTGATACCATGCACACTATAAAACTAAGACGTAAAATCTGATGCTTTGTCCTTCAGTATAAAATTTCAGCAAGGCATCCTCACATTGAAAAAACTATAATTTTGTCCTTGACACTATTTTCCTTTTTTTACGGATGGGTGTACAGTAAACAACAGAAATAGGAGATTATATTTGCACAGTAAGAAGATAATAAATAGAAGTTGGAATGTTATGTAGAAAAATGTCAAAAGTTGTCCAAATAATTTCGTTTTATTATGAAACAAATTTTGTAGTAACTATAACTTATATGGACATTAAGTTCAATATATTTGAGGATAGAAACTTAAAAATTGAACACCGTGTTATTAATGATATTGGGTAACTGTTGCACCTAAGAACAACGTTAAGAAAACCACTGAATATTTGAAAGGTGCAAATAAATATTATAAGTTGGAATTTAGAAGAATTAAGCTTTTAAGGTGAAAATGATAAAGGTGAGAGATAAATACTGGAACCATATTCAATTTATGTATAATAGAAATATTCATGCATAAACCAATCGTAATATTTGGATCAAAAAGTAGAAAAACACTGTATATCTAAATCATACTTCAAGTTTATAAAAACTATAGAAGAACTATACATCAAATACAACTAAAAAATTCTAACTAATAAAATTTGGATCATGAAACATTGCCATTTTGAAGAGAAATCTCACAATTTGAAGGCATAATGTTACAAATTTAACCATGCTAACAACAAATTTGCATTCTAGTCTACACATTATTAGCACTTTTTTTCGCATTTCATGATTTTTGCTACAAAATATGATCAACTTCTGTATCTTGCTTCTATTTGCCTTTAAGCTATGAAACTTTCACAGTCTGTTATAGACCAATTGATTAGGCTTATCCACATTTGACATAAGAATCTTCTTTGAATAATTCTGAAGCATAGAGCAAAATGGAAAGACACAAATTATGAAGGACAAAATGTTCGGAAAAGAGAAAGATACAACTTTAAATTTAGTAGAAAAAAAATTCATGTACTGTACGCATGTGGAATAATCCCAAAAACATGTGAACTTATTGGAACTTTTCTAGGAATATAAATGAGTAACCAATTTTTATCCAACATTATACGACAATTAGCTTTCAAATCTATAATATGTCTAAGTACAAACGTCGTTGGAAATATAAAGCCAATTTACTCATCGCTTGCTACCTAAGCACCACTTAATCTACAATCAACCAATTAGTAGCTTCAAGCAATTATAATTTAAGGGGAAAAAATAACATTGAATTCAAAATTCTAATACCACGTCTATTTCAATACATAAGAGAGTTACAATGAATTAAGAAATTTCTAACATATCATTAGTTAAATGGAAAAAATCATTATAAATAATAAATAGAAATTTTAAATATCCTAATAACAAACAAATCATCATATAGAACTAAAAAATTATGATGCTATTTGACAACTACTTGTATCATTTAAAATTCAAAAGTAATAGATCACAAAATCATAATGGACCTATTCTCAAGGAGGAATGCCCATGATAAATAAAACAAATATTTTTCCAGTTCATAGCAACGTCAAGACATCGTGTACTTATAAAAAAAAATAGAGTGTTGGTTTTTTTGCAAATATAATTTATTAGTTAGCTTACAAACAAACAAATAGCAAAATAGTATTTTACGTGCATTAAGATGCGTATGCATATGATTTTAAATACCATATGCATATTCATTTAGTTTGATGTAGAACAAAATGATAATTTCTAAAATTAGACGTTAATAAATGCTTGAAAACAAAGTTATAACCCATGATAGGAATAAAGAAGGATGACATTTATCTATTTAAGATATAAAATGAATTAGCATAAACTGAAATAAGACTGTTGAAGATACAAAAAGGATAAAAAATAGAACATAATTGACGGAAATACATACCTAAAATTAAGCAAGAAATCGACATATATTCAACCTATATTTATTTTCTCATATAATAAAGTAGATTTGAAGAAAGGTATTAAAAAATTATCTTATAATATTGAAAACAGTAATTGAGAATGGAATTTTATAAATGAAAATGAAATAAATAAACAATTTAATAGATTGCAAGTTAAATTTAGCTTAAGGTGAAATCTAAAACATTGATTATAAGAGAACATGAACATGGGAAATTTAAGTCGAGCATTTTTGAAGATAGAAAATTTAAGAATGGAAGTAGTCATTATTAATAATATTGAGCAATATTTGCACGTAAGGACAATGCTAAGGTAACTATTGAATATATGTTTGAAAGAGGTAAATGAAAATTATAAGTTTAAAATTAGGATAATTCAGTTTTTAAGGTGAAAATGCCTAAAAATAGTTCGTAAAGATAATCTTTCTTAAGGCATAAACCATTGGAACCACATACTGATCATCACAAATCGTGAATGTCGTTAGTTGTACATAAAACAAAATGAAAAATTATAAACTTAGAATAGGAATGAAGAAGGACGACATATCTTTATTTTAAAGTAGATAGTGAATTAATTAAGATAGAAATATATATTTTTTGGTAAAAACAAAAAGCACAATGTAATATTTAAACCCATACCTAAATTGAGTTGAATATTACATACCTAAAATCAAGTAGGGCATCGACAAATATTCAACCCATATTCAATTTTTAATATAATGAAGTAGATTTGAGGAAAGACATTGAAAATTAATACTGTAGTATTGACTGAAAATGCGATTAGGTAAATGAAATGAAATATATATATATATATATAAAACAAAATGCAAGATAATTTTTTCTCAAAAAAAGATTGGAAATGTGAAAATAAGAAAACAAAAGTGGATGACATTAAGTTAGACAGAGAGAAAATTAAAGAAAGAAATGATCGTTATTAATAATATTGGGTAACTTTTGCATTTAGAGAAAGTAAAGGAAACCATTAAATCCATGTTTGAAAATGGTAAATGAAAACTATATGTTAAAAATTAAGAGACTTTAGTTTTAAGGTGAAAACAAATGAGATGAGATGAGAGATAATTACGGAGGCCATATTCAATTTTATATATAATACATTTTGAAAATTCTAATTGAAAATAAATCGTAACATAAAACCAAAAATTATTTTTGTACAACATTGTCACATAAATTCTCATCAAAATCAATCGTTATTTTTGTGTACTTGGATAATTGGAACACAATAAACACAAATTGAGCATTATAATTTCAAACAGAATTCCAAAGGGAACGATGAAACTGATGCTTTAAAATAGCTTATAAAATAGATGTGATTAAGTCAACCGTTGAAGCGATCAATAGATAAACAACCATTATAAAATTTTCAAAGTCAATGAAATCATTAATTATATTTAGAGCAACCTACATACTGAAAATCTATAAATTTAAAAAAATAGTGAATACCTAGAAACAAAGACGATGTCCAAAAACAGGAATGAAGAAGAATGACATCTGCCTATTTAAAGTAGAAAGTCGATTAAATCACGATCGAGACATGAATATTGGTGATGAACCAAAAAGAATAATACAATGAAGCATACCAAAAGGAAGAGCATACCTGAAGTTAGGCAAAAAATTAAGCAGATTAATATGAATAATATAAATTTTACTGAAGAAACAAAAAGTATAAAGCAATAGAACTTAATCAAAGGAAGAAATACCTAAACTTGAGTTGGAAATCGATAACCAATCAGCCAATATTTGATTTCTTGTATAGTGAACTATATTTGAGAGGAGGACTTAACATTTGACATTGGAAAATAGTAACTGGAAAATAAATTTAGTAAATGAGAATAAAAGCAAGCAATAATGCCAACATGTAAGAAATGAAAATAGAAGAGTGAGAATGAAAAGGCCACATTTAGGGATAGAATATAAAGAAAAGAAACGGTATCATTAATGATTTTGGATAATTTTTGCAAATAAGGACAATGTGAAAACCATTGAATAAATGTTTAAAGTGGGTAAGTGAAAAGTTTGAGCTAGAAATAAAGAGAATTCTTGCATTTAAGAAGAAAAGTTAGAAATAAATATCAGAACTATAGTCAATATTTTTTATATTATTATAATACGTATCTTGCCATGAAAAAGCCGAAATTGGAAGAAAATAAAATCTAAAATCCAAATTATTGGCAGAGACAACAATAACTAAAGAGAAAAAAATAAGATGAATTTAATTGTATTTTAAAGATCCGTTATCATATTACATTGAAAATTTACCTATTACTTCAATATTTTTTTTCATGAAATTGAAAATTATAAAAATATTAAAGTAGAAAGATAAATAAAACCAAGTGATAATATTTGAGTATTAATTGTTAAAAGGAGTAGTGCTGGAAGGAAAAAAAATGAGGAGCCAAAATATGAACACAAAGTTTGCAGATTTGAAAGAATTAAAATTAATTCTAGTGAATTTTACGCATATAATAACATTAATAATGAGAATGGTAAAGAAGCATTCAATTCATAATAATTTTAGCAAGTATGCGAAAAGAATATATGGATTGTAAGGTTTTAACTTGAATCGGGGAATCTCAAATTGTTAATGTCTGAAAGTGGCTGGAAGAAACAGTATTGTAGAAAACCAAGAGTTGCATATGTTTTAAAGTCACTTAAAGAAGGATTCAATTGATAATAATAATTTTAGCAAGTATGTGATTTTTTTTAGAGATGGTACGTTTTTAACGTTAATAAGGGAATTCTCAAATTGTTAATGTCCAAAAGTGGGTGGAAGAAACAGTACTGTAGAAAACCAAGAGTTGCATATGTTTTAAACTCACTTTTCCACTATTTATTAATTTCTTCGGACACAGGTTAGCGTATTGAATTTTGACATAAATAGTAGAATAGATACATGCGATAAACAACAATTTGAATTTGTAGACGTTAAAAAAATAGAAGTCAATACTTTTGAATGTTAATAGCTTAATTTATATTTGAATGGAGCAAGGAGGAAAACAATGAAGAAATCATGCTTAGATATGAAAGAATTACAATCAATAATGTTGAAATTTATTTATATATAATAAAATTAATAATAAGAATGATAAAGAAGTATTCAATTGGCAATAATTTTAGCAAGTATGTCAAAAACAATTGGGATTATAAGTTTAACATTAATGGGGGAAGTTTCAAATTGTGAATGTCTAACAATGGAAGGAAGGAACGTTACTGTAGAAAACCAAGAGACGCATATGTTTAAACTCATTTTCCAGCATTGATTAATTTTTTTGGACACATGTCAACGTGTTGATTTTTTGGCAGAAATGGAACTGAAAGGTCATTGGAGGAAGATTGTGCTTTCATATAATATAATAGATAGTATCAAATGATTTGTTTTAAACGTACCAAGCATGTTTGGCTATTATAAGGGAAAACCCTATCCTCCGGCTTGCGTTGCATTGTGTGATGGGACCTGGGTCTTATAATAGCTTCATTTTTTGAAAAAGCATTGCGTTGTTTGTTCTATGCACTGGTATTCTTGGGAGGAAACCCGTTCCGTGCTATACGGCGTGGTCCCTTGAATTACTCTCTTTTAAAGTAAAGCTTTAAATAACTGATTTAGTTCTCACACTAGTCACATGACTGACCTGGAGTTTATTGTTTTAACCTAAACTCTGGGTGCCCTTATTTTCGACACGGGCAGCTAGTAGTTTTGGTTTTGCAGATTTATATTCACAGGATCCTGGTTTACAGCTGGAATGATATCCGGAAAGCTCTGTATCCGTATATCACCTTCAGTTGTGCTTTGTATTATTTTCCGCTGCTATGTAATTTATTGTAATCTCTGATATTTATCGAATGTAATTTATTCAATTATACTCTGTATATTCTTGTAACTGATGGAATTGTTGTAATAACAATGAAATGTTCTTCCGTCTGCGTTCTATTTTGTCTTGTACTCAACGCTATCCGCGCTTTCCTTCACGGGGAAGTTCGGGTCGTGTCATATATCAACCTTTGTTGAAAAGATAGTAGGTACGGTAGGAAAATTTAAAAAGATAAGCATGTTTTCCTAATTGACAAAGAAATGTAAAACCTACAAACATGATTTTTGATATACCATCAACTTATTTTGAAAAATAGAAATTTTAGAAAATATACTTCCGTAGAATAGCGTGTCAGACCAAGAATATTTAGAAACCCATCAAAATGAATTTTTGACATACTACAAAAATTATTTCAAAGAGGACATTTTGTAAGAACTATTAACCTTTTGTATATGGACTAGAATTACATGATAATTCCAACTGAAAATAAAAGTTGGAGATTAAATGTTCATTAGTTCTTCAACTAGACAAATAAAAAATGTGAGTTTTAGAAAAGACAAAAGATGAAAAGGTTAATTGTAAATATTTGCAAATAAGAGCTTTAATGGAAAGGAAATTAAAGCAACAAGCACTAAACAATTCAAATGGTAAATTTGAAATTTTCATGGTCTTGGTGTAATGAGCTTTTAAAGTTTAGATTTGACGATATTCTTTTCTAGATGGTGATAGTAAATTGGCATTTAAAAAGAAGAAGAAGAAGAGAAAGAAGACAAGACATTTAAGCTTATAAAAATAAACATTATTGACGTACTAAATTAGAAGAGAGAAGATAGTTAATTTATTTACTAAAAATTGGGTAGAGTTGAAATGACAAAATCATCGTAAAATGAGAAGCAATCGAGAAGATAAGAGTGCTAAGGGGTAATATAAAGGATGGAAGAGTATTCCAAGGAAGTTATTTAGTAATTTGGAATGTATCTATGACCATTAAATCTAATTCTTGAAAGACCCCTCGTTGTGCAAATAAAAAGTAATGAATGGTTATGTTCATTAAGAAATTTCAAAATTCATATATGTAAATGAGAGTTTTTGTGCTAACAATGAACGAAGTGTAATGTTTCAAAATATAGTTGAAAAGAAGAAGAGGTAAACTGAAAATATGGATATGAATAGGCGAATTAATTGCTAATTAATTCAATGCTAGAAGATTTAGGTCTCATTTGCAAATAGAGATAAACATTCCTTTCAAAACAAATTTCATTTTGAAAGTCATTAAAGACGAAACGTTTAGTATGCGAATAAAAGATGAGTGTTTGAATATGAAAAGATATTTTATTCTTAAATAAAGGAATTTTGGGCATGTAGTAAATGTTTGTGAAACATTGAAATTGAAATATTCATTTGGAACATTTTACTAAATATAAAGAGATCATTTAGCTTTATTGGGTAATGTTTTAAAGGTGTTTTGGAATCTGATAGTGAATGTCAATTGAACATTTCTAGGAAACTTAATGTCACCTAATTAAGTTTTGGCATTCAATTAAGGTTTTGTTTTTAAATAAGAAGTAGCTTTTGTTTTCATACAAGACCTCAAACGTTTATCATTCTTGTAAGATATTTATGACAGGCATGCAACATAAGAATATATATAAGAATTAAAAAGGACATCAAGTTTCTTATTGCAACATTTTTTAAAAACTTTGGGAAAAAAATGTGCCTTATTAAAACTAGGCGTGCATTCATCTTTTGTTCGGTTAGCAATAGAACGGGGAAAGTTATTCTAGTTATAAAAACTAGAGATTTATGAATGTGTAGGCAATGTTTTCAAGACATTACAAAAGCTTAGAAAGAGACATTTATTAGACGTTGATTTGTAAGAAATAATAGAACTATATTTTAAAGTGGAAATTCAATCTTTTTATGATTCTGCATTTAAAAAGGGCATTTAATGCAAAAAAAATGAAACCTTAATAAATTGTTGTCACAATGAGGTATAGATATATATATATATGCATGTAAATGATAATAACATTACAAATGAATTTACTTAATGTAACTAAGATTGATGCTGTTACAAAAGTAATAGATTTAGTAGTAGTAAATTTAGGATTAGGATAGAATACCTTATACAACTAAATTTGAGAATTTTAATGTTAGTCCCAAAAAGGATTATATTTGAAGAGTTGGTAAATTTTATAGATTTCTAGAAATAAGATTTGGTTGTAAACTATATTGCCCATGATAGTTAGTCAGAAATTAATACATTAATAACTGCATCTAACGGTTAGTAATATATACAAATATAAAGATATAGGTATAATATAAGCAACTTAATTCGCTATTTCGGGGAATAGAATTCATTTCTATTAATTGGAAATTTAATGGGCAATGAATTTGTAGTTAATAAGATTAAAAAGGAAATTTTAGGGACTGATTTAAAAACACAAATTGGTTTGGAGTAAGTGGATATATTTCAAGCCTGAAGGATCTTGAGGGAATTAAATAAGTATTCAGGGAATAGTCTAGTGGCATATATATACATATTTGAATGGACCACATTTATAAAGAGGACAAAAATGGAAGAATTAAAGGAATGAATTGGCATCTCATAGATTCAAATGAAATATTAAGGCCTCGGTACTATTCTGACCATTTAATTGTAAGAGACAAACTTCCAACAAAAAAATTAGGCTGTGATCGTTAGTGGTTCCCTCATACTGATTGGATAAGGGTATAAACGTGGTATAAGTAATAAATCCTTGTTATGCATGAGATATTGGAATTTAAAACCCTTGTTAAATTCTTAAGACAAATGCGTAAGTAGAGGAAGAACTTCATGGGGACATTCAAACTAGCGACTTACTATACATGGAATTTGAAAGTTAATAATGTAAATAGATTTATAGCCTACACAGAGGAAGTGTATTATTGGTCTTATGGGTTTTGGAAATGTAGCCTCATGGAATGCCACCCTCAAGAATAAGGACATAAAATATGAGATATTGGAATTACATTAATCTTTTTAGTTTAAATATGATTGTGTTTTGGTTTGTTTAAAGGTATTTGTTTAATTTTTATAAATCTCTACCTTTTGTCATTATTCAAAAAAAGGCACTATATTTAAAATTATGAGGAATATGCTCAAAATGAAAAGGACATGATGCGTAATTTTTCATGTTTGCACGCAAATTTCACTATCCATTCAAAATAAAATAATACCCATTCCTCGTAATTTTAAATATATCAATATTATTTTTAGGCAAATTTATGAAAATTTTAACAAAAGACCTTACTGGAATTTAATTTCCAATAAATTGGAGCATAGGAAAATATTCTAGTCATATTATAGATTAGACATTAATTGGTTAGATCAAGAAATTTGATTTAAAAAATTCTTTTTGAGTCAAACTTCACTTGAAGACTGGAGAACAAAATGTAGATAGCCAAAAGCTTTGGAGATAAGTAGGATTTGCAGAATTATCCTTTTATATAATAGGAATGATAGTAATATTTATAGGATAGTGTAATTATCTTTTTGCCAATTAGTGGGCACTCTTGAAGAACTTTAAGGAGGGCACCTAAATTACCAAAGTGTTGATGGAATAACCATTGGCAAATTTCTACTCAAACCAAATTTGTGGTCAAACTTTAGGAAAAGTTTAATTTGATTAGACAAACTGTGGAGGATAATGAGTTGATATTATATTTAGGTTTTTCTAAGTTAAGGAGATATATGATATTATGAGTAGGAACCCATAAAAGTTTTATGCTTAATAAGATACCTCCACGGTACAATGAATTTTTGGTTGGGCTTGATCAAGAAATGGGGATAAAGACGGAACCTCGAAAATCTTACGTCACCATAGATATTTTGGAGCACGAGATTTCGAAACTCCGCATTTTTTCCAGACTGATTGGTTTGGGTACAGTAAAGAGAAAATTTGAGAGAAGGCGTGAAAATTAAAAAAAAAATGTAGCCTCCCACGAAAATTTAGGATTTTTGGTTGCGTTATGGTTGCTAGATTGGATTATAGGAGACGGATGCAACACAATTGAACAACGCACTCATATAGAGGTATATGCATGTTAGGGTGTTTTGCATATATATTGCATCACTTATTACACATACATGTTAGGATTGAGCTCATTTTAGTAAGTCTGTAATTCATAATCACTATGAGTTATATGCTTAAGGATGAATTTAAAATGACATGGGTGTACAACATGGATGTTTACAACGAGTTGTGTTTTTCGCCCCTTCAAACAAATTTCGGGACGAAATCTATTTTAAGGGGGGTGGGGAGAATGCAACACCCCGTAAAATATACCTAAAAATATAAATGTTAATACTTAATGGGCATAAGAAATTAAATAATAAAATATAAATAGGTTATAAGGTAAAATTTTGCAGCATTAAGAATTTGGCAATGAAAATCTTTTATTTGGATTCGTGGCGAAATCCTGAAACGTTTTCATATATAATATGTTGAAAACTGTACTCGCATGAAGAAATTACAATCAAATGAAAGCAGATCACACACACACACACATATATATGGTTTAATTAATAATATGTATATCTAAGTGACAAATAATTTAGATAAGAATAATATTCTCTTAGGTAAATTTGAATTTCAAATAAATATATAAAGAAAAGGGAGGCACAGAACATGTCGCATAAGGAAAATGATTTGTAATAAAAGGCAAGCAATTAATTAATTAATTAACAACATGCGCCACCAGACTTATTGGGCATTTTTCCTATAAGCGATCGATCGCCCATCATAGAGGGTGTCGACCGCCTCGTGCTTCAAATGCCCAATAAGGCTAGTTTGGGTTAGGTTTTTGGGTTAATTTATAAGAATGAACAACTAGGATTAGATCTTAATAATCCTACGGTTCTTGTTTACACAAACACCTATAAATAACCCTCTAGACTCTATACCTAAACCCAACCACTCTCTCTATATGTGTCTCCACTCCGCTGCCAGTGGTTCCAGGAGTAGGTTTTCTTCTTCTCTTACAAATCTATCCTTTTTTTTCAATCTTCTTTTTCTTATATGATTAGAATATAGATCTGGAACCACATAATTTATGTATGTAAGAATTTTAATTATTTGATTCTTATATATATTGATCTCTAGGGATTGGACTTTGCATCAAGGCACAACAATGTCAGATCTACGACCTTTCCAATCACTGTGAGTGGAGTTAGTATTTTCTTAGGCACATTCTACATTTGTAGATTATTATATGGATTAGTATGCCTAAGAAGATTTGGTATGACGATAATATCAGACTATAAAACCCCCAAATCTTCCGTTTTTATGTATTTTGCAAGAATTGTCAATTTGTATTGGGTTTGTGGATCTTGTTTTAGTAGTGGATGAAGAACAATTGGGTTATGTACTTTTATTTTATTTGATTTATCCCTTTTCTAAGTCTTTGATTGTAATGTAAAAAGGATTAGATTTCATTAGATTTGTTATTTGAATAGGTATGGGTTTCTATTCTAATTAGATAATTCGAACGTATTCAGATTTGAAGCCAATCAAATATGAACGTCTTTATGTACAACATAAGAAGGGGTAAATTAGATAAATAAAGGTTTATGCATGTGTGTGTATATTTACATATATATATATATGTATGTGTGTGTATGTATATGTATATATATATATATATATATATATGGATATGTATGATTTAAGAAATTTACACCCTGTTCTTGATTTATCGCTAGAATTATCCTTACAAGTCTAGGATGCAAGTTTTAATTATATTTTGTATTTTTCCATTACTTCTATATGTAATTATGCAATTATGCCATGAATGTAGCGGTTTAAAGTGGAAATTAACTTATATGCCTTAAACATAGACCAAGTTGGCAATTTTACCTTGTTAAAACATTCCCTCGCTCATGCAAAATTTAGCATTATTTATACGTACTAGATATTTTACTTATATAGCGTAATTAACGAAATTAGCGTAATAATGACGTGGTAAAGTGATTAGGATGAGAATTGGCTTTGAAATGTCCCCATATATTAATTGTTTGTGTGTGAGTATAGAATGGCTTATATAAATATTCAATAATGACACATAGACACGAGATTAGTCATCATTTGTGGTAGAAGTCTGCTCGGAACCGATCGGTTAATCCAGCAACCACAAGTGGGTCCAACTAATGTGAGAGGTCTGGGTGCCATGGGACATTCAAGATTAGTATACTATGACACGAGGTTAAACCCACTTGTAGTAGAAGTCTGCCCGAAACTGCCCGACATATCTAGCATCTATCAATTTAATGTGATAGGTCTAGTGTATGGTGTGTGTATATATATGTATATAAAAACCTATTGTGTGTGTGGAATAGACAGGATTACGATGCCTTGGAAAGGTCTTAAGTGGTCGACTCTTTTTTTTTCTAGTTTGGGTCTTCAGTGGTTAGGACTAGGATCCTCTCCGAAGGTTTATTCCTTGGATAGGTACCAAAGCCATGGGACTCACCCTTATTAGATTCGAAGTAAGTTTATGGGTCCTCTTTCTCTGAAAGTGGTTAGCCATAACGGTAATTAAGTAGGGTAGTTCATGGGGGATGTCTACTCCATCTAGAAGCTTGTAAGGGCTAATCTAGGGATAGGATTGGTTCATATACGATATGTGGTCAAAGCATGCTCACCAACTGTCTAAGGGAAGTCTGAAGCGACATAGGTATTTTACCGTAATATCAGTTAAGTAGTAACATTCGAAATACTACTTCTCATATTACTTTTGATAATATAGACTTAAGAACGTGGACATATTAGGATGAGGTCTTAAGGGGATAGGGTCCACCTCAGGGTTATAAGAGATAACAAGAATCCACCTTTAATAGGGAAATAAGTGACCGAAGATGCCCACCTCATTGGGTCTTTACCCTAAATGCATTAGTGGAGGTGTTAAGCGATTGATTTGGATATCCACACCATTGGTTAGATATTTTGTATGCATGTGAATGTTTGTTTGTTGCGTAGACATACCTTGATATATATATATATAACCTACCAAATCTTAGGTATGGTCTTTAAGTAAATAATATATTTCAGTCACACAAGACTTTATGTTCTGACTCCTCTCCTTAACATCCAATTGGTTAGTAGGTGAGGTAGATTCGATGGACCAAATGATGATGGAGCCTAATGATGGAAAAACCATAACTATTAGGCATTATGGCAGTATTATTATATTGGGATAATTAATTCTGACGTACCAATTATTGCATGAGACTCGTTGTTTATGATGGTTTTAAATTAAAGGTACATTTATTTTGAGTTATTATATTTTATCCTTTCCGCTATCTGAGATTTTAATTTCGTATTAGTATGGTATGTTATATCTGTTATAGCATTTCCTTATACGAACCAACGCTCCGTTTAGGATGGCTCTAAGCTTCGATTCACCTTTTTGGGTTGAAATCTCGGCCCATTTTGGATGGGCTGTTACAGTCAGCTTTCGTTTAAAGATGCACAACTCCATAATAGGCTATAGAAGATCTTATGAATCATTTATGGAACCACAAGACGATAATTAGTTATCTTAATGCCTTTATTTTGACGTATGCTTGTCCGAACTTGTGTTTTATTTTATATTTGTACAAAATTACGTAGTAATGATGATTTAGTTCTTTATTTAAACATAAGCATTCTATTGTATCTTTACATGTTATTAACCATCTATTATTAACATCTTAAGCTATCCGATTTTGGGAAAGGTAAGAAAATAAATAAAACACCCATTCCAGTCTAAGTGAATAATGCCTTTGTATTGACCGTTTTATAGAAGTTGTATGAAAATATGAACGATTTATATTCTTTGGACTAAAATATGATTGTTGTATGGCCATTAGGATCGTAAAAACAACCATATTTTAAGTGTTTTAGGGTGAGGAGGGGTAGCGCCGAATTTATCGGCGCTCTACGTATACCGTTGATTAATTCGGCGCGCTTCATAGAGCGCCGATAAATTCGATGTCTGGGGCCAATTCCGAATTAAGGATTGGCCCTTGAATATTACCCATAATATTACATGTCTCAACCTTTATTGGGGTCCAAATTTGGCTCAATTCAGAATTAAGAGGAGGAATAGAGCAACTATTGGAGTTGCTCTTAATGCCACACAATAATGGATAAGGGGTAGTAATTAAAAAGGGATGCCCCCTTTTGAGAAATTGCTAAGGGGTATTAGGTTTATTTTATAATGTTCCCTTTATACCCCTAAATCATAAATACAAATTTTAATTAGACCAAAACCCTTCGTTTCTTAAAACACAACTGAAACATCAATCAAAGCAACTCCCAAATTCCCAATATCAAAATTTCTGACTCGAAGTCGAATGCACTCGTTCGCCAAGGTGAGAATGAAGGTGATGGCCAGCAAATGAGGGAAGAATCCACACCCCATGATGAAATGATGAAGAGTAAGCTATTGTAGGGTCTTCGGGTTAAAATTCGTGCTCCTCTTATTTTGTTCATATAGAAGGTGTTCAAAACGATTTGAATTAGGGTTCGAAGAATTGGGTACGAATTGAGGTGATAGTTTTTAGGGTCTGTACTCTTGCATTGGAAAAGTTGGTATAGTTGGATATTATGTTTTTGAATTACGGTGGTGGTGTGTCGAAATTTGTTTAGTAACTCGGTGGATGGTCGCTGTGTTGTACTTATAGGAGAAATTGAATGTTTCGTAAAATGGTTCAACATCATCGAATCAGCTTTCAGTGACACTTCACCATATTTAATGTAGAAAGGTTGGTTGTGGTTTGACATACTTTACAGTATTCAGTGACGGTTTGCCCAAAAAATTAAATTATTCGGTTTATACTTGCCAGTTACCAGAATTCAGTGATGTTGTGCCTTTTATATTTCTTATTTTCCGTAAGATGCAGCCGAATTTTTATTTTTATTTCAATGTTTCCTTGCCGAATATTTGTAACATTGGCAATCTGCCCTTTTTAACATGTTGGGTATGCATAAGTCAAAATAATATGTTTGAATGACCTAACTATGTGTGCACGAACTGGTATGCTGATTACATCAATCAGCATGGTCCATTTAGAGTAGCAAGCAGTGGGTATAACCAACATTTTTATGTTATTTTTCTGAAGGTACTATTCGTTTTCATGCAAATGTCGATTCTTAGTGCAACGATACAGAACTTTGGTTGGGTTTTAAATATTCAATTAATTTAAATTATTTAAATAAAGTGAATAATTAGATTTCAAATATATGTATTATTTGCGATATTTGAACTGTGAGTTTAATGGTTAATATTTGAATATTATTAGTTTAGCATTAGAATATTTGATACCTGTCCTAATGAGTTCGTATAATACACACATACATACTAACAATAATGCATACACAATGCGTGAAATCCATTATTAGAGCTATTTGATAGGCGCTTATGTATACTATATATAAAATTTTAATGGCAAATATGTTATTACATGAAATAATGTCGGGTTTATGATGTCATATATGTTATTACATGAAATAATGGATTTATGATGTCTTATTTGCAGGAAAACATCGATGACAAGGTCTTCTTGTCAACCAATGACAACTTCGATTCATAGAAGGCTTCAAACTGAAAGATAAAAGGAAATAATGAAAAAAACAAGAAGAGATATACACAGGTTGAAGCTGAGCAAAGTAATGACGACGAAAAAGAAAACAAAGGGGAAGATAGTAATGAGGATGAAGATGGGAATGAGATCGAACAAAGTCAGGATGAAGAACAATAAGGTAGCGAAGGAGAATAAAATAACAAAGTAGAAGACACAAATGATAAGGAAGACAGTAACAGGGAGGAAGAAGCGAATGTCAGGGAAGAAAGTCACCAAGAAGAAGAAGATGAAGACGTTGAAGAAGAAGACGATACGATGGTAGATCAACATATCATAGTCGAACAAGAGGAACAAGTGGTAGTGGGAAATAAACAATTGAGGATGAAACAGAAAGAGCAACCTACCTAAAGCCAGGAAGAAGAAGTGCTGCCATCCCTCCTCTTTGCTTACAAAGAGCATATAAGGCACAAAATTTGGAATTCCAATGTGAGTCTTTTTATAATGTCTTAAGGTATTCTAATACCATATTTAGCAGGTGTTCATTTGACTGGTTTTATATTTTGTTAGGCACCTGAGGGGGAAGTTAGAATTGTTAAAGTTCATAGCCACGCAGTTTGTGAAAAATGTAGTTATAGGCTCGGTCTTTATTAACTCATATTACATGCTCACGAAAATCCAATCAAAATCCTTACTAATGCTTTGATTTTATCCTAAAAAATACATTTCATATCCCATTTGGTGAAATGATGATAAATATCAATGAAGTTTTTCACATTACCGGTCTGCCAACTAAAGGCCGAGCTGTTACAAGACCCCTTGGTGGATCAAGTTGCATTACTTATGGCAATCTGTATGAGTTACTAGACAAACATCTTGGGATATATAAGCCAACAACAATTTTGGTAATAGGTGGGGAAAAAAGATAAGATTAAAATGGTTATGAAGTCAATACTTAGGTTCGAAAGAGTCATATAGTGAAGATCGGAAAAACTATTGTGCAACTACGTATCTGTTGTACATCATTGGTTGTATAGTTTGTGGGGATAAGTCTGGTAATAAAGTTAGAGTGCATTTTCTACAATGCCTCAACGATCTCAAACAGGTGCACACATACTCATGGGCCACTGCATGTCTAAGCTGGTTGCTCCATATTTTAGATCACATAGCTAGAAAAGAAGTGCAACAATTCTTTTGGTGTATGACCTTGTCGTAGGTAAGAATACACCTTTTATTCTTTCTTTTCTTATTTACATAGATTACAACTACTTTTATTCTACACAGGTATGGAATTTTGAACACTTCCATGTTTTAAGGCGTCATAAAAACTTTGTTGGAGCAAAGGACAGATGTGTGAGAGCAGCCTTTTACTTTGCAATGGAACTAGGCTCGAATTTGATAATAGAATTAGTCAGCTTAAGAAAGAGAATAGATGATTGCCAGGGATGCGATATTGCTTAGCGCGCTTACAAAAGGCAAATGAAATGTGTACAAGTTTTAACAGTATGCTCTGTACAACGGTCCCATTGTATGCTTTGAAACCTTGAGTTGTACTTTCCACAAAGAATTCTACGACATATGTCCAGCCCATTCCTGCTACTTCTTTCACTTTGGATAGGAAAAAGCTAAAGTCGTCAACTAGATCATTTAAAGCCATTTATCACAACGTCGAGGATTTGAGTTGGTCAGAGTAGAGGAATCATCTATTAAATGCTAGTTTAACTTCTCAAGAAGTTGAAACTCCTTTAAATTGTGCTGAAACTTATATGCAATGGTATCCTGCGCTTCTCATCCTATTGTGACAAATCCTAAAAAGAGAACAACCACACCAGACAATGATAAGGATACAAAAGCATTGCTTGTACGCATCATAAGTGTGTAACAACTTATTTGTTTATATATATATATATATATGTGTGTGTGTGTGTGTGTGTGTGTATGTATGCACATGCATATATCCATTATGCTTTTCTTTATTCAGAAAAAGGAGATTACGACACATTTTTTATTAGATCCTCTGCTCCTAATGTTTCAAGGGAACAACTTTTGCAGAAGGTTGAGCAAATTGAAGAACTTAACCCAATGGATATGTACGGAGAGACTGAACCAGAAGAAGTTGCTGAAAGGAAGAAGAAAGGAGAGAAACAACACAACGTGGAGGGCGCAACAGGGGAAAGAAGATAGGCGTTGCTCGCAAGTAATTTTAAGTTATCTAGTACGTTCTGACAAGGGTAATTTTGTTGTTAATTTGGGTACCATAGAGGGATGTCATATTTTGTACACGAACAAGTATGAGTTTATGCATGTTGATGTGGGTTGTAATTTGGTACTATTATTATTTTTGGATCAATGTAGGATATATGTTAATGTGGAGTGTAATTTGCTATTGATTGTTTTTGTGGATCGACGTGGGATGTAAATTAATTAAGCTAAATGGAAACTCATATTTATTTATATTGTTTTGTTGAAGTAATGAGTTTAAATTTTGTTTTAAGTTTACCTTGTGTTATCATGTTAGCTTTCTCGAAGTTATAATATTTACAACCAATCAAGTATTTCTTTGTGATATGTCTCAAAGTTCAGTTGGGGTATATTGAAGTAAGGAATGAGTATGTCACACCATCAACGTATTAACTAATTCAATGGCCATGTGCCATATTTAATTTAGATACTTGACATCCGTGTGCTGCATACTTTGGGGAAACAAACATGACCTGTAAAACCAAACAGATGGTGATAACTGGCTGTTTAAATTCATTATACATGGAGAAGTCAAATCATAGCTAATTATGGTGGCATAAAGGTGATATCTAATACGATGAGATTATGCCGCATATTAAAATAATATTTGGTGATATTAGGATGCTTACTTTTGGGAAACAAACATGACCAGGTAATATCAGACAAACGATCGGTTGTGGCCGTATAACATGAATACAAACGGTGACATCCCATCGTATTTAATTACGGTGGCATGAAGGACACACTTAATTCAATGACTAGGGCCATATCTAGTCATCTTAAATGGCGCTGGTCTGCCGCAAACTTTCGAGAAACAAACATGACCTGGTAAAATCAATCAGACGGTAAAACTTTGTCGTTTAAGTCGTAATTTACGTTGGAAAATCATCAGATTTACTTATGGTAGAAAAATGAAATGTCCAACCAATTCTTCGACGGTATGATGCCGTATTTTTTCAAGAATGACGCTGTATTCTCATAATAAAGTTTCGGAAAAGCATATAACCAGTTGCTTTTTTACAAACGATGGGGTTTGGCCTATTATTACTTACTTTTTGGTCGTCGTATTTTAAAGTTTTAAGAAAAAAATCTAAACATTTAATCTTTGATAAAACATTCGAAATTTTCATCCTCCATCTTCATATTGCATTCTGTTGGGTCTCCTTCTTGACATTTGATACAACATTCGAAATTAAAAAAAAGATTAACATTTTGGAGATATAGCCTCATGTGAAAGAATAAACAAAAACATTATAAAAATAGCCTTATGTGAATTTCAATCATAAAGAATAAACAGAAACATTACCTGCCCAATCAATATAAATTTCAATCATAAAGAAGAAACAAAAACAACCTCATGTGAAAGACATTACTTGCTTAGTCAACAATAAATTTTGAATAACAAAACATTACAACATTATTGACCACCAAAACATTATAAATTCCTAATACTTGTCTTAAACCGCATATCATTGTCATACTTATTTGTATATAAGTACTAACTTATGTCTACTGTCTTACTCATGTCTTCATCTTCAACATCGTCCATGAAATCCATGTATCTTTGGATTCTTTCAACATACGCTTTAAGCCAATCATGTGCATTGATATTATAGAGTCACTGAAAATATGTAAATTGTGGCATTGGGGGAAAAGGCGAGTTTGGAGTAAGTGTAAGACCAACATAATGTGAGTTATCTACTTGTCTCATAACCACCATCCTGTTTTCGTTCAGTAAGTTCACACAAACTGTGGTGGAAACAAACATACAACTCATACGTTTTCTTATCAACACTACCATTGTGCTAAACCTTTCGACTATTATAAAACCTGACTTTGGCATTTGCATCCACTATAGCATCCGTATCCTCTTCTTCATTTCCTCGTATTAGCATTCATCCCACATATTTTTGTATATCTGCGTGTGTAGAAGTAAATTATCAACTCTAGACTCATAAACAAACTTACACGGATTTTTTGGTCGTCGGTTTTGAAGATTTAACTGGTTAGCAACAACCCAATACCCACAATCACCATCATGTGGCATGTCATCTATACAAACTATGTAGGGTCTAATATGTTTGGGTATTTATAATAAATAATCATCATCAACTTTTTCTAGGTGAGGCCTTCGTTTTTGCGCCAAGCTTCTTTAAATAACGAGCAACCAGAGTGAGATTTGAGCTACAGGATAGTGATGCTTCCATATGTTCAAAATAAGAATGATCTCGCTTAGTGAACTTATTTTTTTTTGGATGGTCTACCTTTTGTAATAGTATCCACGGGAGTCTAAAGCATTGACTGATTGAGGGAATGCTATAGGTTTTAATTGTTGTTGCATAACAAGTCTAACACTATCTGGAGATTCTTCATACCTATCTTTTAATGCTTTGATTTTAGGCAAGTCATAAAAATCAAGAGAGGAACGATGCACTATAGGTGAAGTGCACGATAATTGCTTCCAGTAAGAGTCAATAACGCTTAGAGGTTTGATATCACATGTGAGTCTAAAGTCTACAAGCATCCACGCATACGGTAATCCGTTTACTTTCCATAAAACACAACCACAATTGTCGACGGTCAAACCGACATTTGAAACAATTCATAGTTCCATTAGTAATAAATTTATTGCTTTATGAGATAAGAATCCCAATAATTCTTTAAACGTAGGTTCAATTCGAAACTGATGCGTTACCCTGGACATAATTGTTTTGAAAGCATGTTCGATTGCAACTAATTCATTCTCAGTATTAAGATGTGCACTAGTCCAACATTACAAAAAACAACCTATAGCCGAATCAAAATACAATTTAAGATGATTGTGTGCACTTTCAACCAAGCTGGTGGAAACATTATCATAGTGTTTTATTTTGTTGGTTCAAGCCAAAAAAACATCTCCTTATACTTACTAAGCCAATTTTTAATTAGTACGTGACAAATATTTTTTTAGTTCTTGGCCCATGTATCACAAAATGAGTTTTGATTCCGGTGGTACACTTTTTCAAACGATGAGTTTATGATATTTAACCAACCTTCCCAAAAATGTTCGTACTCCTTTTTCCCTTCATCATAATCTAAAACTACCTCTTTATCACCAATCATTAGTCTTTTCCACTTTATAAAATTGGTTTTACAGTTTGCCTGAATATTCTTCGAAATATGCCATGCACAAAGGATATGACATGACATTGGAATTACATTTGCTACAACATTTATGAGAACGATTTCAACATTAGTGATGATAATACCTGTAAGTTCTTTGTATCTGTGGCACTTCCTAACACATTCAAGAGCCCATATATATATATATATATGATTCCATAGTATCACGACTTAGAAAAGCAAGTGCAATAGTAAAGGATGCACGCGTCGATGTTTGCAACACCATATAAAAACATGGTAACATGTATTGATTTGTCGTGAATGTGCAATCCAAGAATAAAATTTGAAGAAAACATTGAAAAAGCACTACAAATGTAAGATGGCTTAAGAATAAATTGGTAATTTCATTGGTTTTGTCATCAACTCTACGGTATATGGTATAATGATGGGAAGCCGCCAATTTCATAAACTGCTGCATAATTGACCTACCTTCTGTATTACATAGTTTAAGTTTTACTTTCGCATTGTAAAAATTTCGTATGGTTGACTGGTTCTTCGGATTGTCCATTCTAATAGTAATTAAAATAATTTGAGGTCTAACTCCACCTTTTGTCATTGTTTCAGCAGTCTTGACTTCGTGATCTTTCAGTCTTGCAACAAATGGATGACTGGTTAATATGATAGGAAGCATATGATTATGGAGTCCATTCTTTACAATCAATGTCCATGTCCCATATTCCCTACAACGTGCATATAACTCAAATGGACATCCATATTTGCTACTTTCAGATCTTCTCCATTTGCGATGATTCTGGAACATAATTCTTTGACTTATGATCAGTATACAGCCCACTTCTTTCGCATACTAGGTCCATCCACGACCCTTTTCGGTTAACATGTAAGTTTCTCATCCTTGTCCTTTTTGTCACAGCAACACATTTAACACTAATCCCACGATTAAAGCACTAATCTCGTACATGTTCCTTTGACACAAAAATCTGCATCGAAAACAATAACATAAGTAAATACAACGTAAAACATACATAATTGGAATATTTAATCGTACCTTATCAGTAGTAAAATGCAACATTGAATCAAAATAATTAGATTGAGACATGATAATTTCTTTACTGCACTGGCCTTTATCTTCTTCTTTTTCAAATTCAACCGAATTGTCAACCTAGTTATGGTTGTCAATAGCATTATCGTTTTCCAATTTATTGACGCTCTCTATCTCTTTTTCACTATTAGTACGATCATGGATTCCAAATTCGTTCTTGACTATCTAATGGATAAAATAGGAAAGAGGTTAGATTTAATAAAGTACGCCAAATGATTAGCACTGACCTGTTTAAAAAGGGCAGGGACATGCCATTTTAACCCATTTTTTGGCCGTACCCCACCGTTTTTGGGTAAAGAATTTCACTCTAGGTCAATCGTTAAACCCTAATTGCTGAAAACAAAGTATAAAAAATACCTTACCAATTGTTTTATCTGGAAATTCAATGTAACGTTCACTTTCTTGAGTTAAAATCATATTGCATTTACTTTTCTTCGAATATGTTGAAGTTGATTCCTCCATTGAATATTTTTTTACTTTAATGGAAAGTATAGAAGATGAATAGGTTTTTTTTTTAATTTGCTTTAGCTATAATTAATTAAGCTTACATAAGAGAAGGTCATTTTAGTTTATGTATTATAAAAATTTAAGGGGGGCTATTATGGGATGTTCCCCCCTTATTAATTTATTTTTATTTAAAAATTTAACCCCCTTTATCCATTATTGGTGGGTCATTAACAAACCTCTAAAAAGCATTCATATGTAACATTTCACAGGACTCCATATTGTATATTTGGACTTTTTTCCGATTTATCAATTACATCTAGGCCTTTTCCATTTAGCTTAGTCAAGATTACCGCGATCTTCTCTTTTTGATACTACCATTGGAAAATATCTTATAAAATTTAATGTTGGGCTTTCTAATACCAGATTGTTAAGAGACTAACAAATATATTACTTTGAACTGTTTTTTTGCATATTGAACAACCACAGTTAATATAGTTTTTCATAGAAATCTGAGCTAAATGAATTAGTTTTGGTAATCGAAAGCATACGAATCTTATTATGTTTGTTGTTTATTCATGGAACTGAGAAGGGATAAAGTGAATATGCTTAGAAACACACTTAATTTACATTGGATCCTAATACCAAATATCAAAAGCATCCAACTTAGCAGTTAATACTAGTCCAAACTATACTCACCTAAGTATTCATGTGAGTTTATCTTAGTCTATGATTTCAAGATTCAATAAAAAAATAGTTTATTTTTTGAACATGAGATCAAAGACAGCGAGTTGAAAACTTAAACTAATAATCATGTAACATGTAATACCCCGTGAATTCTATAACGTTAAGCTTCAGAAATTAAAGTGTAATTAATTCTAAATGATAGAATTAAGGGAAATGGGTTACGCCATTGCGTTCGTCTCGGAATTCTGCATGAGATAGAGTCCGAGTTTGCGCGAAACGGACTCCATATAAAGAAGTTATGACCTTCGGAAGTTTCAGAATAAAATTTAAATTCAAACAACTCAGTTTAAAATTCAAAATTCGAAAAATAGGTTCAAACTGGGCTGGGCGGGAATCGAGGTCGACCATAGTGTCGACCTGCCAGTCGACCTACCTTGTCGATCTGGCTGGCTAGGTCTGGCTCCGGCTCGAATTTCTATGGCTCGGTGTGTCACTGGGGCTGACATGTCACCTCTTGATTGGCTCTTTGAACTTTGTATGGTCTAGATTCCTCCTGTCTTCATCTGACGGCTCAAAACAATTTAAAAATCTACAAATACACCCTAAGTCTCAACTGAAAATTCACACAAAAAAATAAGATGGGAGTCGTCATGCTGCCAGGGAGGAATTGAGCATAGCCGTCAAGAGAGAAAAGCCTAGAGACGAATCAAATTAAGAAGAAGATTAAAGTTTAATCAAATTAATCAACGCAACGTTAATCTACCCAAAGGAGCGCATCTCAATTTCAGAATTCAGAATCCAGAATTCAAGATTCTGCATTCGTTGTAAGTATAGTGACCTTTCAGAATATGAATAAAAACTGTGATGTGATTCGATGTAAATGAAAATAGAATTGTGTTATTGTATGATATAAATTCTGTGTATTGTAATGATTCTGTTATGACTTGTGTATTGATATTTTTGGCCTAAATTAATTGATGCAAGCCTATTGAACAATTGTATATGAAAACAATGGCACTTGCAAGTTTGTGGCAAAAACTAGAATTTGATCCCTTTATGTTTATGCCTATGGCATGGACTATATACATTCACTAAGTCTAAATCAAGGCTTATGTAACCATGTTCTAGATTTGAGACCTTTTATGCCTACATGACCCAAAAACCTATGATATCATTCTTATGTTTATTTGCAAGTATAATTGGATCTGTGTTAAGTACCGTTTGGGTTTCATAAACTATGCAAGTTCATGTTGAAATAGGCTATGTGATTAGATGTTAAAAATGGACATTTTTGGTGAATATGCAACATGCTAGTTTTGTGGTTGACATTATGCCAAGTTAAACATATTTAAACACAAGTTTGTATAAGCCTAAATTATGCCATTTAATATGTCACCTACCTAGTTATACTTTGATTTGAATGCAAGTTCACATGATCCAGAATTTATGTTGAATCGCTAAATTGCAAGTTCATGCGCCACACACCTTTATGTGAAATATTACATGTTCTTGTTTTCCCGTTTTTCTCATGTTTATAAAGTTGGGCTGAATTGTGTCAAGCCCAAAACTTGTTGTAATGTTGCGAACGTACAAACGGGGGTAATAATGTTGGGAGTAAAATATGAAAATATATGTTGGCATGTTTGGCACATGCCAATGACAATGACATTCTAGTGGTAGGAATTGTTATACCCAAGAATAAAAGACATGACATTTACATATAATTGAGAAGAAATAAAATATGTAAATTTAGAAAACACGATATGCTTAACCCGAGGTTGGATTGAGTTGTGATGTAAACCTGCCCGGACCCGCCCGGCTGTCCAGTAGTCACAACAATACCTATCCAATGTGGGTGGTTAAGCATTGAGCCCAATAAGGATCCGAGGTTAGACTGAGCTACGGTGTAAACCTGCCCGAAACCGACCGGCACATCTAATAACCGTAGCAATATCTGTCTAATGTGAGTGGTCAGGTGCTCTAAGAGGCTAAGGACAGATGGTAGGGTTAAGTCAACTATAAACACCTAACCAAATTCAACATGTTAACAAGAATTGATGGGTGGGTTAGGTAAATACAGACACTTAACCACTTAACATGTTTGACTAGAAAATCCTGGTAACGAGGGACCCGTTTCAGCAGTAACCCAAGTTAGATATCATGATACCCTGAAACTAGGCAGGGTGGGGCACGATTACTGGGCTGATTGTAAGCGGTCAAAACGACGACGGTGGGTGCACAGTGTAGGTTCTAACGGAGTGCGGGCGTGCACACACTCCGGAGCAGACAAACAGGGCACTGGGGACACCAGTAGTATAACCTATGCCTTCTAGAAATTGTGTCGGGGCCGCCACCATGGGTCTTGATACACCCCATGGTGGGACCAGCATAGATATCTACAATTCTTGGGGCCGTATGACACATGTTAACGCGAGTAGGAGCCGATCTTTAAATAAAAACGGGGATCACTTCACCCTCAGCATGGGGCGCCAGTTAGAATAAGCTCAAGTAGGTGCAGAGATATAGTGTGGGTGCGATAGCACATTCGATTCTAAACGACACTTCCTTAGCTTGTGACACTTTCCTGTTTTCAGGTTATATCTATCATGCCCTTTTCTTATTTACATACTGAAGAGTTACTAAATTTACTCAGGCTTTATGCCTGACTCTATTTTCTTTTCGTCTACTTTTCTTTCGTTTCCCCTCTCCCCCCCAGGTCCACAGGGAGGAAACAACTCAGCTCAGTCAGACTCTTTACAAGCTCCAAGACAGTTGATGTATGATTTGGATCTCTTTTGCTCGGATTATGGCTTTGGATATCACTATGGGGATTTTTGTCACTTTCTTTATGTTTTATGCTTCTTTAATAATCAAGACAGTAATGAGGTTGTAATGTTGGAAGTATTTTGAGACAATTATGGAAATGTTTTGTTTGAACACATAATGATGAAATAAAAGTCTGTTTGGTTTCCGCTATTTTAAATATGTGTATTTATATCTTTCTTGAGTTTATCTGTGGCTTTTACTTACAAACCTCCACCAAAGTTAAGGCATTCCCTTTGTGAGTGACCTTAACGGAGGTGGGGTGTTTCACTTGGTATCAGAGCATAGGTTTACCAGATAAGATAAAAAAATTTGAATTTGTTTTCAAAAAGAAAGTTTAAAGAAGCATGTTTCAAGAAAAAGTATTATATTCATAAAAAGACAAAATCCCCCAAAGCCACGTGCCCTATCTATCTCTCTCTGTCCTTCGTTTTGAATTTTTCCTTTCTGTTTCAGCATGTCTGGAGACCTTAACCTCCCGGAAGGAGTGCCGATACCCAGTTGTTTTAGGAGGTACTTAGAAGCAAGGGCCAATGGCATGGGCCTAGCAGACATCCCTCCTCCAGTGGCCGCAGTTCCTCCCCCCTCCTCCACATCCTCGTGGAAATGCCTTCGTAAAAACATGTAGAGACTTCAAGGCTATGGGTGGAAAAGACTTTTATGGGACAAAATACTTTGTAGGAGAAAGAAACTGGTTAAAGGAGACTGAGGATCTGTTTATCATCTTCAGAGTTGATGACATGCAAAAGATATAGCTAGCAGTATGGTTGCTTAAAGATGAAGCTTCCTATTGGTGGGAAATTGCCAATGCTCAGAGGGCGGTGGAAACATGGGAAGACTTCAGGACAAGGTTTGAGATGAAATTCCTCTCCCAAGCTGAAAGAAGCCTGCAAATGGAGAAGTTTCTAACTCTGAAACAGGGAAGTATGACAATCAGGGAGTATGTTAATCAGTTTAATCAGCTGGCCAGATTTGGGCTAGACTTAGTAAATACCCAACACAAGAAGGCACTTCGCTTCGTCAAGGGTTTGAATGAGCCTCTACATAGCCTTGCTATGACCCATGTATCCACGGGAGCGACTTATGAAAGCTTGGTGGACATGGCATTGCTACACGAGGAAGACCACGACAAGAAAGGAACTACGGTGGAAGAGAAGAAAGAGGGTCTACAAGCAAAGAAAACAGAATTCAAGAAAGGAGGGAAGAACAATAAGCCCCGTTAGAAGAGAAGGTGAAATTTCTGTGGCATTGTTGGACATATATCAAAAGACTTCCGAAAAAGGAAGGTGAAGATGGGTGGTTGCTTTCATTGTGGAGAGACTGGGCACCAAGCTAAGGACTGCCCAAAGAAGAAAGGGCAGGGACAGAAAGCCGGATCCACTTCAAGGGGTCAGGTTCATGCGCTAGTGGCACCTCAGCAGGAACGAGGTAGTAATATTTCTGTAGAAAGTGTAATTTATCTTTATGATCATCCAGTTCGCACACTTTTTGACTCTGGCGCATCACACTCTTTTATTTCATCTGCCTTAGTAGAATCTCTGCATCTAGACACTAGTATGGTAGAAGATCCCTTAGTAGTTTCAAATCTAATTGGGGACTCCGCTTACTTGTCAATGGTTTGTTTTGGTTTGAAAATCTCTATTCTCAGCGTTGAGTTTAGTTGTAATGCCTTTGTCTTGGGCTTCTCGGGATATGGTTTAATCTTAGGCATGGACGGGTTATCCAGTAATAGTGCCATTCTTGATTGTGAGAAAAGAGTAGTTAGACTCTTGACTCGGCTTGGTAACACTCTAGAAATTTCTTGTAATCCCTTGAATGCTGTTATGCTTAGTTATCTAGAGTCGCTTGATGCTTCTGATGAGAATTTGCAATCAGTTAGAGTAGTCCGGGAATATCCGGATGTCTTTGAGGAGGTGAAAGGCTTACCTCCGAGGCGGGAAATAGACTTCCGCATATATCTTGTGGATAATGCAAAGCCTGTAGCTTTACCTGTCAGACACATGGCTCCAAAGGAGAGAAAGGAGCTCAGTAAGAAGGTTAAAGAACTTCTTGAAAAAGGGTTCATTAGACAGAGCATTTCGGAATGGGGTGCTCCAGTGGTGTTCGCAACCAAAGCGGACGGTTTGCTTCGCCTTTGCGTCGACTATAGGGAGTTAAACAAATTGACCAAGAAAAATAGGCACCCTCTTCCTCGAATCGACGATTTGTCTGATCAGCTTGTAGGAGCGTCAGTCTTCTCCCAACTTGATCTGACAACTGGGTTCCATCAGCTGAGAGTAGCTGAAGACAACATTGATAAGACGACATTCAGAACCCCAGACGGTTTCTTCGAGTGGCTTGTCATGCCTTTCGGCTTGACAAACGCACCATCTTATTTCGTAGACCTAATGAGCAGGGTGTTCAGAGAATTCCTCAACAAATTTGTGGTTGTCTTCGTAGATGATATCTTAATCTTCTCAAAGAATAAGGAAGATCATGCTCAGCATCTGAAAGAAATCATGGAAACTCTCCGTACACATCAGCTAAAAGCCAAATTCTCCAAGTGCCACTTTTGGAGAAAGGAGGTAAGATTTCTGGGGCATATAGTATCCAAAGAGGGGTTGGCTATGGACCCCGCGAAAGTGGTGGCAGTACAAGATTGGAAGACACCAAGAAATGCAACCGAAGTCCGAAGCTTTCTTGGGCTACCCGGTGTTTACCGAAAGTTTATTAGGGATTTCGCGAAAATCTCAGCTTCACTCACAAGGCTAACAAAGAAGAATCTAGCATTCGCTTGGGATTTAGAATGTGACATTACTTTCCAACGATTAAAAAGGGCTCTCACAACAGCCCCAGTTCTGACTTTGTTAGATGGAAGTAAATTGTTCACAGTATACACGGATGCATGTGGAACGGGACTAGGCGCTGTTCTAATGCAAGAAGGAAGGGTTGTAGCTTATGGCGGAAGACAATTGAAAGTTCATGAAAAGAACTACCCAACCCACGATCTTGAGTTAGCCTCCATCGTCTTTGCGCTTAAGTCTTGGCGCCATTATCTCCTAGGTGAGAAGTTTGAATTATACACTGACCATAAATCATTGAAATATCTCTTCTCCCAGAAGGATCTTAACTTGAGGCAGCAAAGATGGATGGAGTTTCTGGCCTCGTATGACTTTGAAATTTCCTATACTCCCGGAAAAGGCAACGTAGTAGTAGACGCGTTGAGCCGAAAGAAACTGACCTTAAGCCCGCTCTTTGTGGAAAGGAAAAGCTTGGATTATATAGCCAGTTTTAACTTTAGCCCCTCCTCGAATTTTGTGCCGGGTTTGTTAGCTCTCGAAGTACGCCCCACTCTCTTAGACTCAATAGGGGCTGCACAACGTGAAGACCCTCAGCTTGTTGATGTGATTGATAAACTTATCAGGGGTGAGACTTCTAGTCACCTCAGTAGATACTCCATCGATGCTAAGGATTGGCTGAGGCGAGATGGAAAGACTATGCATCCCACAAGCAAGGGAATTGACAAAGAAGGTTCTCGAGGAAGCGCATCATTCCAAGATGACTATACACCCTGGCGGTGATAAGATGTACAAGGATATATAAAGGACTTTCTTTTGGAGCGGCATGAAGCAAGACGTGGCAGATTTCGTTTCTAAGTGCATGACCTTCCAATGGGTCGAGGCGGAACAGAAGAAACCTGGAGGACTACTTCATCCTTTAGAGGTCCCACAGTGGAAGTGGGATAGCATTTCAATGGACTTCATTGATGGACTGCCTAGGTCGAGAAGAGGCAATACTAGCATTTGGGTAATAGTGGATAGGCTTACTAAGAGCGCCCAATTCATACCTATCAATAGTAGAAGGACTGCCTCATCTCTAGCATCTCTTTATCTCAAGGAAATAGTTCGACTCCATGAGATACGCTCCAACATTGTTAGTGACCGAGACCCTATCTTCACAAGCGAGTTTTGGCGGAGTCTGCAAGAAGCTGTAGGCACACAGTTATGTTTGAGCACGGCCTATCACCCCCAAACCGATGGCCAGACGGAAAGGGTGAATAGAGTTTTAGTGGATCTTTTGAGACTTTGCGTTCTTGACTTTGGAGGGACTTGGGAGGATCACCTTCCTTTAGTGGAATTTGCCTACAACAACAGATACCAAGCTACCATCGGTATGGCGCCCTTCGAAGCCTTGTATGGAAGACCGTGCAAATCACCAACTTGGTGGTAGGAGTCTACAGATAAGCTTATACTTGGGCTAGACTTGATTCAAGAGACTTCGAAGAAAGTGGACTTGATACGTAGGAGAATGAAGACTGCCCAAGATAGACAGAAATCCTACACTGACAAAAGAAGGACCGACCTTGAGTTTGAGGTTGGGGACAGGGTTTTCCTTAAGGTATCTCCTTTAAGGAACGTCGTTCGCTTTGGATCCGCAGGAAAGCTAGCACCAAGATTTGTAGGACTGTTTCCTATCATCGAGAAGGTTGGGAAGATGGCCTATAGATTAGAGCTACCCGAGAGACTGGCCGGAGTTCACAACATCTTTCATGTTTCTCACCTCCGGAAGTGTTTGTATGAGTCTGTGGAAGTGGTGGAACCTAGCGTTCTAGAAGAAGCCGAAGTGGAACGTGAAGCAACTGTGAGGAGAGTTCCAACCCACATCTTAGGAACTGAAGTGAAAAAGCTACGCAACCACGAAGTCAAACTCGTTAAAGTTCAGTGGAGCGACGTCGAGGAAGACGCGACTTGGGAAACTGAGGACAGAATACGCGCTGCCTACCCTCTTCTTTTTGAGGGTACATCTTCGATCTCTCTTTTTCCTTAAGTTATGCTTTATCTATCTTTTTAGGTATACCTCCTCGGTCCTTTTCCGAACTCCTTAGGTAGAAAACAAATGGATGCAAACATGTATTTGAAAACATGTTATGGATGATGACTGCAAATGGTTGCTAGTGATTGCTAGTGGTTGCTCCTGGATGCATATACACACAAACCCTAGGTTATAGATCGGCTCAGTCACTTCATATTGCATATGCATATATATGTATTCTCATTTGTATATGGTTGAAACTTGATATGCTATCATATGGTCGTCGCATTTGTATGAATAGTTGTGCACTAATATAGAATTATGAGTAGGAAAATTTTGCATACATAATGGATTCATGGCACTTAAATGATTCGCATTAAGGAGGTCAACTGAATCAGTAGACCGCCTAATTTCTGCATTAGATAAGGACATTTACACACACTATGCATATGATCACGAAGCATTAGAAGTCATTTTAAGGACAGTGGATGCCTGTGTTTGTTGGTTGAGTAGATGGACTGTTGGATGGTAGGATATACATTCTTCCTAACTTGAAGATTTCGGGGACGAAATCCTTTTAAGGAGGGGAGAATGTAACACCCCGTGAATTCTATAACATTAAGCTTCACAAATTAAAGTGTAATTAATTCCAAATGATAGAATTAAGGGAAATGGGTTATGCAATTGCGTTCGTCTTGGAATTCTACTTGAGATAGATCCGAGTTTGCGTGAAACGGACTCCGTATGAAGAAGTTACGACCTTCGGAAGTTTCAGAATAAAATTTAAATTCAAACAGCTCAGTTTAAAATTCGAAATTCGAAAAACAGGTTCTAACTGGGCTGGGCGGGAAAATTCCCGCCCAGAGACCAGGTCGACCATGTGTCGACCTGGCCACCCCAGGTCGACCATAGTGTCGACCTAGGTGTCGACCTACCAGTCGACCTACCTGGTCGACCTGGTTGGCTAGGTCTGGCTCTGGCTCGAATTTCTATGGCTCGGTGTGTCACTAGGGATGACATGTCACCTCTTGATTGGCTCTTTGAACTTTGTATGGTCTAGATTCCTCCTGTCTTCATCTGACGGCTCAAAACAATTTAAAAATCTATAAATACACCCTAAGTCTCAACTGAAAATTCACACAAAAAAATAAGATGGGAGTCGTCATGCTGCCAGGGAGGAATTAAGCATAGCCGTCAAGAGAGAAAATCCTAGAGACGAATCAAATTAAGAAGAAGATTAAAGTTTAATCAAATTAATCAACGCAATGTTAATCTACCCAAAGGAGCGCATCTCAATTTCAGAATTCAGAATCCAGAATTCAAGATTCTGCATTCGTTGTTAGTATAGTGACCTTTCAGAATATGAATAAAAAATGTGATATGATTTGATGTAAATGATAATAGAATTGTGTTATTGTATGATATAAATTCTGTGTATTTTAATGATTCTGTTATGACTTGTGTATTGATATTTGTGGCCTAAATTGATTGACGCAAGCCTATTGAACAATTGTATATGAAAACAATGGCACTTGCAAGTTTGTGAAAAAAACTAGAATTTGATCCCTTTATGTTTATGCCTATGGCATGGACTATATACATTCACTAAGTCTAAATTAAGGCTTAAGTAAACATGTTCTAGATTTGAGACCTTTTATGCCTACATGACCCAAAAACCTATGATATCATTCTTATGTTTATTTGCAAGTATAATTGGATCTATGTTAAGTATCGTTTGGGTTTCATAAACTATGCAAGTTCATGTTGAAATAGGCTATGTGATTAGATGTTAAAAATGGACATTTTTGGTGAATATACAACATGCAAGTTTTGTGGTTTACATTATGCCAAGTTAAACATGTTTAAACACAAGTTTGTATAAGCCTAAACTATGCCATTTAATATGTCACCTACTTAGTTATACTTTGATTTGAATGCAAGTTCACATGACCCATAATTTATGTTGAATCGCTAAATTGCAAGTTCATGCGCCACACACCTTTATGTGAAATATTACATGTTCTTGTTTCCCCCTTTTTCTCACGTTTACAAAGTTGGGCTGAATTCTGTCAAGCCCAACACTTGTTATAATGTTGCGAACGTACAAATGGAGTAATAACGTTGGGTGTAAAATATGAAAATATATGCTGGCATGTTTGGCACATGCCAACGACAATGACATTCTAGTGGTATGAATTGTTATACCCAAGAATAAAAGACATGACATTTACATATAATTGAGAAGAAATAAAATATGTAAATTTAGAAAACACGATATGCTTAACCCGAGGTTGGATTGAGTTGTGATGTAAACCTGCCCGGACCCGCCCGGCTGTCCAGTAGTCACAACAATACCTATCCAATGTGGGTGGTTAAGCATTGAGCCCAATAAGGACCCGAGGTTAGACTGAGCTACGGTGTAAACCTGCCCGGAACCGACCGGCACATCTAGTAACCGTAGCAATATATGTCTAATGTGAGTGGTAGGTGCTCTAAGAGGCTAAGGACAGATGGTAGGGTTAAGTCAACTATAAACACTTAACCAAATTCAACATGTTAACAAGAATTGATGGGTGGGGTTAGGTAAATACAGACACTTAACCACTTAACATGTTTGACTAGAAAATCCTGGTAACGAGGGACCCGTTTCAGCAGTAACCCAAGTTAGATATCATGATACCCTGAAACTAGGCAGGGTGGGGCACGATTACTGGGTTGATTGTAAGCGGTCAAAACGATGGCGGTGGGTGCACATTGTAGGTTCTAACAGAGTGCGGGCGTGCACACACTCCGGAGCAGACAAACAGGGCACTGAGGACACCAGTAGTATAACCTATGCCTTCTAGAAATTGTGTCGGGGCTGCCATCATGGGTCTTGATACACCCCATGGTGGGACCAGCATAGGTATCTACAATTCTTGGGGCCGTATGACACATGTCAACGCGAGTAGGAGCCGATCTTTAAATAAAAATGGGGATCACTTCACCCTCAGCATGGGGTGCCAGTTAGAATAAGCTCAAGTAGGTGCAGAGATATAGTGTGGGTGCGATAGCACATTCGATTCTAAACGACACTTACTTAGCTTGTGACACTTTCCTGTTTTCAGGTTATATCTATCATGCCCTTTTCTTATTCACATACTGAAGAGTTACTAAATTTACTCAGGCTTTATGTCTGACTCTTTTTTCTTTTCGTCTACTTTTCTTTCATCCCCCCCGGTCCACAGGGAGGAAACAAATCAGCTCAGTCAGACTCTTTACAAGCTCCAAGACCGTACATGTTTGATTTGGATCTCTTTTGCTCGGTTTATGGCTTTGGATATCACTTTGGGGATTTTTGTCACTTTCTTTATGTTTTATGCTTCTTTAATAATCAAGACAGTAACGAGGTTGTAATGTTGGAAGTATTTTGAGACAATTATGGAAATGTTTTGTTTGAACACGTATTGATGAAATAAAAGTCTGTTTGGTTTCCGCTGTTTAAAATATGTGTATTTATATCTGTCTTGAGTTTATATGTGGCTTTTACTAACAAACCTCCACCAAAGTTAAGGCATTCCCTTTGTGAGTGACCTTAACGGAGGTGGGGTGTTTCATAACAACTTTCGAAGTATATGCTAGGTAAGCACATGCTTCCACTGAACAGACAAACGAATCTTCGTTCTCTATATAATTTAAAAAGTTATGATTTTTATTTTAACAACAGGAACATCTAGAAAATGGTAAACTAACAATGTTAGAAGCTAAATTTCTTCATTGCGTCAACGTATTCTTTCAAATACTTGATCCTAATGTACATAAATGAGTTAAAAAAATTGAATTGAATATTAAAAAAATCTTTTCTCTTGCAGCCATAGATGCCGTCAAGACTTCAAACAATCCATTTTTCATCTCTAACCTTGATCAGTATGAGGGATTATCTTCATCTTCCCCACCCGTCTCTCCTCCTCTACCAACTCATAATCCCCCTCCACAACCATCTAATCCTAACCTTGTTGACCAAGATGGCTTTCAAGTAGTCAATAGAAGGAAGAAAACCAACCACGTTTTGGAGCCATCTAATCTAAACCCGTCTGATGCTAGCAAATATGTCCCGTCTAATCAGAATTCTTCTACTATTTCTGATGCTAGCAAATATGTCCCGTCTAATCTAAACCCGTTTGATGTTAGTTTATCTTAGTCCATGATTTCAAGATTCAATAAAAAATAGTTTATTTGTCGAACGTGAGATCAAAGACAGCGAGTTGAAAACTTAAACTAATAATCATGTAACAACTTTCGAAGTATATGCTAGGCAAGCACATGCTTCCACTGAACAGGCAAATGAATCTTTGTTCTCTAGATAATTTAAAAAGTTATGATTTTTATTTTAACAATAAGAATATCTAGAAAATGGTAAACCAACAATGTTAGAAGCTAAATTTCATCATTGCGTCAACATATTCTTTCAAATACTTGATCCGAATGTACATAAAAAGTTGAATGAGTTAAAAAAATTGAATTGAGTATTAAAAAATCTTTTCTCTTACAGCCATGGATGCCATTATGATTTCAAACAATCCATTTTTCATCTCTAACCTTGATCAGTATGAGGGCTTATCTTCATCTTCCCCACCTGTCTCTCCTCCTCTACCAACTCATAATCCCCCTCCATAACCATCTAATCCTAATCTTCTTGATGAAGATGGCTTTCAAGTAGTCAATAGAAGGAAGAAAACCCACCATGTTTCGGAGCCATCTAATCTAAACCCGTCTGATGCTAGCAAATATATCCCGTCTAATCAGAATTCTTTGACTATTTCTAATCCTACCCCACTAGGCAAGAAACTGGCTGTAGGATCCTTTGCAAGATCTGCATTCTCTCAACCAAGAACATCATTTAGAGATAATAATGGGAACAATAATTTTGCTGCATCAACAGGTAATAGACCATCTAGCACCTAAAGCAATATGGTTAAAAATGGAGGTTCAAATTCTGATTTTGACCTTAGTTATATGGCACCACTCTTAGTCAACAACAAGAAGACGATTTTTGTGAAGAAGGAGGTCAGTAAAAGAACAGAATTCAAATGGAGTTGCTCAATAGTCGCCTATGTCTATGGTAACAGGCCACCCTATCATCATTTCAGGCAGTACATCTCATGAGCATGGAAACCCAGCGGTACATTTGAAATCTTTACTCGCAATAATGGATTTTTTTATTATCACGTTTTCAAATGAATTTGACTTTGAGAAAACTTTAAAAGAGGGGTTGTATTTTATTAACGGCAAGTTAATGATTTTAAAAAAATAGTTAAAGAAAGCAATTCTGGATCGTCTTGTTCTTAGTTCCATCCCCATTTGGATACGTCTACCAGAGCCAAGTCTAAGGCTATGGGATAAGGACGCCCTTAGTACCATCGCAAGTATAGTAGGCACCCCATCAAAGCTTGATGAGAACACATCCAATGAAACAAGGCTTAACTTCGCTAGAATATTAGTGGAAATTCAGGCAGATTCTGACCTGTCAAATGAAGCACATATTTCGATGTATAATGGTGATATTACTATTCAAGAAATCCAGTATGAGTGGATCCCACCAAGGTACTGCTATTATAAATGCTTTGGGCATAATTTAGAATTCTACACTATCAAGAAAGTTTGGAAAGAGAAATGTACCACTGTGCCTATGTCTGAGAAATGTACAGAAATCAGTGACAATGAAAACCGAAAGGATACCGCGAATAGGAAGACAAACGACACTCCTCAGAACAATGTTGCAGAAAAGGATCATACATGAATGATTCTCGAAAAAATGCAGAAACCATTCAAAACAATAAACCGGTTCAAGAAAACATTGAACATGAAATTGCAAAGTTTCCAATGGACATGCAATTCACTTTCAGCACTGAAGACAAAAGTGGGGATAATTTACAAACAATCCCCTTTATTCAACTAGATGCTTCGGTAAAAATAAATCGAACGAATTTTACAGAGGCAATTAATGAACTGGTCATGGAGCCTTCCAGCTAGGGTGTTAATCGGGCAGACCGGACAGGGAGTTTTCCTATCCTGTCCTATAAGATTTTTAGATGTACACGGACCAAACGAGGAGTTGGCTCAGACATTTTTCGTACGATGCGGACAATGGACGGACAAGGTTTGGACAATATAAAAACATCGAACATTTTCTAACAAACATATTTTCTTACAATTTTCTTGTCCTAATTCATGTCCTAAATGAGAATCGTACGGAAACGGACCAAACACCTTATCCCTTGGACCGAGTCGTACGACGGGCTGTCCTGTCTTATTTACACTCCTAATCCAGCCTCTTGAAAGACCCAAGTTTAGTTATAAATATAGATGAAATTAATATATATAAACTGGCAGCAAATTCTTTCTTTCTTAATCTCTCCATCAACCCGAATTCCATAAATCCAGGACTACTGGCTGAAAGTTTAACATAAAAAAACTTAGAAGGTTATCTCGTATATAACCGTTTAGAAAGCAGTTAACACGTTCTCCTCTTTAGCAAGCTCTGTAATTAAAAACAAAAAGAAGAAAATCAGGATCAAATAGCTCAATGTACTCAATACATCTTATATTTATGAGGATGAGATAGATGCTGACTTCAGGAAAAAAACACATCTCCAAAAATGTCAACTGGAGTGATCAACTTGGGGTTAAAGACATGAAGCAATATAAGAAGAAAGGAAATAAAATGGGGATTAGTGAGGAAGACATTAATTACAGCGATTAACTTAAGTATACTACATCTTTTATCATGTATCCTTTAATTTAATTTAATTTAACAATGATTATTTCTTGGAATGTTAGGGGAATTGATTCCCCTGAAAGGAAGTTGGATTCATCGGACTTAATTGATTTACACAAACTTGAAATATTGGGTTTACTTAAGATGGATGATTCAAAAATTATTGATTTTCGTTTAAAAAGACTTCCCAACTAGAATTTTGTTCACAACAATTGTAAAGGTGAATTTGGTAGAATTTTAGTCTTATGGGATCCCAGCATTTTGGAATTATCTAACTTTTTAGATTTTCAATTCATTCACCGCTCTTTTAAAAACATAGGGGGATTCATCTTGCTTGTTACTTTTGTTATTGCCTCTAATAGTGAGAAATTAGGACTCTCTCTATGGGACTGTCTTAGCAATTTAAATAATAGTATTAACTCCCTATGGATTTTCCTAGTGGACAAATACCATTATCCACTCATTTGAAAAAAGAGGTGGCATCCCGTTGTCTTTTAAAAAGCTTGAAATGTTGAATAATTTTCTTATTAAAGCCGGACTATTTGTACCTAGTACCCACTTTATATAACAATAAATTCACCTGAAAGTCAGTTTAATTTAGAAACATACACTGTAAGTGGGATAGAGTTATCTTAAATCAATATTTCAAAATGCATTTAATGACTATAAATGTTGCACCCTCCCCCAAGCTACTAGTGATAACACATCCTTTAAAATTTCAATGATTGCTGATAAGATTTCCACTTATAATTATCCATTCAAATTGATTAATGGATGGACTCATGATAATTCATATAAGGAAGTCGTTAAAAATAATCTTTCTAACAACTTGTTTGGTACTACTCAATACAAATTTAATAAAACCTTGAAAATAGTAAAATGTAATCTAAAAAACTGGAATAATAACAGAAAGAACAAAAAAATCAAAAATTTTAGGGACAACTATGAAAATCTGCAAAACGATTTAGATGATGATAACTCAGACTCCTCTAAAGTAAATGATTTATTTAAAGATCAAGAAGAATTAGCCCATTTTCTTCAGATTCAGAAAGCCAAAATTGATTGGCTTACTCAAGCTAATGAGGCTTCTAAATTTTTTTATGCTAAGATGTCTACTAGAAAGCATAATAATGACACTGGTGAGGTGTTAGACACTAGTGGCAATGTTATTAATGATGCTAAGTATATAGAAAGGGAAGTCATCAACTATTTTTCAACTTTATACAACTCTGACTTTTATAAAAAGATTTTCCCTAAAATTGAATCCAAATATTTGGCTAATAATAATAGTTAGGATATTCTTTTGGTCCTAATAAATAATCTGGAAATAATTAAAAAAAATTAAGGCTAACAATGACAATAGTCCAAGCCCAAAAGGCTTTGTGGCTAAGTTTTATAAATTTCATTAGGTTGATTTTCAAAATTAGATTCTTGAAGTGATCGATGATTTTTTTTATCTTTGGTAACTTATTAAAAAACACTAATCACACTTTCTTTTAACTCTTTTTCCTAAAATTATAATGCCTAAGTGGTTAGAGGCCTTTAGACCTACTGCTTATTGTAACTTAATTTACAAAATCATATATAATATTCTTTGCAATAGGATCAAAGTCTTTCTTAAATTTCTAATCTTTGAAAACCAAAGTGCTTTCATTCCAGAGAAATTAATTCCTGAAAACACTTTATTGGCTCATGAGATGATCAGAAACTTCAACGTTAAGAATAAAAATCATATGCATATTATGATGGATCTTCATAAAGCTTTTGACAAAATAAATAGAAAATTAATTTTACATGTTACGAATCAAATTGCTTTAAACAAGAAATTTTGTGATTTGATTGGAGAATGTATTAACAATGTAACATTTCCCATTCTTGTAAATGACTCTCCTAAAGGGTTCATTCATAGTAACAGAGGGATCAAACAGGGTAAGCCCTTGTCCTTATATCTATTCACTATGGTCATGGAGTACTTTTCTTTGCTTATTCAAATAGAGTTGTATAAGGGCAATATAAAACACATTAGTAGGGTTAAACCATATATTATTCACCTACTATATGTTGTTGACCTCCTAATTTTTGCTAATGCATACTTACTAGTACCTCAACTATTATTAAAATATTTGAAAAGATGGAGGAAAATGCTGGATTAAAAGTTAATGAAAGAAAAGCAAGGTATACTTCAATTCAGGTTGTAGAAATAAAGAGGGTATTCTCTACATTCACAAATTTAAAGAGGGGAATCTCCCTATTAAATATCTTGGGCTCCCTCTTAGTTCTAATCAGCTTAATGAAAGAGACTGTACATGGTTATATGATTACATTCAAAGAAAACTAGAAGATATGGTCTACAAAATTACTTTATATTGCTGGCAGAGTTGAATTGACTCATATAGTCATCACATCTATCATCATCAATTGGTTGCAGACTCATAACTTTCCTATTAAAGCAATACGAAAGATTGAAGGACAGTGTGCTAATTTCATTTGGAAAGGAAAATACCATAAAATTACTTGGGATAAAGTTTGCAAGCCAAAAAAATGTGGGGGTCTTGGTATTAGATATATCAGAGATCTTTGTGAAACTTGATGGATGAAAGATATCAATGGGAATTCTATATGGGCCTGATGGATGAAAGATAAATATCTCAAAAGTAAAATTTTCTAGACCACTAGAGCTCAAAACTATCATTCTTATACATGGAAAAATATTCTCAGTTGTAGAGAAATGGGTATAAAGCTTATTGGAAAAAGATTTAAGGATGGAAAACAAACTAGTTTATGGATTGATTCTTGGATCAATGGGAAACCTCTATTAAATCTCCCTGGTTGGAATAATATGTACATTCTGGGTAGTGCAAAAGAAACTATGGATTGTATCATTGAACATCAAAACGAGAACACCTCAAAACATAAAGCGGCTGGTATTTTTAGAAACTCCATTAAAAATCAAAGCATTGTTATCTTCAAAGGGATTCTTGGTCTTGGAAACTTTCATCAAAATAGAAATTCTTATTCAAAAAAGTCTGGGGATTTATAAGAGGGGATGAAGTGGAAACTAATTGGCACAAAATAATTTGGAACAAATAAAACTGTCCACAAATGGCACACTTCTCCTATTTTTCCATTTTAAACAAAATGCCTTTTATATATACATTTTTAAATGGAATAAGAATGGAGACAATTTCTGCTTACTTTGAAAAAATTCCTAGAAAACTTGGATCATTTATTTTTTGATTGCTCGTATTCTAGTCAAATTTGGAATATTACCAAGCATAACTTGAATATCAATCATTCTATAAGGATTCAAAATATTAAAGAAGTTGTGTCATTTGTTCAGAATAAATTCAAAATCAAATCTAAGGAGCTCAAGATTGCCTTTACGTTCTTACTAATGTCATATTTCACATATGGAAATAGAGGAATCATAGACTTCATGATAATTAAGGGAAGAACAACTTTCAAATTTAGAATATTATTAATTCTGACTGTCGTATTCTTATTAATAAACTTAGCAAGCATTATAATAGTGAGAATACCAAGCATAGGGATTATAAGGATATGGAAGATGATAGAGTTGATAGTTTTGTACTTTGTGGGAAGTGCAACATAGAAGATTTGCAAAGCAATAGTTTTTTCAGCAAGAACTTGTATAAGAGCTCTGCTAACAGTAACAAAGATTGCTATTTCCCCCAGCACCCTATATTGAGGTGGCTGTCACATCCTTCCTGTAAAACATATAAAGGGGAGAAATAAAACTTTTTGCAATAATGTTATTAAAGATAAAAATAAGAATATTCATTATTCTAATTTACCTATTGCAAGGGATGACTACCGCACACCCATCAGTGTTCCAAAGGACCACATCTACCAGAAAGAGAAATTCATCATCCTACTTGACATACATGGTCAATGAATCATCACTTATCACTATGAAAGTCTTACTAAAGACCATATCTACGATTTATCTGAATGGTGCATGGGTAGCAACAATAATACTTAAGAAACCGAAGCACCGGAAGAAGAGAATCTCACAAGCAACTTCAGGGATACCATCTTGGAGTCTAACCACAAATTAGATAAGGCTGGTGACCACACAAACTTGTCGAGCTCCAGATCTAGACACAAAGCCCCAATCATAGCTAAAATGAGTTGTTTAGAGGTTGACGAGGGCAAAGACTTTTCAATTCGTAACTTTGGAGAAGACGAGAAGCACTGGAAACCTCCATGAAAGCCTAGAGTGGTCTACATCTAAGTTTTTTGGCTTTATGGCTTGTCCGCCATTATTTAAGGTTTTCAAAGCTTTTGTTTGTTGTGAGTTTGTGGCGGCATGTTGTTTGTTTAAGCTCATATTGGGTGTTTTAACCCTAGGGTTGTATCTAGTTTTCTTTTATCCTTAAGGAATGGGCTTTGGGCCTAAAACATTTTTACTACTTAAAAAAAATGCTTGATCCATAAATGTTGTACCAAAATAAAATTATAATTCAAAACAATTGTATTAGAACACTTAAATAAATGAAAAATAATTAACATGTTGAAGGCATATCTCTATCTTCATTGATAATTGTAACAGAATTGTGATACTCTAATCTATTATGTTTTTTTCGCATATAAATAACGAATAGTAATATTCAGAGATGTACTCAGGAGATAAGCGGTCGAATTTTTTGGTAATATAGCATTTATAAGTGGGTTCAATGATCTATGATATATTAACTTAAGTGGGATTAAATTCAAACTATAAAACAACAATTAAAATGAAGATAAGGGCGGTCGAAGTTGAATTTTTGAAATGGTCAAAATTGAAAAAAAATGGTATAAATGAAAATTAATATTGATCTGTCAAAATCCACTAGTTCAAGTAGTAGTATCTCTAAATTATGAATTTAACGCCATGTTCGATCATTCAAAACTCCAAAATGAGTGCTTTTCTTTACTAAGTTATCCCTTTTGTCATCAACAAAAGTTATTTATTAAACTAATGAAAGAAGCCGACGAATTAAAGAAATGTATAGTGAGTTGAATATGTTTAAGGATGTTTGAGTTTAGTCCTACTTAATTTTAGAATCAGTCTAACGTTATCTAAACAGTTTGAAAGTATGGAATATTCTAGCAAAAGCTCAATCTAACCCAAGGTTCGCTTTCTATGTGAACACTTTGGCTGAATTTCATTTTGAACCCTTTAAAACACCAATTTATATAATGTAGAACGGTCAAATTTTATTGCCTATATTGCAAAAGAGGCTCTATCTATCATTTTCGAAACTATCCACTAAAAGAGAAAGAAAGTGGGAATTGACGTATAATCGAACCACTATAAAAAAAGTTCTTTCCATCATGTAATTTTGTTTTATTTTATATGTTTGATCATGTTTTCTTGTATTATAGTTTTACTTATCAAGTATATTGTTATTTTATTCAAAATCTTTAATAAAATCTGAAAAATATACATCTGTTTGCAAACAAATTAAACAATTGTAAACAACTGTAAAATCCGTTCGGCTTTCCTAAACAACAAGGATTGTTGTAGAGGGTGTCGAACTCTGGGACCAAAAATATTTTAATTAATAAATCCAATCAAGTTATTCAGAATTTTGATTGGTTGCAAACATAGAAAATAAACAAAAAGAGAGTTTTAACAATAAGAGAAAGCAATTAGGGGATAATGACATAGATTAGATTAATATTCATCAATAGCCAATCGAATAAATACAGATCTAATTCATGTTTCTGTCACAAACATGAATCAACTATAATTAGGTTTCTAGAAACAAATATGTAAATAACAACAAGTATAGCCTATGCAGGAGCTCAGCTCTTAAACAACCATAGGCTATCAGGACAGATTCACTATTTTATTTCTAAAACCCTAAATATTAAATCTAAATCTGATAAGTGTTAGATCGAACTCGAATATACCCTGTGAAGGAGCACAACTCTTAAACGACATAGGGTATGAAGGTTCAGATCTAACCCTTAGTTCAAATCTAGATCTACATACATGAAGTTCTAATCTTTTGGCTATGTGATTCATATTGAATCATGTCTATTAGCGTCATCACCCCCTAATCAAAGAGGATTAGCTAGACATAGCTAAAAGAAAAGAAAATAAAAAGAAAATAACAGACATGAACATAAATAAAATGCAAATAAAAACTAAATAGAAGAGAGAAAGAAGAGTTTTATTCCAAGCAAAGGATTACAGAATAAAACTAAGTGTGTTTTTACATGAATAAGATACAAGGTATTTATAGTTGTATTAGCCAAGGCTACTTGGCAAATTCCACAATGTGGGACAAAAACCCCTTTTTCAAAATAACACATTAATCAAGTAGCTCAGTGTGAACGCGTGCAGCGCATGAATGAGAAGCCTTGCAAATTACATGATATGGGACAAATAACTTAGCCCAATTAGCAACTAGACCAATGTGAATGCATGCAGATGTCATGGAAAATAGGTTGCGGGCTTCAACTCCAATTGACTTGAGAATGAATAACAACTCCAAGTGATCGTTATGGAAAAGCATTGAATCTTGTCTTTGAAATATGCAGCAGAAGGCAATTGAATAGCAACTTTTCTTCAGGTCTTCAAGCTTTAATTCAGCTTTAAAATTCAACACTCTTCTCGCACAAATTCTTCAAGCTTTTCAACAATTAAGTGCGTTAATCCATTCATCAAAAATAATCTGTAAACACAACTATAAATGCAAAATATCAATTATTTAAAAGATAAAATAAGATAAATATGCGGATCAAATATACACATTTACGTGTATATCAAATACCCCCACACTTATCTTTTTATTCGTCCTCGAATAAACTAAACTAAGATATATCACACTTTCGTAGGAAACACGATTGCATTTAGCGTATGCAACAAGCCGTTAAACCACTAGGTGTCCCTAGTAGGACGAGTGTTGTCTCGTGAGGGTTTTCAGCGGATACTACCCACAAAATCCAAAGCGCCTTGTGGATTAATCAAATAATATATTTAAGGTCTTTCACATTCCAAGGATTTCACTTAGCTTCAATAATAACGGTTTAGCCCCAAATTGTCCATCCCATAATTAGTGCAAAAACGAATAAAATTTTTCAAGCTGAATCGTAATTCCTTGATAACACTATAATTGTCTTGAAGGTTAAGAGCGTGGTGTCAACCAAAGTTCTACACATCGACAATGTGCACCCAATCATTTCTTTATTCTTTATTCCCTTTTTTTTGAATAATTTTGCACCAATGTAACTGTAATGTATTGGATATGAGTTATGCATAGATGAAGGAAAAATTTTGTAAGTTCTAAAAATATTCTAGATAAGAGGGCAAGTGTATTAGTTGAATTTCAAGCTACAAAAGATAAAATAATACTAAGGCACATATGAACATTTTTATTTCCTTTCATCTTGTCTACTACAATCCTCACTTCCAAGTACAGTAGAATGGATGTGGATGGAATGGAATTGAATGCTTTTATAGTCAAGAATGATGAATGACTATTTTATTCAGAGAGACTCTCTCTTTATTTCATTTTTTTTCTCTTTTTTTTCTTTCTTTCCTTCTTTTTCTTTTCCCTTTTTTTTTCTTTTTTTTTTCATTTTTTTTTGCATGATGAATGATGAGTGGAGATGGAATGGAATGATACCGTACATTATTTCATTTGATTCCTCCTCTACTAAACCAACACTTCATGAAAGGAAAGTTTTGTGCCCTAGTTACTCTGCTTCTATAACCTTAATTCAACATACAAGTCTGGATTGATGTTATACAAAAAGCTGAAAGGAATGATAAACAAAGTTTCGTAAGATAGTTAACCCATATAAAATAAGATGTGTTATATGGTTATCCTACCTTAAAACAAGTACGGAATGGGTAGTGTAATATTGGTATATAAAGTGACGTATTTAACCTTTGAAAATAAATCAGTGAAAAGGTTCTTGAGTATACCAATATAAGAAAAATTTATCGAAACATGGATGTAAATCGACTAAAACTTGGGTTTGAATAATGTGGGGGTATCGAAGAAGAACGCTACAATGAGTCATTTCTCCTTAATTGGGCCAAGTGGAATTTAGAACTTACAAGTGTGAAAATTTGAGTGAGAAAAATATTATGCATGAAAACGAACTCAGAAAATCCAACATATGTAGGTGCAAACTCATTTTTATTTCTTGATTATTTTTACTTGCACATTCTAACACGTATAACAAGGGTTGACACGCTTACTCCAGAACACGACTAACGTCTGCACAGTCTCAAGCTAGCATCTTAAAAAGACACATTACGACTCAATGAATAAATAATGTTCATTCTCATCACCCAAAAATTCAACTTATCAAACAAGAACCAAGGTGTTATTTATGAGTTTAAGTTAATCCTTGTTCAATGAATGACCTAGTTCATAAAATTTGATTGCTGATGTAATGTAAATTCCCCCCCACACTTGAGTGTGACCGTGTCCTCACAGTCTTAATCAGACATATCTTAGTGAAAGGGAAAAACAATTAAGAGAATATTTACATATGTACAAAAGAGGGTTAGTGCGTCTTACTGAATGTAATATGGCTCATGGAGGACCATGAGCTCTTCCTCTTGGTTGGATATTGGTTCCAAGTAAGGTTTAAGGCATTGACCATTGACCTTATAGGACGATCCGTCGGTTGGATTCTCAATTTCTACTGCACCATACGGAAAAACAGTCCGCACAGTGTAAGGTCCTGTCCATCTAGATTTTAACTTACCCGGAAATAAATGCAATCTTGAGTCATACAACAGAACTTTTTGACCTGGCATGAAAGTTTTGCGTAAAATGGATTTATCATGAAAAACTTTTGTCTTGTCCTTGTAAATTCGTTCATTTTCATAAGCATCATTTCGAATTTCATCAAGTTCATTAAGTTGAAGCTTCCGATGTTCATCTGCTTGCTCTAAATCAAGATTCAAAGTTTTTATTGCCCATAACGCCTTATGTTCTAGTTCAAAGGGTAAGTGACATGGCTTACCAAAAATCAACCGATAAGGGGACATACCTAAGTTTGCTTTAAAAGCAGTGCGGTAAGCCCAAAGAGCATCGGTTAACTTTTGGGACCAGTCTTTGCGATTTCGATTCACAGTTTTCTCAAGGATTTGTTTAATCTGCCTATTCGATACTTCAACTTGCCCACAAGTTTGAGGATAGTAAGGAGTGGATAACTTGTGGGTTATCGAATACTTTCTCATGAGAGCTTCAAAAGAACGATTACAGAAGTGTGTTTTAGTATCACTGATTATTGTGCGAGGAGTGCCAAACCTAGAGAAGATATTTTCTTTCAAGAAGCGCACAACAACCCTGTTATCGTTTGTTTTGCATGGAACAACTTCGACCTATTTAGAAACATAATCGACAGCTAAGAGGATGTATAAGTTCCCAAAAGAATTAGGGAAGGATCCCATGAAGTCTATACCCCAAACGTCAAAAATTTCGACCTCTAGAATGGGGTTTAGGGGCATCATATTCCACTTAGAAATTTTCCCTAAGAATTGACATCGATCACAAGTTTTGCAAAATTCATATGCGTCTTTGAAAAGGTTGGGCCAGTAGAACCCCGATTGGAGAACCTTTTCGGCTATCTTTTTGGGACCGAAGTGACCACCGCAGGCTTGGTCATGACAGAAAGAGAGGACACTGTGAGTTTCAGTGTCGGGAACACACCTTCGAATGATTTGATCAGGACAGTATTTGAAAAGATAAGGGTCGTCACAGAAAAAATGTTTCACTTGGGAAAGAATTTGTGTTTATCCTTCTTAGACCAAAAAGAAGGGGTCTGCTTGGTGACTAAGTAGTTGACAATGTCAGCGAACCAAGGATCAGTGGATAGAGAAAATAGCTGTTCATCAGGGAAATTCTCATTGATCGGAAGAGAAGAAGACGGGGCATTTGGAAGACGAGACAGGTGGTCCTAATAACGTTGTCAGATCCTTTTTTATCCTTAATGGTAAGGTCAAATTCTTGAAGTAAAAGGATCCAACGAATGAGACGAGCCTTAGCATCCGTTTTAGAGAAAAGGTACCTAAGTGCGGAATGATCGGTATGAACAGTGATGTGTGAGCCAACTAGATAAGGTCTGAATTTTTCTAAAGCGAAAACGATTGCCAAGAGTTCCTTTTCAGTGGTCATATAATTGATTTGAGCGTCGTTCAGAGTCTTATTTGCATAGTAAATGACATGAAGAATTTTATCGATACGTTGTCCTAAGACAGCGCCAACAGCGAAATTCGAGGCATCGCACATGATTTCAAAAGGCAGCTTCTAGTTGGGAGAGCAGATGATTGGGGCAGAGACAAGTTCATTTTTAAGATGCTCAAAAGATGAAATGCAATCAGAATTGAAGTCGAAAGGAACATCCTTACCAAGAAGACTCGTCAAAGGTCGAGTGATTTTGCTACAATCTTTTATAAAGCGACGGTAAAAACCAGCATGACCTAAAAAGGATCGGATGTCCTGAACTGATTTGGGAATGGGAAGATTTGAAATAACCTCAATTTTGGCTTTGTCTACTTCAATTCCTTTATTAGAAATGACATGTCCTAGGACAATGCCATGTTTGACCATGAAGTGACACTTTTCCCAATTAAGCGTTAAGTGTTTATCTTTACAGCGATTAAGAACAAGATTGAGATGATGTAAACACTCAGTGTAAGAATCCCCGAAGATAGAAAAATCATCCATGAAAACTTCCAAAAATCGCTCGATCATATCAGAAAAAATGCTAATCATGCACCTCTGAAAGGTTGCCGGTGCATTACAGAGACCAAAAGGCATACGATGGTGTGCAAATGTACCGAAGGGACAAGTGAAAGTGGTTTTCTCTTGGTCCTCAAGAGCGATAGGGATTTGATTATAACCCGAATACCCATCAAGGAAACAATAGTACTCGTGACCGGCTAGTCGTTCTAACATTTGATCGATAAATGGAAGAGGGAAATGATCCTTTCGTGTTGCAGCGTTAAGTTTCCTATAGTCAATGCAAACACGCCAACCGGTCTGGGTGCGGGTTGGGATAAGCTCGTTAGCTTCATTTTGGATCACGGTTATCCCTGATTTCTTAGGGACGATATGAATCGGACTAACCCATTGACTATCGGAAATTGGGTAGATGATTCCATTGTCAAGACATTTAAGGATTTCAGCACGAACTGCTTCTTTCATGATGGGGTTTAGTCGACGCTGGGGATCACGAGTGGGTTTGGCATCATCTATAAGGTGGATTCGATGTTGGACTATCGAAGGACTACTCCCCTTAATATCAGCCATGGACCAACCAATTGCTTCCTTATTTTTCTTAAGGATGGGAAGGAGCAATTGTTCCTTCTCTAAAGTAAGGTCAGAAGCGATGATGACAGGAAAAGTTTCATTGTCTCCTAAGTAAGCGTACTTAAGATGACTGGGCAGCACTTTGAGTTCAGATTTTGGGGACGACTCAATCGAAGAAATTGGATGAGGAATAGGCTCAACTGTGAGCGGCTCAACAGGAATTGAATCAGAGACATTTTCGGGAATATCTTGAAATAATGTTTCGTAATTTGATTCAATTTCATTGTTCAGATGATCGAGTTCAGGGTCATTGTCATGGACCGCATGGATTTCAGAAAATTGATCCACATACGAGTTAGGAGAGTTTTCGGTTCTAAAGATGTTTAGCTCGACGGTCATGTTACCGAAAGAAAGTTTCATAGACCCATTTCTACAGTTGATGAGAGCATTAGAGGTTGCTAAGAAGGGTCGTCCTAGAATCAAAGGGATTTGGTTTGCAGGATTGCTAACCTGTTGAGTTTCTAAGACAATAAAATCAACTGGAAAGATGAATTCGCCTATTTTGATCAACACATCCTCGATTTCGCCCACAGGTTTCTTAATTGAACGGTCAGCAAGTTGAAGGGTAACCTTTGTGGGTTTCAGTTCTCCTAGCCCTAATTGGCGATATAAGGAATATGGAAGCAAGTCAACACTAGCACCTAAGTCTAACAGGCATCTATCGATTTTCTTGTCTCCAATAGTACATGATATTGTGGGGCAGCCAGGATCTTTGTATTTCACTGGCATTGATTGGGACAAGACTTCGCTTAGAGTTGCCACTAGAAACACTTTCTTAGGTACTTGTGTATGACGTTTTTGAGTGCACAAATCTTTTAGAAATTTCGCGTATTGTGGAACTTGTTGTATAATATCTAAAAGAGGGATGTTCACTTTAACTTGCTTAAATATTTCAAGGATCTTTTCTAGCTGATCCGTCTTTTTCCTAGGTCGGAGTCTATGAGGAAATGGAGCAGACAACTCAGTAGGTTGGGCTACTTGAGTTTGAGGATGGTCCTTATCAGAATTTGGCTCAATGTTTTGATCTGAGTTGGTCGAATTTTCGATGGGGTTTGGAAGATCGTCCGGTAAATTATTTGGGTTGCCTACGTGGTTGTCAATCTTATTGCCAGATCTAAGATTCGTGACCGCATTCAAGTGACTAACGTTTGAATCTTGAATGAGGTGAATTTGGTTGGGGTTTGAATTTTGTCCTCTAGGGTTTTGAATGGGTTGACTTGGAAAAGTACCCTTTTCCCATTCACTTAATCTAGCGTTAAGCTGAGACATTTGTTTTTGGAGTTCACTCATTTGTTGATTCGTGTTTTGCATATATGATTGCAAGGAGTTTTCTAGCTTGTTTTGATTTTCAACAGTTTGCTTAGTCATTTGCGCTAATAGGTTGCTCACCTCAGATAAATTCCCCTCAATCGTAGAAAGGCGTTTTTCATATTGGGGTGCAACCATTTGATTGTGGAAAGGCGCCTGGTTCGAAGTGTACTGATATTTCCTAGGAGGAGGGTTCACAACATTGTTTGGAAATGCTCGATTCAAAGGTCTGTTCATCAGGGGGTTATTTGGACCATAAGAAAGATTTGGGTGGTTGTTAGGTCTATTGAAAGCGTTTACTTGCACAAGGGACTGGGGACAGTCATCAGCCGTGTGATTGGAGTCAAGACAGATGTGACACATGGCTTGGGAAGCGTTATTAGACTGAGTGTGTGTTCTAACAACGTTCAGTATAGCATCAACAAGAGTATTAGAAGAAGAAGAGGATTCAACAGAATTACTACTGGATCGCGAATAGAGAGATTTTTCATTGGTTCGTTCCCATTGTTTCGATTTTTCCGCTAACTCGTCCAGAAATTCCCAAGCTTCTACGTCAGTCTATTTTAGAAAATTGCCCTGACACATGGACTCTAACATTTGCCTAGTACTATTATCAAGTCCATCATATACAGTTTGACATAACGACCATGTTTCATAACCATGATGGGGACAACTCAATAGCAGTTCTTCAAATCTTTCGAAGTATTGCCAAAAAGACTCACCCCCTTTTTGGTGGAAATTGTTGATTTCATTTCTGACTCTAGCTGTTTTTTCTGAGGGGTAGAACTTTTTGAGGAAAACAGCTAAAAATTCATCTCATTTTTTAATCGAATTTGGGGGCAAGCTGCGAAACCATTTTTCTACAGAGTCAGTTAGTGCGAACGGAATCAAACGAAGTTTAATACCATCCGCACATAACTGTTGTAATTTAAAGGTTGCACAAGCATATTCAAATTTCGTTAAGAAACTATATGGTTTGTCATGAGAAAAATTACCAAATTTGGGAAGGATGTTTATCTGACTCGATCGAATTTCAAAGTGATTACCCACAGGATTGGGTAACTGAATGCAAGAAGGGACAGAAACTCTATCGGGAAGAATTCTGTCCATCAGGGTGCGAGGTGCAGGCTCGTTAGCCATTTCTAAGGGTTGTTCGAGAAAATTGGTTTTTGAAGAAGGGGAAGGTGGTCTGATTCTAACCAAACGACGGGATTCTTGGTCACAGGTCCAAGTTTGCATGCACTAGAAAGAACAAGAGAGTTCGTCAAAGAAATTTAGACAATGGAGAAGTTCAGAGAGAGGTGAGAAGGAAAAAACTTTTGAAAATGGGAGTTTTTTTTGAAAAGTACGACCTACAGACTAGCGAGATTTAAAAGAAAGGAAAATAAAATTTATTTGTTTTTGAGGAATTTTGATTTTTTTTATACACAAAACAATCACACAGAAATTAGCTACAATGAAATTTTCTATCCTTGATAGCTCCTAACTCAAAATTATATAGTGACACGTTTGATTACTTAGACCAAAAGATTTCTCAGCCAGTTAACGGACATGAGTTACCGGTGCACCAGGAATCACCCTAGCAATGCAGCTGAAGGTTTAAGTACCTTCGGAGTAACAACCGATATAATATTTACGAATCACCGTAATATTTATAAACGGTTATTTCTCTGCCGTAGTCTAGACACCAAGAAATAATTCGTTCCAAATAAATCAACTATCATAATACAATTAAGCCCTATATGAGCCCGTGACTCCCTTAGGTCCAATGTCTAACCGTTATTATTAGTCAGATTCTATGATGAATGCAGTTTGTGGGCTAAGGAAAGGGTGATGAATCCCTCACCTTATGTGAATTGGGGTATTGCCCTTAACAGAATGAACACAGATGCAGAAATTAAAAGATTGTACAAGCAAGCCGCTGCCCCTGCAGAAGATTTTTACAAGCAATGTCTATATTTTTTTTATTTGCAGCAGCAGTCCCTGTAGAGTTTAGAAAAATCTCACCTCGATCGGCAGTCCGTCCAGTGCAGTTGAGTAGCGCTAGCACGTTCACACCCCACTTGATGTGCAACCGCTCCAATCAAATCTATTTGCAAATCACTTGGCTGAACTCTTCACTTCTCGTTGGCCTTTGAATTGATTTCTTTGCTTGACTTCGATTCCTTGATTTGTTTGCTTGAGCCTTGAATTCTTTCTGCTTTGGCTTTTGTTTGAGTTCTCTCTTTCTCTTTTTTGACTTTTTTTTTGGAAGGAAAACTAAAATGGCACTAAAACAAAAGAAAACTAAGGCTAATAAAAAAAATTAAACAAAGAGATGAAAACAGAAGAAAATATATAACAAGCAAAGAAAACAATTTTTTTTAAAAAAAAAAGGATTTGGGAAAAGAAAGCTAGAACCAACTTACAAAATTCAAAGAAGAGAAAAGGATTTTTTGTAAAGGGAACAGGGAGAACTATAAACTATGAGAAGAAAAAAACAAAGGAAGAGGATGGGGTATTGGTTTAAGAAGTGGTTGTGGTGACTATTGTTTGTGATGAAGAGGTTGAAGAGGATGGGTATATGTAGACAGAAGAAAGAAAATTGGAAAGAATTGAAAAAGGATTTTTTTTTTATTTTGGGAAAAGGAATGTATTTATACAAGGAATATTGGAAAGTAGAGAAGTTTGGAAAGAAATTAAAGAAAATAAAGGAAAGGAATTGTAATAAAAGCAAATTTTTTTCTTTTTTAGAGAATTGCTGAAAAATAGAAAGAGATAGTAGAGAAATTTGGAAAGAAATAACGGAAAAGAGGGGAAAGAAATTGGAAAAAGTCGGAACGAAATTAATGAAAGAAAGGGAAGGAAATAAATGAAGAAAGAATGGTAATGAATAGAAAAGAAAGTAGAAAAGGAAAGAGATCAAACTAAATTTGCAAGTTTTTTTTAATTAGAATTGTTGTAAAAGTAGAGGTGTGGAAAGGTGGAAAGAAATTTGAAAGAAAAAGAAAAGAATTAAAAGAAAGGAATTGTTAGAAAAGTTGATTTTTTTTATATGGAAACGTTGAAAGGAGGAAGCAAGATGCAAATAAAAGTGGAAAGAAATAAATAAAAAAATGCAATTATTTTTATTATTGTTGTCAAAATAGAAGAGAGAGAGAAGAGATTGTGTAGAAGAAAAATTGGAAAGAAGTAAATGAGAAAAAAGGGAAACAAAAAGAACAAAAATTACACAAAAAAGGGCAAGAATTTTTTTTTTTTTTATTGTAAGAGAATGAAATATGAGAGTTTGGAAAGAATTTTTTTTTAAAAAAAGGAAATCTAAGAAAAATAATGGGAAAGAAATTTGAGAAAATAGATGGCAAGAAATCGAACACAATTGTGGCAATTTGAATTGGTGAAATCAGGTGTAAAAGGAAATGAATAAAAAAGGAAGAATTATAAGAGAGATCGGAGATTGGGGATATAAAATTACAAAAAGGTTTTTTTACATATATATATATAGATAAATAAATTGTAAATAGAAGGAAGAAAAGTGAAAAGAAATAGGAAAGAAATCAAAATAAATATGGCATTTTTTTTACGACAGAAAAATATGTAAAAGAGGAAAGAAATTTAAAACAAAAATTGGCAACTTTTTTTTCGTTTTTTCTCTTAATTGGAAGATTACGGTATCATTGACTAACACCAAATCAAACCAATCAAAAATTTTCTGCTATATATAAAAGACAACAAAAGGAATAAAATAAAAATAAGACTAACACAAATTAGAAAATAAAATATTTTCGTGAGTTTTTTTTATGGAAAAAGAAGAAAATAAACAGAAAAAAAATAAGTTGAAGGATTTAAAAATAAAAATAATTTTGATCCCCGACAACGGCGCCAAAATTTGTTTGCGAACAAATTAAACAATTGTAAACAACTGTAAAATCCGTTCGGCTTTCCTAAACAACAAGGATTGTTGTAGAGGGTGTCGAACTCTGGGACCAAAAATATTTTAATTAATAAATCCAATCAAGTTATTCAGAATTTTGATTGGTTGCAAACACAGAAAATAAACAAAAAGAGAGTTTTAACAATAAGAGAAAGCAATTAGGGGAGAATGACATAGATTAGATTAATATTCATCAATAGCCAATCGAATAAATACAGATCTAATTCATGTTTCTGTCACAAACATGAATCAACTATAATTACCTTTCTAGAAACAAATATGTAAATAACAACAAGTATAGCCTATGCAGGAGCTCAGCTCTTAAACAACCATAGGCTATCAGGACAGATTCACTATTTTATTTCTAAAACCCTAAATGTTTCGAATATACCCTGTGAAGGAGCACAGCTCTTAAACGACACAGGGTATGAAGGTTCAGATCTAACCCTTAGTTCAAATCTAGATCTACATACATGAAGTTCTAATCTTTTGGCTATGTGATTCATATTGAATCATATCTATTAGCGTCATCACCCCCTAATCAAAGATGATTAGCTAGACATAGCTAAATGAAAAAAAAAAAATAACAGACATGAACATAAATAAAATGCAAATAAAAACTAAATAGAAGAGAGAAAGAAGAGTTTTATTCCAAGCAAAGGATTACAGAATAAAACTAAGTGTGTTTTTACATGAATAAGATACAAGGTATTTATAGTTGTATTGGCCAAGGCTACTTGGCAAATTCCACAATGTGGGACAAAAATCCCTTTTTCAAAATAACACATTAATCAAGTAGCTCAGTGTGAACGCGTGCAGCGCATGAATGAGAAGCCTTGCAAATTACGTGATATGGGACAAATAACTTAGCCCAATTAGCAACTAGACCAATGTGAATGCATGCAGATGTCATGGAAAATAGGTTGCGGGCTTCAACTCCAATTGACTTGAGAATGAATAACAACTCCAAGTGATCGTTATGGAAAAGCATTGAACCTTGTCTTTGAAATATGCAGCATAAGGCGATTGAATAGCAACTTTTCTTCAGGTCTTCAAGATTTAATCCAGCTTTAAAATTCAACACTCTTCTCGCACAAATTCTTCAAGCTTTTCAACAATTAAGTGCGTTAATCCATTCATCAAAAATAATCAGTAAACACAACTATAAATGCACAATATCATTTATTTAAAAGATAAAATAAGATAAATATGCGGATAAAATATACACATTTACGTGTATATCAACATCATTGGATCACGTTATCAGATCAAATATCTCTAAAACTAAATCTGTGACACATATGGTCAAATACATGATAAGAAGGACAATCTGATAATAATCAGATCCTCTTGTTGAATTTAAAATGTTAGTTTTTGTATTAGAAAAATAGTATTTTATGCAAAAACTATTTTTGACAAATATTTTATGTGTAGAAAGCACATGTTTTCATGAAAAAATCTTAACAACGGTAAGAAATCCTATATGTGGGGGCTTCCTAAACGACCATGTATTTAGGTAGCACATATATTGCTAAACCAATAAATCAGCCAAACTTATTAAGTTTGATTAGCCATGTTTGGTTTTGTTAGTTAATTAGTTGGTTTTAGTGTTTGTTTTTATATTTCATTGGTTTATTAGTTGGGTCTTGTTTTGAATAACTAAACATCAAATTAACTACTTAAACCAAATTTAAAAATTAAGTTATTTAATTTACTTCAACAACTTTACTATTCACAATATTATTATTCTATTAACATTTTTAGAATAAGAATTTATTTTCTAACGTGTTTGCATGACATGGACTCGATTAATTTTTTTAGTCTTATATTATATATGAACCAGAAGACCAAATTAGTTTTTGGATGAACCCACTAAATCAAACCAAGTTTATCTGGTTTTGATTTTTAAAAATATCGCTTTTGGTTTGGTTCATTCTATGTTTCTTGGACGACTCCTTTGATTTTAACATTCTTGAGCGGATTCAAGCCAAGCAAACCAATTTGTAACAACCCTAATTTTATGGTTGCATTATTAGGATATTTAATTTAGCAAATTAAATAAAATGTAGTGTGTTATCGGAAATAAAGCGATTTGATTAGTAATTAGGTGTACCTTTGTAAACTACTAATTGGATAACTTAGAATGGTTAATAAGAAAGAGGAACATAAGAGAGCTAAAATAGGAGAGAGGCATATTCTTTATAATTAAACTCTAATCTCCTCACCACGTTCACTTCATTTAATTCATACAAATTAAAACCTAAACTAAAAAAAGAAGGCTAGCCATAACCAAAGAAATAAGAGGAAGAAAAGCTAGAAGATAGAAACATAAGCAAGGGTTATCAATTCAACATCAAATCTCATTTTCTTATCTAATCAAGGCAAATAATATTATCATCTCTATGTATGTTTGTTTGGTTTGATTTTAGCGAAAATCTGAAAATTAATGTTGTATTGTTGTTTTTATGCCAAGTTTGAATAATGGATGAAGTTAAATATGTTCGTTGATTATTAAATGCTTGTTTATGAAATTTTGGTAAATGTTTGAATTAAAAATCATATTATACGAAATTCAAATGACTTGAGATTTTGATATGACGTTAGAAATATTATTTTAGAAATGATTATTTAATTTCATAGTTTTCTAAACTTGTATGAATATTTGGTTAATTTCTAGAGTTGAAAAATATGGTTAATTCCAGTTTTAATTATTTAAAATAATTGGATTTACTTTTTAGCCCTAAAATAATTATATGATGTAAACTATAAATAAAGGGATTTATTTTTATTACCAAGGATTATTTTCATGTTTTTATAAATTGATATGAATTTTCTAAGATATAAAAGCTTAGTAGATTAATTAAGTTATTATGGCTTAATTAGGGGTTTTCATATGTTCTTTGAATTAAAAGTTGGATCTATGACACCATTTCTTAATAATAATTGGAAAAGAATTTATCAATCAATAAGCTTTTGAGAGATAGGTGGACGATCGCTTCATCACTTCCAGAATGAGCTTGGTACGCCCCAATGCATGAGATACCATGATTCATGATATATGATGCATCAACTACCATATCTCTCCAATTCCTATCGGTCTGTCCCTATCTCATTTTTCATTTAAATAATCCAAACCGGTTTTTATATAATTCCTCTCTATAGGGCCTAGCACCTTTGTACCGAGGCGATATTGCCGCTTTTTTTTAGAAAAAAGAAGATGTCGCTTCAATTGTATTAATTATAATGAGTCTATTGCCTCTCTTGTTTCAAAGTAGATAAAGGCATCGTCGCTCCTATTTTTAAAGTACAAAAATGTTGTTGCCTCCATTGTTTAAGGTGTACAAGTCATTGTTGTTATAGCACCAACACCAACTAGGTCGATAAAGTTGTAGGTCGTGATTTATATTTGTAAACAAAAAATAAAGTGTCCCCCTATCCTCAATCACATCTATAGTTTATAAACTTCATATAAGAGTTTTAAGTTGAAATTAGGAGGTCGACATCCTGTTGTCTCCATTTGTTTAAGTTTTATTCACCAAGTTTTAAAGTAATACAGGGATGTCGATATACCATGTTACCTCTATTATTTACAAGCTTATGCTTTAAAAAGTATATATCTTATAACTTAGAGTTATGAATTATGTTTATTTCCAAATGTTACTATTTATCATTAACAAAGATTTATAAGCATAATTTTTGAAGGTTTAAATTGTAAATTCTTATGGAGTTTCCTTGTTCTGAATTATGGATTTCAAATGATTGAAATATTCACAATGGTTAACGTTTTCAAGGAAATTATATGGATATTTAACCAAATATTTTACTAAAATTTTCCTATCACTGTTGGATAAATGAGATAATAATAAAGTTGGCTCAGATTATTAGGAAACCAAATGGTGCTAGGAAATTCATTCTATGGTTTCGGTGGCAACAACTATACAATGGAAATAGTATATACAATAGAAAATGCTGACAATGCTCAATAACAAGCAAAGACATTTCAAGAGATTATAAATTGATTGAAGCAACAATGGACATGCACAAAAAGCTTAGAATTAGAGATACTCAACATCAGATGTCTGAAAGCATAAATGAGACGTTTAATACTATGCTAAGGAAAAAGGTATAACAGAAACCATATGAAACCAGACGTCTAATCCTTTTGTAAAATGGAGTTTTATACAAAGCCATACATCTTCCTACATGGCTCATACACCTGATCTAGAGCTCGATTTGAATTATGGAATTGCAACATTCAAAATTGAAAGGTCACTTCCGCTTCTGTTCGCTACAACTCTTCCTCGCCAACAAGTGAAACCTTAGACTGATCAACTGTGGCTACAACTATTCATGATGACTTTTCGTAAATATATGTAGCATCAACATTCATTGATCAAGTACTCAACTTACTTACTCGACTATCTCTTATATTTCATACTCTCTGAATCTATTCTTTTGTACTCTAACAATCTAAATCTGCAACTACTCTTCCATTTATTCCTTCTCTTCATTGCAAATACTATTTAAAAGATATATTGGAAGCAACTGTACTCATCCATCAACATCCGTGTTGTACCGTAACATATTTAACAAGAGCTCTTTATTGTAACCAAGCCTATTCCTCCGGGCGAAGCAAGGGTTTGTTGAGAGTAGAATTCCAAAGGGGAGCTTCGGGACTGGACATAGGACGGGAGATTCGAACTAGTATAAAATTTCGGTGTGCTTACTCTATACATTTACTTATACTATACTAATATAGTTATATCTTATTTATTAGCACTTATACCTACATACACACTATATGATCCACCCTGTAGACTTTTAGTTGGTATCAAAGCTAGTTTTGATAAAAGTACAGTAACACATATTTGTGTTACACTAATATGGAAAGTATATTTCAAGAAGGTCAATCTACCACACGTCCTTCACTTTTTAATGGCTCTAACTGCACATATTGGTCAACCCTTATTCAGATATTTATAGAAGCTAACGGTTTAGAAATCTGGTCTGCTACTCAAAATTAGTACGAGGCACCTACCATTACTATGAGTACATGGACCAATGCACAAATAACTGCAACTTCAAACAATGCAAAAGCCATGAATGTTTTGTTTTGTTCTTTAGATAAGAACGAATTTTCATGAGTCATGTTATGTAATACTACATGCGATATTTGGCGTACCTTACAAGTAACACACAATGGTAAGAAACATAGTCAAGCAAACTAAGATTTTGATTTTACAAAATCATTTTTCATCATTTAAAATGAATCTATTGTTGATATGTATTCCAGATTCCAAACTATTCAACAAGATCTAACGGCACTATAAGTTAAATTTACTAATTTTCATTTAGTATCTCGAAAACTCGATTCTTTAACATCTAAATGGAAAAGAAAAGTATTAGCTGTAGATTAGGATAATGGTCTTTCAATACTCAATGGTGAAGAATTGATAGGAAACTTAATGTCATATAAATTAATTTGTAGGCAAAAAAGGAACAAAACACAGAGAAGAAAAACACAGCGTTCCAACCAAATAATGAAGACTCGGATTTAGATGAAGAAGAAATAGTATTCATCGCAAATAACTAAAACAATTTCAAAAAGTGTGGAAAGATGACCAAGTTTCGGAAGGTAAGGAAATCTAATACATAAATCAAACATTTATGAAATGCTTTAGTGTGATCAGTTTGGGTATATGAAGAAAGTCGGTCCCAAGCTCAACAATGAAAAAAAGGAACAAGTTTGAAAAAGTAAGAAAGAAGAAAGCATTTAAAGTAACATGGGATGACTCTGACTCCTAGTCTTCTTCTGAAAATGAGAGTGCCAGTGATGAAGAACATGCTAGCGTATGCTTTATGGAAAATACAGTTGAGGTATGTCCCGATCTTTGTTATGATGAATTATTAGAACTTAGTTTGAAATTAGACGAAAAATTCAGACAAGTTAAGAAATTAAATAAGGATTTTGTGGCTAAAATAAATTGACTAGAATTGAGATTGATATGTTAAAAGATGAAAAAGCCATTTTAGAAGAGGAACTAAAATTATCTCAAGAAAAATATAAAAATAATTTGTTTTTAAATTAGACTCTATCTAGTGATTTTGAAAAAAATAAACTAGGAAATAATGTTTTGGTAAATGAGAACATTAATTTAAAAGTAATATAGATAGTTTGAAAACTAAGAGTTGTGAATTAAAAGAGAAGTTAGATAAGATTACTAAAAACATTTCCAAATTTAATAAAGGAAAACAAAATTTGGGAAATCTAATAAATTTTTTGAAACCATTCGGCAATCGAAATGGTTTAGGAGTTAAAAATGATTGTAAGCAAAAAGGAAATAATGCTAAAAAGTATAGTATTATTTATAAAAAGACTAAAAGCCACCTAAGTCTATTATGTCTTCGAATACCAAAAATATAAAAATTTAGATTCCTAAGACAAACAACAACTTAATTAGATGAAGAAATATTAATAATTTCCTAAATATTGTGGTGTGTTATAAAACTTATGTTTTTAAAGGTCCCAAACCCACTTGGTTATGGTTACCTTCCCCACCTAACAGTTAGGACATTAACGGAGGAAGTGGATAGCAATTAAATTGTCTTATCACATAGGTACCCAAAACAAAGCAAAAAAGAAAAATGGATATTTGATAGTGGCTTCTCCAAACGCATGATCAGAAATGCAAAAATATTATCAAACATAACATATATTGATGGAGGCACGTCGACTTTTGGAGACGACCCGAAAGTATAGTCATCGACATTGGGGAATTTGTCGATTCTGGTATTTCTAATTCTCCTATTATTACAAATGTTTTGATAGTTGAAAATTTTAAACATAATCTTTTTAGCATTAGTCAGTTATGCGATAAAGATTTTCAAATAAATTTCAAAAAAAGATAGAAACAATATCTTTGATATTAACAAAAAACTAGTATTTAAAGGTATTAGAAATAAAAATATTTATGTCTTAAACATGAATATAAAACAAAATTCAGATTTATGTTTAACAACCAAACATGATGATCCAGTTGTGGCTTAATCATTTCTATCATATTAATTTCAGGTACATTAATAAATTAGCAAAATATGAGTTGGTAAGAGATTTACCTAAGATAAACTATAAAGTAGAAAATTTGTGTGATGCTTGTCAAATTGAAATGAAGCTCATTTAAATCTAAAAACAATATTCCTATAAATCAACCCTTATAAATTTTACATCTAGATTTATTTGTTCCAACTCAAGTACGATCTATAAATCACAACAAATACGTTTTTGTAATAGCTGATGATTTTTCAAGGTATACTTGGACTATTTTCTTAAAACATAAAAGTGACACTTTTGGTATGTTTAATTTTTTTGCTAAAATGGATTCAAAAATGAAAAATATTCGAAGTGATCATGGCGGAGAATTCAAAAAAGATCTTTTTACAATTTTTTTGCAAAAAAGGGAATCAATCACAATTTTTTTCCATGCGCACCTCAACAAAATGGTGTAGTATAAAGGAAAAATCATACGTTACAAGAATGTGCACGGATGTTATTAAATAGTAATGGCTTGCCAAAACATTTTTGGGCTGAGCCTGTTGCTACGGCTTGTCACGTTTTGAATAGAGTAACACTACGTCTAATGACAAAACACACATGCTACGAAATGTTTTTTTACAAAGAAACCAAAAGTGTCATATTTAAAAACTTTCAGATCAAAGCATTTTATATTAAATACAAAGGATAAACTATGAAAATTTGATCCTAAGGCCAAGAATCTTTGTTGGTTATTCGAATCGTAGCAAAGCATATATGATTTTCAATAAGGAAACCAATACTATTAAAGAAAGTTTGCATGTTTTGATGGTGTTAAAACTAAATATTCTATAATAGTTATATATAATATTAAGTGCTTTTTGTGATATATGTCATGCCCTAATATATATACTGTGATATACATGTTTATATGGCTTGACCACAAGCATTATGCATATGAGTATCATATGGGTACATATCGGTTATATGATTTTATTTTAGTGTGTACATGCTATCTAAAGTACACAGTATTGATATTTCATTCATATCTAAAGTTATAACAACCCAAATTCCGAAAAAACGATTTTTTTTCAAAATTTCGTTCCGCCGAAACACGAATTGGCTTGTCTGGTATCCTGCAGAAAAGACAGAGATATAAAATATATCAGAGCTCATAAAACATCTCACAGCAGAATGGAATAAAATATAATATAGTCAAATATAGCCTTACCAAAGTAATAATAGTACCTAACCAGTATCCAAAGGTATCATCTCTGCGAAAATCCTTACCTGCGGGTATGTTACGAGGAGGGGGTCAGAACATAAGTCCAGGTGACTGGGCTAAATTACACAATCTGAATAACCCTACATATACCGTTCAGTTATATTACTTATTTATTAGGTGTTTTGGGTTGATAGCACTCAAGGCTTTACACACATGTCGTACCCATCTACCTCCCAATAAATTAACCTAACATAGTATATGTAGCTACTCCAGATATGAAGGAACTTCCCATGATACCCTCCTCGCACGGTCTCCACCATCACGCCACGGAAGCGTCTGCAACTCTCATCCTATGTTGGAGCGACATACAAATCTCTATAAAACTATACCACGTAAACAACTCTTATCCTACGTCGGAGCAACGTATGGATCTCTACAAAACTACGCTACATTCTACACAAAATTACCATCACCGTGCTATGCAACCTTGTGGACCGCCATTTCCAGACTTCTCGGCCATTCTCAGTCTTAACACGGAGTAATGCCCTAGCGCCTACGATACACCAACCGGTGCGGCATACATGTATCCTCACATGTACGCACTGTCCACTGTACCCCGAGTTCTGCAATAGGGCTGCATCTGAATGCATGGAACTCGGTCAGGAGCTTTTCCATATCTGTATAGGTCTGCAAAGAGGGCTAAAGTACAAATATATAAACTATGGTATGCATTTCTATGGTGGCTACGGTCCTACCATGAACCCTCCCTCAACTAGTGAAAGACTACATCAAGAGCTAAGTGACATGCCCCTAGCAACCAATCTACATCCAAATTAGCGTGTCCTGCAACCAAAGTCTCGATAGTGAAAGATCGATGGTATATAGGTTTAGCTCTAGTCTTGTCACGTCATACTGATTGCCGATGGCAGGTACCCGATGATTACTACCTTTGTTTGGTCATGACCAGCCTCTCTATAGGCAAATCGTCGAATCACCTCAATGTCATACTGCCACAGCCTTCTAACTACCAAACTACTCTTGCAGTCAAGGTATACTCACTGGGTGGTAACGCATAGACCCAATCTTTGTGAGTACAGCCTAAGCATGCATCGCAATAGAGGACCACCACAGATTACCCTACCACGTACCTCGGAAGCTGCGTTCTTCCTGCCAGTCCCGTAGAGCCAACAAGCAGAATATAACCGGTCTTTTCACGTCATACTGAATGCCGATGGCAGGTACCCGATGATTACTACCTTTGTTTGGTCATGACCAGCCTCTCTATAGGAAAATCGTCGAATCACCTCAATGTCATACTGCCACAGCCTTCTAACTACCAAACTACTCTTGTAGTCAAGGTATACTCACTGGGTGGTAACGCATAGACCCAATCTTTGCGAGTACAGCCTAAGCATGCATCGCAATAGAGGACCACCACAGATTACCCTACCACGTCCCTCGGAAGCTACGTTCTTCCTGCCAGTCCCGTAGAGCCAACAAGCAGAATATAAGCAAAGTAATCAGATGGATGTGCTCCTCCCGTTCCTCTAGACACCACGATGATCTACCCCGTTGGGTTCTTCACCTTCAGACGTGCAGACTGGTCCCAGTGTATCTCATTAACATTTTATTAGACCCTACGTCGAAGCGCTTGATTACGCACTTGCTCTACCTCATCCGATTTCCATTTAACTTAGTTATTTCCAATCATATTAACTTCTTATTCAAGTTACCATGTTCTCTCCGAGCCCCTTATATCTCTAAGGAATGGACCCCTCTCGCTTATTAATTTCAGTTATATAACTTAACCCATTTAACTTCATCAATAATCCCATAACATGTTATTCTCTAGATTTTAATTCAAGGTTTGTAATCTACAATCATTATTATCCTATCTTTCGTTGTCCAATTTCAGTGTTTACAGGTTTTAATAACATGTTCTACTTAATGTCTAATTAAGTATATATTATCTCAATTAGCAGGCTTTATGTTGACATGTTACTTAATATATATCATTAAGTACAACTCATTTCATAAGTTTTATTACTTCATTCAGTCTTATGCCGCATAAACGGGCTTCTGCTTATTATTACATTCCATTACTAGACTTCTTAATTCCCATTTATAAGTCTACTAATAATAAGCCTACTTCATTCTTATTCATTAACCATGACTTGATTAAGCCACTTGTTGTTCTTTACTTATTTACTTAGTTCTCTTAACTAAGGTTTGTCAATAAGTTTCTTTCCATTTATTATAACCTACGTTATAATTTCCAGTTGTCCCTATGACAAACTTACCTATTATATAACATTCTCATTAATGTAATTGATTATAACCGGTTATATTCCCCGTTTATCACATTTTCCTTGGTTCTTTAATACTAACCAAACTTTTACTGTTGTAACATCCATTTAATTAATGCCATTAATTCATTTTCCCTTTTTATATACATATATTCATATATATGTTTATGCACAAAACCTCTCACATTAAGCCGACCACTTGTGGATGCTGGATTTGCTGGGTGGTTCCAGGCAGACTTCTAACACAAGTTAAACTTAACCTCGTGTCTTAATACCAATATTTACAATTATGTTTATGCACCTGACCTCTCACGTTAAATTAACCACTTGTGGATGCTGGATTTGCCAGGCTGTTCCGGGAAGGCTTCTAACATAAGTTGAATTTAACCTTGTGTCTGAATGTGGTTACAATTCCCTATTTACTGTAAATCTTCCATATAATTTAGGCACATTCATTCTCCCAATTTTTACTGTAATTCTATTTACAATATTTTGGCATAATAATATTCTTAAACAAATATTCATGTTTATCGTAAATTCTATAATTGCATTATTTACAGTAAATTCCAGTTCAGACGGTTGTTTACACGAAAACAGGCTTATATGACATGATTGTTCTCAGCAGATTTAACCCCAATTACCCTAATTATTCACAATTTCACTATACTTGACTTGCAATATCCAAATAATATGTTAGTAGAGCAGATTCATATACAACAGTAATCTTTCAACATGTTCTAAATAGCCCTAATTCACAATTTTCCACAAATATCAAATATTTAGCAGAATAATTACAATGGGGAATACAAACGATAAATATACCGTTATTTAAAATGGTATAATTTAGATCCATTCACCTAGTAGCTTTCCAATCCATGAATCTGATCCATATTTGTTGTTCTGTGGCATCCCTAACTGAATTTATGTTCAAAAATATCCACGGATTCACAAATCTGTTGCTAAAGAAGAGGGAAAAGGAAAATAAAACCTATTTAAACCATATCCAACGACTTACCTCACGCTGATCAGAATTCTGAATACCCAATTGTAGATATATATATTCTTTTCCTCATATTCTTGAATTTGAATTTCCTAAGGCTAATTATTTTGTTTTCTGAAGAGATGTGAGGAGGAATAAGAATGGCAGAGTCTAGTCAGTCTCTCAGAAAATATGATATTTATCCAAGGCTCTACTAGCCTATTTATAAGTGTTAAAGAAAGTCTTATCTTAATCGTATACGCAGTGCTGAGTCAGCAATGAATATGGTCTGAAAAACAGTCTGGATTCATCGAACGAATCTACCCAGATCAAACGTGGGTCGACTGTAACACCTCGAATTTTTAATGACATTAAATAGAATAAATTAAACAATAATTAGTTTAATATTCAGAATTATAGGATATGGACTGCACCATTGCGTCTCTCTCAAAATTCTAGTCAAGATAGACAATTGGTTTGCGTAAAACAGACACCTTATAAAGAAGTTATGAAGGTTTTAAGTTTGTATACGCATAGAAATATTTTATATATACGCATGACTCAGAGGTGAGTCAGAGATAAGTGAAATTCTATCCAAAAAAGTCAAATTCGAAAAATTGCTCTGAGCGGCAAAATTCCCACTCTAGGGGGTCGACCCCCCTAGAGGGATGTCGACCTAGGGGTCGACCCACACATAGGGATGTCAACACCCCTAGGGATGACATGGCACTCAGTTTCAGTGGGTCTGGCAGCTATGTATAGTTGTCCTATTCTCTTATTTTCTTTATTGGAAATCATGGAGGCCATATGCTGCTGGAGTGCGAATTGAACCGTTTTCTACAACTACATACTTTGATAATCAAATTCAGAAATTCAAGATCCGTTCTTTCTCAGTTCTCTAAACCTAACACTATGAGTTCTAGTTGCTTTTAGGTTTAGATAAATAAAAGTAAATTATGAAAGACTGCGATTTGGATACGTGTAAACCATGAATCTATGCTATTATCATATCTGATACTATGTCATGATAGATCTATTTCTCTGTGATTATTTTGCTATGTCATGATAGATCTATTTCGTTGGATCTAATTCAATTGTGATTATTCTGCTATGTCATGATAGATCTATTTATTTGGATCCAACTCAGTTGTTATTATTCTGCTATGTCATGATAGATCTATTTCCTTAGATCCAACTCAATTGTGATTACTCTGCTTCGTCATGATAGATCTATTTCTTTAGATCCAATTCAATGGTGATTATTGTACTATATTATTATTGTGGATCTTGGTTTGTAAACTATATTATGGTTAATATAAATCTGTTAATTTGAATAGTTATGTCATTGGATAGACCTAATCATTTATGCAAATCATGACATATGCAATCTTGAATTGGTTAGGATTGGATCTTTATCTAAATTGTAACTTCTATGGCATGCTATGATGTGGATTTGTGTAGATCTATTTCTAAACTAGTAGATCTAATTTATGTAGACATTGAAACTGTTAGTCAGATCTAGATTATCACCTTGTGTTATCATGTTAGATCTATTTTATGTGATCTAATTTATCGCCTTGTGTTATCATGTTAGAGATATTTTAACCTCTAGATCTGAATCATGTGATTTAATCTATCACCATGTTTTATCATGTTAGATCTAAACAAATTGGACATGTAAACTGCTGATTTAGATCTTACTATGCTTATTGAAACATCATGTTATGTTCACTAGTTTTATGTTTATCTTTTTATGATGAAAATCACATGTCCACTCACCTTGTAATCATGATAAGTTTATTTTTATGCCAAGGCGATCATTTTAGTTATATTCCCATTATTTTCCCTATTATCGTTTATGACTAGGCTATTGTCTAGCCTAGGCAAGTTGCCAATTTTGTGAGGGCGCTAGTTAAGGAACGGGGGAAAGAGGGTTAAAAATGACATAATTTGAATATGAACATTTTTGGACATGTAATTCAAATTATTGGGTAAAACAGGTATTGACACCTATAAAAGGAAAGGATTAATTAATTGGTAAATTAATTAAAAATGGAATGTCTAGTAATTACAATTAAGAATTGTAAATTGTACTTATGACACGAGGTTAGGTTACATTAGTGGTGGAAGTCTGCCCAGACCCGATCGGCATATCCAGCAGCCACTAATTTTGAACCTAATGTGGGAGGTCTAAGTACGTAAATACGAATCGGGCTACGACACAAGGTTAGGCCCAACTGTGGAATAAAACTGCCCGGACCCGACTGGCATATCCAGCATCCACACGTTGTAGGCCTAATGTGGGAGGTCTTGCCCATTATAAACCATAAATGGACATGGTAATAAATTGGACTACTTAACCTAAACTAATCCATAAGGGATTGTATGAATAAGAACTGAAGTTAGGGTTAAGTATAATTGATTGGATCAATGGGAGGGTTAAGTGAATCTTGGGTAGGTGGGTAATATTAGCATATATAGATCCACAAATTTAGCCCGATACAGTTATGTAATTAAAGACACCTAGTGGTATACATAACCGATGGAAATAATAAAGTTATGAAATTAAAGACACCTTTTAGGGTAAACATAAATTGCAGAAATAATAGGGTTATGTACTAAAGACACCTATAGGTAAACATAACCGGTTGGAAGATTGGGAGTTATGTATGAAAGACACCTATAGGTAAGCATAACCATTAGAAAGATTGGGGCTATGTAATTAAAGACACCTAAGGGTGTACATAGTCAGTGGAAAACATAACCAGCCTCTCTATAGGGTTATGTACTAAAGACACATATAGGTAAACATAACCGGTTGGAAGATTGGGAGTTATGTATTAAAGACACCTATAGGTAAGCATAACCATTAGAAAGATTGGGGCTATGTAATTAAAGACACCTAAGGGTGTACATAGTCAGTGGAAAACCTAGTGGGGATACAAGACAAAGGGGAGAGATTGTATCATATTGTGTAGGACCCATTTCAGTCAGTAACCCAGTGTTGGTATCAAGTAAAGAACTTCATACTAGGTGGAGAAGGGGAACGCTTACTGATTGATTGTAAGAGATCCAAACGAGACGGATGGTGTGGGTGGCGCAAACCGACCGGGGACATGTGCGTGCATAGGCTGGGTAGAGGGGGCTAAGACGACCGTGACACAAGTAGATACGGATGTGCACACCATGGGTTGCCACTTTAGGAAGTGATACCTCCTACTGTGGGGCCAGCACAGGATATCTACAGGGTAGGGAGCCGATCGATTAGGGTAGTGGTTAGGTATACTTGGACGTATGACCTAAGCCTACCAACTCATAGTGGAAGGGATCATCTCATTTCAGTTATACCAGTAATAATGCAGAGTAACCCTTAGTGAGGCATATATACCTTAACTTGCTTACCTTGTCATACCTGTCATTTATGTAGTGACCTCTCTTATCCACTTTATATGCCTATCATGTTACTTTTATTTATTTACTGGCTAAAAGTAACTAGACTCGCCAGACTTTATGTCTAACCCTTTTTGTTTCTCCTTTCTTCCGTTTCCCCCCAGGTTCTCAAGGGAGGGAATTCTCAGGTTTAGTCAGGATTATGCTATCGTCTTGCTTGGAGCTACTTAGAAATGTTGTTGGTTTCACATCTTTCTCTACCATGGCTTATGATTTGGGGATTATGCTTTCTTTATTATTGTACTCTGATATTTAAAGTACAAGACATAAGTTTTAATGATGTACCGAGTTTATGTATTTTTAGACATATGGTGTAGCCATGCTTTATGATTAATATTTTTTTAATTCCGTTGCTATTTTATATCTGTCTTGTAATGTTTCTGTTTTGTTTACCTATAACGCTTCACGAAACTTAATGCATTCCCTTAGTGAGTGATATTAACGGACGTGGGGTGTCACATCGACCCTAGGGTCGACCCAGCCCCCCTTCGGTCTACCTATGGGTTGACCTGCGCTGAGCGTGGGTCGGCCCCCAACGGGCCTGTTTCCCGGTTCGTTCGTTTGAATTTCTGGAATTATTTAAAAATTATATTTACATATAAACTCCTTATATGTATACAAACTTTTAATGCCCATAACTTCTTCATACGTTATTCGTTACACAAACTTGGGGTCTATCTGAACTAGAATTCCGAGACAAACGCAATGGTAATACCTCTTTCACTTAATTCTGAATATTTAATTAATTTATTTCCAATTTATTATCTTATGCCTTCTTATCATGTTTGTTGTAATATTTCATTTAAAGATATCTTTTTCATCTTAAATCCGTTTTGTACAATCCGTAGGTCTAAATTGATCAGAAAATCGCTACGGACGCAATGATGCTAATTCCGTGACCAAATTCTGAAAGCTCTCCAAATTTTTGTTTTATTATTTAATTAAAAATTCAGGGTGTTACATTCTCCCACTCTTAGGAAATTTCGTCCTTGAAATTTGGTAAGGGTAAAATTAAGTAATCCCTTGCATAATTCCCAACCATCGTGTGTACATCCAATTTCGCAACCATTTGTACACTTATGCAAAGTGTAATTCAACATAGTAATACATAAGTGAAATGAATTCCTAAGCAGTACCTCCTATATGAATGCAATTTTTTTGAAAATCTTTTTGAAAACATGATGCACTCATACTAAATATACTGGCAATTTCTATATGAATGCAATATTTTGAACGTCAAAATACTTTTTCATCCAAAATTTCCTACACTCTTACTGGGCAAGAGCGTAGTTCATCCAATTTTTGCATCCAAAGCCCTACCAAGCTAACTTCAATTTTTGAATTTCAGAAAAATCTAATTTTCTAAATTCTATTTGTTATGTTACAAAAAGGTGGAAAACGGAAAACTTGACATCTTCGGTTTTTCTTTTATGTACCATTTCCATCTGTACTTGGATTTTTATACTATTGTCATATAAATATTCCCTATCTTCCTATCCAAGCACAGTTCACATAAGAAAGTTTCCTCTATTTTAAATTTTTTCCCAACTTACTTAGGAAAAACTCATTTTTATCCACGTTACTCATAATTTTTCCATTTTTTATTAACTGTCATGTTTGTTGCTTTACTGAATTCGTTGTTCCCTTTCTAGTTATGTCATTACTCTTTTCTTAGCTTATTTAACTTAATCAACTAATCTAAGTTTAGTTTTCAAATAAGCCTTCTAGATATTCAACTAAAACAGGAAAAAAAGTACTCTACACAGCTACTACAAAGGGCTAAGTATCCTAGGACCATGTCCCCTCCGACAAAGAAAAGTACAAACCAAAGAATCTTAAAGCTTACTTACCCTTTTTCCATCTAGTAGTCACCACTAGTTCTTGCTATGCACTAACAGTCTTTTCCAAGCAACAACCTAGCTCTATTATGCATACGCATTCTAGGGGAACTTACCATTATTCCAAAACAGTCCTTGCTATTTACTTCATATCCTCAGAATATTCCCGCTTCCCTAGGTACTACTCCTTACCTACTCCATGATTTTATAAACGCAGTTTGGCCTTCTCATTTCATTTTTCCTCCAAAAGTTAAAAGTGTCTAAACTTTATTTTCTTCATGAAAACTTATTTTTGCTAAACCATAAAAACATGCCATCTCATAAATATGCAAAACATTTTTTTTCCTCAAATCATAAAAATAGGAGTAGACAAGGACAACTATTTCTCAATCAGATTCGCAACTGTTCTTGCTTACAATGTCAGTTCAGTTACTTACAACTAGGTGCAAAACCTACTCTGTTCTTAATTACTACAACTTATTTTCTCCACCAAATAAAATTTTATGTCAAAACAATTATCAAAAATTGTTGTCAAAAGAATAGAGAACTTAAAAATTTTCTTTATCGTAAATTTTAGTTTTTAACAAAAATGCAAAAAAATTTAGACAAAAAATTCACAAGAAATCACCATTTCCAAAATATACCCCAATTTATTTCAAAACTCATCATGTACTTTTCAAATATGTTACTTGCATTTTTTTTCAAACATAAAAAATACCTCTTTTCTTTCAAAGACAGTTTCTACACAATTTAGCTAGTAATATTTCAAAATTGTAAACTTTTATGGTCAAAACTTGAAAAACACCATAAACTATTACCCAAAAGTTTTCATAATTTCAAGTTCTCAAAAGTTAACAATGGGGCTAGACCCAAAGCGGGTTTCTAGCTTACCTAGACTTTCCTAGATATCACCACAAAGTCAGTTATCTTAAATATATATATTCCTAATCCATTTTTTTCAAATTTACAAGGTTCCACTACCAAACACACTAATCCAAAGTACTAACATATGGGATACATCTTTCTCCAATACCAAGCATATTGTTCACTTTTCACCCAAACCACCTAAGGGTCTCAAATTTCCATTATCATTCCTTTAATCTACAAAACTGATATCCCAATTCTTTACATAAATCGTTCTTCCTATTTAGTGTGCTCCTTTATAGATCTAGGTGCGTGTGTATATATATAATATTTTTATTTTTAAAAATACAAATACGTTCACTCACTATCTATACCGGAATCCTAAACCTAAGCTCTGATATCAGATGTAACAACCCGAATTCCAACAGACCGATTTTTTTCAAAAATTCCAATTTGCCAAAACCTGAACTGGTTTGTCTGGTATCCTACAGAAAAGACAGTGATATAAAATATATCAAAGCTCAGAATACATCTCACAGCAGAATGAAATAAAATATAATATAATCAAATATTGCCTTACCAAAGTAATAATACGGCCTAACTAGTATCCAAAGCTATCATCTCTTCTAAAAGCCGAACCTGTGGGTATGTTATGAGGAGGGGGCCAGAACACAAGTTCTGGTGACTGAACTAAATTACACAATCTAAAATAACCCTACATATACGATTCAGTTATACTACTTATTTATTATGTGTTTTGGGTTAATAGCACTCAAGGCTTTATACACATGTCCTACCCATCCACCTCCCAGTAGATTAACCTAATATAGTATATGTAGCTACCCCCAATATCAAGGTGCTTCCTGTGGTACCCTCCTCACACGGTCTCCACCGTCATGCCATGGAAGCACCAGCAACTCTCATCCTACGTCGGAGCGACGTATAGATCTTTATAAAACTACACCACATAAACAACTCTTATCCTATGCCGTATTGACGTACGGATCTCTATAAAACTACATCACATTCCGCATAGAACTATCATCGCCATGTTATGTAAGCGTATAGACCGCCATATCCAATCAGCCAATCTCGGTCTTAACACAGAGTAATGCCCTAATGTCTACGATACACCACCTGGTGCGGCATGCATGTATCCTCACATGTACATACTGTCCATTGTACCCCGAGTTTCGTAATTGGACTGCATTTGGCTGCATGAAACTCGATCAGGAGCTTTTCCATATCTGTATAGGTCTGCTAAAGAGGCCTAAAGTACAAATATCTAAACTACGGTCTGTGTAGCAACCCGAACTTCCCGGTCGGCCTAAACCTAATAAGAAGGCAGATTGCTTTGAGAACGTGACGCATCAGAACACAAACATGAGAAAATTTCATTGTTATTACAACAATTTACATCAGAGTACAAGATATTAGAGTGCGAACGAATAATATACAGCTGAAAAATATCAGAGATTTAAATTACATTTAAATATATAAACATAATGTGCAATGGAAAACATCAGCTGCCACAACTGAAAGAAATACACGGATACAAAGCTTTCTGGAAATAGCTCCAGTCGTAATCTAGGATCCTATGAAAAGAAATATATGCGAAAACCAAAACTACAAGCTGCCGGTGTGGAAAATATGGAAATCCAAAGTTTAGGTAGAAACAATAGACTCCGATTCAGTCATGGGACTGGTGTGAGAACTAAAACAGTTATTAAATCTTTACTTTAAAATAGGGTAAATCACGGGACCACGACGTATGTCATGGAACGGTTCACTTCCAGGAATACCATAAAATAAAACAATTTATAAATGACGCAATGTTTTTTGAAAAATGAAGCTATTATAAGATTCAGGTCCCATCAAACAATGCAACGCAAGCTGAAGGATAGAGTTTTACCTTATTATAGCCAAACATGCTTGATACGCTTCAAAACAAATCATTTTGATACTACTATAAGTGCATAGTGTCAAAAAAAACTTTAAATATAAATGTATCAATCAAAGAAGACATAGGTACCATATATTATGTCGCCATACATAGGTTTACAACTAAAACCGAAAAGTTGCGTATTGGAAATTGGATTTCCATCTAGGAACCAAGGCAAGGGATCTTCCTCACCGACTTCGAGACACTCTAGAAATTGCCTCTGGATCATGCCTCTGGGCAACCATTGGATCTTCAGGGCCAGTCAGTCGTCACTGATTGGCAATACCATAAACAATATGTTAGTCGATTCTATCGAACCTCTACAATGGTTAGTACATCGACAAATCTGTTAGTTTTCGACCAATCAAGAGCCATTTGGGACTCAAATCAAATCCGAGGTACCTCGCTATCCATCAAATAATATCCAACATCCACATAAGTAAATGTCTTGGCTCCATACCATGACATCACTTTTAGCTAGAAGCTAACATATGTCCATTTGCTTGAAATCTCTATCCCGTTTTTGGTTCACACTGGGGTGCGAGGTTCGCGAGTTAACACTATACAAAGCTGCACTACTTAAAGTTGTGTTTTGATCATTAACTACAAGGCTCTTTTTTTCACTAAAAGCCTTTATCCATGCATCTCAGCATGCCACATTGCCAATCCATACCATACCATTGATTTCCACCAATATATATCCTCAAACCTCATACTTCTCAGAGAAGGGTGTTAAGCATGAGAGTAAATTCTCCGCCAACAAACATATACATACATACATACACACACACACACATATATATATATATATATATATATTTAACAGAGATCAACGAATATAGCGCAAAATACAATGTCAGACATACAATCCATTTGCAAGCCTGTTCTAGGTCTGAACGAAACCGGAGGCACCTTATTCCTCGTCCCATATGTCCAATATAGGAAAGAGGCCCTCACATATCCAGTTGATCTATAGGTACGTCTGGACGATCACCACTTATTACCTCATCTTGGGTGTATAGCCCAACCAAGACGTCAATGTCATCCATTCGATTTGAAGATCTCCGTTCTTCAACCACCGTCTTCTTCGTCGACTTTTAATTGTCGTATCAGTTATTCGAAATGGGTTAAACCCGGTCTTTCCGTATAACCCGCGTATCTTATAATTAAGTGCTATAATAACACATTATACGCCTCACTCCAATCCAGAATATTCTTTTATTCAAATATTTATTACATTTGGGAATCATTCCCATGAATCTTATCAAAGATTTAATTCATCAAAAACTCTTGTTTAAATCTTTCTTTATATTTATTTCCAAGAGACTAGAGTGTGATTCTATATCTATCGAGTATATAACGGACTTCGAATATACGCCTGGCCAGTGTACATACGAAGTCCAGTATATACTCGATAGATATAGAATCACACTATAGTCTCTTGGAAATCAACTGTAACGACCTGGTATTTTGACCAGAGAAGAAAATATAATCTTTGTATAGTAATTTAAAAGGTATTTTAATTATTTATTTCCTCAACTCATTCAATTTACCAAATCTCTGTTTGGATTACAATTTCATACACGATAATCCAAACAATTTATATTCGAATATAAGTTTGATAGAGTTAAATCAACTTATTTTCAATATAAATTCACAACTCAATCAAACACTATCAGATGATTTCAAATAAAGAATTAAGATGAAAACCAAATTTATGAACAATTTCAACCTTGACATTGTAACGAATTAAAATGATTGTAGAGTCGTGAATTTATATCGAATATAAGTTGGTTAACTCTATCAAACTTGTGTTCGAGGAAATTGGCCGAAGTTTGGGAAAGTGGGTGCAGGTGGAAGAGAAGAAGAAGAGAAACACGTAGGTTTTCTCCGATTGAAGAGCGGTGGAAGGTCGAGGTGTGCACCGTGCACGGCTTGATGATGTCGGGTTCCAGGCGATGCGTGAAAGAATAGAAGGAGGAGAAGAAGGAGAAGGTGGGGTGCAGGCTTGGTTCAAGTGATTGGGCCTTGGGCCAGATGGTTAGGTATATTTTCTTTAAATATTTTAAGCATAAATGTAAAATTTTGGAAACTAATATCTCATTCATATAAACTCGGATTTTTACACAGTTAATTTCGTTAGAATCGTATTAAAGAGTAAAATCCATTAGTATATAAGTTTGGAAATTTCGTTAAGTATAAATTTTAATAAAATAAAATAAGAGGCCTTTATATTTATAATAATTCGTCTTTGAGAAAGGTTTTAGTTGGTTTAATTACCAGCGAGAACTGGCCAAAAAGATGGGTCGTTACAAGTTGCTACTAGACGAAAAGTTCTTAAGTGGAGGAGATTGTAACAAACCGGAATTTTTAATGAATAATTTTTATAAAATAGTTTGATGAATTAATATAGGAATTTAATTTGGGAAAACAAAACTAGAAGTTTGAAAAAGGAATTGAGATTAGCTTAAGAATACTTCAAGACTTTGAACTCTAAAACTTGAATATAGTAAACAATAGGTACTTGAATAATTAAAGATATTTTAGGGGTAATCTCATTTAAAGAATTTGGGCAAAAAGGCGGTTCGTTACAGTTGGTACAAAAGATTTTGTATTATCTTTAACAATCTTAAACCAAATTGAGGTTTATCAAACTAGTCGGGATTATCGAGCCTTACTGAAGTAATCATTTATTTTATTTTTCCAATCCCAACCTATTTGTCCAATGGAGCAAAACATGTAGTACTCCATATCTCTCAAAAATCATTACTAAATGGTTATTCAGTCTTTTAGGAAATTAATCCTGTCTTTAACTAGTTTAAAGAACCAATGTCATTTAAAACAAAGTTCACGATAAACCAAAAATCATCTTCCATCAAAATTGAATCTTCACAGAAATCATAACAGTATATAATCGATATAAATTTCCGTATCAAACTAATACTATAAGTGGAAGAGCGGCAAGGCCTTTTAAATTCCATAAATAGTAACGGTCTTCCTCTACAAGGGTTCATCTCGATTATTAAATCGAATTCCATTCAATTCCAATTTAGTTTATTAAATTCGAAAACTTTACTTAAAAAATCCATTAATATTAATTAAAAGATTATTAATTCCAAATCATAAGTTATTTGTTAATTGGGTTAAAGAACAAATGTTATTTAAAACGTTGCTCACGATAAACCCAAAATCAATTTTCATTCCAATTAAATTAATTAATTGGTAAACTTCTCTAAATCTTAATTAAAAGATTTATTCTTTTCTCTACAGGGTTTAAGAATAGTGTTAATGAAGACACCATTCAAGACAATCCCAAAATCCAATTTGATATTAAATACAAGGCTCTGAATGGAAATCATGTTGACTTATATTCAATATCAAATTCTGAAACCAACATATATCGTATTGGGAATAATGATATTTGTATCTTCCAAATTCCTCAACAATATCCGTATAATAACGGAATCAAATGTCGAAATATTCCGAAGATTATTTCCATTCCAATTCATAAGTTGGAAAATTCTAGTTAGATTAAAACCATTTCTATTCTTTTCAGTTCTTATCTCAAGTTGCAAAATAACTTATTCTGATAATAAATATCTTTTATCTTTATAAACATGGAATATTTCATCCAAAATCTTTCCAAATCATTTATTATGATTTTACATAATTTATTCATATTTTTAATAATTTTATTAAGGCCCTTACAGTCGGTTTCCAATATAGTCCACCGAACTGCATCCATAGCGACCTTTTCCAAAACTAATTCGGACATGTCTTAAAATCTAACCCTTAGATTTTAAATCTCTTATTATCATTCCAAAGCTCTTTTCGATACGAACCTAACGGTTCTGGTTTTAGGAGATTCCGACGGTCGAATCTCCCGTTATGTTAATTCAAAATCAATGGTCGAAATTCGCGATCGATCGTTGTGCGATACGTTCTATTCAGGCCATTATAATATATATAATATATTTCGTCAATTTCCATTTATAATGTATTTTATAAATCGTTTATAAATTCATTTTAAGAACGATTTCAACTTCCTTTTCAATTTTAAATTAAAATTGAATATCCCATTTATTATAATCTTAAAATGATAATCTTTTCAAAATGTTAGATTTTGAAATTTAGTCTTCTCGATATTCATTATAAAATGAATAAAATCGATATAAAAATCCATTCGAGTTAAAATAGCATTTACATACTTAACTCGGCTTCATATTCATTTCAGTTATGAATATTTCAATATTTTCATGTCCATCCAAAATCAGACATCAAAATCATATTTTGGTTCTTTACTGAATATTATTTTAAAATATTCGTTATTTCTGAATTGGAATCAGACTCAATCAATCACCATATAACTTTATTTATATGGATTCCCTACATCGCATGTATGCAAAAATAGTGATAAACAGCTGTTAAACATGCCATCCACATCTAGAGTGCAATTTACAATTGTACAAGCATTAAATAATTAAATAACGCTTATAACAGTCTGTCAATCGATCGGTTGACATGAAATTAAATCCAAGGGAGATGTAAATTAGTTATCGTCCTCAGACCCGTGTAGGGTTTACAATCAACAAAAAATAATTGGACGATGTGTAAAATTATCGTTCCAATACCCGTGTGGGGTTTGCATCACAATCCATGTGAATTTATCTACAGTTTAATAATAATAATAGTATTAAAACTGTCAACATCCATCAACCACCAAATAAATATTGCAATCACAGGAAACAAATATATATTCAATTATAAAAATAAACAACTGTATAAAATTTGGAGTAGAGAGTTCTCATATTTGGTTTCCACTCCAGCAGTCTTTTATTGAGGATTTTATTTTTAAACTAAATTAAACAAACGTTTAATTTAGCTCAAAATTCAACTTGCTCCAAATCATTTCCAGTTAGTTCTATAATGTAGATATCATCGTCACCATTTCAACGAACTTCGTTTCATCCAATTCTGATTCTATTTGAAAAAGATATAGCATTTTAAGCGTTAATTACATAATTAAGGCATTAAAATATAATTTTTTTAATTAATTTTTAACCCTTTGTTAGTTACTCCTTCATTGTTTAAACATCAGGCCCCATTCCTTTCTTTCAACACCCAACCACATCCAGAAATTTACATCGTCGGCCCCCACAAACTTCAACCGGAGGTCAATCCACGACTACGACAAGAAGCACCGCCACCTGAGCTCCTTATGCCCTTCGTTCAGACAAACTTGCAGCTCCTCAAAACGCTAAACCCCACCACGAACGATACCAACTTCTGAGCAAATTCCGGCCATCCCGTGTCGAATGAACCCATCTCCACCATTGATTGGGTGGAGCTCGCTGAGTTGTCCATAGTTTTAGTTATGAGTTTCCTTGATCGATCAATGGATTTTGCGATTTGAGGGAAGGAAGTTTGGAACAACCATGTTCGTTCATTTTGTTTTGGAGGCGTAGAATCTACATTGACCACGACTGAAATTAAATCTAGGGTTTTGACCAAAGGATTGTTTATATAGGGGCACATATATTAATATAATATTATTATATAAATATCGTCTTATAATTAACTATCCAAAACTCCAAACAAATCCCAACGACTATCGCTTCTAACCAATATCCCCATTCCGGACACAATGTGATATGTTACTTATGCCCATTCGACTATTTGGATCAATTTTTATCAAATTTAAAATATAAATCAATATATTAAATTTATTGCCACGACCACATATTGACTCCAAAAATTACGAAAATTGAAATCTAGCTATGTTTTGACGATACAGTCCTAACAAAATTAATTTCGTAGAATTTGGAGACCGTTTGAAAAATGGTCTCTTAACTAGCTTATCAAATTCAAACTGAAATTGTAAAACACATTTAAAATTACCACGCTTACAAATTAATTCCAATTGACTTGAAATTTTAAACCTGACAATAATTTGACATTTCAGATCCAACAAAATTACTTTTGTCGAAAATGGAGGTCTTTTGCAAAACGGCTATTTTTAAGGGCTATATATTGTTAATATATATATATATATATTCCATAGCAACTATTTTAAATTTTAATTTACACATAACTTATAATTGATAAAGTGAAATCTCAATTTATTATATTCGTTAGAAAGATGCAGTTAAATAGATTCTATCATTTCTCATTTCTTGTTTCGTCCAATTCTGACTTATAATGAATTCTGTATATTCATTTAAAGTTTAAAATCGAATTTTCAAACTACCGCGCCATTTCGAATTCATTTTATTATTAATATAAATATATACCCTCAAACATCGATTTAAATAAATTTAAAGTTGTTTGTTCTAAAAATATTAAATTTCCATGAAAATCAATTAAAAATAAATTTTAAGTTGGTTCCAAAATTCGAGGTTGTTACAATCTCCTCCACTTAAATATTTTTCGTCCTCGAAAATGAACGGAGCTGAAAGTTGTTTAACTAACCAACTCAACTTTCATTCAGGCTTGAGTTCTTCAACTTTTCAGTTTCTAAGAACTTCTAGTTTTCTTTGAAATTTGGCTAACATCCTAAATTTCTGAAAAAATTCGCCATAACCTCCTTTATATGGGATGGTCTGGAAAAATTTATTGGGCCGTATTAGGCACCCAATAAATCAATATATCACATACAAATCAAATGTGAATTATCTATGCTCAAGGGTGATGTGTAAAAAAAAAAAATCATCCCTTGACCCAGTGATGGGAATTAATCATAACCCTTGTGCCGTATCTAAAACAAGAGAGACATGTACATTTTTGTCATCTTGAGGCCTGTGTAGGGTTTGTTATTAAATCCTGCAATTTTCTTTTATATGTTATTAAGTCCATAATCCGTCTTTGGTTCAACCTGTAATTCAGTCCTCGCCATACAAGCATCTCGCTCGTATGGTAATCCAAACCTCATCATATAAGCACCAAATGCTTATATGGAGTATGATATGCCATGCCATCTTCAGTAGTATGTTATGCGGTGTGATCCATAATTTATTTGTTACTATTCTATGGCGTATGTTTTAAATTTCACACAGAACAACCACCACAACGCATCCAAATCACTCACAGTAGTTTAATAACAAATAAATTTATGCAACCAACTCATTAAGGTGCACCTGTTTGTCGGGCATGCAATTTATTTCTCTACTCAACAGTAAATCCATAACCTGCTCAATACATATATAGATGTATGTATATCCATGTATAGAAATCCAATTCGAACTAATTTTTCAATTCAGTTCAACATTATATTTGATTTGGCTTAAATCAACTTTCATTCTCATATTTGTTTTATTATTCCAATATTTAATTAGTTAAATTAATAATCACACAACACAACCAACAATCAATTAGTTGATTAGTTTTTCAAATATATAACTTTTATATACTTAAAATCATATTTTCAGTTCCAAATCACAAACAATAAAATCTAACTAAGTTTTGGTTCTCACACCAGGTAATTGGAATCATATAGATATCCCACTTTCGAAACTCGAACATAAATATTGGTGATGGTATACCGATCATCAGAATCACCCCCGAGCGACTAGAGTGTGATTTTATATCTACCCAGTATATTTGAGACTTCGAATACACGTTAATTATGCGTATATTCGAAATCTTCTTATACTCGATAGTCCAAATTCAAAATAAAATAAAATACTCAAATACGTATAATATGATATAATTTTCAAAATTAAATTCGTTTTCTTCATTTTAAATAACACTCTTAAAACTCATTCTAGGGTATTACTAACCCTATCTCTAACGAGTTATTCTTATAGGATGTTACCAATCCCATCCATGATGAATTCTTTTGTTCGGTTCTAATGTGTCTTGTTCTCGAGCTTTGTAAACCAAAGCTTTAATACTACCTGTAGCAACCTGAACTTCCCGGTCAGCCTAAACCGAACAAGAAGGCATACTGCTTTGGGAACATGACACATCAGAACACAAAAATGAGAACATGTCATTGTTATTACATCAATTTATATCAGAGTATAAGAGATATCAGAGTACAAATGAATAATATACAATAGAAAAATATCAGAGATTTAAATTACATTTAAATACAAAAACATAATGTGCAACAGAAAACATCAACTGCCACAACTGAAAGAAATACACGGATACAAAGCTTTCCGAATATAGCTCCAGCTGTAATCCAGGATCTTGTGAAAAGAAATATCTGCGAAAAGCAAACTACAAGCTTCCCATGTTGAAAATATGGGCACCCAGAGTTTATGTAGAAAGAATAAACTCCGAGTCAGTCATGGGACTTGTGTGAGAACTAAAACAGTTATTAAATATTTATTTTAAAATAGGGTAAAATCACGGGACCACGCCATTTGTCACGGAACGGGTTTACACCCATGAATACAACAAAATAAAACAATTTATAAACAACGCAATGCTTTTTGAAAAATGAAGCTATTATAAGACTCTGGTCCCATCACACAATGCAGCGCAAGCTGGAGGATAGAGTTTTACCTTATAATAGCCAAACATGCTTGATACGCTTTAAAACAAATCATTTCGATAATACTATAAGTGCATAGTGTTAAAAACAACTTTAGTTTTAAATGTATCAATCATAGATGACATAGGTACCATATATTATGTCGACATACATAAGATTACAACTAAAACCGAAAAGTCGCGTATTGGAAATTGGATTTCTGTCTATGAACCGAGGCAAGGGAACTTCCTCACAGATTTCGAGACATTCTAGCAATTGCCTCAGGATTACGCCTCCGGGCAACCCTTGGATCTTCAGGGCTGGTTAGTCGTCATTGATTGGCAATACCATAAACAATACGTTAGCCGGTTCTATTGAACCTTCACAATGATCAGTACGTCGACAAATCTGTCAGTTTTCAACCAATCAAGAGCTATTGGAGACTCAAATCAAATCCGAGGTACCTCGCTATCCATCAAATAATATCCAACATCCACATAAGTAAATGTCTAGGCTTCATACCATGACATCACTTCTAGCTAGAAGCTAATGTATGTCCATTTCCCTACAGTCTCTATCCCGTTTTTGGTTCACAACGAGGTGTGAGGTTCACGAATTAACACTACACAAAGCTGCACTACTTAAAGCTGTGCTTTGATCATCAACCATACGGCTCTGCTTTTCAACAAAAGCGTTGATGCATGCATCTCAGCATGCCACATTGTCAATCCATACCATACCATTGATATCCACCAATATGATCCTCTAAGCTCATACTTCTCACAGATTGGTGTTAAGCAAGGGAATAAATTCTTCGCCACCAAACAGATATAGATTTAGCAGATATCAATGAATACAACGCAAAATACAATGTCAGACATACAATCCATTTGCAAGTTCGTTTTGGGTCTGAACGAAACCAGAGGCACCTTATTCCTTATCCCATATTTCCAATATAGGAGACAACCCTCGCATATCAGGTCGATCTCCAAGTACGTCTGGACGATCACCACTTATTACCTCGTTTTGGGCGTACATCCCAATCAAGACATCAGTGATCATCCATTCGATGTGAAGATCTCCGGTTGTCAACCACCGTCTTCATCGTCGACTTTTAATCGTCGTATTAGTTATTCAGAATGGGTTAAACCCGATCTTTCCGAATAATCCGCGTATCTTATAATCAAGTACTATAATAACACATCACACGCCTCATTCCAATCCAGAATATTCTTTTATTCAAATATTCATTACATTTGGGAATCATTCCCATGAATCTTATCAAAGATTTAATTCATTTTAACCTCTTGTTTAAATCTTTCTTTAAAAACCATTGCAAAATATTTTGTACTATTTTTTAACAATCTTAAACCAAATTTAGGTCTATCAAACTAGTCGGGATTATCGATCCTTACCGAAGTAATCATTTATTTTATTTTTCCAATCCCAATCTATTCATCCCATGGAGAAAATCTGGTAGTACTCCATATCTAACACCCACTATGTTATTGGTAAAATTAATTACCATTTCACGTTTCAAATCTAATTAAAGATTTAACTATCGCATGGAGTAAAACTGGTGATACTCCATTCTCGATCATTTCATGAATTCGGTAAATTTAATTACCTCATTCACATTCAGATCTAATTAAAGATTCATTAAAACTCCAGTATGGTTTTAATCTCAAAAATCATTACTTAATGACTATTCAATCTTTTAGGAAATTAATCATGTCTTAACTGGGTTAAAAAACCATTGTCATTTAAAACAGAGTTCACAATAAACCCAAAATCATCTTCCATCAGAATGTAATCTTCACGGAAATCATAATAGTATATAATTGATATAAATTTCCGTATCAAACTAATACTATAAGTGGAATAGCGACAAGGCCTTTTAAATTCCATAAATAGTAATGGTCTTCTTTTACAGGAGTTCATCTCGATTATTAAATCGAATTCCATTCAATTCCAATTTAGTTTATTAAATTGGAAAACCTTATATAAAAAAATTGCATTAATCTTAATTAAAAGATTATTAATTCCAAATCATAACTTAATTGTTAATTGGGTTAAAGAACAAATGTTATTTAAAACATTGTTCATGATAAACCCAAAACCAATTTTCATTCCAATTCCAATTAAATTAACTAATTGGTAAACTTCTCTGAATCTTAATTAAAAGATTTATTCTTTTCTCAGCTGGGTTTAAGAATAGTGTTAATAAAGACACCATTCATGACAATCCCAAAATCCAATTTGATATTAAATATAAGGCTCTGAATAGAAATCATATCGGCTTACATTTAATATGAAATTCTGAAACCAACGGATATCGTATTGGGAATAACGATATCTGTATCTTCCAAATTCCTCAACATTATCCGTATAATCACGGAATCCAATATTGACATATTCCGAATATTATTTCCATTAAAATCCATTCCAATTCATATGTTGGAAAATTCTGGTTAGATTAAAACCATTTCTATTCTTTTTAGTTCTTATCTCAAGTTGCAAAATAACTTATTCTGATAATAAATATCTTTTATCTTTACAAATGTGGAATATTTCATCCAAAATCTTTCCAAATCATTTATATGATTTTACATAATTTATTCATATTTTTAATAATTTTATTAAGGCCCTTACAGTCAGTTTCCAATATCGACCACCGAACTGCATCCATAGCGACCTTTTCCCAAACTTGTTTGGACGTATCTTAAAATCTAACCCTTAGATTTAAATCTCTTATTATCATTCCAAAGCTCTTTTCGATACGAACCCAACGGTTCTGGCTTCAGGATAATCCGACGATCGGATCTCCGGTTATGCCAATTCAAAGTCAATGGTCGAAATTTGCGAACGGTCGCTGCGCGATACGTTCTATTCAGGCCATTATAATATATATAATATATTTCATTGATTTCCATTTAAAACATATTTTATAAATTGTTTATAAATTTGTTTTAAAAACGATTTCAACTTCCTTTTCAATTTTAAATTAAAATTGAATATCCTATTTTATTATAATCTCAAAATGGTAATCTTTCAAAATGCCAGATTTTGAAATTCAGTCTTCTCAATATTGATTACAAAAATGAATAAAATCGATATAAAAATCCGTTCGAGTTAAAATAGCGTTTATATACTTAACTTGGCTTCATATTCATTTCAGTTATGAATATTTCAATTTTTTGTGTCCATCCAAAATCGGACATCAAAATCATATTTTCAGTTATGTTTACAATCACGGGACTCCTACCTAAAGGTCGAAGATTTGATCAATAAGATATACTTAAATGATAGAAACAAGCATAGATAAAAGCTTTGGAAAAGGAGTTAATGACATACCCTCAAAAAGAAAAGGGTATGAAGCACGAATCTTCGGTTTCCTAAGTCGCATCCTCCAGGGGGTTATCTCCCCACTGAACCTTCATCAACTTGATTTCTTTGTTGCATAGCTTCTTAACTTATGATCCAAGAATACGGGTGGGAACTCGTCTAACTATCGCCTCCCGTTCCACTTCCTCTTCCTCCAATATACTTGGCTCAACAACTTCTACGATATCATGTAAGCACTTCCGCAAATGGGAAACATGGAAAACATCGTGAACGTCAGATAGTCTCTCGGGTAGCTTTACTCTGTAGGCCATTTGCCAATCCTTTCCGTTATGGGAAATGGCCCTACAAATCTTGGTGCTAGTTTCCCAACATATCCAAACCGAACCACATTTCTCAACGGAGATACCTTTATGAATACCATATCTCCTACTTCAAATTCAATGTCAGTCCTTCTCTTGTTTGCATAGGACTTCTGCATATCCTAAGCGGTCTTCATTCGTCGCCTAATAAGATCAATCTTCTCAGACGTTTCTCAAACCATATATGGTCCAAGTAATAGTCTTTCTGTAGATTCCCACCTACAAGACGGTGATCTACAGGGTCGTCCGTATAAGGCTTCAAAAGGTGCCATGCCAATGCTTGCTTGAAAACTATTGTTGTAGGAGAATTCTACTAAAGGAAGATGCTCTTCCTAAGTACCTCCGAAGTCTAGGATACATAGCCTTAAAAGATCCTCAAGAACTCTGTTCACCCTCTCCGTTTATCCATCGGTCTGAGGATGATAAGCGGTGCTTAAACATAACTGTGTACCTAACTCTTTTTGCAAGCTTCTCCAAAATTCACTGGTGTAAAGATGGGGTCACGATCACTTATGATGCTGGAAGGTATTCCATGAAGACGGACTGTCTCACGAACGTAAAATACTGCCAACCATGCTGTCGTCCTCTTGCTCTTGACCAGAATGAAATGAGCGCTCTTTGTAAGTCTATCCACCTCAACCCAAATACTGGTGTTGCCTTTCTTCGATCTAGGTAAACCATCTATGAAATCCATAGGGATGCTCTCCCATTTCCACTGCGGAACTTCCAAAGATTGAAGTAAACCACCGGGTTTCTTTTGCTCAGCTTTAACTTGTTGGCAAACCAAACATTGAGAAACAAACTCTGCCACATCTCTCTTCACCCAGCCCAAAAGAATACCCTCTTCATATCCCTATACATCTTATCTCTACCTGGATGAATAGTCATCTAAGAATGATGGGCTTCTTCTATGACTATCTTTATCAAGCTCCCAATTCGGGGAACACAGATCCCTTCCATCTCATCGCAACCACCCTTTATCATCTGTGGAGTATTTACTAAGGTGACTAGAAGTATCCTTTTTACTGAGCCTATCCAAGATGTCTAAAATCTATGGATCCTCTTGCTGCAAAGCCCCTATTTGATCCATAAGACTAGGCCGCACTTCCAATGATGCGAATAAGCCAGGTAACATCTCGGTTGAGGGTCTAAAGTCAAAAGTCGATATAAACTCCAAGCTTTTCCTTTCTACAAACAAAGGACTTAAGATCTTCCTTTGTCTACTCAGTGCGTCTGCCACTACATTACCCTTGCCAAGGGTATAAGAAATCTCGAAGTCATAAGATGCTAAGAACTCCATCCACCTTTGCTGCCTCAGATTAAGATCCTTTTGCGAAAACAAGTACTTGAGAGATTTATGATCAGTGTACAACTCGAACTTCTCTACAAGAAAATAATTGCGCCAGTCTTAAATGTGAATACTATGGAAGCTAGCTCTAAGTCGTGGGTAGGGTAGTTCTTCTCATGAACCCTTAGATGTCTTCCTCCATAACATACTACCCTTCCCTCCTGCATCATAACCGCACCAAGCCCTGTACCACCCGCGTCAGTGTATACTGTAAACACTTTATTCCCATCAGGCAAGGTCAAGACTGGGGCTGTTGTCAGAGCCCTCTTCAGTCATTGGAAATCAACATCACAATCTATATCCCATGAGAATTCCAAGTTCTTCTTCGTCAGCCTGGTGAGTGAGGCTGATATCTTTGCGAAGTCCTTAATGAACTACCTATAATAGCCTGCTAACCCCCGAAAGCTTCGCACCTCCGTTGCATTCTTTAGGATATGCCAATCTTGAACTGCAACAATCTTTGCATGATCTACTGCTATTTCATCTTTAGAAACCACGTGCCTTAAGAATCTCACCTCTTTTCACAAAAAATGGCATTTGGAGAACTTTGCTTTAAGCTGATGCGCACGGAGAGTTTTCAAAACCTCCCTTATGTGTGAGGCATGCTCTTCCTCGCTCTTTGGGAAAATCAAGATATCATCAACAAAGACCACGACAAATTTATTTAGAAACTCTCGAAACACCCTACTCATCAGATCAACAAAATAGGCAGGTGCATTCTTCGATCCAAAAGGCATTACGAGCCATTCAAAGAAACCATCTGGAGTCCTAAAAGCGGTCTTATCTATACTATCCTCGGCCACCCTTAACTGATGGAACCCCGTGGCCAAGTCTAGCAGAGAGAATAATGATGCCCTAACAAGCTAGTCAAACAGATCATCTATCCTTGGGAGTGGGTGCCTGTTCTTCTTAGTGAGTTTGTTCAACTCTCTATAGTCCACACATAAGAGAAGCGAACCATCCGCCTTAGTTGCGAATATCACTGGAGCACCCCATTCAGATATGCTTCGTCTAATAAACCCTTTCTCAAGTAGCTCCCCTACTTGTTTGCTAAGCTCCCTCCTTTCTCTTGGAGCCATATAACGCACGGGTAATGCGACTGGCTTTGCATTGTCTACCAAGTATATGCAAAAATCTATCTCGTGCCTTGGGGGTAAACCCCGAACCTCATCAAAGACATATGAATATTCACGGACTATTGGTAACGATCACAAATCATTGATAGACGCATCAAGAGACTCTAGGAAACTAAGCATGACAGACCCTTGCGGGTCACAAGAAATCTTGAGGGTCTTCCCATGACAAGTCAGAAGCCTAACGACCCTCCTCTCACAATCCAGAATGGCACCATACATGGTTAGCCAGTCCATCCCTAGAATCAACCCATAACCCATAAAACCGAGCACATATGCGACACACTCAAAATCGACGCCTAACACAGATATTCTCAAACCCTAAAAAATCATGGATAAATGAGCCGAACCACCAATGGGATTTGAGACAACAATGGGATCCACTACCATACTAGTGTTTAAGCGTAGAGATTCAACCATATAAATAGATATAAATGAATGTGAAGTACCAAAATAAAAAAGAGTTCTAATAGGGTGGCTGGAAAGAGAAATCAAACCTTCCACAGAAACTTTCCTACCTTTATCTAGGGCACTAATTGCGAGAGCATGCACCTGGCCTCCAGAAGCTCTTGCCCTTTGACTTTGTCCCTGTTTCTTGGGGCACACCCTAGCAAAGTGTCCAACCTAACTGAAGCAAGTATTCTTCCTTCTTTTACAGTCTTTGACTAAGTGACCCTCACGTCCACAACTGTGACACTTCCTCTTATCCTTATCCTTGTCATTATTTCAGCCTTTCTTTTGTTGTTGTTGTTGTTGTTGTTGTTGTTGTTGTCCTTTCATGGGGGCATACCTTCTTGTTTTGTGATGTTTCCTCAGCCTTAACTTCCTTCTTTTCTCCTTTATCTTCCTCATGCATCAAGGCCATATCAACAAGCCTTTCAAAAGTCGCTCCCATTGGGTTATGGGACATAACTAACCTATAAAGGGGTCCATTCAGCCCTTTAGCAAACAACAAAGCTTTCTTATGCGGAGAATCCACCAGTTCCAATCCAAACCTTGCTAGCTGGTTGAATTTGTTCACATATTCTTTAACAGACTTGTTTCCATGTTTGAGCGCCAAGAACCTCTCCATTTACATGCTTTTCTCAGCTTGAGAAAGAAACTTCATTTCAAACCTCATCCTAAAATCATCCCATGTCTCCACTGGACGTCCATCTTGGGTTATTTTCCACCAGAATGAAGCTTCATCTTTCAGTAGCCAGGCAGCTAACTGAATTTTCCTTCGATCTTCCACTTCAAAGATTACAAGCAAGTCCTCGGTCTCCTTGAGCCAATTCCTTTCCTCTACAAGTGTTTCGGTTCCACGGAATGGATTCCCTCCTATAGCTTTGCAGATCTTTACGAAATTATCTGCTCTTAGAGGATGAGGAGGAGGAACGTCAGCTTGACCTCCGACAAGCAATGTGGCCTCTAAATACCTATGGAACCAGCCTGGTATCCTCACTTCCCTCTGAGATATTAGGTTCCCCAAACATCCTGAAACGAAAAGGAAGAGATTTAGACAAAGGATCGAAGGATATTACATATGGCTTTGGGGAATATGTTTTTCAAAACAGACTTTTTTTTTTGAAAAATGCTTTCTTTTAAAATCATTTTGAAAATAGTTTTCAAAAACTTTTATCTAATCTGGTAACCTTCAGGTCTGATACAAAGTGTGACACCCCACGATGGTTAATGTCACTCATTATGAGAATGCATTAAGTTTCATGAAGCGTTATAGGTAAACAGGCACAGAACATTACAAGACAGATATAAAAGATAGCAACGAAATTTAAAATTTTCCTTAAAACGTAATTCATAACATCATGGTCCAAAATATCACAAGTTTGGAACTACATAAAAAAAACCATTACAATAATATAAAGCTTCTATCTTGTAGCATCAGAGTACAGAAATAAAATAAAAAGCATAATTCCCCAAAAGAGACAAAGCCATAGTAGTAAAGACAAGAACTTGAGCAATACTTCAAAAGCAGCTCCTAGCAAGATGATAACAGAGACTTGATTAAACCTGAGTATTCCCACCCTGCAAACCTGGGGAGGGGGGGGGGGGCGGAAGAGAGAATAGGATACCAAAAGGGTTGTACATAAAGTTTGGTGAGTCTAGTCACTTTTAGCAAATAAATAAGTAAAAGTATCATGACAAGCGTATAAGGTGGATAAGAAAGATAACATCATAAAAGATAAGTATGACAAGGTAAACATGATAGAGTGTATACGCTTCCCTAATGATTACTCTGCACTAATACTAGTACAACCAGAATGAGATGATCCCCAACATGTATAAGATGGTAGACTTTAGGCGTACTTCTGGTGAGAGGTGTTAGCCCCATACAATCCATAGGCAACCCAACCTAACAGGCTTCTAAACTTTACCAATGTCTAGATATACCCTAACTACTACCCTAATCGATCGGCTCCCTATTCTGAGATACCCTGTGTCGGCCCCACAGTAGGAGGTATCACTTCCTAAAGTGGCAACCCTTCGTTGATGTGTACAACCATATCTACAGGTGTCAGGGTCGTCTTATCCCCCTCTACCCGGCCCGTGCACGCACATGTCCCCGGTCGATTTGTGCTTCTCACACCGTCCTCCATGTTTGGATCTCTTACAATCAGCCCAGTAAACGTGCCCCGACTCCGACCTAGGGCGGAGCCCTCGTTCGATATCATTATACGGGTAACTGAATGAAACAGGTACCACACGCAAGATGATACAATCTCTCCCCTTATCTTGTATCCCCACTAGGATTTCCATGGGCTACGTATACCTATTGGTGTCTTTAATTACATAACCCCCTCAGGTTAAGTTCGTGGGCCTATAAACAAATATTACCCACCCCCTATAACGAAAAGGAATTTCGCTCGATCTGGATCAGTCGTTAAACCGATCAAGACCATTCTAAATGCCTGATTGTTTTGAGAACACGACAAAATAGAACGCAGAAAGAAGAACATTTCATTGTTTATTACAACAATTACATCAGAATACAAGAATATACTGAGTATGAATAAATATTACACAGATAATATCAGTGATTTAAATTACATTTAAATACGTCGCAGCAGAAAATAATTCAATACACAACTAGAAGAGATACACGGATACAGAGCTTCCCGAGTATCGTTCCAGCTGTAAATCAGGATCCTGTGAATATAAATCTGCAAAACCACAACTACTAGCTGCCGTGTCGAAAATAGGGGCACCCAGAGTTTAGGTTAAAACAATAAACTCCAGGTCAGTCATGGGACTGGTGTGAGAACTAAAACAGTTATTAATCTTTATTTTAAAGTTAGGTAATTCAAGGGACCACGACGTATAACACGGAACGGGTTTCCTCCCAAGAACACCAGTGCATAAAACAACAACGCAATGCTAAATAAAGAACAATGAAGCTATTATAAGACCCAAGTCCCATCACATAATGCAACGCAAGCCGAAGGATAGGGTTTTTACCTTATAATAACCAAGAATGCTTGATATGTTTAAAAAAAATCATTTATTATTACTATAAGTGTATAGTGTATAAAACAACTTCAAATCATAAATATCAATCATAGACGGCATGGGTACCATATATCATGTCGCCATACTAGGCTCTACAATCAAAACCGCAAATATCACGTATTTGGAAGTTGGATTTCCATTTGTGAACCGAGGCAAAGGATAGTCCTCTATTGATTCGAGACGCTCTAGCCCGTGTCTCAGGAACAGCCGCAACTTCCCCTTGGATCGTCAGGGCCGGTCCACCGATATGGATTATAATGCCTGAACACTACGTTTCCCCGCCCTTTGGGGCGTAAATGAGCCAATGAATGACTCCATCGGACCCGGATCGTCCGATCTAACCGAGGCGCCTCGCAACAGTAACAACCACATAAGTCAAACTCGTCAGGGCGTGTAAAACCACTGACGCCACTTCTAGCTAGAAAGAAACACATGTCCCCCCTGAGGTCCTCTCCCGTTTTTGGTTCACCACCGGGGTATGAGGCTCGCGAATCAGCGCTACACAAAGCTACGCCACACAGGCCGTGCTTTGATCATCAACCACAATACTTTGCTTTTCAACATAAGCCTTGATCATTTGCATCTTAGCATGCCACACAGGCAAACCCTCCATGCAACTGATATCCATCAGTCACACAGAATGATATCCAATGTCAGACACACAGTCCATTTACAAGTCCGTTCTGGGTCTGAACGAAGCCGGAGGCACCTAGTACCTCGCATATCCATCGATCTCCAAGTACGTCTGGACGACCACTAACTGATTCCCTCCTCTAGAGTGTACGACCCAATCAAGATCATCAGTAATTATCCAAACGACGTGGAGACCTCCAGTCTTCAACCACCGTCTTCATTTTCAACACCACGTCGAATCAGTTATTCAGAATAGGAAAAACCCAGTCTTTCTGAATAACTCGCGTATATAATAAACTAGTGTTACACAAACACAACATACGCCTCATTCCAATTCATCAGTCACTAACCGTAGATTAACAAGAGAATAATCCCCCAAATATTAACCCCGAAGGCCGAAACCAACATCAGATCAATACCCAGGAAACCGTTCTGCTTAGCTAACCTACAGTTAGTTTCTAAATTTCACATTCTTAGGGAATGGTTCCCATTAATTTTATCAAAGATAAGTTCTTTAAAATTTATTCTTTAATCTTCCTTTGAATATCACTTCAATCTAGTCAGGATTAACGAACCTTACCAAAGTAATCATTTGTTTTAATTTTCCAATCCCAACCTATTCATCCGATGAAGTAAAACTGGTCATACTTCATATCTAACACTACGGTGTTATCGGTAAATTCAATTACCATTTCACGTTCAAATCTAATTAAAGATTTAACTATCGCCTGGAGCAAAACTGATGATACTCCATTCTCGATCTTTTCAATCTAACTAAAGATTCATTAAAACTCCACTTAGTTTTAATCTGTGCCTGGGTTAAAGAATCAGTGTCATTTAAAACACGGTTCACGATAAAACCCAAAATCACATCACATTTCAATCAGTCCCTAACCGTAAATTAGCAAGTGAGCAATTCCCTAAGTATTAACCCCGAAGGCCAAAACCAACATCAGATCAATACCCCAGAAACCATTCAACTTAACTAATCTCCAGTTAGTTTCTGATTTTCTTAACTCCTTTGGGTCTAAGAACAGTATTATTGAAGATACCGTTCACAACAACCCAAAATCACATTCCATTAATTATCGGGTTAAAGAACAAGTGTTATTTAAAACACTGTTCACGATAAACCCAAAAATCAATACCAATTCAATTCCAATTAAATATTATTTAATTGGTACACTTCATTAAATCTAAATAAAAAGAGTTAATCCTTTTCTCAACTGGGCTTAAGAACAGTGTTAATGAAGACACCATTCGCGACAAACCCAAATCACATTTGATATTAAATACAAGGCTCTGAATAGAAAATATATCTGCTTATATTCAATATCAAATTCTACGACCAACAAATATTGTATTGAAAATAACGATATAAATATATCTTTCAAATTCGCATAACAATACCTGTATCATCACAAAATCCAACATCGAAATATTCCAAAGACAATTTCGACTCAAATCCCTTCCAATTCAATTATTGGGAATCTTGGTTATTTTCAAAACCATTTCAAATCCAATTTATTTATTTTAAAAATAAATAGAATTATAATTCTAGTTCAAAATTAGTTCATTTCGATAAAAATCTATTTTTATCTTTTCAAATATGGAGTTTTTCATCCCCATTCTCCCCGAATCATTTCTTATGATTTTACACAAATTATTACTATTTATAATAATTTTATCAAGGCCCGTACGGTCGATTTCCATCAACGGCCATCGAACTGCACTTACAGTGACCTTTTCCAAATTTTATTTGGACATAATTCCAAATCCAACCGTTAGATTTCTAATATTCTTAGAAAGCTCTTTTCGATACGAACCCTACGGTTCCGGTTCTAGGAGAGTCCGACGGTCGGATCTCCCGCAATATCCATTCGAAGTCAATGGTCGAAATTCATGAACTACCGCAGCGCGGCGCATTCTATTCAGGCCACTATATTATATATATAATATATACTTTGTCGATTTCCTCTTATAACGTATTATATAAATCGTTTTAAATTCGTTTTCAAAACGATTTCAACTACTTTTCAAATTCAAATCAAAATTGAATTTTTCCTTACAAATTCGATTTAAATTCATTTCAAATTGATTTCAATTCAAATCAATTTTTAATTTAATTTCAATTCGTTTTCAATTCAATTCAATTTCAATTCGAATTCATTTCTATTCAATTCAATTCGAATTCATTTCTATTCAATTTCAATTCGAATTCATTTCTATTCAGTTTAATTCGAATTTCAATTTTTTCAAAATATCAGATTTTGAAATCACTTTCGATATTCATTATAAAATGAATAAAATCGATATAAATATCGTCCACGTCAAAATGGCGTCAATCTAATCAACACGGCTTCATATATTTCTATTTTCAAATATTCTATTTCAAATATTTCTTTTTCAAATATTTCTGTTCAAAACTGGAATGAGGCCCAATCAATTACCATAGATTTTATTTCTATGGATTTCCATACAACCCATGTATATATCAACAATGACGAATAATCAACCATCATCCAAAGTGCATTCTGCACTGTATAAGCATCAAATATAAATATTCAACGCTTATAACAATCTGTCAATCAATCGATCGACATATAACTAATTATCGGGATTAGTGTATGTCATATATCATCCCAATACCCGTGTGGGGTTTCAAATCAACAAACACATATTTTATTTGTGCAGTTGGGCGATGTGTAAAATTTATCGTCCCAATCAATATCAGTCAAATGTGTGTATATAAACAAATCGTTCGATTTGTTTATAATTATTTATTTTATATACACGTTAAAAATTATATTTTTAACTATAAAATATTTTCCACTATAAAATATTTTATTTCATTCCAAATAACACGATCAAATTTCACAACATAGCAACCAAACAAACAAGTCATCCATGGTCTGTGGACGATGGGTGTCGGGTGCTACTAAGCACCGTCTGCATCCTAGTATATATTTCAAACTAGAAATAAAAATAAAAGTGAGGAGTTCTTACCGACTAGCTAAACCAAACGCCTCGACTCTTCATATGTAGAAATTTTCATCGTTCTCGCCTTTTGTCAATTTCGTTGTCCGTAGCCACTACATATATAAAAATCACATTTTTATATTGTTGCTATGTATGTAAAAATTCTATTTTTATACCGCTACTATATAGATAAAAATTCTATTTTTACACAACTACTATATAGATAAAAATTCTATTTTTATTCTTCTCACTATATAAAAATCCGACCTTTTCACTTTGATTAACTATATAAAATTCCGACCTTTTCACTTCGATTAACTATATAAAAATCCGACCTTTTCACTTTGATTAACTATATAAAAATCCGACCTTTTCACTTCGATTAACTATATAAAAATCCGACCTTTGCACTTTGATTAACTATATAAAAATCCGACCTTTTCACCTTGATTAACTATATAAAAATCCGACCTTTTTACTTCGATTAACTATATAAAAATCCGACCTTTTCACTTTGATTAACTATATAAAATTCCGACCTTTTCACTTCGATTAACTATATAAAAATCTTTTCAACACTTAAAGATTTTAACTTCATAATGCTAAGTATACAATAAATTTATAACTTTTCAAACAATAAAAAAAAAATCATTGCTTTAACTTAATGAAAATCTAATCTTTAGCATATGCATACATATAAATTTCAGATTTTTATTTATATACAGATATAATAAAACTGAAAATAAATAAATATAAATAAAATAATAAAAGAAAACTCACTAGGGTGGCGGCGTCGGAATCGGTAGGTGGAGGGGGAAGTAGGGCTGACCGGCGGCTCTGACATGGGGGGGGGGGGGGGCGCTCGAGGGGGGCTGCGGTTCGGTCTTCGATCCGGGGGGGGGGGGGGTTCGCGGTGGGTTCAGGGGAGGGGCGCGAGGTGGAGAAGAAGAGGGGGGAGGAAGGGGTGCGGTGAGGTGGGGCTGCCTATGGCCGCGCGCAGGCGGTGGTCGGGGGGGGGGGACTCGATGATTTGGGTTTTCTTCTTTTTTTGAGATCGATTATAACTGAGGTGGGGGAGGGGCTGAGTAGTAAAGGAGGAGAAAGGGTTTTTTATTTTTTTATTTAATTTCAAAAAGGTACTTTTTATTTCGACCTCGAAATCCAGCCCACCGACTGTCGTTCGTAGCTAATTATCCCCATTCCGAACACAATAGGATATGTATCGCAGGCTGATTCGACTGTTCCGATCGGTTTTCGTCAAAATCAAAATATAATCTATATATTGAATTTGAACGCGCTTTTCAATTTACCGGGCCCGCATACAGACTCTAAAAATTCCCGAAAAATATTTCCTAGCTTCGTGTGGACGATACAGTCCTAACAAAACTAATTTCGTCAAATTCTGAGGCCGTTCGAAAAATGGCCATTTTCCAGTCGATCAAAATCAACTAAAACTGGTCGATCTCGTTTTCCTTTGCCACGCTCACATATTGATTCGAAAAATTACGAATTTTGGAATCTAGCAATAATTAGACATCACAGATCCAACAAAAGTGGTTTCATTGAAAACCGAGGTCGTCTGCAAAATTTCTATTTTTAAGGGCAAGAATTCCATAGCGACTATTGTGAATTTTCAATTGGACGTATCTTTTGATTCCCGCTATGAAATTTTGGTTTTTCGGATTCGTTGGAAAGATATTCTCAATTAGATTCAAATATTTTTGGTTTCACTAAAATCCGGTTTATTTTTCACCTGGTATATTCATTTGAAATTTGAAATCGAATTATCGAACTACCGCGCCATTTTCAATTCCTTTTATAATTATAAATAAATATTTATATTCTATCGTCGATTCAAACGAATATATACGTTCGAATTCAATTCAAAATAAATTTCTCATCGTTATTATTTAAAATAATTCATTTTAAATAATCAAAATTCGCTAAAATTGCCAAAATAAAAAATTTAAATTGGCCCAGATTTCCGGGTTATTACAGTCTCCCCCACTTAAAACTTTTCGTCACCGAAAAGGAACGAAGCCGAAAGTTGTTTAACTAATCAACTAGACTTTCATTATTTTCTTTACGGCTTAAGTTCTTCAACTTTTTAGTTTCTAAGAACTTTTCAAATTTTTCAAAAATTTGGCTAACACCCTAAATTTTCGAAAAATTTCGCCATAACCTCCCCTGCACCGGGGACTTCGCGGTATTTCATATAGCCTCCCATGGCCTTCTTCAATCCAAAAGAAAAGGAAAAAGCCAAGAAAAGCTAGCCAATCGGCTCATAAAATCATCATCACCCAAACAAAAAAGTAAATTATGGTAAACATGTACCTATTTGTCGGGCATACAAATTTTATTCTTCTGCTCTAGCCTCATTGCAATGACCTGTTCAATGTAAGTACATGTATACTATGCAAATGCGACTAATTTTCAATACAATTCGCTATTTGGTACAATTTGGTCAAATGGTTCAAATTCAAATTAATCAACCAATAATCAAACAACACAACCAGCAATCAATTAGTTGATTAGCTTTTCAAATTCATAACTTTGATATATAGTCCAAAATTTAGATTTTTGATGTCAAATCACAACAATAGGCCCTATCTAATTTTGGTTCTCACACCAACCAATTGGAAATATATAGAAATCCCACCTTCGAAACTTGAACACCAATTCTGATGATGTAGCTACAATCATCAGAATCATCTCCGGGTGACTAGAGTGTGACTCTATATCTATCCAGTATATTAAAACTTCGAATATACGTTTGCAAGGTGTATATACAAAATCTTTATATATTGGATTGTCCAAATTCAATACAAATAATTATTCAAATACGTAGAATAAAGTTTAAATTGCCAAAATAAAATTGTTTTTCTTTTTATATTTCAAAAATATACTCTTCACACTCGTTCTAGGATACTACTGATCCCATCTCTAACGAGTCATTCTCATTGGATATTACTAATCCAATATCTGATGAATTCTTTCGTATGGTTCTAATGTGTCTTGTTCTCTAGCTTTGTAAACCAGCGCTCTGATACCAACTGTAACGAAAAGAAATTTCGCTCGATCCGGATCAGTCATTAAACCGATCAAGACCGTTCGAAACACCTAATTGTTTTGAGAACACGACAAAATAGAACGGAAACAGAAGAACATTTCATTGTTTATTACAACAATTACATCAGAATACAAGAATATACTGAGTATGAATAAATATTACATAGATAATAACAGTGATTTAAATTACATTTAAATACATCGCAGCGGAAAATAATACAATACACAACTAGAAAAGATACACGGATACAAAGCTTTCCGAGTATCGTTCCAGCTGTAAATCAGGATCCTTTGAATATAAATCTGCAAAACCAAAACTACTAGTTGTCCGTATCGAAAATAGGGGCACCCAGAGTTTAGGTTAAAACAATAAACTCCAGGCCAGTCATGGGACTGGTGTGAGAACTAAAACAATTATTAATCTTTATTTTAAAGTTAGGTAATTCAAGGGACCACGACGTATAACACGGAACGGGTTTCCTCCCAAGAACACCAGTGCATAAAACAACAGCGCAATGCTAAATAAAGAACAATGAAGCTATTATAAGACCCAAGTCCCATCACACAATGCAACGAAAGCCGAAGGATAGGGTTTTTACCTTATAATAGCCAAGAATGCTTGATACGTTTAAAACAAATAATTTATTATTACTATAAGTGTATAGTGTATATAAAAACTTCAAATCATAAATATCAATCATAGACGGCATGGGTACCATATATCATGTCGCCATACTAGGCTCTACAATCAAAACCTTAAATGTCACGTATTTGGAAGTTGGATTTCCATCTGTGAACCGAGGCAAAAGATAGTCCTCTATTGATTCGAGACGCTTTAGCCCGTGTCTCAGGAACAGCCGCAACTGCCCTTTGGATCGTCAGGGCCGGTCCACCGATGTGGATTATAATGCCTGAGCACTACGTTCCCCGCCCTTTGGGGCGTAAATGAGCCAACGAATGACTCCACCGGACCTGGATCGTCCGATCTAACCGAGGCGCCTCGCAACAGTAACAACCACATAAGTCAAACTCGTCAGGGCGTGTAAATCCACTGACGCCACTTCTAGCTAGAATGAAACGCATGTCTCCCCGAGGTCCTCTCCCGTTTTTGGTTCACCTACGGGGTATTAGGCTCGCAAATCAACGCTACACAAAGCTACGCCACACAGGCCATGCTTCGATCATCAACCACAAGACTTTGCTTTTCAACAGAAGCCTTGATCATTTGCATTTTAGCATGCCACATAGGCTAACTACTCCATGCAACCGATATCCATCAATCACATAGAATGATATCCAATGTCAGACACACAGTCCATTTACAAGTCCGTTCTGGGTCTGAACGAAACCGGAGGCACCTAGTACCTCACATATCCATCGATCTCCAAGTACGTCTGGACGACCACTAACTGATTCCCTCCTCTTGAGTGTACGGCCTAATCAAGATCATCAGTAATTATCCAAATGACGTGATGACCTCCGGTCTTCAACCACCGTCTTCATCTTCGACACCACGTCGAATCAGTTATTCAGAATGGTGTAAACCCGGTCTTTCTGAATAACTCGCGTATATAATAAACAAGTGTTACACAAACACAACATACGCCTCATTCCAATTCATCGGTCACTAACCGTAGATCAACAAGAGAATAATCCCCTAAATATTAACCCCAAAGGCCGAAACCAACATCAGATCAATACCCAGGAAACCGTTCAGCTTAGCTAACCTACAGTTAGTTTCTAAATTTCACATTCTTAGGGTAAGGTTCCCATTAATTTTATCAAAGATAAATTCTTTTAAATTTATTCTTTAATCTTCCTTTGAATATCACTTCAAACTAGTCGGGATTAACGAACCTTACCGAAGTAATCATTTGTTTTAATTTTCCAATCCCAACCTATACATCTGATGAAGTAAAATTGGTCATACTTCATATCTAACACCACGGTGTTATCGGTAAATTCAATTACCATTTCACGTTCAAATTTAATTAAAGATTTAACTATCGCCTGGAGCAAAACTGGTAATACTCCATTCTCGATCTTTTCAATCTAATTAAAGATTCCTTAAAACTCCACTTAGTTTTAATATGTGCCTGGGTTAAAGAATCAGTGTCATTTAAAACACGGTTCACGATAAAACCCTAAATCACATCACATTTCAATCAGTCCCTAACCGTAAATTAGCAAGTGAGCAATTCCCAAAGTATTAACCCCGAAGGCCGAAACCAACATCAGATCAATACCCAAGAAACCATTCAACTTAACTAATCTCTAGTTAGTTTCTGATTTTCTTAACTCCTTTGGGTCTAAGAACAGTATTATTGAAGATACCGTTCACGACAACCCAAAATCACATTCCATTAATTATCAGGCTAAAGAACAAGTGTTATTTAAAACACTGTTCACGATAAACCAAAAAATCAATACCAATTCAATTCCAATTAAATATTATTTAATTGGTACACTTCATTAAATCTAAATAAAAAGATTTAAACTTTTTCTCAACTGGGCTTAAGAACAGTGTTAATGAAGACACCATTCACGACAAACCCAAATCAAATTTGATATTAAATTCAAGGCTCTAAATAGAAAATATATCGGCTTATATTCAATATCAAATTCTACGACCAACAAATATCGTATTGAAAATAACGATATAAATATATCTTTCAAATTCCCATAACAATACCTGTATCATCACGAAATCCAACATCGAAATATTCCAAAGACAATTTCGATTCAAATCCCTTCTAATTCAATTATTGGGAATCTTGGTTATTTTCAAAACCATTTCAAATCCAATTTATTTATTTTAAAAATAAATAGAATTATAATTCTAGTTCAAAACTAGTTCATTTCGATAAAAATCTATTTTTATCTTTTCAAATATGGAGTTTTTCATCCCAATTCTTCCTAAATCATTTCTTATGATTTTACACAAATTATTACTATTTTTAATAATTTAATCAAGGCCCGTACGGTCGATTTCCATCAACGGCCATCAAACTGCACTTACATCGACATTTTCCAAATTTGATTTGGACATAATTCCAAATCCAACCATTAGATTTCTAATTTCAAATATTCTTTAGAAAGCCCTTTTTGATACGAACCCAACGGTTCTGGTTTTAGGAGAATCCGACGGTCGGATCTCCCGCAATATCCATTCGAAGTCAATGGTCGAAATTCATTAACTACCGCAGCGCGACGCGTTCTATTCATGCCATTATATTATATATATAATATATATAATATATACTTCGTCGATTTCCTTTTAAAACATATTATATAAATCGTTTTAAATTCGTTTTCAAAACGATTTCAACTTCTTTTCAAATTCAAATCAAAATTTAATTTTTCCTTATAAATTCGATTTAAATTCATTTCAAATCAATTTTTAATTCAATTTCAGTTCGTTTTCAATTCAATTCAATTTCAATTCGAATTCATTTCTATTCAATTTCAATTCGAATTCATTTCTATTCAATTTCAATTCGAATTCATTTCTATTCAGTTTAATTCGAATTTCAATTCTTTTCAAAATATCAGATTTTGAAATCACTTTCGATATTCATTATAAAATGAATAAAATCGATATAAGTATCGTTCACGTCAAAGTGGCGCCAATCTAATCAATGTGGCTTCATATATTTCTATTTTCAAATATTCTATTTCAAATATTTCTTTTTCAAATATTTCTATTCTCAACTGGAATGAGGCCCAATCAATTACCATAGATTTTATTTCTATGGATTTCCATACAACGCATGTATATATCAACAATGATGAATAATCAACCATCATCCAAAGTGCATTCTACACTGTATAAGCATCAAATATAAATATTCAACGCTTATAACAGTCTGTCAATCAATCGATCGATCGACATACAACTAATTATTGGGATTAGTGTATGTCATATATCATCTCAATACCCATGTGGGGTTTCAAATCAACAAATACATATTTTATTTGTGCAGTTAGGCGATGTGTATAATTTATCGTCCCAATCAGTATCAGTCAAATGTGTGTATATAAACAAATCGCTCGATTTGTTTGTAATTATTTATTTTATATACACGTTAAAAATTATATTTTTAACTATAAAATATTTTCCACTATAAAATATTTTATTTCATTCCAAATAACACAATCAAATTTCACAATATAGCTACCAAACAAACAAGTCATCCATGGTCTGTGGATGACGGGTGTCGGGTGCTACTAAGCACCGTCTGCATCCTAGTATATATTTCAAACTGGAAATAAAAATATAAGTGAGGAGTTCTCACTGACTAGCTAAACCAAACGCCTCGACTCCTCATATGTAGAAATCTTCGTCGTTCTCGCCTTTTGTCAATTTCGTTGTCCGTAGCCACTACATATATAAAAATCACATTTTTATATTGTTGCTATGTATATAAAAATTCTATTTTTATATCGCTACTATATAGATAAAAAATTCTATTTTTACACCGCTACTATATAGATAAAAATTCTATTTTTATTCTTCTCACTATATAAAAATCTGACCTTTTCACTTCGATTAACTATATAAAAATCCGACCTTTTCACTTCGATTAACTATATAAAATTCCGACCTTTTCACTTTGATTAACTATATAAAAATTCGACCTTTTCACTTCGATTAACTATATAAAAATCTTTTCAACACTTAAAGATTATAACTTTATAATGCTAAGTATACAATAAATTTATAACTTTTCAAACAATAAAAAAAAAATCATTACTTTAACTTAATGAAAATCTAATCTTTAGCATATGCATACATATAAATTTCAGATTTTTAATTATATACAGATATAATAAAACTGAAAAAATATAAATAAAATAATAAAAAAACTCACTAGGATGGTGGCGTCGGAATTGGTAGGTAGAGGGGGAGGTAGGGCTGACCGGCGGCTCTGACCGGGGGGGGGGGGGAGGGGGGCTGCGTTTCGGTCTTCGATCCAGGGGGTTTTTGCGGTGGGTTCAGGGGAGGGGCAAGAGGTGGAGAAGAAGAGGGGGAGGAGGAAGGGGTGCGGTGAGGTGGGGCTGCCTATGGCGGCGCGCAGGCGGTGGTCGGAGGGGGGGCGACGCGATGATTTGTTTTTTATTTCTTTTGAGATCGATTATAACTGGGGGGGGGGGGGGCTAAGTAGTAAAGGAGGAGAGAGGGGTTTTTTTAATTTAATTTCAAAAGGTACTTTTTTTCGGCCTTGAAATCCAGCCCAACGACTGTCGTCCATAGTTAATTACCCCCATTCCGAAAATAATGGGATATGTATCGCAGGCTGATTCGACTGTTTTGACCAGTTTTCGTCAAAATCAAAATATAACTCTATATATTGAATTTGAACGCGCTTTTCAATTTACCGGGCCCACATACAGACTCAAATTCTCGAAAAATATTTCCTAGCTTCGTGTTGACGATACGGTCCTAACAAAACTAATTTCATCAAATTCTGAGGCCGTTCGAAAAATGGCCATTTTCCAGTCGATTAAAATCAACTAAAACTGGTCAAACGCGTTTTCCTTTGCCACGCTCACATATTTATTCGAAAAATTATGAATTTTGGAATCTAGCAATAACTGGACATCACGGATCCAACAAAAGTGGTTTCATCGAAAATCGAGGTCGTTTGCAAAATTTCTATTTTTAAGGGCCAGAATTCCATAGCGGCTATTCTGAATTTTCAACTCGACGTATCTTTTGATTCCCGCTATGAAATTTTGGTTTTTCAGATTTGTTGGAAAGATATTCTCAATTAGATTCAAATATTTTTGGTTTCACTAAAATCCGGTTTATTTTGCACCCGGTATATTCATTTGAAATTTGAAATCGAACTACTGCGCCATTTTCAATACCTTTTATAATTATAAATAAATATTTATTTTCTATCGTCGGTTCAAACGAATATATGCGTTCGAATTCAATTCAAAATAAATTTCTCATCGTTATTATTTAAAATAATTCATTTTAAATAATCAAAATTCGCTAAAATTGCCAAAATAAAATTTTTTAATTGGCCCAGATTTCCGGGTTATTACACCCCCCTCAGATTTACTTAACCCACCCACTGTTTAAACAAATTTACTTAACCCCTATTCAAGTTCATGTTCATACGATCCCTATGGATTCAACTAGGTTAAGTATTCCAGTTCATTACCATATCAATTTATGGTTATAATGTGCTAGACCTCCCACATTAGGCCTACAATTTGTGGATGCTGGATATGCTGGGCGGGTCAGGGCAGACTTATTCCACCAGTCGGGATTAACCTCGTGTCTTAGCACGTCTCGTGTTTGTGCACCTAGACCTCTCACATTAGGTTCACCACATGTGGTCGCTGGATATGCTGGGCGGTTCCAGGCAGACTTCCACCGCAAGTGTAATTTAACCTCGTGTCTAGACGCGATTACAGTTTCTAATTACTGTAACCCTAGGCATTTCATTATTAGTCAATTTTACCTATGTCGTTATAGGTTTTCACGCCCCTTTTTCCTCAATTATGTTCACAATGGAGTATATTTCCAAATTCATATTCATATACATTATTCAAGTTATGCCAAAATCCCCATTTACAAGTTATGCCCAATTTCAACGTTTTCCCCCTCATTCCTAAACTAACGCATTCGCATATTTTTAGTGGCATGCCTAGGCTCGAAATTAGCCTGGCTATATAAAATAAAAGGGAAAGGTTGAAGGGAAGATGGAAGAAATGATTATTCTAACAAAATCGACATAAACATATAATGGCATCATAAGAAGGTGGACATATAAGAACAGATTGGTGAACTTGTGATAATAAAACTGGTTCTAACATAGTAGGGATGCCATAATAGGAATGATTAGATCTAAACAAGGATTTAGATGTCCAACCAATGACAGATCCAAATTAGCCACCAACATGATAGGTATTGGATGATCTAAATAGTAACATAGATCTATAATCCAAAAGTAGATCTGACATGATAAAGGTTGAGATCCAAGTAATAGTTATGTCAGGATATTATAGATTCACAAATTTCAATAGATTTGATATGATTCATTCACAGGCATAGATCCAAATTGCAGTCATATCATGTTTTACTGTTAATCATTTAAATCTAAAGGTAACTTAAACTCACAGTGTTCGGATCTAGAAAAATAGAAGGAGAAAAGAGGATGTTGAATCACATATCTACACTTGAATCTCTAAACTTTGATTGCAGAAGAAGAAAAAGATTTGATTCAGTCCAAGCACCGACAACATTTAGGCCTTCGTTGATTTCAGTGTGAGAAAACTAGAGAAATGAGGCCGTATATATATATATATATATATATATATATATATATATATATATATATATATGCCAGCCCCCAAAGCCGATTTTCCACGTCAGCCCTAGGGGGTGTCGACCCCCCTTAGGGGGTCGACACCCCCCTTGAGGGTTCAACTCCCCTGGGCGGGATTTTTCCTGCTCACCCGAATTTTTGTGTTTTTGAAATTTCTGAACCTGATTTTGAATTTTTGGGCCTTATATATATATAATTATCTTGCGCGTATACAAACTTCAAACCTTCATAACTTCTTCATACGATGTCCGTTTTACACAAACCAAGTGTCTGTCTTGACCAGAATTTCGAGACAGATGCAATGGCATAGTTCGTTTCCCTTAGTTCTGAATACTAAATTAATTATTCTTAAATTTATCCTCTTTAGTGTTGTTAAAATACTGAGTGTTACACAATCCATGAATTAGATCTAGATTTGTTGTTCCATGGCATCCCTAACTGAATCTATATTCAAAAATATCCATGAATTCACAAAGTTGTTGTTAAAGAAGAGGAAAAAGAAAAAGAAAACCTTTGTAAACCAGAACCAAGGACTTACCTCACGCTGATCAGAATTCTGAACACCCAATTGTAGATATATTTTATTTTCCTCCAAATCTTGAATCAGAATTTCCTAAGGCTAATCATTTTATTTTCTGAAGAGATTTGAGGAGGAAGAAGAATGGCGGAGTCTAGGCAACCTCTTAGAAAATATGAGATTTAGGCTAGGCTATGATAGCCTATTTATGGGTGTTCAAGAAAGTCTTATCTTAATTGTACATGAAGTGTTAAGTCAGCAACGAATATGGTCCGAAAAACAATCCAGATTCATCGAACGAATCATCGCAGATCAGGGGTGGGTCGACCTAATAGGTCGACCCGGACTGAGCATTGGTCGGCCTTAACGGGCCTGTTTCCCACTTCGTTCGTTTGAATTTCTTGAATTATTTAAAAGTTATATTTACATATAAACTCCTTATATGTATACAAATTTCTAATGCCCATAACTTCTTCATATGTTGTCCGTTTTACGCAAACTTGGGGTCTATCTGAACCAGAATTTTAAGACGAATGCAACGGTAATACCATTTGCACTTAATTATAAATATTTAATTAAGTTATTCCCAATTTATTATCTTATGCCTTCTTTTCATGTTTGTTGTAACATTTCATTTAAAGATATCTTTTTCATCTTAAATTCTTTTTCTGCAATCCATAAGTCTAAATTGATCAGAAAATCGCCATAGACGCAATGAAGCTAATTCCATGATCAAATTATGAAAGTTCTTCAAAATTTATTTTATTATTTAATTAAAAATGTGGGGTGTTACAAAAGTACATAGTATCTCTTTTTGATAATGACAAAGGGGAGAAAATAATATTCCTTACATAATAAGCATATATTCAGGGGTAGATCTATAATTCAAATATCTAAGTACATTGTATAGTGTCGTCATTAAAAAGGGGGATAATGCTAGGAAATTCATTCTATGGTTTCGATGACAACAACTATACAATGGAAATAATATATACAATAGAAGATGATAACAATGCCTAATAACAAGCAAAAACATTACAGTATATTACAAATTGTATGGAGCAACAATGGACATACACAAGAAGCTCATAATTACAGATACTCAGCATCTAATGTTTGAAAGCATAAACTAGATGTTTGATACAAAGCTCGGGAAAAATATTTAACAAACACCGAGCGTCTGGCCTATCGAAACCAGATGTCTGATCCTTTGTAAAATTCGAATTTTGTAGAAAGCCAGATGTCTAACAACATGGCTTAGACGTCTGATCTGGAGCTCGATTTGAATTATTGTATTGCAGTTTTCAAAATTAGAATGTGACTTCTCCTTCTCTTCGCTGCAACTCTTCATCACCAACATAAGCAACCTTAGACTAATCAACTATGGTTATAGCTATTCAAGGTGACTCTTCATAACTATATATAACATCAACATTAAGAGATCAAGTACTCAATTTACTTACTCAACTATCTATATATTCCATACTCTTTGAACCTATTCTTTTATACTCTAGCAATTTAAATCTGCAACTACTCTTCCATATATCCCTGCTCTTTATTACAAATACTATTTAAAAGATATACTGGAAGCAATTGTACTCATCCGCCAATATCCGTGTTGTAGCAGAACACACATTTGACAAGAACTCTTTATTGTAACCAAGCTGATTTCTTTGGGCGAAGCGAGGTTTTGATGAGAATAGAATTCTGAAGGGTAGCTTCAGGACTGGACGTAGGATGGTAGTTCAAACTAGCATAAAATTCTGGTGTGCATACTGTATATATTTACTTATACTATACTAATCTAGTTATATCTTATTTAGTTGCACTTACACTTGCGTATACATTACACAATTCACCTTGTAGACTTTCAGATGGGACTTGTGTATGGTTGGATCCTATATTTCAGCTGTTGTCTCTAGTTGAAAAAAAATCCATAATTCTAATATTTAGGGTAAAGTCAATGTAAAATGTAACGATTTGTATTTTGACCATTTAAAAATATTGTATTAAATATAGAAATCTTGAATAAGTTTGTTAAAAATTAAAATTTTATTTATTTAAAAGTGTATTTGGATTTAAATGATTATAGAAAAATAAAATAAAATTTCGAATCAGTAACATCTGATTTTTTTTGGAATCATAGAATAAATAGAATCGTTATTTATTTTCTCTTTAAATTGAATCCATAGCAATACTTAATTAATCGAACCATAAACTGCAATTAAGTTAACGTGGAATTTTAAATTTTAGACATGAAGATGAATTTCTATTAAACAAGTTAACGTAGGAAAACACACATTTTACTTTAAAAAATGAGTGTTTCAATGAGATTAAAATAATAGTTTGAGACAAATAAAATTGAGTATTATATTTTTAATGTAAGCATAAATCAATAAAAAGGACAAAAGTGAATTCAGAGAAAATAAAATATGGCCGTTAAATTGTATTGTGAAAGATAATTTAAAACTATTTTGGCGAAAAAATTAAATTTTTTACAGGAATATGTTTTTTCGATTTTATATTATGCCATTGCGTTTAAAAATATCGAAATTCTACATTTTGGTATATGAAACGATGTATAACGGTTTAACGACAAAGACATACTGTTGGGCAATTGTAACTGCTTTGATCCAGCACAACAATCGTTATCTACATCTGTATTATCTACGAGAAACTGTTAGCCCGCGTTGTGATTGGGCTACACAAAGCTAAGGGATTACTCAACGAATAGATTTATAGGAAGAATTTATAGCAGGAAATAGGGTCGCTTCGGAGACCCCCGAACCAAACCTTCCCACATTGAAACAGATCGCCCAGGAGATGGTAAACAAAAGGCACAACCGGATCGACTTGGAGCCCTCCGACTCGGACACCCCATTTGATCATCCGATATGAACCGTAGATCAGCAACACTACACCAACAACGCACGATTTCCTGAAGACTCGGAGCGGTTACGTACCCACTCCCCCACATTCACCCATGAACAGTATGTGTTGGCATCATCTCAAAGCCTCTGATCCCGACTTTAAAGGGATAAGATCCACGTATATCCGAACTGAAGGCCTTCAAGGAAGATTTACTGCCTATAAATACACCATCAAGCATCATTTAAGAGGATCTTTTGGCAAAATCTTGACTCAAGCTTCCTTCACAACTGATCATTAGTGCTTCATCCAGATTATCATCAACATTTGGAGCATTTTTCATCTTAGATTGAGTGAATTTACCAATTGTAAGAGTGAGATTGAGTGATAATTATCATTGTATTTGTACTTGCCTCATCCATCAACAAAGTAAAAAGTGAATGTAGGCTCTTTAACGCCGAACCACTATAAATCGTGTGTTCTTATAGCTTTTCTTTCTATTTTACTTGGAATTATCTCTTGTTTGGGTGTTAGAACCAATTTTTGGTCTAACATTTTGGTGCTTTCACTGAGAATTTTTGAATTCTCGACGTCTTGGATTATCATTCTACTATTTGGACCCTCAAGTTCAAAGAAGTTAATCCTCTTTCTTCGATATTCTTGGAAATTTTCTGACTAGTCTCCAAAGAATTGGATATCATGACTAAAGGAAAACGAAAAGAGGTGCAGAGTACTTGGGAAAATGAGGCAAGTGAAGATCAGCAGGCCATGGTTGTAACCAGGTCATGGGGGCAAAGCTCAGGAGCAAATTGATCCGGAAGGGCATCTCCGAACCGACCCGATCGGGCATCTCCGAGCCGACCCGATCTAGAAGCTCCGAACCGAATAGAAGGTGCAAACCCGAACCGGATTGATGCCCTTGACATTGCTCACAATTCCCCCCTTAACAAACCGGAAGCACAACCATGACCCGATCCGAATGCAGTCGAAGTTGGAAATTATACTCGAGCGCCCCTACAAATGCCCCGGTACCAGCCGCGACAACTAGTGATCAGCCTACTCCCTCTGTGCTCGTCACACATAGAGATTTTTCATGATTACTTGATATGCTAGACAGTACCAGAGATGATTTGGAGGTTCAAAAACATGACAAAGTTCTTATGCGGGAAAACATGAAGGTTATGAGTAAGGAGATAAGTGAACTTCGTAGACAAATGGTGACCTTTCCAACTCATCGTCCTACCATGGATCATTCATCATCTTCAGATGAAGAGCGCCCGCATCAAAGGAGGCCGTATGAAAGGCCCGAGAATCTGGACCAGTTGACATTTGGAACGTTGGGATCTCGTGAAGATGCGGCCCGCGTTCTGGGACCCGATGATTCGAGTTTAAGAGAACCAATGTTGCTACCGTTGCGAGGATCACACGTCCTTCCTAGAGATCTAAACATCACTAATCTCACTCAGGGGCAGCTTCTCCATCCCATCCATCCCATGAATGATCCGGATCGTAGGGAGCAAGAAGCCCAGCCACAAATCAAAACCGAAGGATGTCGCCTGACATAGGCACTGGACGTATTAGAAGAGATAGAAGTGTAGATCCTGAACCGGCTTCAACCAACACTGAAGTGGAAACAATGGTGCTTTAGATCATGGCCGATAGTCGATGCTACACCAATGAGGACTGGGGTATTGAGCGTAATCACACCCCATTCACCGATGACATCTTGGATTTCCAATTTCCTCGATGATTTAATCTGCCACAAATGGACCGATATGCCAGAAGAACGGATTCGAGACAACATTTGATGAGATATGCATGGTATATGAATGCCACAGCCACACCTGACGCAATGAAATGCAAAGCTTTCCCGATATATCTAGAGGATGTTGCGTTGATGTGGTTCACACGTCTTCATCCCCGATAAGTGTCGAGCTTTAAAGTACTAAGTGAACGTTTTATGAACCAGTTCCGACTTCATGCCCGAAGAGATAAGAGCGTCATTGAGCTGTCTAGCATCAAACATGCCCCTAGCGAACCCCTGCTGTCATACATAGACTGTTTCAACTTAGCAGCTACTGAAATAAGCGACCCTTATGAGCCAACCATTTTGATGGCATTAATACAGGGGGTCGATCCAGACACTGAATTCAGAGGATATATAGCTGGAAAACCGTCATTGACCCGGGAGGCATTCTATGAAAAGGCAAATATTCGCCTATGGCTAGAGGAAATACACGCTAGTCAAAAAAGGAAATCGGATGGAGCTTCAAAAGAAGATATACTAAGTAATGTTGCTGTGAAACAGTCCGGCGACAGTTTGGGGAAGGTCTAGGTAAACGTTGGCAACAAAATAGAGGAAGTGGTAAGCGGAATAGAAACGATAATAAAAGAAATAAAAACTGAGGAAACAACTCAGGAAAAAGACCTCAATTCCAAACTTTTGAAAACTATACACCGTTGAACGACACATTGGAAAACATCTATCTGGTTACATTTAATGTCTTGCAATATAAGAAACCTCCACCCAGAGACTCCACTGAGAAGGTGGTTGTGACTGGAAAATTTTGTTTGTTTCATGGAACTCACAGTCACTCTACTAATGAGTGTCGTCGTCTTAGAGACGTTGTTGGAAAATTACCGCGGGAAGGAAAGTTAGATGAATACAAGGTTTCCCCAAGAGACAGGGGCAAGGAGGGAAAGCCCCGAATCAAAATCAGCCTGCTCCTAAACCCATAGATCAACAGAAAGCTAAAGGAATCGTTATTAACACTATAGTAGGGGGGCCAAATCCTGCTGGCTATAGCTACATGGCAATGGATGTATATGTAAATGCGACCAAGCACCTCAAAGTGGGGGAGTGTAGTGACTCCAAAAATGTTGCCCTGGTGAAGAAACAGAAAACGTTGTCAGATGATGTCATATTTCGTGACAGAGATGATATTGGAGTTCACTCGCCTACCGAGGACCCACTGGTGATCACTACCATTATCGGTCCTGCTCTAGTTCACAAGGTATTAGTGGACAATGGGAGTTCAGTTAATATTCTCTTTAAGAAAGCATTCAATCAGATGAAACTTGAAGCGAAAGATTTGAAGCCTTGCGAGGGATGGATACACGGCTTCAATGAGGCCTCGACAACTCCAATGGGATATGTAGAATTGTCAGTGACATTGGGATAGGGAGACCGCCGGAGAGTGAGAATTCTCCTGTTTGTAGTTTTGGACATCGACTCACGCTATAACGCCTTTTTGGGTCGACCGACCCTCGTAGAATTCAGGGCCTGCATCGCGTCCTGGTGCTTATTGCTGAAATTCCCAACCGAAGCGGGAGTGCGAGTAATGAGAGGTGATCAGGCCACCAGATGAGCTTGCTATATGGAAGAACTGAAGATGTTACTAAAAGGATTAAACATAGAAGCTAAAAGTGCTCCCTCCCCCGTGAAGGAGGATTCAGCATAGCAATTAAGGGGGCCGACCCCGAGGGAGTCGCCCAAAGAACTACCCGAGAATATAGACCCCAGAGAGGATGTGGAGCCTGGGGCCAGTATGGCGACCCCTAATGAAACAACTGTGGATATCCCCATTAAAAATTGTTATTCGGTGAACGTTTTAAAGATTGGATCCCGGCTAGACCCGCTTCGAGCAAAGGAATTAACTGACTTTTTAAAAGAAAATTTGGATGTGTTTGCCTGAACCCACGCTAACACGTGTGGGATATCACACTCAATTATGAGCCACTCATTGAGTATCGACCCAAAACATCCACCCGTTAAGCAGAAAAGACGTATGTTGGGTCCGAAGAGTTCAGCAGCCTTAAAGGAAGAAGTTGAGAAATTAAAGAGTAATGGGTTAATTAGAGATTCGACATATCCCAACTGGATATCGAATCCTGTCTTAATCAAGAAATCAAATGGCAAATGGCGGACGTGCATTGAAATTTCTGATTTGAACAAGGCTTGTCTAAAAGATAGCATCCCACTCCCCAGGATTGATCAGCTAGTGGACTCAACAGCCGGACACAAGCTTTCTCCTTCATGGATGCATATTAGGGATGCAACCAGATCCCTATGCATATACCGGATCAAGTGCACACAAGTTTTATTACAAACTTGGGATCATACTGTTATGTGGTGATGCCATTTGGACTAAAGAATGACAAAGCCACGTATCAGCATTTGGTAAATCGAATGTTCTATTATCAGATCAAGAAAACTGTGGAAGTTTATGTAGACAACATGCTTGTGAAATCAAAACAGTCTTCCAATCATATGCAAGATTTGGCAAAAATGTTTGACATTCTATGGAGGTACGAGATGAAGTTGAACCCCTTAAAATGCTCATTTGGGGTTGCATCAGGGAAATTTCTTGGTTTCATCATAAGTTCTCGAGGAATTGAAATTAATCCTGACCAGATAACTGCAATCAGGAACACAGAAGAGCCACGAAAGATTAGAGATGTTCAAAGCTTGACTAGGAAAGTTGGGGCATTGAGCAGGTTCATTTCCAAGGCCACAAACAAATGTGTCCCCTTCTTTGAGTATATAAAATGGGGGAAGCAAAATTTTGAGTGCACCCTCGACTATGTAGAGGCCTTCCAAAATCTGTTTAGTTTTCTAGAGAAACCCCCGATATTGTCGAAGCCAGTGGATCATGAGGATCTGTTCGTATATTTGGCGATGTCATCTCATGCTATCAGCACAGCTTTGGCGCGTAAAGAAGACAAGATTCAGAGACCATTGTACGGCGTGAGCAAGAAGTTAGCAGCGGCAGAACATAATTATCTGAAAATAGAAAAACTTGCTTATAGTCTCTTGATTACATTCTGAAAGCTCCGTCATTATTTCCAAGCTCGTCCGACAGTCATATACATTGATCACCCTGAGATAAGTGTTACAACGACCCGAAGCATCAGGACGATTAATTAAGTTAAATATCAAGTTGAGCCAATTTGATTTAAATTTTCATCCAAGGAGATCAATAAGAGGACAAGCCCTAGCTGACTTCACAACAAAATTCATAATTCCCGAGGAAGAAGCATTGGACGATAAGGCTGATACTTCAGAGCATAAATTAGAACTTAGTCCATGGAAATTATACACGGACGGGGCTAAGAATGATCGAAGGTCCGACGTCGGAGTTGTTTTAATTACTCTTGAAGGATAATCCATTTACTACGCCTTATGGTTGGAATTCTCTGCCAACAACAATGATTCTGAATACTAGGCCCTGATTGCCGGGCTAAAACTCGCTAAAGAACTAGGGGTAACGACACTGAACATATTCTGTGACTCCAAAATAGTTGTCTGCCAAGTTTGAAAGGAATTCGAAACCAGGGGACGTCGACTTATTACTTACCTTGAAAAAGTAGAGGAGTTACTAGTAACCTAGAACATTATAGCATAACTCATATTACGAGAATAGAAAACCAAAAAGAAGACCAACTGGCTAAGTTAGCAAGTTCTGACAATCCGAAAGAGGCCGAGATGGTTCCAATAGAGGTGTTGGAGTCACCAAGGTTTGGCCAAATGGAAGTCGACATAGCCCTGGAGGCTGAACCATAAAGGGAGTCATGGATGACACCGATTAAGAACTTCCTTAGGAGCGGAACTCTTCAATCAAAAAGGAGCGAGAGACGAGCTATAATATGTAAAGCCGCAAGATACGTCTTACAGGACGACGTCCTTTATCATGAAGGATTTTCTATGCCTCTACCCCGGTGTATAGCACATGACGACATCAAGCGTGTACTGAGAGAAGTACATGAGGGAGAGTGTGGAACCACACCGGAGGCCAAACTTTGGAAAAGAAAGGTATTATGATATGGCTATTTTTGGCTTACCGTAAATAAAGATGCAGCTGATTACTCACGACACTGCGATAAATGCCAGAGGTTTGCTAAAGTGCCAAGGGCACCTCCGAGTGAGCTTAAATCAATGGTCAGCCCATAGCCTTTCGCTAGTGGGGAATAGGCATTGTTAGGACCCTGCCAATCGCCAAAGGAGGAGTTAAATATGCAATCGTGGTCGTGGATTACTTCACAAAATGGGCGAAAGCCGAACCCTTAACCACGATCATGACGAAGCAGGCGACAAACTTTGTGGTCAAGAATATCATCTGTCGATTTGGGATACCAAAAACCATCATAACTGACAATGGAACTCAAATCGATAACATAAAATTCAGAAATTTCTGCCAGAAGTATAAGATTGACAAGAGATATGCTGCCGTGGCTCACCCACAGTCAAACGGACAAGTTGAAGCGATAAATAAAGTCATTAAGTCCATTCTCAAAAGGCAATTGGAATGAGCAAAAGCAATGTGGGTTGACAAATTACCACTAGCTTTGTGGTCCTATTGGATGACCTCCAAGATAGCGACTGGCCACACCCCTTTTTCACTCTCCTTTAAATTAGAAGCAATAATTCCGGTGGAGCTTAAGATTCCCTCTCATAGGGTGACGTATTATGACCCAATGACAAACAAAGCGCTCCTCCTCGAGTCCTTGGACATGGTTGAAAAAAAGAGAGATGAAGCGGAATTACATGCCTCGAGACGCCGATGCCAAGTGGCATGCTATTATGATAGAAAGGTTCATCCTTGGACCTTTGAATATGGAGACTTAGTACTGAAGCGAGTCTTCCCACCTCCAGTTCATCTAGGTCCAAAGTGGGAAGGACCATATACCATCCAATGGAAACTTGATACAGGAGCTTTCAAGTTAACGACCATAAATGGTGAAGAAATTCCTAGAGCTTGGAATGACCGACATTTGCAGCAATACCTGACTTGAATTTGTATTGTTTTGTTTTGTTTCATAAGCCATGTAAATAGGCGTGACTTGCCTAAAAAAGTCCGGTTAATATAAACAAAAGATTATAAAGTGGACGTAGGTCACAACTTGGCCGAACCACTATAAAAATATCATGTATGATTTACTTTTCCTGCTCGAATTTTGTTTCATGTATATTCTGTGATTGTCATAATATAAGTGTAAAACATTAGAAATTTAAATCGATACCAGAGCAAATGTAATAACCATCTGCGCAACGACACAAAAAGGACGGGAAGACGACGTCCCAAACTATAACTCTCATGATTCGAGAGAGAGTATAAAGGATGGGAAGACGATTCCCTTAAGGCATGAAGGTGCACCACGATAAAAGACCGCCTTGAATCCACTCTAACCTGACCATACGACATGAGAGTATAAAGGTACCAGGAATAAGTACCAATGAAAAAGAATCTTAGTCTAACTGAAGAGCTGGGGGTAGTTTAATGTCGAACCTAATCAATCTTGAATGAGCCCTGGCAAAGCATTTTAATCAAGATTGATTGGGGGCATACACATCACATCCCCGCCATCGATCATCTATTTAAGCAGCAATTTCTATGAATTTCATTTTGCTATCTTACACTTGTAGGTGAACCCAATCGTGACTTAAATTGTTGTTTACCACTTATTGATAAAGACAAATAACAAACTTGCAAGTACTTGACATAATGGGAAACAAACTACTTCATTTACGTGACTGTAAGTTCATACAAAAATACTAAGTAAAGAAATGCCAGGGCAGCACACGCTACAACAACAGTGGGCCAGAGGATAGACAAAACAATGGATAAAGCTGCCTTTCATTTGGACTTCAGAGTGGACTTCGCTTTCTTGGCAGCCATAAGTTTTCCCATCTCCTCATTTTCATCCTTGGTCATGATACGCTTTGGTTTCTTCTTCCGTGGAACTGGAGCGCTGGGATCAATAGAAGACTTTTTAGCAAGCTCTTCAGTAATTGACCTGGTTGAAAATTTGAAGACTAATCTGGACCCAGGAGGGATTGTCACGAGAGTTTTATTAGCCTCGGAATCTTCCTTCTCTACTTTGGCTTTTAAGAGCATATCCTGCCTGGCTTTCATATCAGCCAAAGTCATGTCATCGACATTCCCCAAATCCCTAGTCATGACAATATCATCATCTTCCTCATGCCAATCATTTCCTCCATCGTGTTTTAAGGTGTCTATCACACCCTCGTCTTGGGGGTTCTCAATGCTAGATGGCAGGGGAGCTTTCTCAACAACCTCTTCCTTATCCTCGTCCCTCTCTGCAGATTTCGAGCTAATGGCTTCATTATGTTTCTCCTGGTTCTCTTAAGTTAACTTCAGATCGGTTATTTCTTCTTGTCTCTCATTGGCCTTGTTAGCTGGCTTTGCACCTATAAAATGAGAAACAACAGTCATTAACTCAGGAGATAATTTGTACCCATTAATCGTTTGTCCAATAATATGACGAAATTTGAGATAGCTCTAACGTACTGAGGTGAAAAGGTGGAGATACCTTCGGTTGATTTCTCGACTTGAGTAATTGGAGTCTCTAAATTTGTTTCAGCAATAGGGGATAATAAAGATGCTTTGGGAATTCCCAGATTCTCTGGATCATATCCTTCCGTTTCGGTAGCCCCGGGGGTAGAAGAAGAGGAACCAGTTACGATAGTTTCATTCCCCTTGGCCTGACGTCTCTCATTCTCCATAGCAGCAATAATAAGTTTGCATCCTTCAGCCAAGTGTGTTGTTTTCTCACCCCTTAGACATTTCTCCGTTAACCTGTCCTCGTCGGTCGAATCCACTTTCAGTTCTTGCTTTTATCATTCGACCACCTGATCCTATGTATACACCAGAGGGATAGGATAATCCTTAAGCCATGCAATGTTTCGATGACGGATCACCTGGGCAAAAAATCCAATCATGGTTTCAGCACTCTCATCCAACTCTTTTTGAGCATCCGCAAGCTGATCATTGACCTTCTCGACCTGCTGTAAAGCTACATTTGCATTCCTCTCAGCAAGAGTTGCCCATGTCTCAGCCCCCATCAATTTGGCTTCTAACTCTGCATTCTTCCTCGCTAACTCCGCTTTCTCCTGCTCATGACAAGTGCAGGCCAACTTGGCAGTGGTGCTCTCAGACTTAGCATCCTTAACTTTCTTCTTTAAGTCTATGCATTCTTGGCTATGAGTATCAAGCTCAACGTGGTGACGCTTTTGTAATTCTTCAAACTGCTGCTTATATGTGTTCGCATCACGTTGTACAAGAGCAAGTTGGGCCTGAGCGTCCTCGAGATCTTTTCAGAATTCTCAACAGCTTTTGCATCATATTCGGCAGCATCCTTCATGGTCTTTACATCGACCAAAAATTCCTTAATGATCCTGGACAAGGTCTGCGCATACTTCTTCATCTCCCTATACTGAGTATATGCTTCGTCAATTTTGGCCTAGGCTACGGTCGCCTAGTCGGAATCCAATGGCTTGAGAGATGGAAGGAAATGCATGTTCCCAAAAGTGATGATCAGGAAACTATTTCTTTGAAAGCTCTAGTTTGGCCTTGTTTTCATCACCGAGCATAACCGACCTTATGGTAGTAATGTCAATATTGCGATGCCATGATGGCACAATAGACATGCCCTTCTCTGCTTCTTTTCCTGGCTCCTGCTGTTTCCCTTTTGGATCGGGCCCTTTCCTCGAACAATTATCTTGATGAATTTTACCTTTAGATGAAGAAGAAGCTTGGGGACATGCTTGTCTATTTTACCATGCATTGGTTGACTCTTATGCTTGTCTGAATCTTTGCGATGAGGAGATCGAGAATGGGAGGACTGATGAGGTTGAGAAGGTCGATTCCTCCTGTTATCTCTGCCCCGACTTTCATGTTGACCATGCCCAATCCCATAGTCCATTGGGGGTATACTCGAATGAATATCTCTCATGTAGTAACGGGGACGTCTCATTTGTCCTATAAAATGAAACCAAAAAGTGTTAGAATCAACATCAGTGTAAAGCACAAGTGTTGTAACGTGCAGTGCTAGAGTGTAGTGTATACCCGGTGTGTACCAGTTCCCCTGGTCTTCACAGGAGTAACTTCTTCTTCAGAAGTGAAAGTAAGAGGATCTATTCTAAAGTCTTCTGACGTATAAATGGTATCGGGCAAGGGAAGTTTTCCCAAATACTGATATATAGGATCATCTATGTGAGAGTCGTCGCCTTGAGATTTGGCTATTGGTAGTCATGTTGGAGAAATTGGTTTTTCAGGAGTGGCCGCGTCCTCGGGAGTGATGTATTTATCTCTATCCTTCTCAGTTATGTTCTCTAATATGTCATCTTGAGTTGAAGTGTGAGAAGAACTCTTTTGAGGTATCGCCGGATCCTTTGAACTTTCTCCGTGCTAAGGTAAAATTCCGATTGGCACCTCGACCGGAGGTATATACACATAAGGGCCATCCCCATGACCTATGCTACGAGTTATAGCGAATAACCGATGCCGATGGTGGTATTCATCCACTAGGCAGCCTCTAATTGTCAAATTTTTTTATCACCATTAAGCAGTCGGTTCAGACGATCGAAGTACACTTGGTGCTTCTCCTGTGGCGGGTTAGGGACGGTAGGTGAAAGTAAACGACAGTCAATACATTTACAAAAACAATTGAAATTAGTAGTCGAAGTCCGAAATCTTTACTTGACTTAAGCCATCTCCTAGCACATCCCGGTTGCTGTTTGATGTAGGACCATTCAAGTCTTGGATTACCAACTTTACTGCTAAAGGGGAGGGTTATGATTTTTCTCTTTGGCATAGACTCAAAATATACAAAGGAAGGGGTATCCTAGGTCTGATGCTTGAAATTGTAAAAGAAGTGAACATCTTTGAAGGTAAGCTTTACATCTAGAATTCCCCTATAAGCAATGTATAACGTATACAGATAAGCATAGGAGTTGGGTTGAAGTTGCATTGAGCAATCCACATTTGTCTCAGAAAATCAACGACGAATGGTGGAAATGAAGGTATCTCCCCAACAAGGCACATTAATCAGCTGATGGCTATGTATCCATCGGGAGGATTATGAAGTCGATCTATTTTAGAGGGCAGCTCGGTGTCTCTTCGGGGTATCCCATGTTTCAAACATATACGTGTGAGTTTGTCATTGTCAATTGTTGATGCAACCGAATCACTAGGTTTCTCCAAGATAGTAACATTCTCTAGCTCATCGGGAGCATAGTCGTCTCCAACTCCTCCCTCATCTTCTTCATCCATGGAGACATCACCCCCCGGACGATACTTCACTTTCATGAGTTCTCATTTCGTAACCTGGACCCTCACTGTCCCATTCTGGATCTGAGGTAGAGGGTATAACTTCAATAGTTAGATTTTCAGATGTCCCCATAGCTTCTCTTCTCACTGCTAATCTGGATGAATGTCTTCCAGTCATTGCTGTTGTACTACCTGTGCCCCTTATGTGTGTACACTAAGTTGTGTAAGTGTGTGCAATGTTGAAGTCAAGACTAACAAAGATGAAAAGCAATATGAAAGAATGCAATGCAAAAATTGGAAAAGAAATTATGTGTTCATAATAGTCCTAGAGGTCCAGTTCAGTTAAGGAGGCTCTACCCTAACTATCCATAAAATCACAAGCCACAATTAATGTTGGTTAAGTCATTTGAATCATTCATGTGTTCCATATTGGATGGTTGCGGATCGGGTCAGATATATGTATTATAATTGGATCGGCTCGGGTGCCCATGTTATGAACGGATCGTTTTGGGTGCCTTTCCTGAGCAGATCGGGTCGGAGATACGAGACTGGAAGGGATTGGATAGAGCCCCAGGGAGGTGGTTTCATTCTGATCGGCTAACACCGAATCAAACCGCACCAACACTCTGAACTCAAGACCTATATACTCCACTAATTTTAGCACTCCCACCATTATCATCTCCTCTGACCCGAACCGAGATCGCACGCCTTATCCCAAGTGCTCTGAGATCATCCACTCCGCCTGAAACCGATTTCATTCCTCTCTTCTTTTTCTTCTCCTTCCCTACTTCTCCAGCAACATCAAACCCATTTCCTTTTGAAAGCTCACTCATGACAAAGCATTCATGACCCAATCCTTTTGACGTCGGATCAGACCTCTTCCACAAGCGCCTCAAGGTGGCGGTGACGCCACCAGCGACGATGGAAGTGGAGTCGGAGGCACGGCATCAAGATTGACGTGACATCGGGTGAAAGTTATTTAAAATACTCTTAGTTTAGGATTTAAATCAGTTGAAACTGGAAAGATCAAGAATCAAAGTCCTACCTATACGATTATTTCAAGGATTAGGAGGTTTTTCTCTATAATTTGAAAATTAGGGTTTTGGCTAATGAAAGGAGCGACGGTAGGAAAATGAATAATAATGAAAGAAGATGGTAATTTATATGTTATAAAGAGTGGCTATTTTTATTCTCCTAGATTATACATCCCGACCTGATCAGGAAAGAACCAGATGGACCCAAGGCCTTTCTAATGCCAAGATATGGCAAATTCCCGATTCCAGTACGGATCGAACTACACTAAAACGAACCCAGGCATAAATGTGGAATCAAATCCATTATTTAACATACATGGGGGAAAACTTAAGGAAGAATACTATAATTCTTGAACGATGTTAAAAAATTACCTAGATAAAGTGCATGAATTTCAAGCTCGGAGTTGGCAGGATCAACAACAGGAATTCCTCCGTCTTCTGACGGATTTATAGGCTCAAGAAATATCAAAAGATACGACTGTATGAAATGTCATGACTCTTCAAATGGATGAAAGCAGTTATTCAATGATGCCAATTGAGAAGGAAGTAGATGAATCCTTTCGAAGCACACCTAATCTTCAGCAAACGTGTAGTTTGAGGGGGCAAATTGTTAGCCTGCTTTGAGATCGGGCTATACAAAGCTAAGGGATGACTCAATGAATAGATTTATAGGAAGAATTTATAGTAGGAAATCAGGTCAGTTCAGAGACCACCGAACTGAGCCTTCCTACTTTGAAACAGACAGCCCAGGAGATGGTAAACAAAAGGCATAACCAGATCGACTCAGAGCCCACCGACCCGGAACCCCCATTTGATCAACCGTTCCGAACCGTGGATCAGCAACACGGCACCAACAATGCACGATTTGCTGAAGACTCAGAGAGGTTACATACCCACTTCCCCACGTTCACCCGTGAACAATATGCGCTGGCATCATCTCAAAGCCTCCGATCCCGACTTCAAAGGGATGGGATCCACGTATATCCGAACCGAAGGCCTTGAAGGAAGTTTTTCTGCCTATAAATACACCATCAAGCATCATTTGAGAGGATCTTTTTGCAAAATATTAACTCAAGCCTCCTTCACAACCGATCACCAGTGCTTCATCTAGATTATCATCAACATTTGGAGCATTTTTCATCTTAGATTGAGTGAATTTACCCATTGTAAGAGTGAGACTAAGTGATAATTATCATTGTATTTGTACTTGCCTCATCCATCAACAAAGTAAAAAGTGGACGTAGGCTCTTTAATGCCGAACCACTATAAATCGTGTTTTTTTATAGCTTTTATTTATATTTTACTTGGAATCATCTCTTGTTTGGGTGTTAGAACGAGTTTTTGGTCTAATAGAAACTAAGTAGTCTCATTCTCAAACCTAACATCAAATTTTAAACCTAAATCTTGAAATTCCTCAATTAGCAGAACTGGCAGTTATCTGATCAGTAAAATCTACCACGAAATTGGCGATCTTTTGTTAGGAATTGTGATGGCTGTAATGACGGTTTTATTGACAACAACCTTGTTTTAAATATTATTGTTATAAAATATATACTAACACTTTTATCTAGAAAATACACACAAACACACACACACACACACACACACATATATATATATATATATATATATGTATATATACAGGAAATATATGTAGGTATTTATTATTGAAGAGTTTATAGTTTAGAGAATCAAGATTTCAGAGAAGAAGATTTCAAGATATGAGACTCATGAGTAACAAGAATTCCATAGTTTAAGAAATAAAAAGGTAATCGTGTTTAGATTTTTTGTTAAAACTCTAGTTAGCACGAAATCCTTATTTTAAACTTTTCTCACTATTTTCAAAATTACTTCCTTATTTTAAATATGTATTTATTGGTTCTTTACTTTATTTTTAAACTCCTATTTTTAAAATAGATTTTATTTTTTAAAACTTTTAATTCCTAATTTAAATATTTCTTGTATTTATACTAATTTTTATGTTTAGTTTTATTACGGTTACTTAAGTTTTAAACATTCTTACTTATATTTATATTAATTTCTAAAGTATTTATTATATTTATAGTTATATATATACTTATATCATTTTATATATAGTTTTTATTCGTTTTTAAATATCTTAATATGTATTTTTAATATATATATTTATACTTGAAAAACTCTATTTTAATACAAAGGATTAGGGTTTTTTTAACTCACGAACCACCATAATTTATTTAATAATTATTTGGTTTAATTCAAAGTTTTATTTTTTGAAAAATTCTTAAGGTATGTCAACATACCTAAAAATGTACGTCGACATAGTGGCCGTTAGTCTCAAATTCAAATTTCGAACAGTTATGACTTTTGGATTCCGAACTATTCTGAAAGGATTTGACTATTGGGAGACTATAAATAGGCTTCTAAATTCGATTTTTTAACTAACTTTTTAGTATCTTCTTCTTCCTTTCTTCTCTCTCCATTAATACTCTTTATTTCTAAAATTATATACTTATAATGTACTAATTTTCAAAGATAATTATATCAGTCTCTTTCTACTTCAATTCTCTATCAAACTCTCTAAAAAATCAAGTGCTGCTCAAGAGTTATAGGATTTCTGTAATCAAAGATCGCAAGTCAAGTTCAATCGAGTTTATCCTCCAAAACTGATACTCAAAAGGTGTGGTTGTGTCCAGTATAAATCGATTGAGTACGATTGTGTCCTGGAAATTTATTAGGTGTAGGTTGTGGCCTGAAAATTAATTGAGTCGCACAATACTCCGGAAATCAGTTGGGGTGTGCCATTGTAGCCTGGAAATCAAGGATTGTAATATGGATATTATTTGAAAAGAAATCCACATCAACCCAGTATTGTGTGGGACTCGACGTAGGGTTACTCCAAACCAGTATAAAATCTCGCTGTGTTTTTTTTACTGCTTTTTATTATAATTATCTGCATCTGTGATTGATTCTATGATTATTGATATCAGTGACTTGCATAACAGTCTGATTAACTTAAAATGATTTCAATAAATCCACAATATTCATAAAATACTATTCACCCCTCTAGTATTTAGTTTGACTTAAGATCCATAATCTGCATCCCCAACAATTGGTATCAGAGCACCGATTTTCAAAGTTTTCATAATCTAAATTTTTGAAAAGTTTAAATGGAAACCAACACTGGTATTATCAATCATAATAGTTCACTTATAGAGGGTTAGTCCACTGTTGAACCATCACTATTTAATGGTAATAATTATACATACTGGGCTTGTAGAATGAAAATTTATTTACAATTTGTAGGATTAGGTACTTGGAATATCATACGGACTGAATAGGTTTAACCCACTATTAATTTTGCACAATGGACTAATAAACAAAAAGCAACTGCACAAAATAACTCAAAAGCAATGGATATTTTATTCTGTTCACTAGATGGAAATTAATTTAATAAGGTGTATGTTGGTAAATATGCATATGAAATCTGGAAAACTTTGCAGGCTACTCAAGAAGGAACAAATAAAATCAAACATCCCAAAATATATATGTTAACCAATCAGTTTTAATTATTTAAAATGAATCAGAATGAGTCTATCTCCAATTGTACTATAGATTCTTGGAGATCGTGCATTCATTAGTGGTTTTGAAAAAAAATATTCTGAGGAAGATCAAGTTAGAAAAATCCTTAATTCGTTAACTTCAAATTGGGATCAAAAGACTCTTGCAATTGAAGAGACCAGTGGTATCAATACAATGATAATTGAAGAATTAATTGGAAACCTGATTATGTCATTTGAATTTCAGACTAATTTCAGATGCAAGAAAGGAAAGAAAACAAGTCAAAAGAAAAGAAATTGATAGCATTCAATGCAACAACCGAAGATGCCGACTCAAACGGCGAGATGATGAAGAGATAACGTTATTGACCAGGAATTTTAGAAAATTTCTGAGATATAGAAAAAGACATGATTTCAAGAGGAGTGAGCAGAGAAATTCTGTAACACCCCATAATTCTGTTAATATTAATATTCACAAATTAAAGAATAACTAATCACAGACGTGAGAATTGTGGGAAACGGGTTGCTCCATTGTGTTCGTCTCGGAATTCTGGTCGAAATAGAGTCCGAGTTTGCGTGAATTGGACTTCGTATGAAGAAGTTATGGCCATCGGAAGTTTCTGAAAATTCAAAACAGCTCGCAGGAAATTTAAAATTCAAACTGAAAGTGCAGAAGCGGGCTGGGCGGGAAAATTCCCGCCCAGGCAGGTCGACTGGGGAGTCGACACTAGTGTCGACCTCCCCCCCCCCCAGGTCGACTATAGTGTCGACCTGGGTGTCGACCTGGTCAGTCGGCTAGGGTTTTGACTGAGCCCAGTTCTGAGCTGCTGATGTGTATTTAGGGCTGAGTTGGCAAATTAAACGGTTCAGGTTAGTTCTGAGTTGATCTGACGGTCTAAGTAAACCCTAAACTCTATAAATACCTAGGTAGTCTCTCACCCTAATTCATATGAAAAATAGAATAGCTACCGTCATACCGCCGCCATGAAACTTAGTCTAGTCGCCGCCAACTAAGAAGAAAGAAAAGCTAATCAAAACCTAATTCTACTCAACTCTAAAGCAAATCAAGACTCTCTTTTCTCTTCTAATTGTGAGTATGATGATCTTAACAAGATTATTATTATTTTAGTTAGGTTAAGTCATGAATGGATTATGAGTAGATGATGTGAATTCTCATGCTATCATGTATGTTATAAATCCTATGCTATGCGGTGATGATATCCTATATGTTGTAAATCATGCTATGATGATGTTATGTATGTTGATAGTTTCTATGCTAAGTTGTGATGAATCATACATGTTAAAAAAGCCATGATGTTACTATCTATGCTAATTAGTCCATGTTAATCAAATCATGATGTTGATATTATTTGGGCTATGTTGATCTATATGACAAGTCACATATGCAAGTTTAGGTTGATTAGAAAAAGTTATGAACATATGCCATGACATCTATTATGACACCTAGAATTATGCTATGACATATGTGAAATTCTATGCTAGTTCACAGCATCATTATGTTGCCTAAAACCCCATATGCAAGTTTGTACATAAATTTGGGTTATGATCATATCATGTAAATTGTGACATTTAACAAGTTGACACCTTTAGATCCTTAACATGTGTAGTTTATGCAAGTTTCACCCCTATTATGATTGGATTATTTTATTTGGCTATATGTTGTGATAATTTATCTTTGTGCTATGAGTTAGACTATTCGAGTCTAACGTATATTCTGCGTTGAATAAGCGAACGTATAAACGTGGGGTAGGGGTAATATTAAGGATTTAATATAAAGAAGTTGGGGTGCAATTGATATGATTTTGCATGCCATGAGTGGATGACCATAATTGAGTCAATTATGGACATCAATAAAAGTGGACTTAATTAATAATTTGAATAGGGAATTATTAAACTTGGGTAAAAGATTATAAGTGATAATCAATGCTTAGGACATGAGGTTGGACTCGTTTGTGACGTAAACCTGCCCGGACCTGCCCGGCAAATCCAGTGGTCACAAATGTCAGCCCAATGTGAGAGGTCCTAGGCCTAAACTAAAGCATAACAGTTGTAAAGACACGAGGTTAGACTCTTTTATGGTGTAAGACTGCCCGGACCCGCCCGGCAAATCCAGCTGCCATAAATGCCAGTCTAATGTGAGAGGTCTTTATGAGGTTATGGCCTGAATGAATTAAGAAATACTTAACCAAATAAACATGTAAGGTGGGACATGGGGGTTAAGTAGGTGCCTTGGGTGGCATGAGGAATCTAGTGGGTGCCCTTAGGGGCATGTGAAATACGATTAGTAAGACTTAACCAAACACACATGTAAATGAACATGACTAAGAGGGTTAAGTGGGATATACTAATGGTGACAAGCTTAGGTGGGTAGCTTGTGGGGGCCCATTTCAACCAGTATCCCAAACGTATCTTTGTGGGCTCGACCCAAGTCGAGGACGGGACACGCATGCTGGGCTTGACTATAAGAAGCCAAAACGGGGAGCGGTGGCAACGCAAGTCCAACGGGTTTCATATGCGTGTGTGGACCCGGGCTGGTAGGTAAGACTTTATTGCATCGTGTAGGTATAAGTCGTGCATTCTCAAGTTGTATCGGGTTGCCACTTTAGGGGAGTGATACACCCCACTGTGGGGCTAGCATGGGTATCTACGAGTAGGGAGCCGATCGAAAGTGGGTAGTGGGGTACACCTAGTGGAGATAGGGGCAGACGGCACCTATGTAGTCAGCTAGGGGTACGCAAGGCTATTTATATAGTTTCTGTGTGAAGCAAGTGGGATCAACCTTTAGGGTGACTGGTGCGGTGCAGTGTAGTAATGTGCGGTGCAGTGTAGTAATTATTCGTTAGTAATTAGGTATGCCTTTAACGTTATCTTCAACGTTACCTTTAACGTTATCTTTATCTGCTTTTCCATACCCAATAGTTCATAGACATGTACTTGTCTTCCAGCTTATGCCTTGGTCTTGTTATTTTGATAACAGTGTTGTTAGAATTATCATACTCGCCAGACGTTATATAGTTTCTGTGTGAAGCAAGTGAGATCAACCTTTAAGGTGACTGGTGCGGTGCAGTGTAGTAATGTGCGGTGCAGTGTAGTAATTATTCGTTAGTAATTAGGTATGCCTTTAACGTTATCTTCAACGTTACCTTTAACGTTATCTTTATCTGCTTTTCCATACCCAATAGTTCATAGACATTTACTTGTCTTCCAGCTTATGCCTTGGTCTAGTTATTTTGATAATAGTATTTTTAGAATTATCATACTCACCAGACTTTATGTCTGACCCCCTCCATTTCTATCCTTTTTCCCCCTCCAGGTCCTCAGGTTGGGCCCAGCTCTAGTGGATTTTGATTGGATTGCTTTATCTCTCTTGGAAAGCTTGGACCGTTGAAGTAATATCTTCTTTAATGGCTATTTGTGTAATGGGATTATGTATTTTGTTTTTATGAAGACGGATATTGTACTTGACTCTGATTTATGGTTTTATGATGTAACAAACATGTTTAATTTCCGCTGCAATAAAATGAAGTTTTAGATTTCCAAGTACTACTTATTATCTGTCTTATTGTAATTTTTCTGTTCTATATTCACTTAAAACCTCCATGGAAGTTAATGCATTCCCTTAGTGAGTGACATTAATGGACGTGGGGTGTTACACGTGGTATCAGAGCTTAAGGTTGCCAGAACAGATAATTTTTTTAGAAAAACTATTTTTCTAAAGTATTTTTGGAAGAAGTGCTTTCAAAAACATGTTTTAATGAGTAATTTAAAGAGGAAAGTTTTTTTTTAAGAAAAACATAATCCCCAATAGCCCTATCTTTATCTTTCGAATTCTCCATTTTGAATCTTTCCTTTTTCGTTTCAGCATGGCTGAAGATCTTAACCTACCTGACGGTGTAACGATACCAGGATGGTATAGGAGGCTATTAGAGGCTAGGGCCGCCGCAGGTCCAGCCAATGTTCCTCCACCACCAGTTGCACTCGTTCCTCCTCCTCCTCGCGTAGATACTTTTGCAAAGACGTGCAAGGAATTTAAGGCTATGGGTGGAAAACCTTTTCAAGGGTCAGAAACGTTTGTGGAAGCTAGAGATTGGCTTAGGGAGGTGGAAGAATTGCTAGAAATCTTTGAGGTAGAAGAAGGGAAGAAAGTTAAGTTAGCAGCTTGGTTAATGAAGGGAGAGGCCTCGTTCTGGTGGGAGGTCACTAATGGGGAGCGTCCTGTTGATTCTTGGGCGGATTTCAGACGTAGGTTTGAGGCAAAGTTTCTCTCAAGGGCAGAAGAGAATCTATATATGGAAAGGTTCTTGACATTAAAGCAAGGAAGCTCATCAGTGAAAGAATATGTCAACAATTTAATCAGTTAGCAAGGTTTGGCTTGGACTTGGTGAACACGCCGGAGAAGAAGGCTCTGAGGTTCGTTAATGGATTGAATGAACCGTTGCAAGGGTTGGCAATGACCCACATCCCTATGGGGGCCACCTTTGAGAAGCTTGTAGACATGGCACTCATGCACGAGGAGAAAGGCGCTAAAGCTGGTAAGGCACCTGAGAAGAAAGGGGATCAGAAGAAACCTCAACAGCAAAACAAGAAGGGTGGTAAAGACAATAATGGCAAGGGAAAGAAGAAATGCTTTAACTGTGGGACACCAGGCCATCTCAGCAAGGATTGCCGAAAGAAAAAGAAGACTGGCTGTTTCCACTGTGGCGAAGCGGGACATTTAGTGAAGGACTGCCCAAAGAAGGGGCAAAGGGCAGGAGCTACCTCGGGAGGACAGGTGCAGACTCTTATGGCACCAGGGCAGGCAAGGGGACAAGTTCAGGCTCTCGCGGTCCCACCGCTGCAAGAACGAGGTAGAACCATTTCTGTTGAAAGCTTAGTTTTTCTGTTTGATCATCCTGTCTGTACCTTATTCGATTCGGGCGCATCGCATTCGTTTATCTCTACATCATTAGTTGAATCAGTACACTTAAACACTAGTTTGGTAGAGGATCCCTTAGTTGTTTCGAATCCAATTGGGGGCTCAGCTTATTTGTCCATGATGTGTTTGGATTTGAAAATTTCTATATTTAGCGTTGAGTTTAGATGTGATGCATATGTGTTGGGCTTCACGGGCTATGGGCTAATTTTAGGAATGGATTGGTTATCCAAAAATGGGGCCGTTCTTGATTGTGAAAGGAGAGTAGTTAGGCTCGTGACTCGCCTTGGCAACACTCTCGAAATCTTTTGTAATCCCATAAATTCCGTTATGCTAAGTTATTTAGAATCGCTTGACGCGGCTGAGGAAAATCTACGATCTGTTAGAGTGGTCCGAGAATACTCGGATGTGTTTGAGGAGGTGAAGGGCTTGCCTTCGAAGCGGGAGATAGATTTTCGAATATATCTTGTGGATAATGCGAAACCAGTATCTTTGCCAGTACGCCACATGGCTCCACGTGAAAGGAGGGAACTCGATAAGCAAGTGAAGGAGTTGCTTGAGAAGGGGTTCATAAGACGAAGTATATCGGAGTGGGGTGCTCCAGTAGTATTTGCCATGAGGGCGGATGGGTCCCTTAGACTTTGTGTGGACTATAGAGAACTTAATAAACTTACTAAGAAGAACAGACACCCACTGCCGAGGATTGACGATCTGATCGATCAGTTAGTTGGCGCCTCAGTGTTTTCGCAGTTGGAATTAGCCACTGGTTTCCATCAGTTGAGAGTGGCTGAGGATAGCATTGACAAGAATGCCTTTAGGACTTCGGACGGTTTCTATGAATGGCTAGTGATGCCCTTCGGTTTGACAAACGCCCCCGCATACTTTGTTGATTTGATGAGTAGGGTGTTTAGGGAGTACCTTAACAAATTCGTGGTAGTCTTTGTAGACGACATCTTGATCTTTTCTAAGGATGAAGAAGAGCATGCCCTACATCTTAGGGAAGTGTTGGAGACCCTACGAGCGCATAACCTTAAGGCTAAATTTTCTAAGTGTCACTTCTGGAGGAAGGAAGTACGATTCCTAGGGCACGTGGTTTCCAAGGAAGGGATAGCCGTGGATCCCGCGAAGGTGGTGGCCATCCAAGATTGGAAGGTCCCTAAAAATGCTACCGAAGTAAGAAGTTTCTTGGGGTTGGCTGGCTATTATAGGAAGTTTATCAAAGACTTCGCAAAGATATCAGCTCCATTGACACGCTTGACGAAGAAGAACCTAGTTTTCACATGGGACGTAGATTGTGATGATGCGTTCCAACGTTTGAAGAGAGCTTTGACCTCAGCCCCAGTCTTAATGATGCCATACGGGAGTAAGCCATTTACCATATATACTGACGCTTGTGGGACAGGACTAGGCGCAGTCTTAATGCAAGAGGGAAGGGTAATAGCCTATGGTGGAAGGCAGTTGAGAGCGCATGAGAAAAATTACCCTACACATGACCTAGAGTTGGTCGCTATTATTTTCGCGCTCAAGTCTTGGCGTCATTATCTTCTTGGCGAGAAATTCGAATTATTCACCGACCATAAATCTTTAAAATACTTATTCTCTCAGAAGGACTTGAACTTAAGGCAGCAAAGGAGGATGGAGTTCTTAGCATCCTACGACTTCGAGATAGCATATACCCCTGGCAAGGGTAACGTAGTAGCAGATGCCTTAAGTAGAAAAAGATTATCCTTAAGTCCTTTCTTTGTTGAGCGGCGAAGTTTAGAATTCATTTCGATGTTTGACTTTAGACCTTCCGTCGACTTCGTACCCGGTTTGCTAGCATCCTTGGAGGTCAGACCTACGCTTTTGGGACGGATTGGCGAGGCACAGCGAGACGACCCGCAGTTGGTTGAGTTAGTAGAAAAGCTCCAAGGAGGGGAGTCATCAAGCCATCTCCGTAGGTATACCCTAGACGATAAGGATTGGTTACGTAGGGACGGTAGACTTTGTGTACCAAAAGACGATGACCTAAGGAAGACCATTCTTGACGATGCACATCGTTCGAAGATGACCATTCATCCCGGCGGGGACAAGATGTACAAAGACATGAAGCGAGTTTTCTTTTGGGCCGGTATAAAGAGGGACGTGGCCGAGCATGTTGCTAGATGCTTGGTATGCCAACAAGTAAAGGCAGAGCAAAAGAAACCCGGTGGATTGCTTCAACCATTGGAGGTTCCACTATGGAAATGGGAAAGCGTCTCGATGGATTTTGTGGATGGATTACCGCGATCAAGGAAGGGTAATACGGGGATTTGGGTTATAGTAGATAGACTTACTAAAAGCGCCCATTTCATTCCCGTGAAGAGTAAGAGGACTGCTCCATGGTTAGCTTCTGTATACGTTCGAGAGATAGTTCATTTGCACGGTGTTCCTTCTAGCATAGTGAGCGACCGCGATCCTATTTTCACTAGCGAATTTTGGAGAAGCTTGCAAGAGGCGGTAGGGACTCAGTTATGTTTGAGCACCGTATATCATCCTCAGACGGACGGCCAGACTGAGAGGGTGAATCGCATTCTAGAGGATCATTTGAGGCTATGTATCCTAGACTTCGGGGGTACATGGGAAGAGCATCTTCCATTAGTGGAGTTCGCATATAATAATAGCTTTCAGTATGGCATTGGTATGGCACCATTCGAAGCTCTTTACGGACGACCTTGTCGTTCACCTACATGTTGGTGGGAATCTACGGATAAGATCTTACTTGGGCCCGATATGATTAGGCAGACTTCGGAGAAGATCGACTTGATTCGAAGGAGGATGAAAGCAGCGCAAGATAGGCAGAAATCTTATGCGGATAAGAGGAGGACAAATCTCGAGTTTGAAGTTGGGGACATGGTCTTTATCAAAGTGTCTCCATTACGGAACGTTGTTCGATTTGGGTTCGTTGGGAAGTTAGCACCAAGGTTCGTAGGGCCGTTTCCTATTAAGGAAAGGATTGGACAAATGGCGTATAGAGTGGAGTTGCCTGAGAGACTTAGTGGTGTACACGACGTATTCCATGTGTCACATTTGAGGAAGTGCTTGCACGAGACCGCAGAAGTGGTAGAGCCAAACTTGCTTAGAGAGGTGGAGATCGAGCGTGATGCGACGATTCGACGAGCTCCTATGCGCATTCTTGGGTCAGAGATCAAGAAGCTGAGGAATCAAGAGGTCAGACTAGTCAAAGTACAATGGGGAGATGGTGAGAGCAACGCTACTTGGGAGACAGAAGAGAAGATGCGTTCACGATACCCTTTCCTTTTCGAGGGTATGTCCTTTAATTTCTCCTTTATCGCTTATCTTGTACTTATCTTACCTTTAGAGCATCCTCTCGCTAGTATTCTTTGACCTTTAGTTAGGTTAATCCTATGGTTGAAACATGTGTTTGAGACATGTTATGTATGATGGATGCAAAGTGGATGAAAGTGTTTGCTAGTGGTTGCTCATGGACGCATACACACACACTATTAGGCACTAGATCGGCTCAGTCACTTCATATTGCATATTGCATATAAATGGATGTATTTAGTAAAATGGATGTATGATGATTGTTTATCATATGGATGCTGCATTCAGATGATGTTTGTGCACGCATGTAGAAATAATATGTAGCATTAGGGAACTTTTGCATACATAATGGACGCATGGCACTATCATGATTTGCATTAAGGAGTTCAACTGAATCCGTGGACCGCCTGATTTTGCATTAGATATGGACATATACACACACTGTGCATTTAAACATGAAAGCATTAGAAGTCTATAAGGACAATGGATGCATGTGATTGATGGTTGAGTAGATGGACGATTGGATGTTAGGATATACATTCTTCTTAACTTGAAGATTTCGGGGTTGAAATCCTTTAAGGAGGGGAGAATGTAACACCCCATAATTCTATTAATATTAATATTCACCAATTAAAGAATAACTAATCTTAGACGTGAGAATTGTGGGAAACGGGTTGCGCCATTGAGTTCGTCTCGGAATTCTGGTCGAAATAGAGTCCGAGTTTGCGTGAATTGGACTTCATATGAAGAAGTTATGCCCATCGGAAGTTTCTGAAAATTCAAAACAACTCGTAGGAAATTTAAAATTCAAACTAAAAGTGCAGAAGCGGGATAGGCGGGAAAATTCCCGCCTAGGCAGGTCGACTGGGGAGTCGACAATAGTGTCGACCTCCCCCCCAGGTCGACTATAGTGTCGACCTGGGTGTCGACCTGGTCAGTCGGCTAGGGTTTTGACTGAGCCCAGTTCTGAGCTGCTGATGTGGATTTAGGGCTGAGTTGGCAAATTAAACGGTTCAGGTTAGTTCTGAGTTGATCTAACGGTCTAAATAAACCCTAAACTCTACAAATACCTAGGTAGTCTCTCACCCTAATTCATATGAAAAATAGAACAGCTACTGTCATACCGCCGCCATGGAACTCAGTCTAGCCGCCGCCAACTAAGAAGGAAGAAAAGCTAATCAAAACCTAATTCTACTCAACTCTAAAGCAAATCAAGACTCTCTTTTCTCTTCTAATTGTGAGTATGATGATCTTAACAAGATTATTATTATTTTAATTAGGTTAAGTCATGAATGGATTATGAGTAGAAGATGTGAATTGTCATGCTATCATGTATGTTATACATCCTATGTTATGTGGTGATGATATCCTATATGTTGTAAATCATGCTATGATGATGTTATGTATGTTGATAGTTTCTATGCTAAGTTGTGATGAATCATACATGTTAAAAAAGCCATGATGTTACTATCTATGCTAATCAGTCCATGTTAATCAAATCATGATGTTGATATTATTTGGGCTATGTTGATCTATATGACAAGTCACATATGCAAGTTTAGGTTGATTAGCAAAAGTTATGAACATATGCCATGACATCTATTATGACACCTAGAATTATGCTATGACATATGTGAAATTCTGTGCTAGTTCACACCATCATTATGTTGCCTAAAACCCCATATGCAAGTTTGTACATAAATTTGGGTTATGATCATATCATGTAAATTGTGACATTTAAAAAGTTGACACCTTTAGATCCTTAACATGTGTAGTTTATGCAAGTTTCACCCCTATTATGATTGGATTATTTTATTTGGCTATATGTTGTGATAATTTATCTTTGTGATATGAGTTAGACTATTCGAGTCTAACGTATATTCTGCATTGAATAAGCGAACGTATAAACGTGGGGTAGGGGTAATATTAAGGATTTAATATAAAGAAGTTGGGGTGCAATTGATATGATTTTGCATGCCATGAGTGGATGACCATAATTGAGTCAATTATGGACACCAATAAAATTGGACTTAATTAATAATTTGAATAGGGAATTATTAAAACTGGGATAAAAGATTATAAGTGATAATAAATGCTTAGGACACGAGGTTGGACTCGTTTGTGACGTAAACCTGCCCGGACCCGCCCGACAAATCCAGTGGTCACAAATGTCAGCCCAATGTGAGAGGTCCTAGGCCTAAACTAAAGCATAACAGTTGTAAAGACACGAGGTTAGACTCTTTTATGGTGTAAGACTGCCCGGACCCGCCCGGCAAATCCAGCTGCCATAAATGCCAGTCTAATGTGAGAGGTCTTTATGAGGTTATGGCCTGAATGAATTAAGAAATACTTAACCAAATAAACATGTAAGGTGGGACATGGGGGTTAAGTAGGTGCCTTGGGTGGCATGAGGAATCTAGTGGGTGCCCTTAGTGGCATGTGAAATACGATTAGTAAGACTTAACCAAACACACATGTAAATGAACATGACTAAGAGGGTTAAGTGGGATATACTAATGGTGACAAACTTAGGTGGGTAGCTTGTGGGGGCCCATTTCAACCAGTATCCCAAACGTATCTTTGTGGGCTCGACCCAAGTCGAGGACGGGACACGCATGCTGGGCTTGACTATAAGAGGCCAAAACGGGGAGCGGTGGCAACGCAAGTCCAATGGGTTTCATATGCGTGTGTGGACCCGGGCTGGTAGGTAAGACGTTGTTGCATCGTGTAGGTATAAGCCGTGCATTCTCAAGTTGTATCGGGTTGCCACTCTAGGGGAGTGATACACCCCACTGTGGGGCCAGTACGAGTATCTACGAGTAGGGAGCCGATCGAAAGTGGGTAGTGGGGTACACCTAGTGGAGATAGGGGCAGACGGCACCTATGTAGTCAGCTAGGGGTACGCAAGGATATTTATATAGTTTCTGTGTGAAGCAAGTGGGATCAACCTTTAGGGTGACTGGTCGGTGCAGTGTAGTAATGTGCGGTGCAGTGTAGTAATTATTCGTTAGTAATTAGGTATGCCTTTAACGTTATCTTCAACGTTACCTTTAACGTTATCTTTATCTGCTTTTCCATACCCAATAGCTCATAGACATTTACTTGTCTTCCAGCTTATGCCTTGGTCTAGTTATTTTGATAATAGTATTGTTAGAATTATCATACTCGCCAGACTTTATATCTGACCCCCTCCATTTCTATCCTTTTCCTCCCCTCCAGGTCCTCAGGTTGGGCCCAGCTCTAGTGGAGTTTGATTGGATTGCTTTATCTCTCTTGGAAAGCTTGGACCGTTGAAGTAAAGTCCAGCTTCTTATCTTCTTTAATGGCTATTTGTGTAATGGGATTATGTATTTTGTTTTTATGAAGATGGATATTGTACTTCACTCTGATTTATGGTTTTATGATGTAACAAACATGTTTAATTTCCGCTGCAATAAAATGAAGTTTTAGATTCCCAAGTACTACTTATTATCTGTCTTGCTGTAATTTTTCTGTTCTATATTCACTTAAAACCTCCATGGAAGTTAATGCATTCCCTTAGTGAGTGACATTAATGGACGTGGGGTGTTACAAATTCTATGAAAAATAATGAAGTTCCAAATAACGTCAGATGTTTTAATTATGATGAAGCAGGCCATCTGAAAAGATTATGTCCATATCCAGAGAAACAAAATCAACCTTTAAACGATAATTTGTCAAAGAAATGAAAAAGAGCATATGCAGCAACCCTAAATGATTCTGATTCATCTTCCAAGGATTAAGAGTAAGAAATAAGCAATTCAAATATGTACTTCACAATGATTCATGGATTAGAATAAATTGGGGAATGGATATATAAATAGGTACACATTTATAATAATTATTATTTTTGTTTAAATTGTTTGAGTCTTTGCTTGTTTTGTTTGAAAATTTGAATTTCAAATTCAAAATTCAAAATAGTAATATGATAATATAAAAGTATTATTATAATAAATATTATTTTAGGAAATAATTAAACAGGAATATAAACAAATTAAAAAGTCAAAATCAAATGTCCTTTGAAAATTTCAGAAGGTATGTCGACATATTCAATAATATATGTCGACATATGCAATGAAATTTTAAATTAAAAATTTGAATTTCAAACTTTTGAAATCCCTCCACTTGTTCACCAAAACCAATGTATTGAAAAGGTGTCCCTTGACCAGAGAACATGTCCTTTGATTCCCTATTTAATTACCTATTCCTGTCATCTCTTTCCACCTTTAATTCAAAATTCAAACTTATCTTCGTTATCCTATACTCTTCACAAAAACTTTCTAATGGCTTCCTCAGACACACCAAGCACCATGAAGCTGACCAAGATCACAAAAGGATTCCTTTACAACAACCCAGATGTTATCAAAGATTACATAAGCTATGTAAACTTTGGTAAAGTCAAATATGATCCTTCTTATGATATTCAATCTCATTTTCATCAAAATGGTGTTCTTAATTTAATCGATTCTTGGGAGAATGATGAAGTTTGTTACCCAAATCTTATCAAAGTGATTTATATGACTTGAATCATGTTTTTTATCAAGAAAATGAAAGTGAAGCATAAAGTAGCGTAAAAGGAACTAAATTGTTTTGAATTGTGATGTTTTGGTACTATTTTGGGTTGTAAAAATACGAGAATGGATCTCATGTATTTTAAAATCAATGAAAATGATCAAGTGACCTTTCACCGCATTTTTTAGAGTGATGAATATTTGGATTTCAAAAACCGTTATTTTCGTCCTAAGGCAACGATTGCTAACATACCATCACCCCACGTTCGGGAAATTTCAACAACCCAAAAATGAAAGTTTTAAAGGCTCTTTTTGGAAATTACGACATAAATTGGGCTCAAGTGATTTTGAGTGAATTTATTCTAAAGGATTTGTCGTCGAATGAAAATACACTATAGCATGGAATTATCTTACTCGTATTTTCAAATATTTTGGAGTGGATTTCAAAGATGAAGAATTTGTATCTAGAAATATTTTCAACTCTGCAAACATATCTCTTATGAAGATTCTACTTTTGTTTCAACCATATGAAATATTTTTGGAAAAATAAGCAAGAATAGATCAAGAAAAAGAAGGTCAACAAATGGAAATCAAAGAAGAGGAAGAAGATGAAAATACTTCCTTAGAAAGTTCAGAAAATATTTCCTTAGAAAGTATAGAGTATCCCACTAACACCAAAAACCCTTTAATTAAAATCCTCCTTGACGATCAAAAGATTCTAGCAAAAAATCAAAAGGTGCTAATGTGGTCATTTAGTAAGATGTTTGAAAAGATGTCTACTTAAATGATCAAGTTCTTTGGGAAAATTAGTAGAAAACTTAGCTTGTCTTCGTCCTCATCCTTCTCCGTCGGATTCTAGCTTCAGCATCTTATTTTGTTAGTTTCTATTTCAATTTCCGTATTTCAATTTCTGTATTTCAATTTAATGTTATGCATTAATCCAGTGTATCGCTATCGCTATCACTAGTACCAATAAAATCTTATATTTCTTTTAATTCTTTCTTATAAACCTATGGAATAATCATTAAAGTAATAAAAAACAAATTTATATAAGTCAAAACAAAGCATATGTCAAAAATTCTTTAAAAATAGAAATTGCAAAAGGTTTGTCGACATACCCAATAAAGTATGTGAACATATAACATGTACTTTTTTCAAATTAATTTAAATTTAAAAAATATCGTAACTAACTATTGTCTATTCATTTTAAACTAATTTCAGATCCTACATATGTTTATTTCTTCTGGAAAAGCTCACTTCTCCATTTCTACTTTATTTTGCTTACTCTTTGATATTTTCTAGTCCATGGCTTCCCCAGTTCACAATTTGAGTGAAAATCTTGAATAAACACTCAATTCATTCAAGAATCTCTCTATAATTCTTCGTAACCAAAGTCACTTAGAGTTAAGTCAAATGCATATGATAAAACAACAAGAGAAGCATTTTGATGCACATCGATGGACGATTTCCTCTCTTTCCAAAGACGAAGGAAACAACATCACATGAGTAACTCTCATTAAAGACAACCAATAATGGATGCTATGAAAATCTTCGGTGGTGATCGATGGGTAGAAGTTAAACATGTATAAATTTGTATTTAGAATTTGTGTTTTGATTGGATTTTTTTTAAACTTGAATTAATAATTTGTAAATAATTAGATTGGTTAGGATTGGATTTTTGATTGTAAGTATTGGTTAAATGTACAATTATACTAGTTTAAACTCATTCAAGTTGTTACTTAAAATATTATATATTATATATTGTCCTAGCTTTAATTAATTTAAGATATTAGAATCATACTAGTTTTAGTTATTAAGACTATGTCTTAGTTTTAGGTGGAGTATTATAGTCTAGTTAGGAACATATAGCTTTTGTTGATGACAAAGGGAGAGAATTGTAAAACAGGGCTTAAATTAAGGGGGAGTTAGTGGTTTCAGAAGGTGTTAATGAAGTAAAAGGGAGTAACTAGAGAATCAAGAGATTAGATATGAATACCTTATAAACCAAGGTAGTCATCGTCAAAAATGGGGAGATTGTTAGGGATTGAGATGGTTGTAATGATGGTTTTCATGACAACAACCTTGTTTTAACTATTATTGTTACAAAATATATACTATATTATCCAGAATATATATATATATATATATATATATATATGTATATAGGAAATATATGCAGGAATATATTATTAAAGACTGTACAGTTTAGAGAATCTAAATTTCAAATAAGAAGAGTTCAAGATACAAGAATTATAAATAAAAGGAATTCAACAATTCACGAAATCAAACGTAACCGTGCCTAGATTTTTTGCTGAAACTCTGGTTAGCACCGAATCCTTATTTCAAAATTTTCTCACTATTTTCAAAATTACTTCCTTATTTTAAATCTATATCTTTGTTCTTATCTTTATTTTTAAACTCCTGTTTTAAAAATATATTTTATTTTTAAAAACTTATAATTCCTGATTTAAATATTTCTTTATTTATTATCTTATACCTATACTACTTTTCATATTTAGTTTTATTATGGTTACTTAGGTTTTAAATTTTCTTACTTATATTTATATAAAGTTCTAAAGTATTTATTATATTTATAGTTATATATACACACACACTTTAATATCATTTTATATATAGTTTTTAATCACTCTTAAATTATCTTAATATATATTTGTACTTGAAAAACTCTATTTTGGTATAAAGGATTATAGTTTGTTTTAACTCAAGAATCACCATAATTTATTTAATAATTATTTTCTTTAATTCAATGTTTAATTTTTTGAAAATTTCTTAAGGTATGTCGACATTCCTAAAAATGTATGTCGATATAGTGGCCGTTAGTTTCAAATTCAGATTTTGAAAAGTTATGTCTTTTGATTTCAAAACTATTCTGAAAGGATTTGACTGTTGGGAGACTATAAATAGGCTTCTAAATTAGATTTTTTTAACTAACTTTTCCTTATCTTCTTTTTCCTTTCTTCTATTTCCATTAGTACTCTTCATTTCTTAAATTACGTACTTATACTCTACCGATTTTCAAAGAGAATTATATTAGTCTCTTTCTACTTCAATTCTCTATCAAACTCTCTCAATGATTCAAGTGCTACTCAAGAATTATAGGCTTTTTGTAATCAAAGATCACAAGGACAAGTTCTATCGAGTTTGTCCTAAAAAAACTCATATTGAAAAGGTGTGGTCGTGTCTAGTATAAATCGACTGGGTGTGATTGTGTCCCGAAAATCAATTGGGTGTAGGTTGCATCCTGAATATCGACTGAGCCGCACTGTACCCCTGAAATCCGTTGGGGTGTTCCTAGTAGTCCAGAAATCAAGGATTGTAATATGGATATTATTTGAAAAGAAATCCATATCAACCCAGCATTGTGTGAGATTGGATGTAGTGTAATTCACAACACCAGAATTGTACCTTTTTAACGGTTATAAGTGATACAAATTACTTCCCAATGGTTATAACCGTCGGTAGACAGTGCATGGTAATTTTCGTAATGAATATTTTAACGGTTATAACCGTTGGATGATTTTGTTCTTCCAACAGTTATAACTGTTAGTAAAATTCACAGTGCTCACGGTTATAATCGTTAGGAAAGCTAAGTTGTTCCAATGATCATAACCGTTAGAATATTTATTTGTTCTAATGGTTATAACTATTGTAATTTCAGTACACATATTTAAATGTAAGAGCTCCCAGCACTTATAAATGTTACAATTTTGTTACTACTTAACCATAACTCATACAACATCTTAGAGTATCAGAACATACATTTATTTTTGATATACAAATACAAATTTATGACAGTAACACACATGAAATCAAATTTCAAACTAAGATTCCATCAAATTGAAAAGAAAGCAACATACATACTAACGAAATCATATCCATTCAACAAAGTTCATGTTGACAACTTGAAGTTTCACTACTATAAAATATTTCTAGGCATACAAAGAAGTTTGCTCCATACTGACTAAATTTTCTTGGTATGCGAAGCAATTTCTGCACTTAATGTCATTAAATTTGCTCCAAGCTGACAAAGAAGTTGTCTTATACATTGTTGCAAATCAGCTAAATTCGAGCTTACTGTTCTAATTCCTTCATGCATTCGACCATTATTTTGTTGCATTTCCATTTTCCATGACATATTTCATTCACTTTGTAGTTGAGTATTGCTTTTAAAGCTTGAGTGAGTTTTACATATTTTGCGTTAGAGGTAGAGATAAAAGCATGGCAATAACTTATTTTTCTGTCATTTCCGAGGACTTTGGCAGCGGCATATGCTTCAAAAATTTCCAAACCAATGACTCATTCATTACCATTAACATTAGCTTCATACTTTTGTCTTTCTTATATAGCTTCTATTAAAGTCCGAATATTTAAAAATAACGATTGATTTAAAAAACAAGATTGTATTATACACACACACATACATATATCAGGCCAACCAAATCAACATTGTATATAGAGTTCATTCAACATATATCCATACTGTCCTTTATTTACTTCCACACAAACAAACAACACAAAAATGATAAGCTAACATTTACTCATAAAAAACATGGGATCTGGATTTTGGGAAGACAAGATAATATGTAGCACATCGTAATTTAAGTGTTCTGATATCATAAATAAGAGTGTTGCAGCTAGCTTTCCAAAATTAATCACAAAACAACAGAAATGTAGGGTATTCAGCCGAAGGTGCATTCTAATAATGGCATCAACTCGCAACCTTTATTCTTTATTTGTCTATCCAATATAAATAAAAAATATGAAACATTTAAAAATAAAACATACGTTGGATTTAGACATAAAATATACTTGAAACTATTAGCAATAGTATTTATCCAGTCATATCAATGCCAAAATTATTTAACACAAACAATTATAAATAAGACATTAGTCAAGGATAATAAAAGAAGATAAACACTGAGCTAGTGCATACCCATATTAACAAAACTTCAAGTACTAGCATTACAACTAGTTATTGTTAAAAATAGATTTTAACATAATAGCAAGATATTTAAAACTGAGCTAGTGCACTTGAAATCAAAAACTAACAACCAAAACATGCAAGGCTATGCCAACATATCCAATAAATATATGGATGGCTTGTAAAGTGTTAAAAAATTGTCGATGGATCTCTTTGTCCGTGTTTCCTCTAATAATTGCGTTGCAGTTTGCTAATCCATGTTAAGTTTAATTTGAATGATGTATAGTAGCCTTTATTTCTGTAAGAAATAGAAATCAAAAGCTTAACGAGATAGTCAAAAAACTTGGCCTTAGCAAGAATATGGATTTTGCATATTCAATTATAGTCTATGCTACCGTTCATTTTTGGTTCAATTTGTGCGTTCCAACGGTTTGCGTATGTCCAGATAATAATACTAGAGAACCAAACAAGTGTTCCTGTAACGACCCGCATTTTTCAGCGATATAATAATTTATTTATTTAATTATTTAATTAGTGATTTAGAGAATTTAATGGTCGTTTAATTAAATAACTTTGAATATTTAATAAAATAATAATTAAATAATATATCTAATTCAGAAATAATCAAAAATAGTGGAATTCACAATATTGTGTAATTTGGATTATTTAAAATATATAATTCAGTTTAGAGTTGAATTATATTAACGAATATATTATATAAACGAAGTTTGAACGTATAACTATATTATAATTAAATTCGAGCTTAAAATGGCGCGGTAGTTCATTATTTGGCGATTTGAACTTCAACTGAATGTACATGATTCGTTTTAAGTCGGATTTCTGTGAAACAAGAAACATTCGGGGCTGGTGAAGTATATTTTTCTAGTGGAAGAGAAAAATCGAGATTTCATTGTGTAGATTTTGATTTGTGTCCAAATCAAATTTTAGAAAAGTCGCTGTGGAATTCCTTTATAATTTATAATGATTTATTTATATTTATAAAAGGAATTTCATTTTTAAATCGAATATCGATTTAATCGGGATTTGAAATATCGAGTTAGAAATTCATATAGGAATATTCTCGAGCTGTATGATATTCTGTTGTGAATATATACGATAATATTTAGTCATAAATATTAAATTTAATTATTTTTAAATATATTTATATATTTAAAAGGGTTATTTAGAGCTTTAAAAATAGCCAGTTTTGCAAACGACCTCAGAATTCGACGAAACTAATTTTGTTGGATCTGCAATATTAAATTATTGCTAGATATCGATTTCCGTGATTTTTCGAGTCAGTATGTGGCCATACGGGATTTTAATGTGAAAAACAATCGATATTTTGACAGTTAAAAATACGCTGTGTGAGCAAATTGAGATGGAATTCGACGAAACAAGTTTCGTTGGGACCGTAATGTCGAACTGTAGCTACATGACCATTTTCGTGATTTTTGAATATCGTGTGTGATCACATGGATTTCTAGAAGGCGAAATGAATATTAAAAAGTAAAATATCCTAAGTGTTTGTGGATCTAAACGAGCCACCCACCCATCTCTTACAGTCACACAAAATATACGATCCCCTAAATAACTTCTCTTGAGCCGTCGGTTCCCGGGAAAACACAACCAATTCGCCCATTTTAAAAATCACAAACAAAATCCACAAAATTCTATAAATCCCAAAGCAAGTATATTCAGTCTCCTATGAACTTCCTCTTCCTTTTGATATCACTTTTATTGGGTTCAAACTTCATTTGGTTCGTTCGATTTAGTGCAGCCGAACCTAGGGTTCACGGTTGTAGAAAATCCAAGCTTTAAATCACGATTTGGGAAATGGATTGGTACTCAGAAACTCGAATAACATCTTGCTATTTTTTCTGGGGGGGTTCCAGTTTCAATGGGTGTCGCGATGAACACCGCGCTGGCGGTGTAAAGGCAGAAGACGTGGAGTGAATAAAAGGTGCGAGTGTATTGATTTGGGTAGGAGTGGATGCAGATCTGTATGCGGATATAATGGCGATTTTTGTGGGATCTTTAGGTGATTATGGGGGAATGAATGGTGAAAGGAGGATCGGCCGTGTGTTTTGAACAAAGCTGGAGTACGGGAGTTAATTCGTGAATGGGAGAAGAGATGAACACTGTTCATCACGAGCCTGAAGAGGATGAGCCAACGGATTTGAGGGTGAGGCCCGTTCACATATAAAATGTTAAGTTTTATTTAATTTTAAATATAGTGTAAACTTATAAAATGTATATCTATTGCATACGATGTCAGAATTTCGAACGGTTGGATCCGTTAGGATCGTATGGAGGTGGCTACACCATGGAACTAACGGGGAGAGAATCAGGGCTTGTTACAATTTATAGCAAAATAAATTGTCTGTCTGAATAAAGCGATGATTATCGTTATTAACGATGATCATCCAATGTGAGTAAAACTCACCAACTCTAAACAGATATATTTTTATAACATATTCTTAGAACTGATAATTATCTGTTGATTGCTATGTGTTAACTGTTTTGTTGGATTGCTTATGTATTGGTTGAAATTATAGATAACGATATAGATATAAATCGTTAAGCAAATATTGATTCTGTTTAGCAGAATATTTCATATTTAAATGAAATTGATGTTAATTATATTGTTTAACATCTGTGATGCAGGGGAACAGGTCGGAGGAATCCAACTGGATTCCTCAACATTTATTTTTATTGTTTTCCATATATTGTGATATGTGATGTGATATACAATCTGTTGTTGATTATGTGTGTTGGGATGATATTAATCAGTGATATATGGTATGTTAAATACCTTAACAAATAAAAAGGGAAATTTTCAAATGTTATATTGAAATTGAAACCTTTAATTAATCAAGGATTTTATATAAAGGAATATTTATAAAATCAAGGGATTTTATAAAGGAAAATATTTGTGAAATCAAATATAAAGGAAAATATTTGTGAATTTAAATATAAAGGAAAATATTTGTAAAACAAATAAAAAGGGAATAATTGTGAAAACAAATATAAAAGAAAATATTTGTTAAATAAATAGAAAAGATAAAAGAAATATTTAGTTGTTAAATAAATAGAATTGAAAGGGAATAGTTATTTGTTAAGTAAACAAATAGAAAAGGAATTATTTGTATAAACAAACAGAAAAGGAATTAATCAAAGGAGTTAATTCAAAGGAATAAATCGAAAGAGTTAATCGAGTTAGAGTTAATCAATTAGGGTTGACCAGTTAGAGTCGATCGGTTAGAGTTAACCAGTTAGAGTTAGAGTTAACCAGTTAGAGTTAAAGTTAACTAGTTAGAGTTAGAGTTAACCAGTTAAAGTTAGCCAGTTAGAGTTAGAGTTAACCAATAGAGTGATTAAATAGAGTTAATCGAATTAGAATAAATCGATTAGATTTAGTCAAAAAAGGAGTTATCGAATATTAGTTATTCGAATCGAGTTAAAAGGAGTTATCAAATATTAGCTTTTCGAATCGAGTTAAAAGTAGTTATCGAATATTAGTTATTCGAATCGAGTTAAAAGGAGTTATCGAATATTAGTTATTCGAATCGAGTTAAAAGGAGTTATCGAATATTAGTTATTCGAATCGAGTTAAAAGGAGTCATCGAATCTAGTTATTCGAAAGGAGTTATTGAATCTAGCTATTCGAAAGGATTTATCGAATCTAGTTATTCGAAAGGAGTTATCAAATCTAGTTATTCGAAAGGAGTTATCAAATCTAGTTATTCGAAAGAAGTAAATCGAGTATAGTTTATTCGAATAGAATTAAAGGAGTTAATCGAATATAGTTTAATCGAATAGAGTTAAAGGAGTTATCGAATATAGTTTATTCGGAAGGAGTTAAGTGAAAAGAGTTAATCAAATAGAGTTAATTGATTAAAGTTAAATCAAATAAAGTTAATCCAATAGAGTTAATTCAGTAGAGTTAATTGAATAGAGTAAATCGAATATAGTTTATTCGAAGAAAGATTTTCGAATCTAGTTATTCGAAAGAGAGATTATCGAATATAGTTATTGGAAGGGAGGAGTTGTCGAGTAGAGAATTATTCAAAAGAGAGTTACGTAAGGAAGTTTGTTAAAGGTTTAAAAGATAAACTTTGACTATTTCGAAGTTAAAACGTTGTTCCGTTAAGGTCTGAGAGGTAATTATACCCCAACTTGATTGACTTCCTTCTTAACTAAGAAATGGTAAGGTTTGATAGTGAATGATGGTTAAGTGAATTTAGTAAATGGTTGGAGTTGGCATAGCGATGTTTTATTTAAACATCTGTTTAAATCCAATGAAGGAGCTTTGGAAATGTTTTCCAAATAAGAAACTAGAAATGTTTTCTAATATAGAAAACAGGAAATGGGAATGTTTTCCATTGTTAATAACGTATATTTTCTAAAATTAGAAAATAAGAAATGTTGAATATATGGAAATAGGAGATAAGAAAATTAATGAACTAAAGAGATAAATGTTAAATGATGACTGATCTATATGATTTCCATTTGGAAATGATAACGTTGTTTGCACACTTGTTTTTTCTTTGATAGTTAACTCACCGACTATCGAAGTTTTTTGACCATTTTAACATTGTTAACATGGAGAGACCGGTTGGATTATTATCCGAAGAACCACTCCGTATTGACATAAGCATTGTGAATCATATATGCTAAAGATAATTGAAGACGGATTAAAGTGCAAGGGCTGTTGTATAAATCTTAGGTAAAGATTGCCTAAGATGGATATACTTAATAGTGCCTTCGGTTTATCCAGTCCCAGGACAACTTGTATGGACGAATGTCTGACAGAGTATATATAACAGATCGCGTAAGTTGATCTCTTCAAACGTATTTACGTTTGGTGGAGGAGGAATTCAATTCTCTTAGTTGTATACCCATGGTATTTTTAGGGAAATCAATTTGTGATTTGGCGGGTATGACGATGTGACATTCAAAGTGAATAAATATGTGATCTGTCAGAGATAAGCGTGGCTTCTAGCCTTACAACTGAGAAATGACAAAAATCGGGCAGGCAGCATGGCTATATAGGTCGCACCTATTAGGGTGTATAATCACCTGATCTAGAGTTTCATTTACTTCTAAAAATCTATTGTCAATGATGTCCCATTCGGGAAACGGTTGCTGATTCCAACTGTTGGTGATATACATTCGATACACTCAAGAGAAATGAGTGGTCGGTCATGTGTGGCCGGGTTGCGAGATGTTCTTATTGAACCCAGTGTATTCCTCTCCAGAGGTACACTAGCGAAAGGTGGTTCCATACCTTGTCATAGTTGGAAATCCATTTCCAAACACGTGCTTGTGGTTTTGATTGTACACTATATGTGTACAACGTAAGATGAAAGCGTTTCTGCTAGATGATTATTATATTGTGGTTGATAGACATTATTATAATATCAAAAGGTTTTTGATATAAAGATAATTTGGATTCTCATAAGGGCAAAACCCGTTCCGTTATACGCCGTGGTCTTATAAGATATCTTTTACTTGTTCAAACTGCTTTAAACTGTTTTACTCATACCAGTCCCATGACTGGCCCGGAGTTGATCTTGTTTTGTTTTCCCTAAACTCTTGGGTGCCCAATTTTGTACGGGCAGTCAAGTGGTCGGGATTTACAGATATACTGGAAGAGATTGGAGCAGGAGGCTTCAGGATTATATAGCTATAGTTATTTCCGTTGTGTTGTAAGTGTTGTACTCTGATAATGTTATTGTATACATATACTGATTTTATTTCAAGGATATGTTATCTATTATATGTTGTTCGTTCTGCTGTGAGATTCGTGTTACTCTGATGTTGTATCTTCTTCCTCTATTCTAAGTTTCTATCTTATCTATTCTCACCTTCTAATTTCTTTCTATTAGTTTTCTGATTTCCAGTGTAATGTGGGTTGGACTTGTGTTATTTAGTCAGCTCAAATTGGACCGGAATTTCGAGACACTACAGTTGGTATTAGAGCATAAGGTTAAGTATTACCTTGGCTCTGTGGCGTGACTCAGTAGAGATAGGGTTAGTAATACCCTAGATTGAGTTTGAGTGTATATATACGAGTGAACGTATATGTTATTTGATATAAAAATTGTTTTATATTGTGGAGATTTATTGGTTGAGTTGTTTATGGATTCTGGTCGATCAGTTTGATCCACTGTATCAGTAGGAGTTTCTGAACATTCGAATACGATGAACCGACACGGTACGTTTTGTAAAGAGGGTAAATGAAACAATTTTGCCCAAATTATATTTTGATATAAAAGATTAATATCGAAATGATTATAATATATTGGATATATTGGTTGTAATTACAATTGAGTAAGATTATAAATTAAATGGTTATGTATATAACCAAGTAGAATTCAGATAAGTGTAATATATGAATTGAAATGAATTAAATCTGAATTCGAATCAGAATTTAAATTAAAACCCTAGAAAATTGGAAAGGCGTTTGTAAATGGATTTGGATGAAATATATGTGAATTTTAAAATCCTGGGAGATTTTAAATTGTTTTACAAGCACTATGAATGGTATTTTGAAATGTATTTCAAAATGGAAGTGTTAGAAATGGTTTTGAAAGTGGTATAGTATTGAACTCACTTTGAAAGCTGGAAATAGATTCCGATGATGATCATGACATCATCAGTGTTCATTTTCTAGTCGTAAGTGACGGATTACTACTGAAAAGATTTTGTTTTTGAATTGTTTTGAGAGAAACAAGATGTTTGAAATCCAAAAAGGGATATTTGGTTTTAGAAAAGCATAGATGTTTAAAACTCCCAGGAAAAGACTGTTTGAATTAAAAACAAATTTAAAAAGAAATTTGTGAAACCAAGCTGGAACTGAATTGAAACCAATTAACTGGAAATTGAATTGGATACGATATATCAAGTAGAATCAGATTTTGAATTATGAGATAGAATCTGAAATGGTATTGGATTGATGAGTTAAGAATTTAAAAATCGAAAATGGAACTTTGATTTGAAACTAAATTTGACTTAGGTATAAGTGAATGGTTGGATTTGTGGATAAAAGCAAATTGGAATTTGATTGGGATGACCCTTGTATCTGCTGAATTGATAACAGGTGGAAAGGATATAATGATACGCCGGCAAAAAGGTACAAATTTATATTTCAATTGGATATAAGATTTATGAGCCGAATTGGCAAGCCACTTGGCTGTTTGATTTTCTTTTGGGTTGGAGATGGCCCAGAGAGGCGAGTTGGAGTTTGACCTACTGACCAGTACGAAGGAGGTGCTGGCGAAATTTTCAAAAAGTTAAGGTGTTAGAAAATTTTCAGGATTTTTGAAATTTTTTGTTGATGAGGATTAATTAATATTTTAATAAAATTTAATTAGTTCAGGTGAGATTGAAGTTAAGAAGTAAACAAATAAGCTCTAACCAGTTAATAGAGTTCGATTTCTACCTTAGCAATTTCGAGGACAAAATTATTTTAAGTGGGGAAGAATGTAACGACCTGCACTTTTTAGTGATATAATAATTAATTTATTTAATTATTTAAATAGTGATTTAGAGAATTTAATGGTCGTTTAATTAAATAACTTTGAATATTTAACTAAAATAATAGTTAAATAATATATTTAATTCACAAAAAATCAAAAATAGTGCAATTCACAATATTGTGTAATTTGGATTATTTAAAATATATAATTCAGTTTAGAGTTGAATTATATTAACAAATATTTTATATAAACGAAGTTTGAATGTATAATTATATTATAATTAAATTCGAGCTTGAAATGGCGCGGCAGTTCGTTATTTGGCGATTTGAACTTCAACTGAATGTACAGGATTCGTTTGAAGTCGGATTTCTGTGAAACAAGAAACGTACGGGGCTGGTGAAGTATATTTTTCTAGTGGAAGAGAAAAATCGAGATTTCGTTGTTTAGATTTTGATTTGTGTCCAAATCAAATTTTAGAAAACTCGCTGTGGAATTCCTTTATAATTTATAACGATTTATTTATATTTATAAAAGGAATTTCATTTTTAAATCGAATATCGATTTAATTGGGATTTGAAATATCGAGTTAGAAATTCATATAGGAATATTATAGAGATGTATGATATTCTGTTGTGAATATATACGATAATATTTATTCATAAATATTAAATTTAATTACTTTTAAATATATTTATATATTTAAAAGGGTTATTTAGAGCTTTAAAAATAGCCAGTTTTGCAAACGACCTCAGAATTCGACGAAACTAATTTTGTTGGATCTGCAATATTAAATTATTGCTAGATATCGATTTCCGTGATTTTTAGAGTCAGTATGTGGCCATACGGGATTTTAATGTGAAAAACAATCGATATTTTGACAGTTAAAAATACGCTGTGTGAGCAAATTGAGACGGAATTCGACGAAACAAGTTTCGTTGGGACCGTAATGTCGAACCGTAGCTACATGACCATTTTCGTAATTTTTGAATATCGTGTGTGATCACATGGATTTTTAGAAGGCGAAATGAATATTAAAAAGTAAAATATCCTAAGTGTTTGTGGACCTAAACGAGCCACCCACCCATCTCTTACAGCAACACAAAATATATGATCCCCTACATAACTTCTCTTGAGCCGTCGGTTCCCAGAAAAAACAAAACCAATTCGCCCATTTTAAAAAATCAAAAGAAAAATCACAAACAAAATCCACAAAATTCTATAAATCCCAAAGCAAGTATATTCAGTCTCCTATGAACTTCCTCTTCCTTTTGATATCACTTTTATTGGGATCGAACTTCATTTGGTTCGTTGGATTTGGTGCAGCCGAACCTAGGGTCCACGGTTGTAGAAAATACAAGCTTCAAATCACGATTTGGGAAATGGATTGGTACTCAGAAGCACAAATAACATCTTGCTACTTTTTCTTGGGGGGGGTTCCGGTTTTAATGGGTGTCGCAATGAACACCGTGCTGGCGGTGTAAAGCCAGAAGACGTGGAGTGAATAAGAGGTGCGAGTGTATCGATTTGTGTAGGAGTGGATGTAGATCTGTGTGAGGATGTAATGGCGATTTTTGTGGGATCTTCAGGTGATTATGGGAGAATTAATGGTGAAAGGAGGATCAGCCGTGTGTTTTGAAGAGGTCTGGAGTGCGGGAGTTAATTCGTGAATTGGAGAAGAGTGAACACTGTTCATCACGGGCCTGAAGAGGATGGGCCAACGGATTTGAGGGTGAGACCCGTTCAAATATAAAGTGTTAAGTTTTATTTAATTTTATATATAGTGTAAACTTATAAAATGTATATTTATTGCATACGATGTCAGAATTTCAAACGGTTGGATCCGTTAGGATCGTATGGACGGTGGCTACACCATGGAACTGACAGGGAGAGAATCAGGGCTCGTTACAATTTATAGCAAAATAAATTGTCTGTCTGAATCAAGCGATGGTTATCGTTATTAACGATGATCGTCCAATGTGAGTAAAACTCACCAACTCTGAACAGTTATATTTTTTATAATATATTCTTAGAACTGATAATTATCTGTTGATTGCTATGTGTTAACTATTTGGTTGGATTGCTTATGTATTGGTTGAAATTATAGATAACGATATAGATATAAATTTTTAATCAAATATTGATTCTGTTTTGCAGAATATTTCATATTTAAATGAAATCGATGTTAATTATATTGTTTAACATCTATGATGCAGGGGAACAGGTCGGATGAATCCAACTGGATTCCTCAACATTTATTTTTACTGTTTTCCATATATTGTGATATGTGATGTGATATACAATTGGTTATTGATTGTGTGTGTTGGGATGATATTGATTAGTGATATATGGTATGTTAAATACCATAACAAATACTGGAACAATTAAAAAGGGAAATTTTCAAATGTTATATTGAAACTGAAACTTTTAATTAATCAAGGATTTTATATAAAGGAATATTTATAAAATCAAGGGATTTTATAAAGGAAAATATTTGTGAAATCAAATATAAAGGAAAATATTTGTGAAATCAAATATAAAGGCAAAATATTTGTGAAATCAAATATAAAGGAAAATATTTGTACAAAAAAAATAAAGTAAAATATTTGTAAAACAAATAAAATGGGAATAATTGTGAAAACAAATATAAAAGAAAATATTTGTTAAATAAATAGAAAAGATAAAAGAAATATTTATTTGTTAAATAAATAGAATTGAAAGGGAATAATTATTTGTTAAGTAAACAAATAGAAAAGGAATTATTTGTATAAACAAACAGAATAGGAATTAATCAAAGGAGTTAATTCAAAGGAATAAATCGAAAGAGTTAACCGAGTTAGAGTTAATCAATTAGGGTTGACCAGTTAGAGTTGATCAGTTAGAGTTGATCAGTTAGAGTTAACCAGTTAGAGTTAGAGTTAACTAGTTAGAGTTAAAGTTAACCAGTTAGAGTTAGAGTTAACCAGTTAGAGTTAAAGTTAACCAATTAGAGTTGACTAATAGAGTAATTAAATAGAGTTAATCGAATTAGAATAAATCGATTAGAGTTAGTCGAAAAAGGAGTTATTGAATTCCAGTTAGAGTTAACCAGTTAGAGTTAAAGTTAACCAATTAGAGTTAGAGTTAACTAATAGAGTAATTAAATAGAGTTAATCGAATTAGAATAAATCGATTAGAGTTAGTCGAAAAAGGAGTTATTGAATATTAGTTATTCGAATCGAGTTAAAAGGAGTTATCGAAAATTAGTTATTCGAATCGAGTTAAAAGGAGTTATCGAATATTAGTTATTCGAATCGAGTTAAAAGGAGTTATCGAATATTAATTATTCGAATCGAGTTAAAAGGAGTTATCGAATCTAGTTATTCTAAAGGAGTTATCGAATCTAGTTATTCGAAAGGAGTTATCGAATCTAGTTATTCGAAAGGAGTAAATCGAATATAGTTTATTCGAATAGAATTAAAGGAGTTAATCGAATATAGTTTATTCGAATAGAGTTAAAGGAGTTATCGAATATAGTTTATTCGGAAGGAGTTAAGTGGAAAGAGTTAATCAAATAGAGTTAATCGATTAGAGTTAAATCAAATAGAGCTAATCCAATAGAGTTAATCCAATAGAGTTAATTGATAAGAGTTAATTGAATAGAGTAAATCAAATATAGTTTATTCGAAGAAAGGTTTTCGAATCTAGTTACTCAAAAGACAGATTATCGAATATAGTTATTCCAAGGGAGGAGTTATCGAATAGAGATTTATTCGAAAGAGAGTTACGTAAGGAAGTTTGTTAAAGGTTTAAAAGATAAACTTTGACTATTTCTAAGTTAAAACGTTGTTCATTTAAGGTCTGAGAGGTAATTATACCCCAACTTGATTGACTTCCTTCTTAACTAACGAATGGTAAGGTTTGATAGTGAATGATGGTTAAGTGAATTTAGTAAATGGTTGGAGTTGGCATAGCGATGTTTTATTTAAACATCTGTTTAAATCCAATGAAGGAGCTTTGGAAATGTTTCCCAAATAAGAAACAAGAAATGTTTTTTAATATAGAAAACAGGGAATGGGAATGTTTTCCATTGTTAATAACGTATATTTTCTAAAATTAGAAAATAAGAAATGTTGAATATATGGAAACAGGAGATAAGAAAATTAATGAACTAAAGAGATAAATGTTAAATGATTACTGATCGATATGATTTCCATCTGGAAATGATATCGTTGTTTGCACATGTGTTTTTCTTTGATAGTTAACTCACCGACTATCGAAGTTTTTTGACCATTTTAACGTTGTTAATATGGAGAGACCGATTGGATTATTATCCGAAGAACCACTCCGTATTGGCATAAGCGTTGCGAATCATATATGCCAAAGATAATTGAAGACAGAGTAAAGTGCAAGGGTTGTTGTATAATCTTAGGTAAATATTGCCTAAGATGGATATACTGAATAGTGCCTTCGGTTTGTCCAGTCCCAGGAAAACTTGTATGGATGAATGTCTGACAGAGTATATTTAATAGATCGCGTAAGTTGATCTCTTCAAATGTATTTACATTTGGTGGCGGAGGAATTCGTTTCTCTTAGTTGTATACCCATGGTATTTTTGGGGAAATCAATTTGTGATTTGGCGGGTATGACAATATGACATTCAAAGTGAATAAATATGTGATCTGTCAGAGATAAGCGTGGCCTCTAGCCTCACAACTGGGAAATGACAAAAATCAGGCAGGCAACATGGCTATGTAGGTCACACCTATTAGGGTGTATAATCACCTGATCTAGAGTTTCATTTACATCTTAAAATCTATTGTCAATGCTGTCCCATTCGGGAAATGGTTGCTGATCCCAACCGTTGGTGATATACATTCGATACACTCAAGGGAAATGAGTGGTCAGTCATGTGTGGCCGGGTTGCAAGATGTTCTTGTTGAACCCAATGTATTCCTCTCTAGAGGTACACTAGCGAAAGATGGTTCCATACCTTGTCATAGTTGGAAATCCATTACCCAATACATGCTTGCGGTTTTGATTGTATACTATATATGTTGAACGTGAGATGAAAGCATTTCTGCTAGATGATTATTATATTGTGGTTGATAGACATTATTATAATATCAAAAGGTTTTTGATATAAAGATAATTTGGATTCTCACAAGGGAAAAACCTGTTTCGTTATATGGCGTGGTCTTACGAGATATCGTTTACTTGTTCAAACTGTTTTAAACTATTTTACTCATACCAGTCCCATGACTGACTCGAAGTTTATCTTGTTTTGTTTTCCCTAAACTCTTGGGTGCCCAATTTTGTACAGGCAGTCAAGTAGTCGGGATTTACAGATATACTGGAAGAGCTTGGAGCAGGAGGCTTCAGGATTATATAGCTCTAGTTATTTCCGCTGTGTTGTAAGTGTTGTACTCTGATAATGTTATTGTATACATATACTGATTTTATTTCAAGGATATGTTATCTTTTATATGTTGTTCGTTCCGCTGTGAGATTCGTGTTACTCTGATGTTGTATCTTCTTCTTCTTCTATTCTAAGTTTCTATCTTATATATTCTCACCCTCTTATTTCTTTCTATTAGTTTTTTGATTTCCTGTGTAATGTGGGTTGGACTTGTGTTATTTAGTCAGCTCAAATTGTACCGGAATTTCGAGACACTACAGTTCCTAAAACCAATTGGTAGTAGGAACAACATTCTTATATTATATATATATGAAACAAGATACAGATTGCTTAATATGGGACAAGAGTAACACCACCCCTTCACATGTGACACCACTGGCTAAGACGTGCCCAAGCCACACGAGCCGAAACCAAGCTCTAATACCATGTAGATTACTAGAGAACCAAACAAGTGTTCTTATAACCAATTTGTAATCGGAACAACAATCTCATGGTATATATACAGGAAACATGATACAAATTGCTCAATATGAGACAAGAATAACACTCATAGTCTGAACTTTCAATAAATATACCCATTTCCAATTCGTATTTATAACCCTAATAATGTTAAAATTTGAAAAGCATTGTTTACAAATCTTAAATAGGTTAGACACTACATTGTATTCCAAAGAAAGCATCAAATGAGACTTCTTCTTAAATGAATAGTTGGTTAAATATATTTTTTACACTTTAATGTTTCGTATATACATTTCAACAATTATGAATATTGCTATTTGATTCAAAGCAAGAAAATATGTACACATAGGCCAAACACACAAGAGGAGGCATACAGAATTCTTTTCAGATCGAAATAATGTAAATTTCACAAAAGTGAGACATCATTAACACAAGCCACTAAAACATTCACCATGATTGGTGCCAACAGTCCAATGAACTTCTAGTTTAATTGTTTAATTACCATGTATAAATATAATAATATGTTTGTAATAACCCGCCCGGAGTGGGCCAAAATTTCTACTAAGAAAAGGCCCTTTGAAAGTTAGAGCCACTCTAAACAGGTCGTTGATTCCCATAATGAATTACATTTGCACAGAATAACATATAATATAACATTATGGAATCTCACATAGCGAAATGAGAAAATATAATAATAAATAAGATGCATCATTAAAAAGCTACATATTCAAATATAAATTGTCAAATACATCAGTTTATAGCGGTTCATCATCACTATTCATAATCCAAAGTTTCGATAAGTAAAAGAGCAATAATAGCTAATAGTACCATAACAATCTCACCGCCATCTTCCTCAAGGTAAAATGGTCTACTATAACCCAAATAGCCTTGTTTCCTTTCTAACTTCTTAGGAGTCCATCCACAAAATCCTTGAAAATATGTTCCCACTTCCATATGGGAACTTATAAAGGTAACAGTAATCCTTCAGGCTTTCCTTGGTCTACTGTGTGAGATTTCATCATGTTATATTATCTGTTATTTTATGCACATGTAATTCCGTATAGGAATTGAAAACCAGTTTATAGTGGCTCTAAGTTTCGGTGGGCCTTTTCTGGGTCGAAATTTAGGCCCATTCCAGGCGGGTTGTTACAATATTAGCTATAGATTTCCAGTTTATGCAAATGCAATCCAAAACTGTTCCAGATTTTGATTAAAAGAAAATACGTTAGTTATTTAGGTTTCTTTGAATTATTTACAAAAGAAAACAAGCTCGAGTACCAATATTTTAAATTTTCATGACTACTTTTTACAAAAAGTGGAATTTTGTTACAAAAACTCGATCAAATTGTTTGTTAGAGATAAAAGCATTTTTTACCAAGTTAAACCTGACATTAACCAGGAGGTTGAATAGTTATGATGTTAAAGATAAAATTGATATTTCAGCTTTATTGTATATAAAACATTTCTTTCCCTTTCTTCCTTAATCGCTCAACTGCACCAAGAGGTTAAATGGTATCAATTCAGTTTATGCTGCCATGGTAATGAACCCATACTGACAGTTATTTTCTACCATTGATAACTAATTCTATTATCTTCTTCACTGTTAATTTTCTCTATCATTTCACTTTTACTAAATTCTCATTTACGTTTGTCTTGAATGGTTCCATTTTTAATACCATAACTTTTAGACTATCACAGAGCTTTACTTGATGTTGCAATTTGTAGATTATTTGACGTGACAACAAGATAGCAGTACAAGAACCAAGCTCCTTGCACAAGATAACATCATCCATTTGTACGGTTTTTTTTCATTATTAAAATGCAACAATCAATAGTTGTTATATTGTATCATAATAAATAGCAAAATAAATAATTTAAGTTGAATAAACCTTTTAGCATTCATTTCATCAATTATAGGGTATATATATTTCTTTTAGCATTCAATTAACAAGGATAATGTCTCGATTGTTTTTTTTAATTTAAGGAACTCATACTCAGATAATCATTTAGACTTCGTATAGTCGGGATTTATATAATATGCATGGTGGGAATGACGAGTAGCAATGCATATCTATCACTTTATGCTATATTATCAATTAATGTAATTTTTTTTGTTACATATAAATATAAATAGTATTCATTCAATACTCCATAATCATTGCAAAAATACTATGTTAAACTATGAGCATACAACTTAATAGTACTATGTTAAAATATGCGTTTGACCATTTGCATATGTTGATACCAAAAAAGTGGTACAACTCCCAAGAAATAAGAATGTAGAGAATAAAAGTGAAGATAGGTAAATCTAAATGAAGAGAAATGCAATCACACAAAAATTTATAGTTGTTCGGCGTTACTGAGCCTACGTCCACTTTATAATCTTAAGATTATATTTAGACTTTGCTTACAAATGATGATTTAGATAGCTAATCCCGAGTACTATGCTGTAATAATAATAAAGTGACAAGAGAATGGCCAAAAGTCCTCTCTTTGAAGTTCTAACAAGCTATTTATAGGTGCTGCAGTGCTCGGGTCGACTAGGACACGTGTCGCTCATCTCGAGATCGTAGAAAAAGCTGAAGAAACATTCTTTTCATGTGAAAAGGCCCAACCCAGCTATACATTGACAGGTGGCAGCTTATCCGACATTCTTAGAAGGTTGGAAGTAGTCAAATCAAAGTAGAGCAAGTCTTCAGGGAGTTATTTTGTGTAGAAACGGGCTTGGTTTGACATGATCGAACTGAATGTTGTTCAATCCGACTCATTTACATGCTCGACTTCTGTCTCTTGTGAAGAGATTTTGGATTCGGGTCGACCTATGTCTTGGTCGACCCGAATATTCATCGAGTCGGGCTTTGATGGGCATTCGACACTTGGCTTATGTTGCAATGGCTTTGGTCGGCTAGCTCCTTGGTCCACCTGAAAGTTGCTCCAAATCGTATTTATGCTAGCGCCTGAATTTTCTCTAGGGTCGAACTACTCCCTGATCAAGACAATTTGTTGGTTGAAACGAGACTATTCTTCATGATGATTTAACCAAGATTCCTGATATGTATGCTATCTTGATGGCTATGCCAAAAGGATGGTCAACACTTGCCCCCCAAAGTACATCTCATTGTAGACGGGATGTGCTTTTTAATCTTTGTACTTGGGTTATTTTGTCTGCAGAAAGAAATTTTCATTTGTGGTGTCAAACCGTCAGCTCCCAAATGTGACGTTACACATTCAGGTCATTGTCAAACGACATTGTCACTTTGTGCTACTGGAGCGCTTGGTCCAATCAGATCGGAAAATGGTGTGCGATTTAGCGCGGAAACCTTTAAACAAGTTATTTAGAATTGTATGTCAACATTCCTGTCATCATCTTCTTGGTGTTGATATCGACCCAAGGAGTAGTGTTTTATACAAAGGGATCGTCTTGTTCCGGGTCAACAAACCGTTCAGCTCGGTGAATGCTCTGGGTCAGTAAGTTGGTCCAAGACTTACTATGAACCTTCGTATCAAGGGAATACGAAGAGTCTCCCTGTTTTACAATAAAAGGCTAGCCCACCTTTATTATTTCACTTTTACCTTTTACTACCCCCGATCCCAACCTTTTCTCCAAGAAACCAAGAATTAATTCACATCAAAACTAAATATCATCCCTTCCGATTTAACGTTAGGTAGGAATCAATTCAGTCATTCCCAGTTTTAAACCATGATTTCACATGATTTAGGTTGTAAATCCATCTTTTTTCCTTTTATTTTTATTTTAACCTGTATCTGACGCGACCCACGGCCGGATACACCATTGATGAGTTCGCAGGAGTTAATGGTTGGACCATGAGAAGGCGGTCATAAGCGATGCTTATGGAGGAGCAACGAGGGACGAAAGGGAAATGGAACCGTGTTTTGGTTTTGGGAAAGAATATGGATGGACACCACAGATCTTGAGACCACATAGCAGAAGAAGAAGGCTGGTGTGGGAGACGACGACGTGGAGGAAGTGGATCTGGACAGGTAAGGGTGCGGGCCCACGAAGCTAATGTGCAGAGAAAGAAGACGAAGTCAACTCTACGTCGAAGAAGTAAGGCAGTCACCCATTATAACCTATTCGGTGAGGAGGTACAAAATAAAAAGGTGTTGACATTGGATTCGACCAGGAATGACGATCAACTCGAAAGCTCTAGAGATTGAGCCAAGCTGCCGGTCGAAGGAGATATTGGTCGAGCCCAAGAAGGCTCACCCAAAGGAAGTGACATGGGTTGAGGAAGTAGTTTGCAAGGGCTTAGACATGTGATTCAGTCTGTCAAACCGAACCTTGAGAGTTGTTTGCATAGGTCAAGCTAGGTCGTTTGAACCCGAAAACATCGAACCGGAAGGGGTAAACCCAAAAAGGGATCGAACTAGGACTGTTCGATCCTGCACTTCGGACTAAACATAAGCCCTAATTTATTTTATCAAATAACCCACCCTGCCTGCATACTCTGGACAATTAGGATAGCGCTATGGACATGCGAACTGAAAGTGGCAAATGAATTTTACTTTTTGGACTTAAGCATGCTTTTACTTTCAATGCTTATTATTTCTACTATCATTTCTGTGCATTTCCACTGCATACACATGCACTAGTGCACACACTGGGGGGGGGATGCACGGTGTTAATTTTCTAACTAGTAGTATTTCATGAATAACATAACAAAATGAATGGGAGATACGAGACTCGAGGCTCAAGAGCCGGAAAAGACAAGGTTCTCCCTCCTCTCCCAGACTCAGAGAACGACTCTTATACTGAATCAGAGACTAACCGTGATCCCATTTTGAAGTTGAAACACATATTCAAAAAGAAAATCCACAACCCTTTAGGGAAGGAGAAGCAGTAGGTGGAGTAATGGCCATAGGGGAAGCTCCTGACACTCTTCCTAACACCATAATCTTAGAGAAACCTTCAGATTCTTGGCCATGCACAATGAGTGAAAAGTAGTTAAAGAGACTAATTGTTAAGCATAACATTCCTTGGAGCGGAATTCAGATTCCCTAAGAAAAAAATCCCTCATAAACTACTAAAAGGCATTGTGATGGTGACTTGTGAAATGTGAATTGTAGGAATCATTCCTCCGTTCCATCCTTTATCGTTGACTTCATAAGGCATATGAGGTTGGAACTAACGCAACTTCATCCAATCGCTTATGCTAACCTATTGTCATTGTATGTTCTGTACATGGAGCACCTCCGTCAGGCTCTAGCATTCGAAGATATAACTTTTTTCTTTAATTTCAAGCATAGAGAAAATATTAATCCTTTTCTCTTCTTTGAAGCCGCCCATGGAAAAAAGATCATTGAGAATGTCCCTAGTAAATTGGGAGACATCAGACACGACTGGTTCTATGTTCCACAATAACCGGGATATGCTCACCGGTGGCTTAAATGCAGTAAATCTTGCATCTCGGTCTTACCGTAAATTGGTCATAGAAAGATTCCTTATATCGGCTACTTCCCTGCAGGTGATAATGTAGCTAAGTCGATTGGCTAAGCATTCCAAAATCATCTGAATATTCTAGCCGACCTTAACAAAAAGGATCGAAGTATCAAGAGGTACATCACTATCATCTTCTCTATGTTAGTAGGACATTAGGATCTCCTAGAATTCAAGTCCCACTAGTAGCTGCTCCACAAATAAACGTGCCCCCAGTCGAGGAGACTTCAGCTGCTGCTACTAATGTGCCCCCAGCCGAGGGGACGTCCATTCGACCCCCAGTCAGTGGGAACGTGGATGTTACAACCCGCACTCCGGAAAAAGGGAAGATAGTCATTGGGAAGAGAAACATCAAGGAAGCCGACCTTCTTAAGTCTCGAAAAGTTTCGTTGATAAGGTAGAAAGAGATATTTCCCCAAAAAGTAGTCGAGAAGGAACCTTAGGATCCCCTTTCGAGGGATTCAGCTGTAAGGAAAGTGTCCTCCTCCGCCCAGGGTGGTTAGAATAAGAAGTAGATTCCCTTGTCGAGACTTACAAGATTTGGATATTTCGGAGACTTTCCTTTCTTCCCAAAATCTGGATTTTGCCTCTTTCTTCCCTAATTTTGGGGAAGACATAAATCTCGTCGAATCTAAAGAGGCAACTGCTATAAGACAAACTCCGGGCTCTAGTCCATTTGGTCACCTAGGACACACACAACACAATTACTGCACGTCACAACATCATTTTCTCTTGTATATGCTAAGTGCCGACTAAGGTCTTTTTTTTGTATTGCAGTTTCCATGAAGAAAGGTGGGCAATATTATGATCGTTTTGGCTCCATCTTGAAAACAGGTGGCCCGGCTGGTCTGACTCCTTCTCAAAGGAAGCGAGATCGAGAGAGTGGTAAGAGACGATCCCGTTAACATAGGGAACGAGAGAGGAAGGAAAGAGAAGATCAAGAGAACATATATAGAGAGAGGAAGACAAAGGATAAGAGGGAGAAAGAGAAGGAGGTATCTTGAGAAAAGGACAAAGACAAAGAGAATGAGATGAAGAAACACCGTTCTGCCCCCATTCTCAAGACAAGACCTCTCGAAGTGATGGCAAGACCGCCAATGAACACTCCCAAACCAAGCTCTTATTACCTAGACCTCCTATTGATCCTCCTCAAAAGTCACACTCAACTGGTTCTCGTGGACAAGACCTTGTTTTCCTTGCCAGACGTCCTAATAAGAGTCCTCAAATATCAATTTCGTTAGCTCAAGAAAATATCTCTGCTGAAAGTGTTAAGGTACTTGAGGAATCCTTTCCCCACCTTCGCTTTGTTGGCATTAAATTCGTTTCCAATCTTCAACCATTCCTGGAAACCTTCAGCGGTCGGGTTATGTCAAATATTGATTTTGCTTTAACTCAGTATGATGAAATGTATACGTATTAAAGGTGATTGTCTAAAGTTATTAGGGCCATGGAGGTTGAAATTGAAGGATGTGATTGGAATGGGATTGTGAAAAGAACGTTCTTACGTCAATGAGGAAAGAGTTGGAGGAGTGCGAGGCTGAGCTGGCCACTCTTAAGGAAAAATTTAATAAAACCAAGAGGGACTTGGAGTGTAAAACCGATCAATTTTGTATGGAACTTGATCGTTGGTCACTAATTACCAGGATGGCTCAGGACGATGTAAAATTAGTGGGGCAGCAATGCGAGTCTCTCAATGCTGGGAATGAGAGTCTAAGAAATGATAGGGGACGTTTGGAAGTGGAGGTTCAAAAGCTTAAAGCTCAGTTTTCTGCTTCTGAAGTGGCTAAAAACAAGCAGAAGATAACACCAATGCTGCGATAGAGAATTCCACCAACTCCCAGCTCCAACTTGAAATCTAGATCCAAACTCTTAAGACTGACCACGCGGCGTAAATAGATGAGATGCATAAAGAGTTTGGTAATAAAGTGCTTCTGTTTTTTGCCCGAGTTTTTTGCAACAAGGATATCTTTTAGGTTTGATGGGTATTTGCGAACATTGGTGCATGCTTGAAAGGCATTCATAGAAAAGGAAAGGAGGGTTGCAACTGGCGGCCCAGTGGATGAGGAAGCACTGATGACCCATTTTTTACGAGGTGATGAGCCAGAGACATTGACAGAAGGAAGGAAACCACTGAAGGAACCGGGGGACGCCAAGCGTTATAAGCTTAAGGGAAAATCAACCGTGGAAGAGGAACCCAATGCGAGCAAAGGTGATGCATCCCCTATTCAGCCTGATAATGATCCTACTGTTGGCCATTCAGTCATTCCTCTCTTCCTGGCCCAGTCTTCAGGAAATGTGGATGAGTATAGTCTAGACTATCCACTCCTGTTTCTGAGAAATCCTCATTCCGAAAGCTGGGACTCCTGCCACACCGAAGGATTCTTTAGCTGATGGTATCTCTCTTCTCTCTCCCCAATTTCAGAAAGTACTCATGACTCATCGCCTAGCCGATGGGATTCCAATCGAGAGTCACATCATTCCACAAGGTCTAATTGTTGCTCTTCCTGCCATAGGTACACCAACGATGAAGACTATTATCGAGTTAGAGAACAAGGTAGTAGAGGAGTGACAATGAACCTCTGCCGCCGAACCAGGCAAGGATGAGGAGATGATTGAAAGTTTAAAGGAGTTAGATGGCAAGGATTTTCAGCTAGAAGAAGGAGAAGTGGAGTACGTTGGGGAGTCTGGCAAAACTGGTCTGCTAAACCTCGTGGAGATGAAATCCAAAGATGAGGGTAAGCTTCTTTCCCTTAAAGTTGAACCAATTTCTGAGCCTCTTCTTGTCAAACCTCTTCAAGTTATTGCCCCTTCTGATGCAGACACGTCAATCAAAGAAACTCCTCCTATCGTCTCGACCAATCAGAGAAAGAGAAAGCACGATGCGCCATCATCTGGACACTCTGGCTTCTCTGGTGGCAAATTCAAGAAACAAAGGCCCCCCATGACTGTTGAGGAGATTGTAGAGTTGGATGTGAAAAAAAAGAAAGAGATGGAGGAGGGAAAGAAACCAATGATAAGCCACCTCAGGCTTAATGATCTTCTCTTGTATCATTTTAGGACCTTTGGATGTCCTTGCGAGTGCAGCCCTCACGCTTTTGCCTCGTATAGACCTTCATGTTGAAAACAAAGTTCCCATCAATGTGAACAATGTTATTTTCTTACAAGCTTATGTATTACTAATTCAAATAATTTAAGTATTACTAAGTCAAATAACAAACAACGAGTTATAACATAAGAATCACAGTAAAAGTCTGGGAACACAACATAGGTTCCCCCAACTAACTTTAAATCACAAGACTCATATGAATCATGTTCGAAGTTAGTTTATTAACATATGTGCCCCCAGTGTCTTTGGGGACTAGGTTTAAATTGGTTTGGGCGTCCGTTCCTTTATACTTTCCTGAGGTCGACTCGAGTTAGGGTTGTAAGTCAGGCGACCTCATGTCAAGGCACATGAGTCCTTTTATACTCTCTCCTTAGTTATCAAGGGTTAGAGTTTTAGGGATCGACTGGTCGATAGTCGGGATGCACCTATCACACTCGTCCGTAGTTTTATACTTTTTCTCAAGTCGTGAGAGTTAGAGTTAGCTGGACAAGCGGTCATGTCATTTGCCTTAACATCATTCCCACACTTTAGTCTATAAAGTGGGGTCCACTAATTTGAGTGTCAATATCAAACTTGAGCTTTGTCGACCCACTATTCCAAACTATTAGGAATGGAGTTAGTTGGGAAAGCGGTCGGGTTACACTTTTCCAGGCATTATACCTTTGCCCCTATGTCAAGGGAAAAGGTCGCCATTCAGGATGGTTAGATTACACCCCTATCATTTATACTCTTCCTATCGGAATGTGGGAAAGATTTGACTACGTCATTCAAGCATCATTCCCTCACCTTGGTTTACAAAGTGGGGATCGCCTTGTCGAGCATTGATATCTAGCTCGCATTTCGTTAATCCCAGGTCCAGTCAGTCACAGAGCTAGGAAGTCTCGTAGAAATGTGAGCCAATGAACGTTGTTGGGGAGTTCGTCATTCCCTTCGTTTGGATTTTGACTTAGGTCAGTCGAATCACAACACATAGTCAAGATAAAAAGAGTAGTAGAGCGGGGCATGGAAAGGAGCCTTTATTTATAGACAATAGCAAGTGGCAAAACATGCCTTATTATGGTGCTTAAAATAAATGAAATAAAATAAAAGCTTTAAGAGGGGAAACGTCGTAAATTCTCAGGATTCCATGCTCTATAAAGATGTCCGCCATTGACTGTCGTTAGCCTGAATGTTCCATTATCAAGTCTTTGTTGGATGACATAAGGTCCTTCCCACTTTGGGCTTATATGAACAGGAGCTGGGAAGACTCGTTTTAAGACAATGTCACCAAAGCCGAAGGCCTTGGGCTGAACCTTCTTATAATAATATCGATCTACTCGTCGCCGATGCACCCCATAGGTTAGCTTCTTCCCTCTTTTCGTCAATCATGTCTAATGATTTTAGGAGAAGTGCCTTGTTTGTCAATAGGTCATAATATGTCACCTTATGAGAAGGGACTTCAAGTTCTATCAAGATGACCATTTCCAAGCCAAAGGACAAAGAGAAAGGAGTGTGGCCCGTGGAATCTTATGGGTTGTACGATACGCCCAAATAGCTAAAGGTAATTCATTAACCCAGTTTCCTTTGGCCTCACTCCAAAAGTTTTTCTGGATGGATTCGATTTCTTGTTTACTCTTTGACTTGTCCATTGGATTGTGGGTGTGCGACCGTTGTGTATTTCTTCCTGATGTGACATCGTTGGCAGAAATCTCTGAATTATAAGATGTCAAATTGGGTCCCATTATCAGTTATGATGGTTCGGGGTAGCCCTAAATCGACATATAATATTTATGAATAAAGTTGATCATCCTCTTTTTCGTGATTATGGCTAACGGTTTGGCTTCGTCCAATTTTGTAAAATAATTCACAGTTGCATACATTGCTTTGCCTTTAGTGATTGGAAGACTTCCAATAGTGTCTACTCCCCATACAATGAATGGCCAAGGACTAACCATCTGGGTGAGTTCTACTGGCGGGGTTCTTGGAATTTGGGCAAATCTCTGGCATTTGTCACATTTCTTGGAATAGTTAGCTGCATCCTTACTAACGATAGGACAGAAGTAGCCGTACTGCAGCACCTTTTTAGCCAAGGTTTGCTCTCTAGTGTGAGCGCCGCATTAGCCCTTGTGCACTTCCCGTAACACTCTCTTGGCCACACATCGGAGCATGGGAACTGAGAATCCCCTTCTGTAAAGCATATCTCCTTGAATGACATATCTCGAGGCTTGGCGCATGAGAACTCGCTTTTCATTCTTTCCCTCCAGGGGGATTCCATGTTGGAGAAATCTTTTTATAGGAGTCATCCATGTCTCTTTCTCGGGTTCGACCTCCAAGGATTGATCAGTTTCCATCTGATCTATGCTCAGACTTAAATAAGGCCTTCCCCAAGGACAGAAAATGTTTAATGCCCTACTCCTAATTCTCTTGTGAGCTTCAACCCGGTAATCAAGGTTTCATACTCGGAGTCATTATTGGTAGTGGGAAAATCTAACCTTAGGGCATAATAAATTGATTGTACTTAGGATTTAATAACACAACTTAGACGCCAAAACGTCGATCATTACAAGACCCATCTGTGTACAACTTCCAAGTGGCTAGTCTCAGTTTGACACTAGGGAGTCTAGAGTTATCCTCTAGAATGTTATACTCAGGAGTAGTGAATATAAAGTAGGATAGTGTTTTTCCTCGGATTGATTTCCGTGGAATGAAGGTAAGGTCAAATTGACTTTGCTCAATGTGAGAAACATTCTGGATGCCTCAGGTCATTGGAAAACCTGTCGTAGCGGCTGGTCGGTGTACAATTTGATGGGGTGAGCCTGAAAGTAACGACATAGTTTTCTTGATGCGATCAACAGGATATAGGCAAGTTTCTCAATCTTTGGATAGTTATGCTCTGCTCCTATCAACTTTATGCTTACATAGTAAACTGGTCGCTGCACCCTATCTTCTTCACGGGTTTGAGCCGAGCTGATAACATGCATGGATACTGCTGGGTATACAAACACATTTTCAAGGTCGACTAGCTTAAACAAGATAGGTGGTTTCTACAGATGATCAATTAAATTCTGAAAGGCTTCTACGTAGTTAAGCATCCAAGCGAAGTTGCTTTTCCCTCTTTTTATCAACTCAAAGAAAGGAAGCAGTTGTCTGTAGCTCTGGACATGAAACGTCCCAAGGCTTCTACCTTTCCTGCCAAATTTGCACATCTTTGAATTTACGAGGTTCTTGAATACCCCCGATTGCTAAGATTGATCGAAGTTGATTTCGATTACTTGGGAACTAACGATGAAACCCAAGAATTTCCCTAATGCAACACCAAAAGAGCATTTCAAAGGGTTGAGCTTCATTCCATATATACGAAGAACATCGAACATATTTCCCAAGTCTCTGACATGATCAAATGATTGCTTTGATTTTACCAACATGTCATCTACATATACCTCCATCATCTTCCCAACTTGATCACGGAACATGCATTGAATAGATGCTGATAAGTTTCTCCCACATTCTTCAGTCTAAATGGCATGATCACATAACAATACAATAAAACTAGTATGTTCTTGCTCTGAGACATTTATTGTAATTTGGTTATATCCCGAATGCGCATCCATGAATGAGAGTAGTTCATGTTCAGTTGTTGAGTTGACGAGCTGGTCAATCCTGGGAAGTGGAAAACTATTGTTGGGGCAAGCCTTATTTAAGTCTGAAAAACCAATATACGTTCGCCACTTCCCATTAGCCTTCTTCACAAGTACCGGGTCAGCTATCCACTTAGGATAGGTTGCATCTTGGATGAACCCATTATTCTTAAGCTTTTCGATCTCCTCCTTCAAAGCTGCCGACTTTTACGAGCCGAGCATCCGTCTTTTTTGCTTAAGAGGAACGTACTTTGAGTCAATGTTAAGTGAGTGAGTTATGATTGAGCGTAATGTCCCACACATGTCGGCATGGGTTCATGCAAACATGTCAAGGTTTGCATGAAGGAACTTGGTCAACTCACTCATCCGGAGGGGGTCAAGATAGGATCCAATCTTCAAGACCCTAGTCGAGTGGTCACCATTGATCGAAATCTCCACATTGGTTTCATTGGAAGTCTCCTTTATACATCACGGCTCTTTGTCCTCTCTTGGATCAATGTCCTCGAGCCGACCAGATGGTTCTGGTTAGGATGTTTTCTTTAGTTGCTATCCCTCCACCTCCTTTATAGGAGGGGGATTGTATTATGGATTCATGCTCTCTCTGTCCTAGCGTTCTCTCCACTCTACCGAGTAGCATGCCCGTTATTTTGATTGCTCTCCCCATACGGTTCTGGTTCCTCCCTCCTTGGGAACTTTAAGAGAAAGCACCAAGGAGCGATGCAAGCTTTGAATTCTTCTAGGGTCGGTCGGCCCTAAAAAGCATTGCAAGGAGTGCTTATTTCCATCATAAGGAATAGGAGAATCTGCACTATCCTATGGTATCCTTCTCCCAGTTCGACTGGCAAATCAATGACACCAACTGTTTCCGTGGATGATCCATTAAAGTTGCGTATCTTGTCTGTGCATGGCTTTAAGTCTCTTATCTCCAACTTTATCTGATCATAGGCTTGTTTGAATAGAATGTTCGTGGAACTCCCGCTGTCAATAAGGACCTTCCACACTGTAGCTGGGTCAATAATGGTCGTAATTACCAATGGGTCAATACTTGGGGTCTCCACCCTCACTGTTTCTATCTCACAGAAGAGAATATCGTTTGCTATTGTCCTTTTTTGTTTCATAGGACTGACAGCTTCGGGGATACTTGGCTCCCCAACATCGAGATGCTTCGTAGCATTTACATATCGCTCCATAGTACGAATGCTATGTCCTGCCAGATGTAGTCCTCCGACAATGGTTTCAATCACGACCCCTTTAGCTTTATCTTGGGCGATGGCCCTGGGAGCCGCCTGACCTTGTATGGGGACTGAGGTCCCCTGCCTCCTGTCCCTCGAGGCAACCTTGTACTCATCAGTTTTCCTTCTTTGATCAATTTCTCGATGATATCCCTGAGATGTTGACATTCGTTAGTCGCATGTCCGTAGATCTCGTGGAACAAGTAGAACTTTCCAATCGCGCCTTCTTTCTTCATGGATTCCCATGAAGGTGGTGTATTGGACTATACTGCATGTGTGAAGATAGATGTTTTCCAGCGTGTCATTCAATGTTGTGTAGCTGTCAAATACCTGAAACCAAGGTCGTTTTCTAGAATCCCCTTTTTGACCATGGTTTCCATTAGCACGTTTTTTTGGTTATTATTTCTCTTGCCATGATTTCCAACATTTACTTCCACCTTCCCAGAATTGTCTCTGGATTGCTTGATCGCTACATTGCTTTGAATGGCTTTATTGGACGCAATATTTGGTTCGTCTTGTTCATCTAACTGTGCATCTTCCTGTCGTACTCGGATATTAGCTTTTTAGTAGAACAACTTGATTGTCGTGGGAGGCTTTCCAACCGGATATTTCCCAAATTCCGTCCTCTTGTCTACTCCATCCACTATGACCATCAAGACTGCTTCATGATTGGGATTTCTCACCTCGGTGATGGCCATGTTAAATCGATTGAGGTAATCCTTCAGAGATTCACCTCTTGTTTGTTTTATTGTGGAAAGAGCCATAACATTCTTTATCTTGAAGGCGTGGGGGCAAAATAAATTTAGAAATTTCTCACTTAAATTTTGAAATTTGGGACTGATCTCGAGGGAAGTCGCATGTACCACATAAGTGCTACCCTACGAATAAATATCGGGAAAGATTTGCATTTAATTGCGTCAGGGGCTGCGGCTGCCTCCATGTGCCACGAGAATCTCATTAAATGTTGTTGTGGGTCTGTTATACCTGAATAATGGCTTATCTGAGGGAATATTAAATCTTCTTAGAAATTCTGCTTACAGAATGCCATCTGTAAACAGTGTGTGTGGCCGCGGTCGATTCCCAATCTTCATTCCTGTAGCTTTTACTGTCGTTCATGATTTGCTGCACTATGGCAGTCAAATCAGGAGTATTGAAGATGTATCAATCAATGTACTCAACTTGTCTTGTTCCTCCTACTCCCACTCCAGGCAACGTCAGCCGGGTCGCCATCCGGGTGGAACTTCCTCGGCCCCGATTGTCCTGGTCATTCGCAGGACACTTGGGAGGAAGAATGGGAGCACGAGTGGTTCATATAGTATTGCGGTGGGATGGAGTAGAGGCGCTTCGGTTTTTATGGACAATCGGGCCGACATCCTTTGGATCGACCAAGTTAATCCGGGTCTGATTGGCTATGTCGAGCCGATTTGTGCGTCTTTCTTGGTGCAACTGTCGTACATTTTTTGGCCTTTCAAGATGACGTCGTTGCCATGGCTGATTCCTACTCCTCATTGATGATGACTAGCCTTCTAAGTCCTGGTTTTGCAGTGGAGCATAAGATTGCTGATTTTTGAATTCCTCCCATTGTTTTGTCATGCGGTTCATGTCTTTTCTCATCACAACATTATCCTGTGCTTGAGCATCCAGCGTTGCCGTCATTTCTCGAAGTTGATTCAGTACTGACATGAAGTCATCATATGTGGAAAACGACGAGGAAGGAGCCTGATCTGATGTAGGCGGACGTGTAGGAGAAAGCAAGTAGGTTGCACCCTTGGTTGGTTCGATGTCGAACCCAGAATGATCGACTCGACTTGGGTTGAACCGAGTGCTGGAGCCGTTGCTGAAGGTGCAGGAGCTTGCTGTTGTTGTTTCATGGAAGCACGTGCTAAAGTCATGGAAACCTTGTTGTTGAGGTTAAAGGAAACTTAGGATTTTGTCTTGGAGGTGATCCAAAAGTTGACCAAACCCCTTGAGATGCTAAGAATATAGTTTTTCAGTGAAAGTTACAAATTTTTGACAACAAAAAGTGGCACAACACCTAAGAAATAAGAATGTAGAGAATAAAAATTAAGATAAGTAAATGTAAATGAGGATAAATTCGATCACATACAAATTTATTGTGGTTCAACGTTAATGAGCCTACGTTCACTTTATAATCTTAAGATTATATTAAGACTTTTCTTAGCAATGATGATTTATATAGATAATCCCAAGTACTATGCTTTAATAATAATAAAGTGACAAGCGAATGGCCAAAAGTCCTTTGTTTGAAGTTCTGGATGCTATTTATAGGTGCTACAGTGCTCAGGTTGACTAGGACATGTTTTGCTTATCCCGAGATCGTAGGAAAAAATGGTGAAACATTCTTTTCATGTGGAAAGGTCTAGCCCGGCTATACATTGATAGGTGGCAGCTGATTCGACGTTCTTGGAAGCTAGAAGTAGTCAAAACGGAGCAGGAGCAAGTTTTTAGGGAGATATTTTGCATAGAAACGGGCTCGATTCGACATGATCGAACCGAATGTTGTTTGATTTGAATCATCTACATATTGGGCTCCTGTCTCTTGTGAAAAGGATTTCCCTTCTCGACAATATTGAGCCCTGCATCCCTTGTAATGTCATATTAATTTCAGGAGATATACACTGAGCTGGTTATTCTTATTATGGACGAAGTTGTAGCTGATTTTACAAGGAGTTCACAACATTTCTAAACATATGAAAATTACGCAATTTTCACGGGGAATGGGGTTATACTCATATGATACTTTAATGTTAAGTTCTTCGCCACTAGTATTTACAGCACTTACTAAATAAGAGAAATCTACATTGCTCAAAATAATTAAGTTGAGCTAGCCAAAGGGATTATGCAGGGTGCTTTAAATGAATTATTATATCAATCTGCAAAGAATTGAACAATGTAAATCCAGAAAAGAACAGCATAAATAAGTTATCCTAACCTGTAAGAACCCATACACATAACATCTGCAAGAACAAAACTTACAGTGCAATAATGTTGAAGCAAATGATAATTCAGATAGGAAGGTTAAAGTTCCATGTTTTGTGTGACAAATCATTGTGGCAAATCCATGTTTAAAACATGTGAAAATAAATAGCCAAACGAACGTATGTACGAAAAACCATATCTAAGTTTTCTTTTGATTAAAAGTACAAATGAACCCTAAAAAAATGCATGCGCCTTGTTGCTGCAGCAGCAAATCAAAAAAAGACCACTAATTTTTAGTGATATAATGATACATAGGGTCATTCAAATTTACCCAGGTACTCTTGTTCATGTAATCATATAATGATACATAGTGTCTGAGTGGGCGTAAGTGTAAATAAATATATACGCATGAGGACATGTGAAAGCGAAATCGTTTTCTTATAAATTTAATGTATAAATCATGTGCATGTTTTGATTTACAATCAAAAATCAAGTTTTCACATCAGACCCAGTTCTCAAGTGAGTCAAAACTTTAGAAATAAACCCATGAGCAAAAGGTCAAGTTTCTTGGAAATATTTGTGTATGTTTCGAGCTTAACCAATTAAGGTTTTAAGAGAATGATTTCATGTTTTATTGAATGAATTTCATTTATACCTATTTTAAGTCTATTAACAGATCTTGATACATATGTGGCTTTAGTAAATGTGAACAACGTCATAAAAAAATTGGATCAAACCAATGCAGATGCAGCTGGCAAAGGCTATACAATAGGAACTGCATCGATCTTGGACTTCTAAAATACCAAAAAATGCAACAAACTCAAGGAAAAAATTATCTATATATTATTTTGATCTACTCATGATCCCATTTTTTTTCCATATTAGCTAAATTCTATAGTTCATGATTTACAATTTATAACGTTCATTGCTCAATCAAACCAAGGGAATGAAAATCTGTTTCTTTCTCTGCAAGTTCCTAAATCCTAAATAACAAAAAGAATTTGTTGTACTTTCAGCTCATACAGCATAAAAATAAGAATATGATAAAATTTAGCATCCATCTTCACATTAAAAAAATCCATCTATTCTAGGATATATTATGTAGGTAATATTTAGCTAGCAGACCATTTCGAACATTTAAGTATAATAAATAAACAATTTTTACGATATTTAGTTACAGTATATATCCAATTACAAATTTTTATCCATACAATTATGTTGGAAAATAATAATCCAATATCTTCATTTCATTTTTCACTATTATTATTTGGACCCTTTCTTGTGCAAATGTCATGCAATTCACTACATGGTTCCATTTTATTTAAACTTTTAAAAAGGCAAAGTTACATTGACTGCCTAGCTCATTCAATTCCTTGCTCAATACCATGATTGCAGGAAGAAGAATGATGACCAACTCCCGCCAACTTCCTAAAAGACTTCATCGTTCCCGAAGCTATACTGTTTGTTTCCATCAAAAACTGACTACCTCGTAATGGAGAGTTCAGTAACATCTTACATTATGTCAAAAAATCCCTACAACTCTCTTTTCGTGTATCACATCGCCTGAAGGTATTTTTATTTTATACATTGATAACAATTAACTACAAGCTATTAAAACCAAGTATTTTCACTTGAACGAACTCAAAGTTGAATAATGTTAACTTACAAATGAATGATTCTCGGCATTTTAATACTAGCAATATAAAGGCAATGAATATAACATAACCTATGTTCCCTGCATCACTTGACATGGATTCTTATATGAACTGGTTTATGCTGAAGTACAAATAAAGTCAGAAATTAGTTACTGAAAAACAAACGGACAATGAAAAACCCCTTGTTGTTGATAATATTGTATAAAATGCACGCTTATTCGTTTATATGCACTGTTGGCCCAAGATTTTTAGTTGCACCAAACCAGTTCAATTGAAACAGGATGAAAAAAAATTTGCATGTTGAGAAGCGGACCAGGATTGCCCCATTGCACACACAAAGACAATGCCATCACCCCACATATGTGTCAATTTTATTTTCAAAATGAATATCCAAAGACAACATCATCAATTTTATTAGCAATCATCTAAAATTACCATATAGAAGAGTTGTTTGATCGAGGTAGTAGCTGATAGCCCTAGTATATATAATATGGCATTGGACCAGAATTGCTCGATAGAGGTGGTACCACTTGAATGCTAATGAGATGAAGGCGGTGGAGGAAAAGTTTACGGCGCCGACGGATGCATAGATGATGGAGTTGAAAACCCTAAAGCGGATTTTATTTTAATTGCAACAATAAGAACCAAAATGAGGTGTAAGCATGAGAAAGGGGGTTGGGCACGAATAATGTACAAAATGACAATATGGACCATGGTTTTTCAAGCGTTTGCAAACTTTTCATATTCGATAACGGTTATAACCGCTATAAAAGGTTATAATGGTAATATCTGTTGCACTTTGTAACTGTTATTATCATTACAAGTTGAAAGGAAATAAGTGTTACAATAGAGCATGTTTGGTGTAGTGTATAACTATGAACCAGTACGAAAGCCCAGTGTATTCGTTCTATTTATCGCTTTGTATTGTTTTTATCTGCATCTGTGATTGATTCTGTGGTTATTGATATCTATGATTTGCATAACATACTGATTAACTTAAAAGATTTCAATAAGTCTGTAAGATCCATAAAACACTATTCACTCCCTCTCTAGTGTTTAGTTTTCCTTAAGATGCATAATCCGCATCCCCAAAATCTTTCTCAACCATTCATTTTAGGATTTTACAATTCGATGGTGGACCATCAACCATCGACTGATCAGATGATACTGAGTTGTAGAGGAGGACTAATGGAGTGGATCTATGTGGTTTGTTTGTTTTGTAAGTTAACCAGATCGTCAAAATCATAGACATTCTAGTCGAGTTTGACTTGGCGGCGCGTAGTAGAGGAGGGACCCGGATGACACAGGGTTCGAGGTGGAGGTTTAACAACTCAGGATTTTACTAAGTTCAAATTGAATTTCTATAATATAATTTGAGTTTTCTAAATATAAATTGAAATTTATAAGAATTTAAACACAAATATTGATTATTATAATGTATTACATTTTCCTTGTTATATCCATATGAGTTTGAAAAGAAATTTATTTTAAGATATGTTTGATTCATAATTTTTTTCTATATATTATCAAATTTTGACAAGTATACATGATATTAAACTATATAGGTATGTATTGTTTTTGAAAGATGTCGTACATACGATTTTACACATCTATTTTTAATATTAAGATTTAAAATGTGATATGCATAGATTTTATATAGATTGTTAAGTATTTTAATTTTTAATTTTTTTTGGTCAAACTAAATTTTAAGATAATAACAATATTTTAAATATGGTAGAAATTTATTTAGTTAAAACAATGTTCATTCTACAGAAGCAGTTCGTTGATAGTCGAATTGTCTCAACGAATGATTATTTAGTTGCTGAAACGATCAGAATTAGAATATAAATTACAATTATATATCGGTTTTAATTTATCGTTCAATTTTTGTATGCGCAGTTTTAAAATATTTTATAGAATTTTACTACAATTTTTAATTTGGAATTCTAGGGTAACTGTGGTTCTTTTTACACTCTGCTGAATCAATAAACTAGTTTGTTTTATACTTGTTTTGAGATCTATACACATCATTGTATATAACCTTAATTTTATTACCGTTCGTAATATAAATAAATACGTATACTTAAACCCAATTGTCTGCTTATACTTGCCTTTTTCACGGTATACTTGAGAAAATAAAAATTCTGTATGTTAAACAATACACATATGCATATGAAAAGAATACTCGGATATGTGTTTACCAGTTACCACCCTTTAGACGTGTACAGTTTTGTGGGCATGTGAGACATTTGTCGATTCCTTCACCACGTGTAATTTTTTTCCCTTCCACTTTAATTCAAACGGTGGTCCACTGCTCTTCGTGACTCATTGGCTTCGCAAACAGGTTCTCCACAAAGTACCACCTTTCCTTCATCGTTCTCCCTCTCCGTCAATATTTGTTTTTATTTATTTTTCCAAGCAAGCCACTGCCATTGCATAGTCCACCTATATTCTCCTTCCTCTTCTTTTCTGTTCGACCTCTCCTCAGCAACCTTCCACTCAATGCTGACATTTCCTCCGTAGCGCGACCAGTCACTTGCCACCGCCGACGTCACCCCCCTTAACCGCTTCCAGCTACCAGTCTGTCATCTGCCATGCATCCACTTTAGACCACATGTCCTATTCGCGCAGCAAAGAACTCACCTTCCTTTTACAGTATCCCTCGGCACCCATTTTTCTCCACCACCCACGTGTCCACTCCCTCAACCCTTGTCGACAGTCAGCACAACCACCACAACCACTTGTCGCGCCACCCTGTTCCCCGCATCCAGTGACCAACACTCCCTTTCCCATGAGGTCCACTTTCACTCTTTCTTTTAAAAACTACAGCGGCCCTGTTAAAACCATTTTACTTCCTCCTTACGCCCCACCCTCTGCAACGTCCACCACCTCACAGCCGCCAGACATTCCTTCCCACTCTAGCAGTCCGACTTCCCCTTCCTTTCCTAAAACTGCACGTAACCCCTTTTCTCGGCCACCAGTTCTTCCTCCTATCTTCAACGTTTAAACAGTCTGCTTCTTTTTAAAAAAACCAAACAATCAGCTTCCCATTGTAAACATCAGGCAAGCCAAAAATTAGTTACTTGAGCACCTAGTAGTGCAGTACACTCCTGCACCCGTTCGTGACAAGTTTGGCTTTCCGGTACAGTTAATAACAACAGGCATGTTAAAGAATATATATATGTTTACATATATATACCTGAGTTGCAGATAAGAAGTAGAGTGTGCGATGGTAACATCGTCCGCAAGTTTGTACATACTCGTCCATGGTTGTTGCAGCTGATACGAGCATTTACAGTGAAGACTTGGAGAGCAATTGGTGAAAACTCTAATTTAAATATTTTATTTGAAATTAGTGGTTAATTTTGAATAATTGATAAGTATGATTAGTTAATATTAGTTGATTTTGTGTAGTCATGGATGGTTGTATGCGATGTTTGAATGGACATTATATAGTTAAAACATGAAAACACTAAGTGTTATTGGATGTAACGCTTGGCGTACAATAAAATTGGATGTTCAATTGTTGTGTTTACAATGGAGGAATGTATGTTATTTGATTGATTTATTCCTTGTTCATGCTTGCATCACACACAGCAATTTCGAATTATACAGATAATTGATGTAAATTCTCCTTCTATTTAGATGAAGATTTTATTATTAAAATAATGGGTGGAATTATTATTTAATCAGATTTCAAACTATTAAAAATCTAAATGATATTTTTTAAAAGCGAACCAATTTTGGATTTTCCATAGTGAACCGGTTTGAAATTTGTAAGGCATATGATTTTGAGTTATGTACTCGAATAATGGATTTTATGCAAATAGTTATTTTCATAACAATAATCGGACGAGTTTAAGGATTAATTATTATATTCAATTTGAAATGAAGGTTCAGAAACTTTAAAATGATGTTTAGTCGTTTTAAATATAAAATATTATTTCAAAAAAAATTAGAATGTGGTTTGAAATTATAGTTAAAATAATAAAATGTTTTTCGTTAAAGACAAAGCAGTTTCGACATATTGTGAAAATCCATATTAAATTAGTTTGGTTATTGTTCAAATAATTAAATTTTGAATTAGATTTAAATCTAAATGATCAATTGATGTTGTGAAACGATTCTAAATTTTGGTCGGATAATGACTTGATATGTATTCAACATGGGTTGTGCAAACGATTTTAATGAAAAATTGTATAAATTGAAAGAAATTTGGAAAATATTATTTTAAGATTTCGATTTAATTTGAATATGATGATTTCAGAAGTAAAATGATTAGATGTGAATATAAAATATTATTTGAAATATGACGTTAAAAAATTAAGTTATGAAAATTATGTTCATTTTGGGGAGGAACTTAGACGGTTTACATTTAATCGTTATATAGCCCGAATCGAATTCGTCGTGTAGTGGCAGTTTATTAATATTGATTATAATTTTCAAAGGACTATAACTTGAATGTTTTAAATCGGGTTGACGTGAAACGAGAAATGTCAGAATTCTATTAATAATAGTTTTTGAATAGAAAAGAAAATTTCAAATTCTAATGTATACTTTTCGAGGTACGTTTAAAAAAAATGAAAGGTCGCTATACGTGCAGTTTGACTACCATAAAGGAAAATCGAATAAAAATAGGTTATAAAAATTAATAAAAAATTTGGAAGAAGGGAACAATTATGGTTTTAAAGAGTTAACCATATACACATACCTATAGTTTTAAATAAATTATATTATATCATTTATTATTTAAGGATTATTTTAGTAAAGCATTTAATATATGTATATATACAGTGATTTAAATTATTTTATTTTACTCTAATTATTTTATTATATATATTCATAAAAGGGTTTTATTTTAAAATTATCTATTTTCCAGGTTATTTTAAATATTTAAATTCTTCCTAAATTGGAATTGTTCTCGATTTAAACCTTCGATTCAAGTTAAGATTTGAAATAAAAATATATTCTTTTTTGAATATAAATCGATTTCGAATGATGATGACATTCGATATGAAAAGTATATTTGTAACACCCCGTGTATTATATAACTGTGAAATTCATAAATTAAACTATAAATAATTTTAAAACAAAGAATTAAGGGAAACGGGATAAGCCATTGCGTTCGTCTCGGAATTCTGCTTGAGATAGAGTCTGAGTTTGCGTAAAACGGATATCGTATGAAGAAGATATGGACGAACGAAGTTGGGCGAAAAACCGGAAAACGGGTCAGAATGCACTGGCGCACTTGGGAAGTGCGCCAGAACAAAAATGCACTGGCGCACTTGGGAAGTGCGCCAGTACGTTTTTGACCTGGCGCACCTGCCAAGTGCGCCCAGGTCAAAAATGACCTGCTGGTCAGGTCTGATCAGGTCCTGGCTGGCCTAGTCTGTGTTTGGTCGATTTTCTGAGCCTTGCCTTGTCACTAGGGCTAGGTGTCAGCTCCTGGTTGGTCTCTCCTTCAAATGAACGGCTATTATCAAGCCAAGCTTCTTCGACGGTCTAAATCAACTCACAAACTCTATAAAAAGGACCTAAGTCTAACCCTAATTCACACAAACTAAAATGGAGATGAGACCGTCATGTTGCTGAGGAGAGACTAAGTATAGCCGTCATAAATAGAGAGACAACTAGAAGATAATTCAAAGCTTAAAGCAACGTTAATCAAATCAAAGCAACGCCTACAACAAAAGATAGCATCTCCAAATTTCAGAATTCAGATTTCTGAATTGAAGATTCGCCATACGCTGTAAGTAGAGTGCTATTCCGATATGAATTAAATAATTGTGTTGATTTGTGTAATGTAAGAAATGGAATTGTGGCGATAATAATCTATATTTGTATGTTGCTTTGATGCAAAACGATTTGGGAATATTATGGTATACGATTGGATATTCGCAAGTACGCGATTTGCGTTGGAAACGAAATGGAATTGTGGCGATAATGACTTATATTTGAATGTTATTTTGATTCTAAACGATTTGGCAATACTATGGTGTACGATTGGATTCATACAAGTATATGATTTATGTTGACAACCACATGTTGTGGAATTTTAATTGGGATTCATGCAAGCATATGATTCATATTGAAAACTACATGTTTGTGGTAGTTATTTACAACACCCATTTGATAATTGCAAGTATATGATTCATGTTAACAACTATATGTTATGATATTTTAATTGGAATTCATGCAAGTATATGATTCGTTATTATGCTAATATGATGTACATACTTTTATGACCACTTTTAGTTTGTAATTGAATCGACTAAGTACTATGATTTATATGAATCTATGTTGAAATTGGGAAATCATACTTTTGTGTTAGAAACAAAAGTAAGCACCTTTATGAACATGACTAAACTATGTCTGTTATTATGCCTAGTTGAAAACATGTTTTTAGGCTTATGTTAATCATATGATAATATATGTGACACATAAGTTACATTAGAATTACATTCCACTTGCAAGTTTACATAGATAGAATAAAAAACATGATTTAAGTTTAGGTATGTTTATGCTATAATTCTATAAATGGGTTAAAAACCATGATTCATATAAGAATTAGGTTGGGATAATTCTAGTTGAACCATACTTTTGTATTAGTGACAAAAGTAAGTACCTTTTTGTTAACATGTAGTGATCTTATGAACATGATTAGTTTATATTATGCCTAAATAAAAATATAGGCTTATATTTCTAGTCAAGACCCTGTTCCAATAATAATGACATCTAATTTAGTTAGATTCTTAATCTCAAGTTTACGTGGTTAGTTGAACCTATGATTCATGTTTAAGTTTATGCCATAATCATATGAATATAATAATTCATGTTTAAGTATTGCTTATGCCATAATCATATGAATAGAATGATTCATGTTTAAGTATTGTTTATGCCATGATTATATGAATAAAATGATTCATGTTATGCCATTATTATATGATGTTACGATTGCAAGTTCACATGTGCCTGCTTTATGTTAATTAATCGTTCGTTGCAAGTTCATGCGTTCACACTCCCCTTTTTCATGTTACCTTATAAACACCATGTTATAAGCCTCCCCTTTTCATATGGCTAAATTGGGTTTAAGTATTAAACCCAACACACCTTACATTGGAACGAACGTATAAAACGGGGGTAATGACGTTTGGGCTAAAATATAGAACATATGTTTGCATGTTTGACGCATGCCAACAACCTTGAAAAACAATTAAGTGGCATAAATAAATCTTAATCAATAAAGATGAATTTGAATAATGGGCCGCAAATATTTACATATAAAAAGAAAAGAGACAAAATATGTAAATGTAGAAAATACGATGTGTTTAACCCGAGGTTGGATTGAGTTGTGATGTAAACCTGCCCGGAACCGCCCGGCTGTCCAGTAGTCACAACAATACCTATCCAATGTGGGTGGTTAAACACGGAGCCCAATAAGGACCCGAGGTTAGACTGAGTTGTGGCGTAAGACTGCCCGGACCCAACCGGCAACAGGCAGCCACAACAATACCTGTCTAATGTGAGAGGTTGAGGCTTTAATAAGACAATTAAGGCTGAGTCAGGATTGATAGGATTAAGTAAATTATATTAATACTTAATCAAAATGGAACATGCTAAACTAAACAGACTGATTGGGGGTTAGGTTTATAAAACACTTAACCAACTTAGCATGTTGGCTAGAAATAGAAAACCTAGTAGCGGGGGACCCTTTTCGCAGTAACCCTACAAGGTATCATGATACCCTGAAACTAGGCAGGGTAGGGCACGATTACTGGGCTGATTGTAAGAGGTCAAATCGACGGCGGTGGTGCAGCAGTGTAGGTTCTAACGGGGTGCGGGCGTGCACACACTCCGACGCAGTAAAATAAGGCACTGGGCACCAGTAGCATACCTGTGCATTCTAGGATTATGTCGGGCCGCCACCATGGGACTTGATACACCCCATGGTGGGACCAACATAGGTAACTACAACATCGGGGGCCGTAAGACACATGTAACTATGCGAGTAGGAGCCGATCATCATAAAATGGATCACTTCACCCTGATTATGGGGTGCCTGTTGGGAACTAGTTTATATGGGTACAGAGATTAATATGGGGTACGATAGTATATTCGACCCTAGACAACTTAACTAAGTTTATGGTGCTTTCCCATTTCTAGTTTATACTTATCATACCCAGTTCTTTATTCATAGACTGAATAGTCCTAGACTTACTCAGGCTTTATGTCTGACTCTACTTTTCTTTCGTCTTCTTTTCTTCCGTCCCCCCCCGGTCCACAGGGAGGGAATACCGCAGCTTGACCAGCCTTCATATCCAGCTTGAAGAGAAAGAATGTATTGCTTGGATCTTTTCGTTTTGGACTATGGCTTTGGACAACAACTATGGGACTTTTGCAGTTTATTTATGTTTTCTTTATGCTTCTTTAAATAATGTAATCAAGACAATTATGGAGATGTTATGTTTTTGGAAGTATTGTAAGACAATTATGGTATGGTTGTTGTAACACGTATTTTTAATGAAATAAAAGTTGTTGTTTTTCCGCTGTTCAAAAATATGTGTTCTTATATCTGTCTTGTATATCTGTGACTTATACTTATAAACCTCCACCAAAATTAGGGCATTCCCTTTGAGAGTGACCCTAACGGAGGTGGGGTGTTTCACTTGGTATCAGAGCATAGGTTTACCAGAAAAGATAAAAAGTTTTGAAAATTTATTTTCAAAAAGGAAATTTAAAGAAGCATTTTTAAAAGATAAAATATTATTTTATTTTAAAAGGCAAAGTCCCCTCCCCAAAGCCATAGGTACTATCTCTTATCCTTCGTTTTGAATCTACCCTTTCTGTTTCAACATGTCTGGAGACCTTACTCCCTAGCTGCTGACGCTTTCACTCCTCCTCCTCCACGTGAACCAGCAAGCGGAAGAGTCCCAGAGTAGGAAGACGAATAATAGTCAAACAAGAAAGGATCGTAACAGTAATAATAAGAAACAGGAAAAAAGGAAATGCAATTTTGTGGTACGGAAGGGCACATAGCCAAGGATTGTAGAAAGAGGAAAAGAAAGCAAGGAGAATGTTTTCATTGTGGGGAGACTGGACACATCAGCATAGACTGCCCTTAGAAGACAGACTTTGAGAAGGGCGGGAAAGACAACAAGTCCCGAGAGAAGAGGAAGTGTAAATTCTGTGGCAAAGTGGGGCACTTAGTGAAAGATTGCCGGAAAAAGAAGGCCAAGATGAATGGTGGGTGCTTTTCTTGCGGTGAAATAGGCCACATGGCTAAGGACTGCCCAAAGAAACGAGGTATAAATACTTCTGTAGAAAGTGTAGTTTATCTTTATGATCACCCCGTTCGCACTTTATTTGATTCCGGCGCGTCACACTCCTTTATCTCGTCTGCTTTAGTTAGAATCTCTGCACCTAAAAAACTAGTATGGTAGAGGACCCCTTAATTGTTTCAAACCCAATTGGGGGCCCAGCTCATTTGTCTATGATATCTGTGGGATTGAAAATTTCTATTCTAAGCGTAGAATTTAAATGTAGTGCCTTTGTTTTGGGCTTTTCGGGATATGGTTTGATTCTGGGCATGGATTGGCTATCCAGTAATGGGGCCATCCTTGATTGTGAGAAAAGGGTTGTTAGGCTCCTAACCCAGCTCGATAATACATTGGAAATTTCTTGTAATCTCTCGTATGCGGTTATGCTTAGTTACCTTGAATCGCTAGATGCCTCTGTTGAAAATTTGCAATCGATTAGAGTGGTCCGGGAATATCCGGATGTCTTTGAAGAGGTGAAGGGCTTGCCTCCGAAGCGGGAGATAGACTTCCGTATACATCTTGTAGATAATGCAAAGCCCGTTGTGTCGCCCGTTAGACACATGGCTCCACGGGAAAGGAAAGAGCTCAGTAAACAGATTAAAGAAGCTTCTAGAGAAGGGGTTCATTAGAAGGAGCATTTCAGAATGGGGCGCTCCAGTAGTGTTCGCCACTAAGGCAGAAGGTTCATTTCGCTTATGCATGAGTTGTGGAGAATCACCTTAGTAAGTACATTTGGCAACGTGGCTGGAATTTATTTCCAAGAGATAGTTCTGCTACGTGGAATACCTGATAGTAAGTGGACGAGATCTAAAATTCACTGGTGAATTTTGGAGAGCTTGCATGAAACCATGAGTACGTCGTTATGTTTGAGCCAAGTATACTAGAAGTAGAGTAAGTGAAAGAGGAACGAGAGGCAACAGTGACATAGGTTCCAACTCATATTTTGGAAACAAGAATTAAGAAACTACGAAATTGTGAAGTTAAAGACAGACAAAGCATAATGGAGTTAAGCTCAAGGAAATGCGACTTAGAAGATTGAAGACTAGATTCGTGCATCATATCTCATCTTAAGAGTATATCCTTGATCCCTCTCTTCCTGTAGAGCTAACTTGCATGCTATCTTTTGTATATATCCTCTCGGTCCCATTCTCAATCCAATTTCTATTGCAAACCCCATAGGGAGTATGACTCATCTTTTAGTAACACATGTTGGGGGCTCGAGGGTGTTCGTTGGTTTGACTAAACTTTTTGGGTTTTATAGGATAAGGGTTGGTCTTAGGAAGGGACTCCCTTGTGACCTAAAAGGAGTCCATCATGCTTAGTTTCCTAGAATCATATATAGTGGTTGGGTTTAGTAATTCTTTGGGTGTCAGTCTGATGTTGATTTCGGTCTTCGGGGCTGATGCTTAGAGAGTTCTTCTCCTGATCAATATATTTGTGGCATAGATTTCCAGTTTTGACACTGCCTAATGGGCACAAAGTTTTTACTTGCTTCTATCATTCGACTATACCTTTAGATAGGAATAATTGGGTGTAAACATGTGTTTGAGACATGTTATGGATGATGGTTGCAAGTGGTTGCAAGTGGTTGCTAGTGGTTGCTCGTGGTTGCATATACACACACAATCTAGGTTTTAGATCGGCTCAATCACTTCATATTGCATATGCATATATGTTTGCATTCGTATATGGTTGAACTTTAATGTGTTGTCATATGGATGTTGCATTTATATGAATGATGTGCACTCATGTAGAATCATGAATAGGAGGATTTGCATACATAATGGATTCATAGCACTTACATAATTCGCATTAAGGAGGTCAACTGAATCAGTAGACCGCCTGATTTTGCATTAAATAAGTACATGTACACACACACTTCGCATATGATCATGAAGCATTAGAAGTCTTTTAAGGACAATGGATGCTCGTGTTTGATGGATGAGTAGATGGATGTTTGGACGTTAGGATGTACATTCTTCCTGAACTTGAAGATTTCGGGGACGAAATCCTTTTAAGTGGGGGAGAATGTAACACCCCGTGTATTATATAACTGTGAAATTCATAAATTAAACTATAAATAATTTTAAAACAAAGAATTAAGGGAAACGGGATACGCCATTGCGTTCGTCTCGGAATTCTTCTTGAGATAGAGTCTGAGTTTGCGTAAAACGGATATCGTATGAAGAAGATATGGACGAACGAAGTTGGGCGAAAAACCGGAAAACGGGTCAGAATGCACTGGCGCACTTGGGAAGTGCGCCAGAAAAAAAATGCACTGGCGCACTTGGGAAGTGCGCCAGTACATTTTTGACCTGGCGCACCTGCCAAGTGCGCCCAGGTCAAAAATGACCTGCTGGTCAGGTCTGGTCAGGTCCTGGCTGGCCTAGTCTGTGTTTGGTCGATTTTCTGAGCCTTGCCTTGTCACTAGGGCTAGGTGTCAGCTCCTGGTTGGTCTCTCCTTCGAACTAACGGCTATTATCAAGCCAAGCTTCATCGACGGTCTAAATCAACTCACAAACTCTATAAAAAGGACCTAAGTCTAACCCTAATTCACACAAACTAAAATGGAGATGAGACCGTCATGTTGCTGAGGAGAGACAAAGTATAGCCGTCAGAAATAGAGAGACAACTAGAAGATAATTCAAAGCTTAAAGCAACGTTAATCAAATCAAAGCAACGCCTACAACAAAGGATAGCATCTCCAAATTTCAGAATTCAGATTTCTGAATTGAAGATTCGCCATACGCTGTAAGTAGAGTGCTATTCCGATATGAATTAAATAATTGAGTTGATTTGTGTAATGTAAGAAATGGAATTGTGGCGATAATAATCTATATTTGTATGTTGCTTTGATGCAAAACGATTTGGGAATATTATGGTATACGATTGGATATTCGCAAGTACGCGATTTGCGTTGGAAACAAAATGGAATTGTGGCGATAATGACTTATATTTGAATGTTATTTTGATTCTAAACGATTTGGCAATACTATGGTGTACGATTGGATTCATACAAGTATATGATTTATGTTGACAACCACATGTTGTGGAATTTTAATTGGGATTCATGCAAGCATATGATTCATATTGAAAACTACATGTTTGTGGTAGTTATTTACAACACCCATTTGATAATTGCAAGTATATGATTCATGTTAACAACTATATGTTATGATATTTTAATTGGAATTCATGCAAGTATATGATTCGTTATTATGCTAATATGATGTACATACTTTTATGACCACTTTTAGTTTGTAATTGAATCGACTAAGTACTATGATTTATATGAATCTATGTTGAAATTGGAAAATCATACTTTTGTGTTAGAAACAAAAGTAAGCACCTTTATGAACATGACTAAACTATGTCTGTTATTATGCCTAGTTGAAAACATGTTTTAAGGCTTATGTTAATCATATGATAATATATGTGACACATAAGTTACATTAGAATTACATTCCACTTGCAAGTTTACATAGATAGAATGAAAACCATGATTTAAGTTTAGGTATGTTTATGCTATAATTCTATAAATGGGTTAAAAACCATGATTCATATAAGAATTAGGTTGGGATAATTCTAGTTGAACCATACTTTTGTATTAGTGACAAAAGTAAGTACCTTTTTGTTAACATGTAGTGATCTTATAAACATGATTAGTTTATATTATGCCTAAATAAAAATATAGGCTTATATTTCTAGTCAAGACCCTGTTCCAATAATAATGACATCTAATTTAGTTAGATTCTTAATCTCAAGTTTACGTGGTTAGTTGAACCTATGATTCATGTTTAAGTTTATGCCATAATCATATGAATATAATAATTCATGTTTAAGTATTGCTTATGCCATAATCATATGAATAGAATGATTCATGTTTAAGTATTGTTTATGCCATGATTATATGAATAAAATGATTCATGTTATGCCATTATTATATGATGTTACGATTGCAAGTTCACATGTTCCTGCTTTATGTTAATTAATCGTTCGTTGCAAGTTCATGCGTTCACACTCCCCTTTTTCATGTTACCTTATAAACACCATGTTATAAGCCTCCCCTTTTCATATGGCTAAATCGGGTTTAAGTATTAAACCCAACACACCTTACATTGGAACGAACGTATAAAACGGGGGTAATGACGTTTGGGCTAAAATATAGAACATATGTTGGCATGTTTGACGCATGCCAACAACCTTGAAAAACAATTAAGTGGCATAAATAAATCTTAATCAATAAAGATGAATTTGAATAATGGGCCGCAAATATTTACATATAAAAAGAAAAGAGACAAAATATGTAAATGTAGAAAATACGATGTGTTTAACCCGAGGTTGGATTGAGTTGTGATGTAAACCTGCCCGGAACCGCCCGGTTGTCCAGTAGTCACAACAATACCTATCCAATGTGGGTGGTTAAACACGGAGCCCAATAAGGACCCGAGGTTAGACTGAGTTGTGGCGTAAGACTGCCCGGACCCAACCGGCAACAGGCAGCCACAACAATACCTGTCTAATGTGAGAGGTTGAGGCTTTAATAAGACAATTAAGGCTGAGTCGGGATTGATAGGATTAAGTAAATTATATTAATACTTAATCAAAATGGAACATGCTAAACTAAACAGACTGATTGGGGGTTAGGTTTATAAAACACTTAACCAACTTAGCATGTTGGCTAGAAATAGAAAACCTAGTAGCAGGGGACCCTTTTCGCAGTAACCCTACAAGGTATCATGATACCCTGAAACTAGGCAGGGTGGGGCACGATTACTGGGCTGATTGTAAGAGGTCAAATCGACGGCGGTGGTGCAGCAGTGTAGGTTCTAACGGGGTGCGGGCGTGCACACACTCCGGCGCAGAAAAATAAGGCACTGGGCACCAGTAGCATACCTGTGCATTCTAGGATTATGTCGGGCCGCCACCATGGGACTTGATACACCCCATGGTGGGACCGGCATAGGTAACTACAACATCGGGGGCCGTAAGACACATGTAACTATGCGAGTAGGAGCCGATCATCATAAAATGGATCACTTCACCCTGATTATGGGGTGCCTGTTGGGAACTAGTTTATATGGGTACAGAGATTAATATGGGGTACGATAGTATATTCGACCCTAGACAACTTAACTAAGTTTATGGTGCTTTCCCATTTCTAGTTTATACTTATCATACCCAGTTCTTTATTCATAGACTGAATAGTCCTAGACTTACTCAGGCTTTATGTCTGACTCTACTTTTCTTTCGTCTTCTTTTCTTCCGTTCCCCCCCCTCCAGGTCCACAGGGAGGGAATACCGCAGCTTGACCAGCCTTCATATCCAGCTTGAAGAGAAAGAATGTATTGCTTGGATCTTTTCGTTTTGGACTATGGCTTTGGACAGCAACTATGGGACTTTTGCAGTTTATTTATGTTTTCTTTATGCTTCTTTAAATAATGTAATCAAGACAGTTATGGAGATGTTATGTTTTTGGAAGTATTGTAAGACAATTATGGTATGGTTGTTGTAACACGTATTTTTAATGAAATAAAAGTTGTTGTTTTTCCGCTGTTCAAAAATATGTGTTCTTATATCTGTCTTGTATATCTGTGACTTATACTTATAAACCTCCACCAAAATTAGGGCATTCCCTTTTAGAGTGACCCTAACGGAGGTGGGGTGTTTCAATATTCTAGTTTGGAATATGAATTGTTTGAATTATCGTGAATGAAATCTAAACCAAAATTAGATTTGGAATTTTGAAAACTTATGGAAATGATAACAACGAATAAAGAATTATGTTCTAAAATATAAGACTGAAAATGAATATTTAATCTCAAGGAACGGTAAGGCAATAACGGGGTTTACGAATTTAAATGAATCCAACTTTCTTGTAAATAAATTGATAACGATTTGTAAGGAGATTTAAATTGGAAATCCGGAATAATTCATAACTATTGTTTAAAATGCGCTTATTACTTGGAAAGTTCGGGATCGAATATATGTTCGAAAACCATTCCAAGTAATAATACGATGTTATAAGGAAGTTAAAGACTTAGAAATCGATATGTGAAGACCAAGAATCTTCAAATTGTTTGGATCGATTATTGATGTCTTGTTTGGGCCGATAACCCAATACGAGGTTTTAAGTGGCATGAGATCTGAATATATTTAAATATCTTTGGATCGCTGTTCCGTTCAGACCAAGAACGAACTTGAGTGGATTGTGTATCTGACATTGAAACTAACTGCGTAGCACTGATATCTGTTAATATATATATCAGATTTGTGGTAATAAATTATCCTCGTCTCTAAGTCATACGAACTTAGAGGTTATGTATTGATCGAAATCAGTGACATGCCATGAATTGTCAATGTGGCATACTCGAGTTATTAAATGAGCTAGTGATGATCAAAGCATGGCTTATTGAAGCGTAGCTTTGTGTATATCGTGACATCGATGAACCTCACCCCCCCCGGGTTGATGGTAAACTGGCGGTTAGGTTGTATCCATAATCTCTAGTGAAAATCGAAAGCTGCAGCGGTATATCAGCCTTGAAACATGAGGAAATAAAGTATATACGGTGACCGATGTCTGGATGAAAACCGGGATATATACTTTCGCGCTATGTATTCGGTGTCCGTTGTTAGGGTGTTAACCGGGAGATACTTCGCTTCGTGTCCTCGATTGATATTTCGTGCCAGGAACCATCATATTGGAAAGCTCAACAATAAATATGAGATTTTCGTTTTGTTTGTAAACTATATATGTGGACATAGTTACTATGCTTGCTAAGATTAATATATTTATTTGTGAAATGGTTTTCAACACTATGCACTAATGATAATTGTAACACCCCACCTCCGCTAGGGTCACTCACAAAGGGAATGCAGTAGCTTTGGTGGAGCATTATCTGGGTAAACATACACAGAAATATTACAAGACAGAACATATAAAACAGCGGAAGAAGAAACAAATTTCATTGCTTTAAAATCTAGAAAGGTCTAAAGCCTTTTACATCAAAATCCTATTAAATCCATTTCATCGAAATCTGTCTTGCAATAGTAAGGAAGCATAAAACCATAAATCATTCCCCAAGTAAAACAGCAAAGCAAGCCATAACCAAGAGAAATCCAAGCAGTACATGAAAGAGCCTTGGAGCTTGGTAAGATCCGAACTAAGCTGTATTCCCACCCTGCGAACCTGGGGGGGGGGGGACAAAAGAAAAGGAGGTGAAACAAACTGGGCCAGTCATAAAGACTGAGTAAGTCCTAGTGGCTTTCAACATAAAAACAGGTGAAGATAATATGGCATGAATAAACTGAAAGTAAACATATGCATGATGACAAGGTAAGCTACAGGCACGATGAATCAAGTATAACATTGCAAGGTTTATATTAAGTATAACATCGCAAGATTTCTAAGCTTCACCATTCCACTATTTTCTTTGATTTCCTATATTCTCTGCACCAACTATACTAGTATCCCAACCCGTATCATCCTTTCCATGTATATGTACAGTCCCTTGCCATATATCGTACGGGTTTCATCACGTATTTCTATACTACTTCAACGTAGTGCCACCATACTTGAAATCGTTTGGACTGCCACCCTTATTCTGGCTAGGTTTCCTTATCATGAACTATCGCGTGTTCAACTAGGATTTATGCCACCTAGGACCACTAGGGATTATGCTACCTATTGAACGTTTTCTAGATTCGATTAGGGTTTATGCCACCTAGGACCACTAGGGATTATGCTACCTAACGAATTCCACGTAACGATCTATTAGTCGATCGGCTCCCTACAAGTCCTAGTTCGTTCATGTGTCTGTGTCATACGGCCCAATCATGAAATGTAGTTACCTGTGCTAGGTCCACCATAGGGTGTATCAAGCCCTATGTTGCCAACCATCGACACGAATCAAGCACGCACAGTGTAAACCTACTGGTGGCCAATGCCTGCTTTTTCAACTCCGGACTACGTGCACGACCATTGTCCGCCTGAACCTACAATGGCGCACCAACTCAGCCGTCGTTCTGGTCGCTTACAATCAGCCCAGTAATCGTGCCCCACCCTGCCTAGTTCCAGAGTACTGTGATAATTCTAGTGGGTTACTGCTGAAAAGGACTGCGCAACTAGGATTTCCGTTCAGTAGGTTAAGTGTTGTCATTTAAATTCGAGACTTAACCCCATCAGTCTAGCCTGTCAAGTTGGTTAAGTGTTTCATTCAAGTTCGTGACTTAACCCGCCTACGTGTCATGTCAAATTGGCTAAGTGTTGTCGTTCAAGTTCATGACTTAGCCCTACGAATCATCTGTCAAGTTGGTTAAGTATATTCAAGTGGTTCATGACTTAACCCTATCAAATCATCGTGTCAAATTGGTTAAGTATATTCAAGTGGTTCATGACTTAACCCTATCAAATCATCGTGTCAAATTGGTTAAGTATATTCAAATGGTTCATGACTTAACCCTATCAAATCATCGTGTCAAATTGGTTAAGTATATTCAAATGGTTCATGACTTAACCCTATCAAATCATCGTGTCAAATTGGTTAAGTATATTCAAATGGTTCATGACTTAACCCTATCAAATCATCGTGTCAAATTGGTTAAGTATATTCAAATGGTTCATGACTTAACCCTATCAAATCATCGTGTCAAATTGGTTAAGTATATTCAAATGGTTTATGACTTAACCCTATCAAATCATCGTGTCCAATTGGTTAAGTATTTCAAGTAATTCATAGCTTAACCCGCCCACGTATCATGCAAAGTTGGTTAAGTATTATCTATATGTTCCAGTTGACTTAACCCTGCCGCGTGTCATGTTATATTGGTTAAGTGTCATTAGTCTAGTCATATTACTTAACCCACCCATTGGTCTGATTATCTGTTACGTTGGTTAAGCCTACACTTGTAAGTTTTACATGTTCTTAACTCATGCCGGTTAGGTCCACATTTACATGTCAAATTTCCATGTTATCCCACCTAACCCTCTAACCATACCCACGTCTTATTATGGTTAGTATTCCTTGATTCATTCATTATGACGAACGAATCATGACCTCTCACATTAGACCGTGCACTTTGTGGCCACTGGATTTGTCGGGCAGTTCCGGGCAGATTTACACCACAAACTGAGTCTAACCTCGTGTCATAAATCGTTACGCCTACAATTCGACCTTTGACCTCTCACGTTAGACTGACACTTTGTGGCTATTGGATTTGTCGGGCGGTTCCGGGCAGATTTACACCACAAACTGAGTCTAACCTCGTGTCAAAGGTTCATTAATGGTCGTATTACCCCCAAAACCCCAATGTCAGTTCACGTGTTTAACATATAGAAATGTTCATGTTCGTGCTCAAGTCACTTATCCAATACACAGTCATTTTCATGTTTCAAATTCCCAACTTTACATATTAATAAACATATGCCCAAGTTCCAAAATTACATGCCAATATATATATATATATATATATATATGGATATATATATATACCCAATTCTAGTCAGTTTACATATGTCCAATTCTTGCCTATTTACATGTATGCCAAGTTTATGCTATTTCACCCATATCGAGTTCTAGCCAAAATTGCATGAATCATGCCCAAATAACCCAAATCATGAGTCATGATGCAGTTATCCCAAATTGAAATCTTTTTATTACAACACACGCCAACTACCCAAGTTCATAATACATATTTATGCCAATTATCAAATTTACAATCGCTTTTATAATCAAATCCCCAATTCTACATATGCCCAATCGTAAGCCAAATCTTTTGATTTAATTTACATAGGCCCGAACTCGTGGTTTAATTTACATGTCAAATTACATACATGTTATATATACCAAATCTCATGTTACATTACATAGATCCTATTTGTGCCAAATTCCATGTATATAATATTTATGCACATTTGTTCATAACAAGATTATACCAAAATTTACAGATCAAGCCCAAACTTGCAAATACAATGATAATATCCAATTTCATGTTGCCAATTATTACATCATGTTCATAAAGGCAATAATCCCATAATTCCCCCGTATACATATCGTACGCAAATCATGATTTTACGCCAAGGTCCGAAATTGACCAATGTTCATGAAAAGAAAATAAATTAGGGGAGATAGAAATTGAATAAAAATGAGATCAGAGGAAAACATCATCATAGGCATAAATATTACAACTTGATGATAACGTCATCACAAATCAAGAAAATTGCTGCATAGATCATAAACTTGTCATGAACATAAAGATAGACAAGTACCAAAACAGAAGATTCAAGGAGCAACAGAAATAGATCAGAATTGATAAACATATTTAGATCCAATTCCACTTTATTTCATGTCCATATTATAATTAAATGTTTAAATCTAAAAACAACTAGAACTTACAAAGCATGGCTAGTGAATTAGGAAGTGAAATTTTCATAGAACGTTGTAGTAGTGTTGATTTATTGTCTTGAATCATTGTACAAGCTTTAATCTTCGAATTAGATTGAGTTTGAATGCTTGTTCTTTAATTTGGGGACGGAGACCATGGTTCAAGAGGGAGTTCAGTAGCATAATAGTGTAAGAATGATTTGATATGAATTAGGTTAGCTCTAAGGGTGTTTTTATAGGTGTAGCAACTAGTTTAGACCCTTAGATTACCCCTAGAATCAATCTGGACCGTCAAAACACGTCTCAGGCTTCAAAAATGAGTTCTGGGTCAAACCAGGTCGACCATGTCGACCTGTAAGGTGGGGGGGTCGACACTATGGTCGACCTTGGGGGTAGGTCGACCCTATGGTCAACCGGGGGGGGGGGGGGGTAGGTCGGCCCTATGGTCGACCCCCTGGTCCAGTCCTGCCTGAAAACTGTTGAAACTTGTACAAGCCATAACTTCTTCATCCGTACTCCGATTTTCGAAAACTCAGACTCCATTTCATGTAAAATTTCGAGATGAACGCAATGGCGTAACCCGTTTCCCATGATTCTGATTTTAAAATTTAATTCTGCCTTGATTTCTTGTTTTAACATGTTATAAAAATACGGGTTGTTACAACAATATTAAAAGAAGATTTCACGCATTAAAGCATTATCGGTTATCATAAGACAAAACTCGCCCATCTGGTGTTCATTTGCATTGTGTGATATGGGATGAGCTTATGATAGCTTCATTTTCTAAAATCGTTGCGGATTTCTGTGCATGGGAATTCACATGGAGTAGACTCGTTCCGCGTTAGCGGCATGTTCCGATGAATTTTCCTAACTTTAAAATAAACCCTAAATAATAACAGTTTTGAGTTCTCACACCAGTACCACGACTGACATGGAGTTTATTATTCCCCACCTAAAGTCTGGGTGCCCATTATTTTGCACGGGCATCTAGTTGTTTACTTTGTAGGTTTAGCGGTCAAAGCTGGATTAAGTTTGGAGATAGAGTTTTGTCTTAGTTTTACTTCTTCCGATGAAAGAATTTTGTTTCCGCTGAGCTTCTGGTATACTCTAATTTATTTGTAACTCTGATGTCAAATTTTGTAATGAAATAAAAGTTCTATTATTGTGTTCAATATGTTAGTACCCATAACCATCCGTCTTTATGAACAATTTAAGTTGGTTTAATTACCGGTGAGAATCTGGCAAAAAGACGGGTACAGTTGGTATTAGAGCATTGGTTTATACAAAGCTATGGGGGTACGACATATTTGAACAAAAGGTAGGACTCAATAGAGTTACAATATCTCATTAGAGATTCGGTTAGAAATACCCTAGAATGAAATTCTGGAGTACTTTGTTCGAGAGAGCGTATTTTGAAATATATATAAATTATTTTGAAACTAATTAAATCATTTTGAAAAGTGTGATTATTTTGCAATATAATTTAAGATAAGGGTTTTAAGTATATTATTGACATCGAGATTGGACTATCGAATATGTAAGATTTTGAATATACGCCTAGCTAACGTATATACGAAATTCAATATATACTAGATAGATATAGAATCACATTCTAGTCGTTAGAACATCATTCTATTGATGATCCGGACATCATCAGATATTTATTTTCAAGTTTCGAAAGTGGGATGACTATATGATTCTGATTTAGACATTAAGAAATACTTAAAACCGTCTATATAAATGTTTTAAATTGTTCTGGCAAATTTTGATGAAATGTTTTGATAAATTAATATGTACTGAAATTAGATAAGAGAAAATTAAATAAGTGGTGTATTCCAAGTTTTGTAGAATATAAATTGCATTTGCAAATGAATTTAGAGTTAAGAAGGAATAATAGTAATAAAATATGAATCTCTAAATGAATTAACAATGAAATTGGAAATCATTTGAATAAATTGAATAGAAATGAATGTTCTGAAATTATAATGTTGTTCGTTCGTTGGTTGTTGTGTTTTATTTTCCCCCATCGTCATCCTTTGCTTATCATTACCTATTTGATATATTCGTGATGGTCCAATCCTATCCCTGAATCCTCCCATTTGTTTAACATCGACCAATCTATGGAAAAGTTAGAGTAATAACATAGTTTTGGATTTGAAAATAAGTATTTTGAATTATCTCTTCTTGGAAATTGTATTGAGTGCAAATGAATTTCAAAAATGTTGAATTTATCCAATATGTTATTTTGCAAGATAATTTGAAATTTATTTTCATGAAAACTTGATATGGTATATAAATTGAAATGGTTTATAAAGCCTATGATTAGGAAATTTGTAAAGTTTAAATTTGTAAAATATCGGATTTGACTGAATTGTGTTGTAAAGGGAAAATTCGGATTTTCAATTATTGAATGAAGTACATTTTTCCAAGTTATTTGAATGTAAAGTTCGACGACTTGAAATTCCGAGATTTTGAAAGGGTTAGAAAACAACGATAATATGATTTGAAATATTTGTAAATTATGGTTGCAAAATGATTTATAACTTTGTGGTATAAAATAAAATGATTTATCGCTAAGACTCGAGTAACCAATGACTAAAGAAAGGTACGACCTGGGTGTAAACCCTTGATTGATGATCTTGTTCATGGTCCGAAGAGACATCATTTATTTATTATGATACATGGGGTCGTGCCTAGTGGCCTTGTCACTAGGAGAAAACTTTTGACTTGGAACATAAATATTATGCCATTTATCACATAATATTTGAAAATTTTGAAATGGTTTTTGTTTTAAAATCCTGAAAAAAGTATGATACCATACGAAAAGAAAATATGGTATTTCGAATGTTTAGGAAATAAAACTGGGGTTCTAAGTCGGAAAAATTATTTCACAATTCGATACTTAAGTTTATATCCTATTGTTGTTTATTTAAAACTAAATTTGATATTGGTAAATATTTTAAATTTGTAAGGGTTTAACAATCTCTCCTATTTGAGGACGAAAAGCCTTATGGGGGTGAATGTAACAACTCAGGATTTTACCAAGTTTAAATTGAATTTGTATAATATAATTTGGGTTTTATAAATATAAATTGAAATTTATAAGGATTTAAATAAAATATCGATTTTTACAATCTTTTACATTTGCCTTGTTATATCCATATGAGTTTGAAAAGAAATTTATTTTAAGATATGTTTGATTCATAACTTTTTTTTGTTGATATTATCAAATTTTGACAAGTATATATGATATTAAACTATATAAGTATGTATTGTTTTTGAAAGATGTCGGACATATGATTTTACACATCTATTTTTAATATTAAGATTTAAAATGTTATATGTATAGATTTTATATAGATTGTTAAGTATTTTAAATTTTAAAATTGTTTTGGTTAAATATAAATTTTAAGACAATAATAGTATTTTAAATATGGTAGAAATTTATTTAGTTAAAATAATGTTCGTTCTGCAGAAGCAGTTTGTTGATAGTTGAATTGTCTCAACGAATGTTTATTTAATTGCTGAAACGATCAGATTTAGTATATAAATTATAATTATATATCAGTTTAAATTTATCGTTCAGTTTCTGTATGCACAGTTTTAAAATATTTTATAGAATTTTACTATAAATTTTAATTTGGAAAATAAGCACATGTTTTTCTAACGTATTCTAAGGTAACTGTGGTTTTTTTTACCACTTTGCTGAATCAATAAACCGGTTTGTTTTATACTTGTTTTAAGATCTATACACATCAATGTATATGACCATAATTTTATTACCATTCGTAATCTAAATAAATGCGTATACTTGAACCCAATTTTCTGCTTATACTTTCCTTTTTCACGGTATACTTGAGCAAATAAAAATTCACTATGTTAAACAATACACGTACGCATATTAAAAGAATCCCGGATATGTGTTTACTAGTTACCACCCTTTAGACGTGTAGAGTTTTGTGGGCATGTGAGACATTTGCCGATCCCTTCACCACATGTAATTTTTTTTCCCTTCCACTTTAATTCAAATCGCGGTTCACTGTTCTCCGTGACTACCTGGCTTCACATGCAGGTTCTCCTCCACAAAGCACCGCATTCCCTTCATTGTTCTCCCTCTCCATCAATATTTGTTTTTATTTATTTTTCCAAGCGAGCCACCACCATTTCATAGTCCACCCATATTCTCCTTCCTTTTCTTTTCTGATCGACCTCTCCTCAGCCAACTTCCCACTCAGCGCCGACATCCCCTTCCGTAGCGCCACTAGTCACTTGCCACCACCGCCGTCACCCCCTTAACCGCCTACAGCTACTAGTCTGCCAACCGCCATGCATCCACTTCAGACCACATGTCCTACTCGCGCAACAAAGAACTCACCTTCCTTTTACAGTATCCCACGGCACCCATTTCACTCCACCACCCGCGTGTCCAATCCCTCAACTCCTGCTGATGGTCAGCATAGTCACCACAACCACTTGCCGGGCCACCCCATTCCCCGCGTTCAGTGACCGACACTCCCTTTCCTGTGAGGTCCACTTTCACTCTTTCCTTTAAAAACTGCAGTAACCCTATTAAAACCCATTTTACTTCCTCCTTATGCGCTACCCTCCGCCACCTCGCAGCCGCCAGACATTCCTTCTCACTCCGATAGTCCAACTCCCGGCCCCTTCCTTCCCTGAAGCTGCGCGCAACCCCTTTTATCGGCCACCAGTTCTTCCTCCTCTCATCCACGTTTAAACATTCCTCTTCTTTAGAAAAAAACAAAACAGTCATCTTCCCTTGCAAGCCAAAAATTATTTACTCAAGCACCAATTAGTTCGGTACACTCCTGCACCCGTTCGTGACAAGTTTGGCTTTTCTGTACATTTAATAAAAGCAGGCATGTTAAAGAATATATATATATATATATATATGTATATATATACCTGAGTTGCGGATAAGAAGTAGAGTGTGATGGTAACAGTGTCCGCAAGTTTGTACATACTCGTATGTGGTTATTGTAGCTGATACGAGCATTTACCATAAAGATTTGGAGAGCAATTGGTGAGAACTCTGATTTAAATATTTTACTTAAAATTAGTGGTTAATTTTGATTAATTGATAAGTATGATTAGTAAATATTAGTTGATTTTGTGTAGCCATGGATGGTTGTATACGATGTTTGAATGGATAGTATATAGTTAAAACACGAAAACATAAGCGTTATTGGACGTTACGCTTGGCGACAATAAAATTGGATGTTCAATTGTTGTGTTTACAATGCAGGAATGTAGGCTATTTGGTTAATTTGTTCCTTGTTTATGGTTGCATCACACACAGTAATTTCGAATTATACGGATAATGGATGTAAATTCTCCTTCCATTTAGATGAAGATTTTATTATTAAAATAATGGGTGGGAATTTAAATTTAATCATATTTCAAACTATTAAAAATCTAAATGATATTTTGTAAGAGCAAAACAATTTTGGATTTTTCAAAGTGAACCGGTTTCAAATTTGTAAGGAATATGATTTTGAGTTATGTACTCGAATAATGGATTTTATGCAAATAATTGTTTTCATAACAGTAACCGGACGAGTTTAAGGATTTACTATTCGATTCAATTTGAAATGAAGGTTCGGAAATTTTAAAATGATGTGTAGTCATTTTGAATAAATATAAAATATTATTTCGAAAAAAATTTAGAATGTGGTTTGAAATTATAGTTAAAATAATAAAATGTTTTTCGTAATAAAAAAAGTAGTTTCGACATATTGTGAAAATTCATATTAAATTAGTTTGGTTATTATTCAAATAAATTAAATTTTGAATTAGATTTAAATCTAAATGATCAACCGATGTCGTGAAACGATTCTAGATTTTGTTCAGATAATGACCTGATATGTATTCAACATAGGTTGCGCAAACGATTTTAATAAAAAATTGTGAAAATTGAATGAGATTTGGAAATTATTATTTCAAGATTTCGATTTAATTTGAATATTTGAAAAATGTAAATGATGATTTCCAAAGTAAAATGATTAGACGTGAATATAAAATATTATTTGAAATATGATGTTAGAAATTTAAGTTATGAAAATTGAGTTCATTTTGGGAAGGAACTTAGAGATTTATATTTAATCGTTGTATAGCCCGAATCGAACGCGTCGTGCAGCGAGAGTTCGTTAATATCGATTATAATTTTCAAAGGACTACAACTTGAATGTTTTAAATCGTGTTGACGTGAAATGAGAAACGTCGGAATTCTATAAATAATAGTTTTTGAATAGAAAAGAAAATTTCAAATTCTAATGTATGTTTTCAAGTTATGTTTAAAACAAAATTTGAATAGTCGCTATATGTGCAGTTTGGCGACCGTAAAGGAAAATCGAATAAAAATAGGTTATAAAAATTAATATATTTTTTTGGAAATTATGGTTTTAAATAGTTAACCATATACGTATACCTAAAGTTTGAAATACATTATATTATATTGTTTATTATTTAAGATTTTTTATTATTTAAGGATTATTTTAGTAAAGCATTTAATATATGTATATATACAGTGATTTAAATTATTTTATTTTACTCTAATTATTTTATTATATATATTCATAAAAGGGTTTTATTTAAAATTTTCTATTTTCCTGGTTATTTTAAATAGTTGTAAATTCTTCCTGAATTGGAATTGTTCTTGATTTAAACCTTCGATTCAAGCTGAGATTTGAAATAAAAATATATTCTCCTTTGAATATAAACCGTTTTGGAATGATTGTGATATTCGATATGAAAAGTATATTCTAGTTTGGAATATGAATTGTTTGAATTATCATAAGTGGAATCTAAACCAAATTTAGATTTGGAATATTGAAAACTTATGGAAATGATAAGAATGAATAAAGAATTTTGTTCTGAAAATAAGACTTGAAAAATGAATATTTAATCTCAAGGAAGGGTAAGGCGATAATAGGTTTATGAATTTGAATGAGTCCAACTTTCTTGTAAATAAATTGTAACGATTTGGAAGGAGATATAAAGTGGAAATCCGGAATAATCAATAACTATTGTTTAATATCGCTTATTACTTGGAAAGACCGGGATCGAATATATATATGTTCGAAAACCATTCCAAGTAATAATATGACATTATAAAGAAGTTGAAGACTTGGAAATTGATAAGTGAAGACCGAGAATCTTCGAATTGTTTGGATCGATTGCTGATGTCTCCTTTGGGTCGATCACCCAATATGAGGTTATAAGTGGCATGAGATCTGAATATATTTGAGTATCTTTGAATTATTGTTTCGTTCAGACCTAGAACGAACATGAATGGATTGTGTGTCCGACATTGAAATTAACTGCGTAGCACTGATTTCTATTAATATATCTCAGATTTGTGGCAATAAATTATCCTCGTCTCTTTAAACATACGAACTTAGAGGTTATGTATTGATCGAAATCAGCGACATGTCGTGAATTGTCAATATGGCATACTTGAGTTATGAAATGAGCTAGTGATGATCAAATCATGGATTATTAAAGCATAGCTTTGTGTATATCGTGACATCGACGAACCTCCCCCCTCCTCCCCCCCCGGATTGATGGTAAACTGCCGGTTAGGTTGCATCCATAATCTCTAGTGAAAATCGAAATCTAAGGCGGTAGATCTACCTTGAAACCTGAGGAAATAAAGTATATACCGTGTTCGATGTCTGGATGAAAACCAGGATATATACTTTCGCGCTATGTACTCGATGTCCGTTGTCTAGATGTTAACCGGGATATACTTAGCTTCGTGTCCTCAATTGATCTCTCGTACAAGGAACCATCATATTGGAAAACCCAACAACAAATACGAGCCTTTCGTTTTGTTTGTAAACTATATATGTGGGTATAGTTACTATGCTCGCTAAGATTAATATATTTATTTGTCAAATGGTTTTCAACACTATGCACTAATGATAATATTAAAAGAGGATTTCACGTATTAAAGCATTATTGGTTATCATAAGACAAAACCTGTCCATTTGGTGTGCTATTGCATTGTGTGATATGAGATGAACTTATAGTAGCTTCATTTTCCAAAATAATTGCGGATTTCTATGCATGGGAATTCGCATGGAGTAGATCCATTCCGCGTTAGCGGTGTGGCCCGATGAATTTTCCCAACATTAAAATAAACCCTAAATAAAAACAGTTTTGAATTCTTACACCAGTCCCACAACTGACCTGGTGTTTATTGTTCCCCACCTAAACTCTGGGTGCCCATAATTTTGTACGGTAGCTAGTAGTTTAGTTTGCAGGTTTCCCCGTCAGAGCGGATTCAGTTTGGAGATAGAGTTTTGTCTTGGTTTCACTTCTTCCGTTGAAAGAATTTTGTTTCCGCTGAGCTTCTGGTATACTCTGATTTTTTTGACTCTGATGTAAAATTTTGTAATGAAATAAAAGTTCTATTGTTGTGCTCAAATATGTTAGTACCCATAACCATTCATCTTTATAAACGATTTAAGTTGGTTTAATTACCAGCGAGAATCGGGCAAAAAGGCGGGTCGTTACAGGAGGGGTCGGAGGGGATGTCAGTGGTAGAGTCTGATCTGATTGCAAGTGGTGGTGGCTGGGGACAACTTAAATGTTTAGGGTTTGGACCTGCAGTAGGAAGAAGAACAATTGGGAGAGGTGGATCTGCATGCTAATTTGGATATATGTATATCTGCTTATTTTGTTTATTGATTTGAATTCAAAATGTTCTAACGCAAATAACTTTTACATATAAGCTTCAATTGATGTTCGTTTTTCTCCATTGGATTTATATCAAAATTCCCAACAACATGAAACTGTTTGGTTGAATTTGGGGATAGTTGGAAATTATGCATTCATTTGGATTTCAAATGGATGTAAAATCAAAGATGAGTGTTTAAATCTACTCATGGCATATTAAGAATTGTATTGTAAGTTAAACTATGTCCATGGGATTATATGATTTGTGTAACTAACATTTGGAAACTCAAATTGACATTGAATTCAATTATAACTGTTAATTGACACCTGATGGGTGAAAATTAATATTGATGTGGAATATCATTTAGTTGACTATTGAAATTTCAATATATGTTTAAATTGAATTTAAATGGATTGCATTTGAATTGGTAGTAATGTGATACTGATTTGCATCAACATATTATCATCATTATAATTAAATTGCTACATAAATGTCGACATTTGATAACTAGTGATTATTATGATATATTGCGTTCTTGGATGATCATTACATGTATAAATTTGTTGGTCGACATGGCTATCGATTGGACTTTATTCCTAGTAGTTACTGATTATGACGTTTTCACGATCCATTCTGTATACCATTGAAGGGTATAAATTGATATATATACTTCTTTTGGACATTGAATTTCTAAATTGAGAAATATGTTCAAATGATATATATATATATATATCTACAACCTTTGATTGAGTTGAAATGATACATACTCATGTAACTAAAATTTAAATTAGATGATCACTTAGTCATAGGGTAGAAAATTAAATTATGAACACTGAAGTTAGTCAAATGAAATGTTTTCAAATTTAATTTTGATTTGGCTTTGAATTGTTACTTATACATATACTCTGATCTGGGTTTGCTGTTCTATGACGAATGTTTTCTATCTGCATGTATATTACATTATTTCTGAAATGGTCCGAAACCATCATAGAGTGCATTAGTTAGGGACTAAGCGTGTCTACCACTTATAAGGTAAATAAATGGATAAAATAATCGAGACATAATTGACATGCTTAGTTCTTAACTAAGGTATTACTATGATGGTCTCACTTAACCAGCCTTATACTCTGCATTAGTAAACATGATCACCTAGTAATTCTCTTTACTAATGAAGGTCTCGGGGTGGGGAGTCATAACTTATAATGATTTGATTTTTTTTTTTCAAATTGCAAAATGAAATTAAACCTGTTATTAAGCTTGAAATTAAATTCCTCTGGTTTGAGATGGAATAAACTATTTATTTCAAAGTATTATTCTAAAATTATTTTAAATTTGTATTATTATATATTAAACTATTCCATTTAAGTTTTTTCAGTTATACTATTATTTTATAATATTATATAAACAACTAATTTTAATTAAACTTTTATATTTTAAATTTAGCTATCATATATAAACTATTTTGAGTAGAAATTTTATTTCCAATCCAAGTTGTTTGAGTCAAAATTGTTCGAATATAAGATTTCATTGGAATAATGAAAATTTGACATCAAAATCTTAAATCAGAATTTGAATCTGTTAATAACTGATTTGTATTAAAACCAGGCTAAAGCTACAAGAAAATGGCAGTTCTCACTCAGATTTTTTTTATTTTCCGATCCAATTTGCTAAAATAACTCTTCGATTAAATCTTATTTGGATTCTTCAACATGTGTTCTTGATGGATCTGCGTCCGTTGTTTCTCACATGCTATTTTATATGGAGGTTTTTGTGTTGGTATGAAATTTGCATTGCCTAAATCTTTTACTCAAATGAAAAAATTGTATTCAAAATTATTACTAGATGTTAAATTGAACAAATGCTGCTTTCGTAGATCACTGGATCAGAGACTACAGAAACCCTGATATTCCTTTCAAGTGTCACAAAATATGTCATAAAGGGTTTAATTGTGTAACGACCCGCATTCTACGCATCATAGGATCGTAGAATATTTATTTCTTTCACATACGAAGTCGTATGGTCATGTAACTTTGGGGGACGACTATTGGGGTCATTTCCCATGTTCATGATTTTTCCCGATTTTTAAATGACCATTTTACCCCTAGTTGGCACTGTTTTGGCCATTACTTTTGACTGGAAAGGAATTTTGACCTGAAACCACTTTCATTGGCTCCGGATGATGGTTTCTCTTTCCGTAGAGTGGTCACATTAGCCAAACGGACTCACCGTTTGGGAGATATGGCTGAAACAAGTTTCTGATGGTGAAAAACAGCTTAATTGGGCTTAACCGGGTGATTAGCAGCTAGGCCCAGAGGGGGATTTCGGTTTTAGGGGTATATAGGGGCTGATTAGGGTTAGAAAACATTTCTTTAGACATTTTCCAGCCGCCACTTTCATCCTTAGACACTCTAACAATGGCCTCCTACATCTAAAACACCCCAAATCACTTTCTAATTGAAGATTAGGCTTAACAACATCAAATTAAGAAGAAAAAGCACCAAAGCAAGGTTAGAGCTGCTGTTGGACATCAGTATTCGCCCCAAGTCAGAGGAGTTTCAGTTCTGAGAATTTTGTTTGTGGCCAAGGTGAGTGATTAGCATTGTTTTAACACTAATTACAGTTAATCAGGGTGATTAGTGAAAATTAGTAAATTCTTACACTATAAAATTCTGGAAAAATATTCGAAAATTCTGAAATGTTATTTTAGACCTCTGTTAGAAGTTTGTGATGATTTGGTTAAGTTTTGCTAAGTATATCACTTGATTTGCTTAAACATGCTTAAGGGGAAAATTTGGGGTTTTGTCCATGTTTGATCCACTTTACATGCTATGATTTGTGTTATGGTGTTCGTGGTCGACACTATACGTTGCTATGACTGTATGAGATGTTTTGTGATTGTTTAGAAGTGTTAGTTTGGTCAAAAACGCCGTCGAATGGCGAAAGACTGTCGCTGAAACGAAGTGCAGGAATGTACCCGGATCGGATCGCCCCCTATGAGCACGATCCGATGGAAGCTCACGCCACGATCCGTTTCACTTCGAAGGCCACGAACCGATGCAGCGCCGTGTCCAAACTAAAGTACCCCGATCCGAATCGCTCCAGCTTGGTGGACCACGAACCAATCAGAAGGTGCGATCCGAGATGAGGCGCGACGATCCAGACGAGGTAGCACGACCCGAACCCAATGGGTTGCCAGCGCCACGAGCTGTTGAAGCGCAATCCGTATGGCGCGACATGATCCGATGGAGCTGGAGCACCACGAGCTAGCAGGAACTCGACCTGATCCGATTGGGGAGGCGCGCCACGAACCGAACCATCCAAGGGAGCACGATCCGAGGAGAAGACTGAATGAAGACCGATCCGGAGGTGAAGACTATAACCCGAGATGCAAAGGTAGTCCAAATGGAAGTTAGAGCTCAGGATCCCGGAACCAGTTGGGAACCAATGAGTTCACTTCATGAGTTGGGCTTTGCTGCGGGACGAGTGCAAAGGAGTTGTCGATGTCTATGACTTTGGATCACTATGTATGGGAGGTATGTGAACGGATTCAGGGCCAAAGTGGCCTAGGTACGTCTAAAGGGCTATAAACCAATGAAGAGGGGTCATTTGTAAAGATTTGTTCATGACTCCATGTGGTAAGCTTGGTAGTAGCAGTAGTTGTACAAGCTGAACTCCGTCACTACTTCAATGGGTCTAGTGATTGACAGTGGTGGACATCGTATACTTTACGCACCGAGTGAGAGACGTGAGGATGGTTGCTATGCTTGATTGTTTGACATACACACCCCCACCCCCGTATTTCTACACTATATGTTGTTGGCATCCTAGAGTATTGTACGGTATGTAGTACTGACTCTTTGGTTGCAGGTCCAGGTTCAGGTATGGTTTAGTATACCTGTTATTATTCTGTTTAGATGCTTATCGCTCATAACAGGCTTTATGTCTGACCCAGAGTTTTATGTCTCTTCTTATTACTCTGGGTGCTCACACGAGCAGACTAGAGACAGGTTAGCTGGTGATGCACGGGTAGATGATCCGGAGACGAGCAGGAGGCTTTCACGTAATATATATATAATATTCTCCCTGTGTCGTTGAAGATCACTGCTTGGGCATTAGTGGTGCATCTTCTACTTTAGCTTTCTTTTGTTTAGAGACAGTAAATTTGGAAAGTTGTAATAAGCTGTATTTGGATTTCCGCTGCTCTGATGATTGATGTTGATTTTAGTTATCAGCTTATGCACTGTCTCACCTGTTTTATGTCAAGTATATTATTATTATATTTATTCCATGTGCTGTGAGACATTCTACAGGTTCCTTGATTAGTTCATTCCTTTTTTTTCTTTCTTTGGCGACCGTTCCGTGCTAATCGAGCATGTGTACAGCGCACTTCCGGAGGAAATGCAGGCTGGTGCGGGCGGGCCGTCACACTTGGTATCAGAGCTCTAGGTTGCATAGTTAACCTAGGGAAGTTATCAGGGAGAGACAATATACGTATACGAGAGAGCGTATTTGTGATTACTTTGGTTTTTAAAAGCTATATATATATATATACTATTACTAGTATAAGGATGAAGTCGTACTGCACTAGCATCACTATGGAGTCGTTAATCGTTTCCTTTTTTAGATTGACGATGAGACGATATACTAGAGGTGCTGGTAGGGGAGCCAATAATGGGAATGCCGCTGACATGATGACGATGTTTACTAACCTCATGAGAGAGATGCTTAGAGATGTACAGAGGGCAGCTCCCAATGGTGGAAATGGTGGTGGTCCAATAGTGCAGGCGCCAAGAATCGACTTCGCCAAGCTGAATAAGGACTATACTAGTCTTGGTGGGAAGCCGTTCCACGGAACGGAGTCGGCTACGGATGTTCAGGATTGGTTGGATAGTTGCGAACTTATCTTCGAGGATTTGGGTATCGTGGATGCGATGAAGAGAAAGCTAGCGTCCCGTCAGTTGCAAGGGAGGGCAATGAATTGGTGGAATGCTATAAAGGCAGCTACTCCCGAAGATCAGATTACTTGGGAGCAGTTTAAGGCTCGCTTTAGCGAGAAGTTCATTCCAACTGCTCAGAAGTCAGTGCTGTTTAAGAAGTTCTTGGAGCTCGAGCAGAATGGCAGAGCTGTCTCGGAGTATATTGCTGAATTTGACACTTTGTCAAAATATGGGTTATCTCTTATTGATACTGCCGAGAAAAAGAATGAGAAATTCATAACTGGTTTGGATCAGTACTTGGGGGAAAAACTTATTAACCACATCGATGAGACGTTTGAATCAATTATGGGGAAAGCACTTAGATCAGAAAGTCTCTACCCTAAGCCGAAGACTGAGGTTGCATCCGCAGATGAGCCAAAACCACAAGCAAGTGGTGGAGGCAAGGGTGGTTCCCAGAATAAGAGAAAGCAGAATCAGACTAAGGATGGCCAGAAGAAAAAGAATAAGCAAGATGTGGAGTGCTTCAGCTGTGGTAAGAAGGGCCATTATGCTAGTAATTGTCGGGCCAAGCCAGCGGATAGGAAGTGCTTCAACTGTGGCCAGATGGGACATCACAAGGACAAGTGTCCGCAACCCCCCAAAGAAAAGCAAATGGTGAAAGCATATGCCCTTAATGCTATTCCTTCTTCGTCGAATGCCCCAACTGCGGCGGAGAAAGGAAAGAATGTCGTCATTCAAGGTATGTTTTATGTTTATGATGTTCCTGTTAGAGTTTTGTTTGATACCGGAGCTTCCAGTTCTTTTATATCTAGTGACCTGGTAGATAGGTTGGGATTGGAGCCCGAGATTGTCGATAGACCTTTAGTAGTGACGAACCCGATTGGTGGTTCGACTAGTCTTAGCATGATTTGTCGTAATGTGGTCTTATCGAGTCATGGATGCATGTTTGTTTGTGATTGCTTTGTTTTGGGCTTTACTGGGTTTGGCATTATTTTGGGAGTAGATTGGCTCCGAAGGTACGGGGTGGTGGTAGACTGTGAGGGCTTTTTGGTGACAGCTAGAGCGGATGATGGGCGGAGGATAGTGTTTGGTGGTCTACCTAGTGAGGGGGTATTGGCTAGTTTTCTAAACTCCCTCAACATTTCGCATAGTGAGTTGTCAGGTTTTCCCGTGGTTGGCCAGTATCCGGATGTTTTCGAAGAAGTGACCGGACTTCCACCACACCGAGAGATTGAGTTTCGTATTGATTTGGTAAAAGATGCCAGACCTATAGTGATGCCACTTCGTCGTATGGCACCAAGGGAGCAGCGAGAGCTCGAGGTGCAAGTCAGCGATCTTTTGAAGAAGGGATTTATCAGAAGGAGTGTTTCTGAATGGGGAGCACCAGTTGTGTTTGCTACCAAGGCGGATGGTTCCCTTCGTTTGTGTGTAGACTACCGCGAGTTGAATAAAGTGACGAGGAAGAACAAGTATCCTCTACCGCGGATAGATGATTTGTTCGATTAGTTGAGTGGCGCGAGAGTATTTTCTCAGTTGGATCTCGCGACAGGTTTTCATCAGCTTAGAGTGGAAGCTGAAAGTATAGCTAAAACGGCATTTCAAACGCCGTTCGGATTTTATGAGTGGTTGGTCATGCCGTTCGGGCTGACCAATGCCCCAGCATATTTTGTGGATCTTATGAATAGGGTATTCAGAGATCAGTTGAATAAGTTTGTCCTTGTGTTCGTTGATGATATTTTGGTCTATTCGAGGACAGAGGAAGAACACAAGGAACATTTAAGAGTAGCGATGGAGGTGTTGAGAAAACACCAATTGAAAGCAAAGTTTTCTAAGTGTCACTTCTGGAAGAGAGAAGTGAGGTTCTTGGGCCATGTTGTATCAGAGAATGGTATTGCCGTGGACCCGGCGAAGGTGGCTACGGTACTAGATTGGCCTATGCCCAAGAATGCAACAGATGTAAGAAGTTTCTTGGGATTAGCCGGATATTATCATAAGTTTATCCAAGGGTTCTCCAAGATAGCAGCACCATTGACCCAGTTGACCAAGAAGAATCAAGCTTTTGTCTGGGATGAAAGGTGCGAGAATGCATTCAAAAGTCTAAAGGACAAGTTGACAAGCGCACCAGTGTTAGTCATTCCTAAGGGGGATGAAGAGATGACGGTATACACGGATGCCTGTGGTACCGGACTGGGTGCTGTATTGATGCAAGGCGGTAGGGTTGTAGCTTACGCAAGTCGGCAATTGAAACCGCACGAGAGAAGATACCCTACCCATGATTTAGAATTGGCAGCGATCGTGTTCGCGTTAAAGATGTGGAGATACTATCTCTTGGGAGAAAGATTTGAGCTGTTTACAGATCATAAGTCGTTAAAGTATCTCTTCTCTCAGAAAGATCTGAATCTCCGTCAGCAGAGATGGTTAGAGTTCTTAGCTTCCTATGATTTTGACATCGCATACACACCGGGAAAGGGCAATGCGGTGGCTGATGCATTGAGTAGAAGACATGCCAGCTTAGGGGCTATGTTCCTTGAATGGAAGCAACTGGAGTATATCGCGGGGTTTGATTTCAGACCAAAGTGCGAATTGGATCCAGAAATGTTAGCAAGTTTGACGATCAGACCCACTTTGATTGAGCGGATCGGCTCTAGTCAGAGGGACGATCCTTACCTATTGGAAATCATCTCCAAGTTAAGGATGGATATCGATGAGGAGATGAACAAGTATGGGCTTGATCGAGATGGATGGCTTAGGAAAAATGGAAAGCTTGTTGTACCCAATGTCAATGGATTGAGAAATGAAGTGCTTAGAGAATGTCATCACTCAAAGCTGACTATACACCCCGGTGGTAATAAGATGTATCGAGATATGAAGCAGACCTACTACTGGGAAGGGATGAAAAGAGACGTTGGGAAGTTTATATCCAAATGCATGAATTGCCAGCTAGTTAAAGCAGAGCAAAAGAAGCCTAGTGGGTTGTTACAACCATTAGAAATTCCCGAATGGAAATGGGAGCAAGTCTCGATGGATTTCATCGATGGTTTACCAAGGACTAGATCGGGACATGATAGCATTTGGGTGATTGTGGACCGATTGACTAAAAGGGCAAGATTTATACCAGTTAAATCGACCAGAACGGCAGCTAAATTAGCAGAATTGTATATGAAGTGGGTAGTGAGATTTCATGGAGTACCTAAAAGCATTGTGAGCGACCGAGACCCGTTGTTCACTAGTGGGTTTTGGAAGAGCTTACAAGAGGCTCTAGGGTCAGAGTTACATCTCAGTACCGCATATCATCCTCAGACCGACGGTCAGACGGAGAGGGTGAACCGTATTTTGGAAGATCTCTTGAGAGCATGTATATTGGATTTTGGTGGATCATGGGATGACCATTTGCATCTAGTAGAGTTTGCATATAATAATAGCTACCAATCCAGTATCGGTATGGCTCCGTTTGAAGCTTTGTACGGAAGACCGTGCAACTCACCATCATGTTAGATAGAGACTGGCAAGAAGTTTATGCTTGGACCAGATGTGGTGAGGGAAACTTCAGATAAGATCAAGATCATTCAACAACGAATGAAGGCTGCCCAAGATAGGCAGAAGAGCTATGCTGATAAGAGGAGAAGAGACCTAAAATTCTCCGTTGGTGACTTGGTGTTTGTCAAGATTTCTCCGTTGAAGAGCGTAATACGATTTGGCAGGAGAGGCAAGTTGGCACCAAGATTTGTTGGCCCATTCCCTGTTCTTGAACTAGTCGGGAATTTAACATACAGAATTGACTTACCGGAGAAGATGGCGGGAGTTCACGACGTATTTCATGTTTCCCAACTAAGGAAGTTCGTTCACGACTCAGATATGACTATTTCACCTGATCAGTTAGAGGACTTCGAAGTAGAACCCGAGGCGGTTGGGAACCGCAAGCCGGCCCGTATTGTCGAGCACGACATGAAGCAACTTCGAAGGAAGGTGGTGAAGCTAGTCAAGGTACAGTGGAGAGAGGACGAGAATGGTTGTACTTGGGAGACAGAGGAGAACATTAGGAAGTCACACCCAGAACTCTTTGCCTGGTAAGATTTTGGCTTCGATTTAGCTTTCCGCATGCTAGGATAGGCTTCTTTGCTTGTTTTGCATGATTGATTGTTGTATGTGGTTGTTAGGCATGCGGGATCCTTTGTATATTTTGGGTTAAGGAATTTCGGGGACGAAATTTCTTAAGGGGGGAGAGTGTAACGACCCGCATTCTACGCATCATAGGATCGTAGAATATTTATTTCTTTCACATACGAAGTCGTATGGTCATGTAACTTTGGGGGACGACTATTAGGGTCATTTCCCATGTTCATGATTTTTCCCGATTTTTAAATGACCATTTTACCCCTAGTTGGCACTGTTTTGGCCATAACTTTTGACTGGAAAGAAATTTTGACCTGAAACCATTTCCATTGGCTCCGGATGATGGTTTCTCTTTCCGTAGAGTGGTCACATTAGCCAAACGGACTCACCGTTTGGGAGATATGGCTGAAACAAGTTTCTGATGGTGAAAAACAGCTTAATTGGGCTTAACCGGGTGATTAGCAGCTAGGCCCAGAGGGGGATTTCGGGTTTAGGGGTATATAGGGGCTGATTAGGGTTAGAAAACATTTCTTTAGACATTTTCCAGCCGCCACTTTCATCCTTAGACACTCTAACAATGGCCTCCTACATCTAAAACACCCCAAATAACTTTCTAATTGAAGATTAGGCTTAGCAACATCAAATTAAGAAGAAAAAGCACCAAAGCAAGGTTAGAGCTGCTGTTGGACATCAGTATTCGCCCCAAGTCAGAGGAGTTTCAGTTCTGAGAATTTTGTTTGTGGCCAAGGTGAGTGATTAACATTGTTTTAACACTAATTACAGTTAATCAGGGTGATTAGTGATAATTAGTAAATTCTTACACTATAAAATTCTGGAAAAATATTCTAAAATTCTAAAATGTTATTTTAGACCTCTGTTAGAAGTTTGTGATGATTTGGTTAAGTTTTGCTAAGTATATCACTTGATTTGCTTAAACATGCTTAAGGGGAAAATTTGGGGTTTTGTCCATGTTTGATCCACTTTACATGCTATGATTTGTGTTATGGTGTTCGTGGTCGACACTATACGTTGCTATGACTGTATGAGATGTTTTGTGATTGTTTAGAAGTGTTAGTTTGGTCAAAAACGCCGTCGAATGGCGAAAGACTGTCGCTGAAACGAAGTGCAGGAATGTACCCGGATCGGATCGCCCCCTATGAGCACGATCCGATGGAAGCTCACGCCACGATCCGTTTCACTTCGAAGGCCATGAACCGATGCAGCGCCGTGTCCAAACTAAAGTACCCCGATCCGAATCGCTCCAGCTTGGTGGACCACGAACCAATCAGAAGGTGCGATCCGAGATGAGGCGCGACGATCCAGACGAGGTAGCACGACCCGAACCCAATGGGTTGCCAGCGCCACGAGCTGTTGAAGCGCGATCCGTATGGCGCGACACGATCTGATGGAGCTGGAGCACCACGAACTAGCAGGAACTCGACCCGATCCAATTGGGGAGGCGCGCCACGAACCGAACCATCCAAGGGAGCACGATCCGAGGAGAAGACTGAATGAAGACCGATCCGGAGGTGAAGACTATAACCCGAGATGCAAAGGTAGTCCAAATGGAAGTTAGAGCTCAGGATCCCAGAACCAGTTGGGAACCAATGAGTTCACTTCATGAGTTGGGCTTTGCTGCGGGACGAGTGCAAAGGAGTTGTCGATGTCTATGACTTTGGATCACTATGTATGGGAGGTATGTGAACGGATTCAGGGCCAAAGTGGCCTAGGTACGTCTAAAGGGCTATAAACCAATGAAGTGGGGTCATTTGTAAAGATTTGGTCATGACTCCATGTGGTAAGCTTGGTAGTAGCAGTAGTTGTACAAGTTGAACTCCGTCACTACTTCAATGGGTCTAGTGATTGACAGTGGTGGACATCGTATACTTTACGCACCGAGTGAGAGACGTGAGGATGGTTGCTATGCTTGATTGTTTGACATACACACCCCCACCCCCGTATTTCTACACTATATGTTGTTGGCATCCTAGAGTATTGTACGGTATGTAGTACTGACTCTTTGGTTGCAGGTCCAGGTTCAGGTATGGTTTAGTATACCTGTTATTATTCTGTTTAGATGCTTATCGCTCATAACAGGCTTTATGTCTGACCCAGAGTTTTATGTCTCCTCTTATTACTCTAGGTGCTCACACGAGCAGACTAGAGACAGGTTAGCTGGTGATGCACGGGTAGATGATCCGGAGACGAGCAGGAGGCTTTCACGTAATATATATATAATATTCTCCCTGTGTCCTTGAAGATCACTGCTTGGGCATTGGTGGTGCATCTTCTACTTTAGCTTTCTTTTGTTTAGAGACAGTAAATTTGGAAAGTTGTAATAAGCTGTATTTGGATTTCCGCTGCTCTGATGATTGATGTTGATTTTAGTTATCAGCTTATGCACTGTCTCACCTGTTTTATGTCAAGTATATTATTATTATATTTATTCCATGCGCTGTGAGACATTCTACAGGTTCCTTGATTAGTTCATTCCTTTTTTTTTCCTTTCTTTGGCGACCGTTCCGTGCTAGTCGAGCATGTGTACAGCGCACTTCCGGAGGAAATGCAGGCTGGTGCGGGCGGGCCGTCACAAATTGTAATTCTTCTCGAAATAAAGCTGCTCATGAAGATAAATGGTAGTTGGTAATAATTTTTTCTTTCTCCGTTCTTTTCTGATAATGATCTAAGAAATTTTTGCTTGTTGGTGATTGTTTTGATTGTCAGAGTTGCTTTCTCGATTCGGCAGATCGAATAGATCTTGTGGACGAAGTTCAGGGAAATCCGAAATTGGGAGTCGGAAGTTAAGAGCTTTGGCACTGATTTTCTAGTGAAATTTCTAGTGGATTATTTCTTGAGTGACTCAATCAGTTTAATCATCTTGGAGAACGCAATTATGAGCTTGCGTAGGTGGATTCTTCAGTATGGCTCTTCTTCGCTAATGATTAGGAAGCTATTTTGATTTCGGTGAGGAATCTTCCCATCATTTTCAGAAGTCTTGGTATGATCAAGATGATTTTGGCTAAGGTGGTGTTTGTTAAAAGAGTGCAAGTAGATCTTTGGGGACTGCTGATCTAACATCTTTGTTGGTTGAGACTGAAATGTCCTCACCGATATTTTTGCCCTTGGTGATAAACCTTTACATGAGAGATTATTATCATGAAGTGCAAATAAGTAGGTTATTTGGGGATCCAAATCTCAATTAGAATTCGGAAGGTTTCAAAAATGTTGTATTTCTGAAAGGTTTGGATGGAAATCTAAAGACATGGCGTTTTAAGAGAAATCTGAATGTTATAGGTGGAATTTCTTTAGAGGAGCACTCTGATGATGCTTTAAACTTGATCATAGTTTCATCTAACCCAACCGATGATGATGTTGAATTAGGAGGTTTTTCTGGTGATGTTTCTTCTGAAGCTTGTGCTTATGTGGAACCGAAAGGTTTCAGAGCTTGGGGTCTATCTGATGTGGCCGGGGAGCAGATGAAGCAATCTTGTTTGGAGTAGGAAGAGATTGGCGGAAATTTCTCGAGCAGCTAGGAAAGGGGAAAACGTGGTTGAAGATTATGGATTCATCCTGCTGCGCATAAGTGATATGAGCATTGCATGCGATCATCCTTTGGAAGGTAATGTTTTTGTGCCTTCTTTTTTTCACATGATCTATTATATGCTTTAGCTAATAGTAATAGGTTTATTTTGAGTAATGTCGATGTTAAATTTAATGAGTTTAGGTAGAAAAAACTAGAGAGAATTAACTCTATTAAATGATTGTTGCATCTTATAACGTTAGAGGTTTAGGGAAACCCTCTAAATGCCTTAGAGTTAAAAATCTCTTAGTTTCTTTGAAACATGACATTGCGTTTATTGAAGAGTCAAAAATTTTCAATCTTGATGATATATTTTTCTTTGCTGAGGAGGTAATTTTCCAGATGAGTGGAATTTTTGGATGTGAATGGAAGTGTCGAGGGTCTTTTTATTTGTTGGAATAGTAACAGCGGGAATTAAGCATGAATTTAAAGATAGTTGTTGCTTGCATGTGGCCCTGAGTTCTAAAAGCATTGGAGTTTTATATTTCTTTACTAATGTGTATGTTCCACATAGTAAGGAGGAAAGAATGATTTTATGGAATGAATGTAAGTAGTTTGAGAGTTAAATTCAAGGGTCGTCATTGATTAGTGAATATTTTAATGTTACTAGATTCTATTATGAGACAAATAAAAGAGCTGAGAACTATAGTGATGATATTGACGAGTTTTGTGATTTTGTTAGAAGCTGCAGCTTGATTGATCTTTGTTTGACCAACAGAAAATATACTTGGAGTAGTGGTAGGGAAGGATCCTACTTTAGTGAAGTTGGATAATTTTTTCACAAATCTAGATTTTGAGGTTTTGTGTAAAGGCCCGCAAATCCGTACTCTTTGAGTTGACCTATATTACACACGTCCAACCCAAAGTGCACGAAAATATGAATCATTAATAGAAAGAAAATTAGAGGATGAGAAAAGAAAGAAATATTAGAAAGAAGAATAAGAAGAAGAACTAATACTACACAGAGTCTCACATTGCAGCGGACTAAAATATAATATCGGAAAAAAATCTTTATTGAGAGCTTGGAAAATTACTTACAATCATCAAAGTACATCAATACATCTAGATAGTTATAACAATCTGTCTTCATATACATCACACAACGTAATAAATACTAGATAATAACATACATCGAAACTCCTCCATTTTGTCTCTGGACTTCTCAGCATCGATAACCTGATCCTGTAAAACTCGGTCTTACCGGAGCATTTCAAATGCCACGGAACAGTCTGGTGAACAAGCGTGAGTAAAAACCCACTAAGTTTAAGTAACATCCAACTTGCTTAATTTTAGGAAATTCCTTTTGAAAGAAAAGGATAATAGTAAGAGCAAGCCGCGCATAAACACGAACAGTTTTTACCTTACTATAACCCAAAACAATTTTGATATCAAAATCCACTAATATTATAATAGTGTCTATCAAGTAAATAGCCAAATAGTAGAAGTTGCATATCATGCTCTACATACATAGTCTATAATCAAAAACCGCGGGTCCCTTATTGGAGAATGGATTCCAACTATGACAAGGTATGGGACCACCTTCCGACTACTGTACTCTAGAGGGGATACATTGGGGTTCAATAAGAACATCTTGCAACCCGACCACACATAACCAATTACTCATTTAGCCTGAGTAGACCGAATGTATTATCACCCGATAGTTTTAAGGGCCCACCATCCATCCGCGGAGATACAAAAGCGAAAGAAGAACAAATTAGGAATTTATCTAGATTGGTGATAATACACCCTGCTTGGGTGCGACCCAATTAGCCATGCTGCCTGCCCGATTTTTGTCATTTCCCTTTAGAACATCTGGCCACCATTCACTTTGAATGCCACATCGTCAAACTCATCAAATTACTAGTTGATCTTCCCAAGAATATTATGTGTATGAAAAGCAAAGAGAAACAAATTCCTCTGCCACCAAACGTGATACCCTGAAAAGATCGTCTTATGTGATCTGTTAGGCATACTCTGTCAGACATTCGTCCATACAAGTTGTCCTGTGACCAGACAAGCCGAAGGCACCCTCCTTCCGCATCCAAAAGATCAGTAGTGAGTAGTCCTTGCAAATACGCAAAACGTAACAACCCGGTTTTTCATAACCAATTAATTTTTTTTATTTTAGTTATTTTAATGGATTTTAAATATTTAAAATGATTTATTTTAAAAAATAATGACTAAAAATTTATTTAAATCAAAGTTAGAACGCATAAGTTTATTTTAATTATATAACAAGCCTGAAATGGCGCGGTTGTTTGAAAATTCGATTTTAAATTTCAAATGAATATATAGAATTCACTATAAATCGGATTTCAGTAAAACCAGAAACATTAGAATCAATTTAATCATATCTATCTAACAATGTGAAAAATCTAAATTTCATAATATATATTAAAAGTTATGTCCAGTTGAAAATTTAAAATAGTCGCTATGGAATTTATATATATTTTAAAATAATATATAGCCCTTAAAAAATGTCATTTTGCAAACGACCTCCGTTTTCAACGAAACCACTTTTGTTGGATCTGGAATGTCAAATTATTGCTAGGTTTAAAATTTCATAATTTTTGGAATTAATATGTGAGCATGGCAAATTAAAACGTGCTTTATAATATATAGTTGAATTGGATCGACCACAAAAATGCCATTTTTCAGACGGGCTCCAAATTCGATGAAATTAGTTTTATTAGGACTGTCTCGTCAAAACATAGCTAGATTTATTTTTCTGTAATCTTTGGAGTCAGTATGTGGCCCCGGTAAATTGAAATGTACGATTAAAATTCAGTATATTGATTTATATTTTATTTTTGAGAAAAACTGATCGAAACGGTTGAATTGGCTCACGAAACATATCCCATGTGTCCAGAATGAGGGTATTACGCTAGGGGTGACAGTCGATGGGTTCAAATTGGAGTTCATATCAATAAACGAGAATTTTGGGAATTAAAAGAATTTAAAATATAAATATATATAAAACTGGCCAATCACGTAAGCCCTAATTCATTTTCCCAGAAATTGAAATCCGTCACTTTTCATCGTTCGAACGATGGCTATTCTTCAATAATTCTTCCTTCGATTTCTTTCAACCTATGAAGAATTAATTCATGGAACCAAAACAAAAAATGTAAAACTCTTTGCGCTCTTCAAATCAAGACTGGGTTGATCATTTCTAGTGTTATGGTTTTCATAAATTTCTGGCTCGAAGTCATCGCCTTTGGAGGCGCTTTCCGGTCACGATGAGGCACAGGAACTGATGGCGATTGGCGGCGCTCGTGCGTGACATGGAGGCACGTGAAGAGAGGCCCTCCGATCTCCTCCATGACGACAGTGGCGATGGCAAACTCCAACCCTAGGAGTTGAGCAACCTGAAACAATACAGTGAGCTTCTTTTATATATATATAATTAAACATTGTATTTTATTTTTAGTTTTTGATATAAAATAGCATTATAAAAATATGATTTTTATATATACCATAGTATTAAAAAAAATATGATTTATATATATATATATATAGCATTGAATTAAAAATATGATTTTTATATATATAGTAGCATTATAAAAATATGATTTTTATATATATAGCATTGAATTAAAAATGAGATTTACATATATATATATATATAGTAGCGTTATGAAAATATGATTTATATATATAGCATTGAATTAAAAATGTGATTTTTATATATGTATAGTAGCGTTATGAAAATATGATATATATATATATATAGCTTTAAACAAAAATGTTATTTTTAATATAAATAACATTGTTAAAAATGTTATTTTTAATATAAATAGAGTTGTTAAAAATGTAATTTTTAATATAAACTGCGTGAAACAGATTGCTTTGGAATCACGATGAAGAACACTACGCACTGGAACAAATCCAAATCCAAACCGTTAAATTAAAGACTGACGGAGTGGAAACCAAAGGTGAGAACTCCTTCTCACTCAAACTAATTTACAGTTAAATATATCCTAGGTTGCAGACGGGGATTAGTAGCTCCTGACACTATTTATTGTACAAACCATGGATGTTTTTTCGGATTGATTTGTGAAATTGACTGTATTGTGGTTGTAAATATTCATGTGTTGAATAAAACATGTAATTAATAAAAATATTATTTTTATTGCATAAATGAACTAATAAAAATATTCATGTGTTGAATAAAATGTGTAATCATTAAAAATATCATTTTTAATGTGTAATAAAACTATATAAAATAGTCATGTGTTGAAATAAATATTCATTTACAAATCGGACGATTTGTTTATGTACACCCATTTAACTAACAATGATTGGGATGATAAATTTTACACATCGCCCAACTGCACAAATAATATTCGGTATTTGTTGGTTGAAACCCCACGCGGGTATTGGGATGGTAATTGACATACACTAATCCCAATTATTTAGTTGTATGTCAATCGATTGGTTGACAGACTGTTGTAAGCGTTGATTATTTATACTTAATGCTTATGCAGTTGTGTAATGCACTCTGGTTGATGGATGATTGTTTATCATTGTTATTATATACATGTGTTGTATGGAATCCATATAAATAACATTACATGGTAATTGATTGGGTCTCATTCCAATTTGGAAAATAACGAATATTTTAAAATAATATTCAGAAAAGGATTAAAAATATTCATGTGTTGAATAAAATATTTAAACAGTAAAAGTATCATTTTTATTGAATGTATAAACCATAAAAATATATTCATGTGTTGAATAAAATGTTCATGCGTTGAATAGAATATTAAAACAATAAAAATATAATTTTTATTGAATGTATAAACATTAAAAATATTTATGTGTTGAATAAAATATTTAAACAATATTTTAAAATAATATTCCGTAAAGGATTAAAATGTGAATTTGATGTCCGATTTTGGATGGACACGAAGATATTGAAATATGTGAAGCCGTATTGATTAGATATGCGCCATTTTAACGCGAACGATATTTATATCAATTTTATTCATTTTTATAATGAATATCGAAAAGGAAATGATTTAAAAATCGGATATTTTGAAAATATTATCATTGAAATATTATAATGATAAGGAGTATTCAATTTTGATTTAAAATTGAAATGAAAGTGGGAATCATTTTTAAAACGAATTTGTAAAATACGTTTTGGATGGAAATATATATATATATATATATAATGGTTTGAATAGAGCATTTCGCGCCACGACCGTTCGCGAATTTCAACCATTAACTTCGAATTGACATTACGGGAGATCCAACCGTCGGATTTTCCTAAAACTGGAACTTTTGGGTTCGTATTGAAAAGGGCTTTCCAATGAATATAAGAGATTTGAAATCTAACAGTTGGATTTGGAGATACGTCCAAATCAAATTTGGAAAAGGCCGCTATGGATGCAGTTCGGTGTCTGTTAGTGGAAACCGACTGTACGGGCCTTGATAAAATTATTAAAAAGATTATAAATTTGTGTAAAATCATAATAAATGATTTGGAAAGAATTTGGATGAAAAATCCCATGTTTGTAAAGATAAAAATATATTTTTATCTAAATGAACTAGTTATTAACTAGATTTGAAATCCAATAATCATTAAATAAATAAATAGGATTTGTAAAGGGTTTTAATATAACCAGAAATTTCCAATCTATAAATTGGAATGGATTTGAATAGAAATCATCTTTGGGAGATTTCGATATTGGATTCCGTGATTATACGGATATTGTGGAGGAATTTGGAAGATAGATATATATCGTTATTCCCCATACGATATGTGTTAGTTTCAGTATTTGATATTGAATATAAGCCGATATAATTTCTATTTAGAGCCTTGTATTTAATATCAAATTGGATTTTGTTTTTGTCGTGAATGGTGTCTTCAGTAACACTGTTCTTAAACCTTTGTGAAAAGAATAAATCTGTAATGTCCCATATTTTTGGTAGTTAGATATTTAATTTATTTTATTATATTAAATATTTATTTGGAATTTTAAATGGATTTAAAATATATAATTCGTTTATATAATGAAGTTTAAACGTTTAATTTATATATAACTCTAAATCGAGCTCGAAATGGCGCGGTAGTTCATAATTTGAGTTTTGAACTTCAATTGAATATACCGGATCCAATATAAGTCAGAATTAGGTGAAACAAGAAGCGTTTGAATCTTTTTAATCATATTTTTCTAATGAAAGAGAAAAATTGATATTTCATGTTGTGGATTATTAGTTATGTCCAATTCAAAATTTCAAATAGCCGCTATTGAATTACAACGATTTATTTAATAATTTAATTCATTTTAAAATGGATTTCTGATCGTAACTTGAGATAACGATCTAGTTAAGCCACGAAATGATTTCCGTTGAATTCATATTGATGCTTAGAGTCAAGATAGATATATAGTTTGTTATTTTTGGAGACCGAGTATTTTTGGTGTTCAAAATAGCGTTGTTTTACGTGTAAATTGGAATAACGGATTATCAAATGGACTCTGTTTTTAGCAAAACTAATTTATTGAATTCGTAACGATGAGGTATGGTAGTGTTTCAAGTTCCAACTTATTTGGATTTATTATGTGAACGTGGGGAATTTAAATGCGTGTTTTTCACATGTGATTTATGAAGGATTTTTCACAAACGACCTCGGAATTCGACGAAACCTTTTCCATCTTGTCCGGAATATTCTTTTATGTTAAGATTACAATCTTCTTCAAAAACAGAAAGCGTATGTAGTTATTTTAACCTATTACTTAGCGGTTAAGTTTGGTATATGATACTTTTTATATTAAAGTATTGCCTAAAAATACCCCGAACAAACCCTTTAACCCTAAAAAAAATCTACAACACGTAGTCAAACATGTATAAGCGCCTCCACCCATTGAAATGAATTACTGTAATGTCCCCTTCCTCACACCAATAAATCTCTCCATCCATTCATAAAACCCAAAGGGTCTCAACTACAAAATTGACAAGCTTGTCAAGGGCTTGCTATGGGACGATGGTGATCTAATTCTTGAAGACAATAATCGCCGAATCAACACCATGTAGCTGCAGCGTTTAGGCTGGTTTTTCTCTGGTGAAGGGCCTGTCAAGTGTGATGAGATTTAAGGCGTGTGCGGTGCAGGCTGAGGCGCATCTGTCACCGCTGTCATATGTCTAATCGGCGGCTTGTAGAGGGTGCATAAATGATGAAGTCAAGGTCTACAGAGGTCAGGTCCTTGGTATTGAACACGAACTGCTCACGCTGGATAATGGAACGAAGGCCAGCGTGGACGTGAGTGCTGTGAACAAATGCATGGGATCAGGATTGATATCATATTGAAAGCAGAAGAATTTGGGCATTTGTTTTTGTATGAAGTGGGGGCACTATAGCCTATAGGAATGAAGACGTGGATACTTAGTGAGTATGACAAATAAAAAGTCTGAGTAAAACAAAACAATATGGGGTCAACTTGTTTGATGAAAAAAGGGAACAGTGGAGTTTTATTTCCAGCGTACAGAGGACGTGGTGTAGAAGTTGGAAGGTGATGAAGACGTATGGTGCACGTTAATAAAGCGGAAGTTCAAAACGTGAAGACTTAAACAAATTGGAAGCAACAGTATACGTTAAAGAAGTTGGACACAATTTGTTGACTATTTAACAAACGAAGGCAGATCATTTGACGTGGAAAAGAAGACAAAGCCTGGGCTCTTTGTCAACGTGAAGAAGGAAATTTATCTGGAAACAAAGTGATGAGGCCAACGTGTGTATTGAAAGAATCAGAAGGGGTTGTAGTTTTCTTTTTGTTGTTCGAAGTTGATGATTTCATGAAAACAAAAGTGGCATTTCTTTTGTGTTAACAAAGAGCAGGGAGCCTGCATGGATGAAGATAAAAGAGAAATGGAGCAAAGCAGTTAAAACGTGGAGCAGCTTTGAACCAATCGGAGCAGGAACAAATGGGTTATCACGAAGAAAGGAAACGTTCTGGAACAAGAACAGTAATATAAAAGTAGTAAAGGTTCACGCGAAAGCCAGTGTTCAACTTCGAATGGACTAGTTGATGTCAATGTGACAGGAATAAGGAGAAACATGATTCATATTTGAAGAAGTAACAATTTAATTAAAGAAATGGATGGGCACATTTACGTGAAATGTGAAATAGAAGTGGTAGGAAGATGCGAACTGAGAAGCCTGGTGAAGTAAAGTTAGGCACATTGAAATTTTTGAACAACATGGGCTTCACGTCGCAACTTCCGGAAGTAGTATTTGAACAGAAGTGGTCCGCCGGCTTTTACATAATAAGTTAAGTAATTAAATTTATGAACTATTTAATTAATATGTCAAATTAATTAATTAAATAAATCATGTACTATAACGTAGATAATTCTTATGGTGATTATTAGAACGGAACGAGACAGGTGTCACTAGAATCATGGTGATGAATGCAATAGTATGGAACTGTTTTGGACAGGAATGAAAATAGCTAGAATTCACAGTTAAATTAAACGCTGTTTAATTTAACTGTAACCAAACCGCTGCAGCGAATGAATGTGATCAATGTGAGTTTAACTCACTCAGTTTACCCACTTATATTTATATAAGTCGGGTTTATTATTTGCGTGCTATGTTTGTTAATTGTTGATGGATGCTATATATATTTATATGTGTTGAACTAAACTGATTAAATTAAACGTTCATTTAATTTAATTTGAATCAATCGTTATTTTTAACGATTATTTCCAAATGAGGTAACTTACCTCATTGGTTACGTTTATAATAATATAAACGTATTTAATTATAATAGGGATGACTGGATTTCTGTGATTTATTTATTGTTGAATATCATATCTGTCTATTGAATTGAATAATATTATTTGAGGTAACGTATTTGGATGCAGGGAAAACAGGTTGGAGGGATCCAACTGGATTCCTCAAATTTATTGTTTATCTTCATATCACTGTTATATGAACTGTATGACCAACCTGATTTGATGACTGATTTGTTATTATTTGTTGAATCGTATTTCAACATTTGTTATAATATTAACCAATGGACGGTATTGGTTGGGTAATTGGCATCACATGGCCTATAAATCAATCATTTAATAAATATGGATTTACCGTCAGGTAAATCAATAGAAAAGAAGTTACAAAATTTATTTTATAATTGAGAATAGTTTTTAAAATCTATTATTTTAAATTGAGGTATATAAAAAGGAAATAAATAATTACTATTAATTATTTAAGTTTATAAATAATTATATAATGATTTTATAACGCAAATTCATATGTAAATAAGATTCATAAGCAGCTGAGCAGAATTTAAGGTAACGGTTAAGAATTGGATTTAATTGTTCTACGAAACAATTAAAGGAAGTTATTTAAATTAATTATATTATTAATTAATTTAAAAATAGGATTTAATTGAAATCAATTAACAAGATAATAATGGGATGAGTTGACTAATTCAATTATTTTAACTGAAATTGGTTATTTGATTAATTTACTTTTAATTAATCGAATAGAATAGTTTAAATGAATAGTTATTAAATTTTAATAAGACTTTAAAAAGGAAATTTATTATTTATTTGGTAAATAAAGAATGTAACTACTTATACAGTAGTTAATAATGAAGTAAATTATTATTTTAATTAATAAGGATTTAAGTGTTTTTTATTTAAATGAAATTCATTTAAATAAGTAATCAGGTTTGAAAGGAAATACAGTTAAGGTTATAAAGGAGTCACTGAATGGGTATATTCTAAAAACCCATTTTTTTATAACTAAGTTATAAAAGGGATTTTAAGCGAATATGATAGTTTAAAATAATTATTTACTTAATATTTGGATTAAGTAAAAAGAAATCGATATATTAAAGGGATTTATATTAAACCCCAGTTTATAAACAAGGTTTATAAAGGAGATGTGAAATCAAAGTGTTTTTTTAATTGACGATACTTAATAAGGAGATTAAGTGAAAGAGATGGAATTGAAATGAGATTTTCAAAGTGGAAAATGATCGAATGAATTAAATATGGAATAGTATGGGTCGATAATGAGTTAAGATAAGAATTGGAACCTAACCGGACATTGGCTGAGTTAAGTGATTTTTCGAATATTAATTTGATGTTGATTTCGGTCTTCGGGGTTGATACTTTGGGAATTGTTCGCTTGCCAATTTACGGTAAGGGACTAATGAATGTTCAAATATCGAAAGGAGTTTTAAGTTGTAAATTAACCATTTGTTAAATTATTTTTAATTAAAGAAGCCAAGTGATGCTGAGTACCAAAAAGTAAATCTATTTTTATTTTATGATTGAATGGCTATTTTATTTGATAGTTAAATGACCGACTATCAAATCTGACTTGTACGATTGTTGGTACAGAAAGACTGGGATCGAATTTATATTCGAAAACCATTCCGACCAGCAAATACGAAATGTTGAAGATATAAGATACTGATCGAGATGGAGCAATTGAAGACTGTTGATCTTCAAGAGCGGAACAGCCACTTGTTGAATTTTTCTGGTTTACCGGCCAGGGATATTTCGACAGTGATTCTATCGTGATTGGAATATACGGATTTGTAAGGACTACTCGCTACTAATGTATAGGGTGACACCTAGGATGTGGTAGGACGGTGCCTTCGGTTCATCATGATCCTGGATGACTTGGATGGACGAATGTGTGACAATATATTTCTTAAAGAATCACGTACACTGATTTTTACAACCGTATTTCTGTTAGTGGCGGAGAAACGGTCGTTCTCTTAGCCTAACGACCAGAGTATTTTTGGGAACGTTAGTTAGTGATTTGGCGGATCTGACAATGTGGCATTCAAAGAGAATGGTGATATGACGTTCTAAAGGTAGTGTAAAACCTTAAGCCTCTTCAACTGGGAAATGACAAAATCGGGCAGGTAGCATGGCTAAGTAGGTAGCTCCCAAGTAGGGCGTATAATCACCTATCTAGAGAAAATCAATTTCATTCTTTAACCTATTTCGATGTTGTCCCTTATCGGGAAACGGTGGACCGCACCCAACCGTTGGTGATGTACATTCGATACACTCAAGCGAAATGAATGGTGGGTCTTGTGTGGCCGGGTTACAAGATGTTCTTGTTGAACCCAGTGTATTCGCCTCTAGAGATACACTATCGGAAGGTGGTTCCATACCTTGTCGTAGTTGGAAATCCAATCTCCAACAAGTGCCCGCGATTTTTGATTGTATGCTATATATGTGGAACGTGAGATGAAAACGTTCCGCTAGATTGATATTTATTTGTGTTTAAACACTATTATAATATCAGAATAAGCTATGATTTCAAAAGAAATGGTTTGACTTTAAAATCAAGTTGGGTGATGTTTTTAAACTTAGCGAGTTTTTCTCACTCTGGATCTCCAGACTGATCCAGCATTTTGTAAATGCTCAGGTTAGACTGGGTTGTACAGGTTCAGTTATCGGATGCAGTGAAGTCCGGAGACGAACTAAAGATGTTCAGATGTATGATATCTGGAAATTATTCCGTTGTGTGTTGTATATGAGGACATAATATTATAACTGTCCAGATGTATTAATGTACTCTGAGGATTATAAGTTTTTATTTCAAAGTTCTCAATAAAGTTTTATTTCTATATTATATTTTGTTCCGATGCGATATGAGACTCTGATGTTGTTGTGTTCTTCTTCTTCTTCTATTCTAATATTTTTTTCTTTCTTATCTCACACTCTATTTTCTTTCATTAACTATCTGGTATTTTTGATACTTAAGTTCTGATAATTAATAACGGTTTATATATTATTTTTGGAATTCGGGAGTCGAATCCCCCGGGCTGTTACAAAGTCTTTTAATTAATATTATTTGAGTTTCCAATTATATTTAGTAATTGGAATAAAATGGAATGTGAATTGAGTTTATTGTGAACTATGTTTTAAACGACATTCGTTCTTTAACCCGATTAACAATAAAATATGATTTGGAATTAATAAATCTTTTTATTAAGATTTAATGGAAATTTTCCAAAGTTTTCCAATTTAATATATTAAATTGGAGTTGAATGGAATTCGATTTGGTAACAATCAAAGTGAGCTTCTGTGGAGGAAGACTGTTAACATATATGGAATTTAAAAGGCTTTGTCGTTATTCCATTTATATTATAAGTCGGATATGGAAATTGATACCGATTATATATTGATCTGTTTTCCGTGAAGATCCATAATTAATGGAATGTGATTTTGGATTTATCGTGAACTGTGTTTTAAATGGCACTGGTTCTTTAACCCAGCTAAAGACAGGATTACATGTCTAACATTGTATTTCGAACTATATTGTTGATCTCTGCTAAATATATATCTTTTTGGTGGCGGAGAATTTATTCTCTTGCTTAACACCCTTCTCTGAGATGCATGAGCTTAGAGGTTATATATTGGCAGAAATCAATGGTACGGTGTAGATTGTCGATGCGGCATGTTTGATTTCCCAAAGTTAAATAATCATCAATAATGATTTTTGGGAAGTTTAAAACTAAGTGTAGTTTTAATGAATCTTTAATTAGATTGAAATATTATTATGATAATTCAAATTATCGAATTTGGGAAATTACCGAGAATGGAGTATCACCAGTTTTGCTCCAAGCGATAGTTAAATATTTTATTAGATTTGAACGTGAAATGGTAATTAATTTTTACCGATAACACAGTGGTGTTAGATATGGAGTATTACCAGTTTTGCTCCATGGGATGAATTGGTTGGGATTGGGAAATAAAAAAAAGATTACTTCGGTAAGGTTTGCTAATCCCGACTAGTTTGGAAAGCCTTAATTTTGGTTTAAATTGTGAAAAGAATATTTGAATAACAGAATATTCTGGATTGCAATGAGGCGTATGTATTGTTTTAATAGCACTTGTTTGTAAGATACGCGAGTTATTTGGAAAGACCGGGTTTAACCCATTTTGAATAATTAATATGACGATAAGTTGACGATGAAGACGGTGGTTGAAGTCCGGAGTTCTTCACATCGTTTGGATGATTACTGATGTCTCGATTGGGCTGTACACCCAAGACAAGGTAATAAGTGGTGATCGTTTAGACGTACTTGGAGATCAACCGGATATGCGAGGACCTCTCCTGTATTGGACATATGGGAAGAGGAATAAGGTGCCTCTGGTTTCGTTCATACCTAAAACGAACTAGTAAATGGATGTGTGTCTGACATTGGATTTTATTTTATGTTAATTGATTCTATTAGATATATATCTGTTTGATGGCAGAGAATTTATTCTCTTGCTTAACAACCTTCTCTATGACATACGAGCTTAGAGGTTATATATTGATAGACATCAGTTGCATGCCGTGAATTGTCTGTGTGACATGTTGAGATGCAAGTGATCAAGACTTCTGTTGAAAAGCAGAGTCTTGTGGTTGATGATCAAAGAACGGCTTTAGATAGCGTTGCTTTTTGTATAGCGTTAATTCGTGAGCCTCACACCTCGGTATGAGTCAAAAATGGGATAAGGGACAGCAGGGAGTGCATGATGTTTCTTTCTATCTATGGGTGATGTCATGGTATGAAGCCCAGACATTTATTTATTTTTACTTATGTGGATGATGGATTATGGGGCACATCGGATATATCGGTCACTACGGGACCGTTGGATAGGTCCGATATGACCGGGAAACGTGCGTTCAGGAATTGGCAATCCACAAACATAAGTGTGGAAGCCCTGCAAGATCCAAGGGTTCACTGCAGAGGATCCTGAGTCATCTTGCTAGAGGTGACTCGAATCGGTGAGGAGTACATCCCTTGCCTCGACTCACGACGGAAATTCAATTTCCAATACGTGACATTTCAGTTTTAATTGTAGAGCCTAGTACGGCGACATAGTAGGATGACGTACTATGCCGTCTATGATTGATACATTTATATCTAAAGTAATTTTGACACTATAGACTTATAGTAATATCAAAATTATTTGTTTTTAAAACGTACCAAGTATGTTTGGCTATTATAAGGTAAAACACTATCCTCCGGCTTGTGTTGCATTGTGTGATGGGACTTGAGTCTTATAGTAGCTTAATTTTTTGAAAGCATTGCGTTGTTTATAAACAGTTTTATGCACTGGTATTCTTGGGAGGAAACCCGTTCCGTGTTATAAAGCGTGGTCCCTTGATTTACCTTATTTTAAACTAAAGTTTTAAATAACTGTTTTAGTTCTCACACCAGTCCCATGATTGACTCGAAGTTTATTGTTTCTACCTAAACTCTGGGTGCTCCTATTTTCCACACGGGCAGCTACTAGTTTTGGTTTTTGCAGATATTTCTTTTCCAGGATCCTGGATTTACAGCTGGAGCTATATTCGAAAAACTTTGCATCTGTGTATCTCTTCCAGTTGTGTTATGTATTATTTTTTCGCTGCTAATGTAATTTAAATCTTTTTTTTGGTGTATATTATTTATTCCTACTCTGTTATATTCTTGTACTCTGATGTAATTGTTGTAATAGCAATGAAATGTTCTATTGTTTGTGTTCTGATTTCTCGTGTTCTCAACTCAATCCGCGCTTTTCCGAAAGGGAGAGTTTGGGTCATCTCAGTTTAATATGAAAGCTTTGGTTTACAAAGCTCGAGAAAAAGACACATTAGAACCAAACGAAAGAATTTATCAGAGATTGGATTAGTGATATCCAATATGGATGACTTGTTAGAGATAGGATCAGTAGTATCCTAGAATGAGTTTCAAAGAGTGCTATTTTTAAAATGAAAATGAAAACGAATTTTGTTTTGAAACTTTAAACCTTAGTTTACATATTTGAATATTTTATTTTAAATTGATTTGGACTATCGAGTATATGAAGATTTTGCATATACGCCTAGCTGGCGAGTGTACGAAGTCTCAAATATACTGGATGGATATTGAATCACACTCTAGATGCTCGGGGATAATTCTGGTGATGCCCGGGAATTATCAGTATTTATTTTCGAGTTTCGAAAGTGGGATATCTATATATTTCCAATTGACTGGTGTGAGAACCAAATCTTATCTAGGATTTATTGCTGTGATTTGGCCTTAAAAATGTGATTTTTTTAGTATGTACAAAATTATATGTTTGGAAAGCTAATCAACTAATTGATTGCTGGTTGTGAAGTTTGATTATTAGTTTAACTAATAAAAATATTGGAATAATAATTAATTTAACCAATATGAAAATGAAAGCTGAATTTAGCCAAATTGAATCTATTACTAAACTGAATTGAAATTGATTGAAATTGTATACATGTACATATATATACGTGAATAGGTCATAGCATGGAAGCTAAGAAGAGGAATAAAATTATATGCCCGACAAGTAGGTACATGTTTACCATATTCATTGGGTTTGATGATTTCATGAGTCGATTGGCTAGCTGCTTGGCTTTTTCGTTTTCTTTTGGATTGATGAGGGCCCTGTGAGGCCAGTTGCGGTTTTAAAGGTCTCCCCGTACAAAGGAGATTATGGAGAAATTTTTCGAAAATTAAGGGTGTTAGCCAAAATTTTGAGCAATTAGAAAATTCTTAGAAACTGAAAAGTTGAACAGTGAAAGCCAGAATGAAAGTTGAGTTGGTTAGTAAAACAACTTTCAGCTCTGTTCTTTTTCGAGGACGAAAAGATTTTAATTGGGGGAGATTGTAACAACCTGGATTTTCAGAAAAAATTTAAATTTTTTACTTTAGTTATTTTAATAGATTTTGAATATTTAAAATGATTTATTTTAAATAATAACAACTAAAAATTTATTTAAATCGAAGTTAGAACGTATGAATTTATTTTAATTATATAACTAGCCTGAAATGGCGCGTTAGTTTGAAAATTCGATTTTAAATTTCAAATGAATATATAGAATTCAATATAAATTGGATTTTAGTAAAATTAGAAACGTTTGAATCTATTTAATTATATCTTTCTAACGAATGTGAAAAATCCAGATTTCATAATATAAATTAAAAGTTATGTCCAGTTGAAAATTTAAAATAGTCGCTATGGAATTTATATATATTTTAAAATAATATATAGCCCTTAACAATAGTCATTTTGCAAACAACCTCCGTTTTCGACGAAACCACTTTTGTTGGATTCGGAATATCAAATTATTGCTAAGTTTAAAATTTAATAATTTTTGGAATTAATATGTGAGCGTGGCAAATTATAACGTGTTTTGCAATATATAGTTGAATTGGATCGACCAGAAAAAGGCCATTTTTTAAATGGTCTACAAGTTCGACGAAATTAGTTTTGTTAGGACTGTATCGTTAAAACATAGTTAGATTTATTTTTCTGTAATTTCTGATGTCAGTATGTGGCCGTAGTAAATTGTAATGTACGTTTAAAATTCAATATATTGATTTATATTTTATTTTTGAGAAAAACTGATTGAAACAGTCGAATTGGCTCATGAAATATATCCCATTGTGTCCAGAATAGGGGAATTACACTAGTGGCAACAGTCGATGGGTTCGAATTGGAGTTTGTATCAATAAACGAGAATTTTGGGAATTAAAAGAATTTAAAATATAAATAAATATTAAACCTTCCAATCACATAAGCCCTAATTCAATTTCCCAGAAATTAAAATCCATCGCTTTTCATCGTTCGAACGGTGGCAATTCTTCAATAATTCTTCCTCCGATTTCTTTAAATCCACGAAGAATTAATTCGTGGAACCAAAACGAAAAACGTGAAACTCTTCGCGCTCTTCAAATCAAGATCGGGTTGATCATTTATGGTGCTATGGTTTGCTAAATTCCTGGCTCGAAGTCATCACCTTTGGAGGCGTTTTCCGGTCACGACGGGGAACCAGAACTGATGGCGATTGGCGGCACTGGTGCGTGGCGTGGAGGCACGTGATGTGAGGCCATCCGATCTCCTCCACGATGACAGTGGCAATGGAAAATTCCAAACCTTGGAGTAGAGCAACCTGAAAAGATACAGTGAGCTACTTTTTTTATATAATTAAACATCGTATTTTATTTTTGGTTTTTGAAATAAAATAGCATTATAAAAATATGATTTTTATATATACCATAATATAAAAAAATATATGATATATATATAGCGTTGAATTAAAAATGGGAATTTTGTATATATAGTAGCATTATAAAAATATGATTTATATATATATAGCATTGAATTGAAATGTGATTTTTATATATATATTAGCATTATGAAAATATGATTATATATATAGCATTCAATTAGAAATGTGATTTATATATATATATAGTAGCATTATGAAAATATGATTTTTATAATATAGCTTTGAATAAAAATGTTATTTTTAATATAAATAGCATTGTTAAAAATGTTATTTTTAATATAAATAGCGTTGTTAAAAATGTAATTTTTAATATAAACTACGTGAAACAGACTGCGTTGGAATTACGATGAAGAACACTACGCATTGGAACAAATCCAAATCCAAACCGTTAAATTAAAGACCGACGGAGTGAAAACCAAAGGTGAGAACTCCTTCTCAGTCAAACTAATTTACAGTTAAATATATCCTAGGTTGCAGACGGGTCTTAGTAGCTCCTGACACTATTTATTGTACAAACCATGGATGTTTGTTCGGATTGATTGTGGTTGTGAAATTGACTGTATTGTGGTTGTAAATATTCATGTGTTGAATAAAATGTGTAATCGATAAAAATATTATTTTTATTGCATAAATGAACTAATAAAAATATTCATGTGTTGAATAAAATGTGTTAACATTAAAAATATCATTTTTAATGTGTAATAAAACTATATAAAATAGTCATGTGTTGAAATAATTATTCATTTACAAATCGGACGATTTGTTTATGTACACCCATTTAACTAACAGTGATTGGGATGATAAATTTTACACATCGCCCAACTGCACAAATAATATTCAATATTTGTTGGTTGAAACACCACACGGGTTTTGGGATGATAATTGACGTACACTAATCCCAATTGTTTAGTTGTTTGTCAATCGATTGGTTGATAGACTTTTGTAAGCGTTGATTATTTATACTTAATTCCTATGCAGTTATGTAATGCACTCTGGTTGATGGATGATCATTTATCATTGTTAATATATACACATGCTGTACGGAATCCATATAAATAACATTATATGGTAATTGATTGGGTCTCATACAATTTGGAAAATAACGAATATTTTAAAATAATATTCAGAAAAGGATTAAAAATATTAATGTGTTGAATAAAATATTCATGTGTTGAATAAAATATTTAAAAAATAATAATACCATTTTTATTGAATGTATAAACCGTAAAAAATATTCATGTGTTGAATAAAATATTCATGAGTAGAATAAAATATTTAAACAATAAAAGTATCATTTTTATTGAATGTATAAACCATAAAAAATATTCATGCGTTGAATAAAATATTCATGTATTGAATAAAATATTAAAACAATAAAAATATCATTTTTATTGAATGTATAAACATTAAAAATATTCATGTGTTGAATAAAATATTTAAACAATATTTTAAAATAGTATTCCGTAAAGGATTAAAATGTGAATTTGATGTCCGATTTTGAATGGACACGAAGATATTGAAATATGTGAAGCCATATTGATTAGCCATTTTAACGCGAACGATATTTATATCGATTTTATTCATTTTTATAATGCATATCGCAAAGGAAATGATTTAAAATCGAATATTTTGGAAATATTATCATTGAAATATTATAATGATAAGGAGTATTCAATTATGATTTAAAATTGAAATGAAAGTGGGAATCATTTTTAAAATGAATTTATAAAATACGTTTTGAGTGGACTATATATATATATATATATATACATATACATATATATAATGGTCTGAATAGAGCGTTTCGCGCCGCGACCGTTCACGAATTTTATCCATTGACTTCGAATTGACATTATGGCAAATCCGACCGTCGGATTCTCCTAAAACTGGAACCTTGGGTTCGTATCGAAAAGGGCTTTCCAATGAATATAAGAGATTTGAAATCTAACGGTTTTATTTGGAGATACGTCCAAATCAAATTTGGAAAAGGTCGTTATGGATACAGTTCGGTGGCCGTTAGTGGAAACCGACTGTACGGGCCTTGATAAAATTATTAAAAATATTAATAATTTATGTAAAATCATAATAAATGACTTGGAAAGAATTTGGATGAAAACTCCCAGGTTTGTAAAGATAAAAATATATATTTATCTAAATGAACTAGTTATTAACAAGATTTGAAATCCAATAATTTTTAAATAAATAAATTGGATTTGTAAAGGGTTTTAATATAACCAAAAATTTCCAATCTATAAACTGGAATGGATTTGAATAAAAATCATCTTCGTGAGATTTCGATATTGGATTCCGTGACTATACGGATATTGTGGAGGAATTTGGAAGATAGATATATATCGTTATTCCCCATACGTAATGTGTTGGTTTCAGAATTTGATATTGAATATGATCCAATATAATTTCTATTTTGAGCCTTGTATTTAATATCAAATTGGATTTTGGGTTTGTCATGAATGGTGTCTTCAGTAACACTGTTCTTAAACCCCATGTTAAAAGAATAAATCTTTTAATTAAGATTATTAGGGTTTCTAATTATATTTAGTAATTGGAATAAAATGAAATGTGAATTGCGTTTATCGTGAACTGTGTTTTTAATGAAATTCGTTCTTTAACCCGATTAATAGTGAAATGTGATTTGGAATTTATAAAGCTTTTTATTAAGATTTAATGGAAATTTTCCAAAGTAAATTTTTCCAATTTAATATATTAAATTGGAATTGAATGGAATTCGATTTGGTAATAATCAAAGTGAGCTTCTATGGAGGAAGACTGTTAATATATATGGAATTTAAAAGGCTTTATCATTATTCCATTTATATTATAAGTCGGATACGGAAATTGATACCGATTATATATTGATCTGTTTCCCGTGAAGATTTCATAATTAATAGAATGTGATTTTTGGTTTATCGTGAACTCTGTTTTAAATGACATTGGTTCTTTAACCCAGCCAAAGACAGGATTACATGTCTAACATTGTATTTCGAACTGTATTGTTAATCTCTGCTAAATTTATATCTTTTTGGCGGCGTAGAATTTATTCTCTTGCTTAACTCCCTTCTCTGAGACGTATGAGCTTAGAGGTTATATATTGGCCGAAATCAATGGTACGACAAAGATTGTCTCATTAATAATGATTTTTAGAAAGATTAAAACTAAATGGAGTTTTAATGAATCTTTAATTAGATTGAAATGTGATTATGATGATTTAAATTATTTAATTTAGGAAATGATTGAGAATGGAGTATCACCAGTTTTGCTCCAAGCGATAGTTAGATCTTTAATTAGATTTGAACGTGAAATGGTAATTAATTTTTACAGATAACACATCGGTGTTAGATATGGAGTATTACTAGTTTTGCTCCATGGGTTGAATAGGTTGGGATTGAGAAATAAAATAAATGTTTACTTCGGTAAGGTTCGCTAATCCCGACTAGTTTGGAAAGCCTTAACTTGGTTTAAATTGTGAAAAGAATATTTGAATAACAGAATATTCTGGATTGGAATGTGGCGTATATTGTGTTTTTATAGCACTTGTTCGTAAGATACGCGAGTTATTCGAAAAGACCGGGTTTAACCCATTCTGAATAATTAATATAACGATAAGGCGACGATAAAGACGGTGGTTGAAGACCGGAGTTCTTTACATCGTTTAGATGATTACTGATGTCTTGATTGGGCTGTACACCCAAGACAAGGTAATAAGTGGTGATCGTCTAGACATACTTGGAGATCGACCGGAAAAACGAGGACCTCTCTCCTCTATTAGACATATGGGACGAGGAATAAGGTGCCTCCGGTTTCGTTTCGACCTAGAACGAGCTAGTAAATGAATGTGTGTCTGGCATTGGATTTTATTCTATGTTGATTGATCTCTATTAAATATATATCTGTTTGGTGGTAGAGAATTTATTCTCTTGCTTAACACCCTTCTCTGAGGTGTACGAGCTTAGAGGTTATATATTGATAGACATCAGTTACATGGCGTGAATTGTCAGTATGGCATGCTGAAATGCAAGTGATCAAGGATTCTGTTGAAAAACAGATTCTTGTGGTTGATTATCAAAGCACGGCTTTGAATAGAATAGCTTTGTGTATATTTTAATTTGCGAGCCTCACACCTCGGTATAAGTCAAAAACATGATAAAGGACAGCATGGAGTGCATGATGTTTCTTTCTAGCTATGGATGGTGTCATGGTATGGAGCCCAGACATTAATTTATTTTTACCTATGTGGATGATGGATTGCAAGGAGCCTCGGAAATATCGGTCACTAAGGGGCCAGTGGATAGGTCCGATAGGACCAGGAAACGTGTGTTCAGGAATTGCCAATCCACAAATGTAAGTGTGTATTGGCCCTACAAGATCCAAGGGTTCGCTGCGGGGGATCCCGGGTCATCTTACTAGAGGTGACTCGAATCGATGAGGAGTACATCCCTTGCCTCGACTCATGGCGGAAATCCAATTTCCAATACGTGACATTTCGATTCTAATTGTAGAGCCTAGTACGGCAACATAGTAGGATGGGGTATTATGTCGTCTATGATTGATACATTTATATTTGAAGTGATTTTGACACTATAGACTTATAGTAATATCAAAATAATTTGTTTTTAAAACGTACCAAGCCTGTTTGGCTATTATAAGGTAAAACTCTATCCTCCAGCTTGCGTTGCATTGTGTGATGGGTCCTGAGTCTTATAATAGCTTCATTTTTCGAAAAGCATTGCGCTATTTATAAACGGTTTTATGCACAGGTATTCTTGGGAGGAAACCCGTTCCGTGTTATACGGCGTGGTCCCTTGATTTACCTTATTTTAAAGTAAAATTTTAAATAACTGTTTTAGTTCTCACACAAGTCTCATGAATGACCCGTGAGTTTATTGTTTCTACCTAAATTCTGGGTGCCCCTATTTTCCACATGGGCAGTTAGTAGTTTTGGTTTTTGCAGATATTTCTTTTTTAGGATCCTGGATTTACAACTGGAGCTATATTCGGAAAGCTTTGTATCCGTGTATCTCTTTCAGTTGTGTTATGTATTATTTTTCCGTTGCTATTGTAATTCAAATCTCAGATATTTTTCTGAAGTATATTATTCATTCATACTCTGTTATATCCTTGTACTCTGATGTAATTATTGTAGTAGAAATGAAATGTTCTATTGTTTGTGTTCTGATTTGTCATGTTCTCAACTCAATCAGGGCTTTCCCGAAAGGGAGAGTTTGGGTCGTCTCACAAAATCTCACTTACGAACGAATCACGTCAGAATACCTCTGGTTGCGCTCCATAGAATATTTGATAAATAATCCTTCCGCTTATGAAGATCCATGGTTTTCAATTGCTCTATCTTCCATCTTCAACGTTTACGTATTTGTTGGTTGGAATGGTTTTCGAATATAAATTTGATCCCGGTCTTCTGAACCAACAATCGCTGGCACGATTTTGATAGTCGGTTATTTAACTATCAAAATAAAACAACCATTCATCAATAAAAAAGAAAATGAATTCACTAATTCAATACTTAACATCATTTTGCCTCTTTAATTAACCATCGGTTAATTAAACTCCCAAAATCTTAAAATTTTCAATATTCGGAAACATTTTCATTTATCACTATTCTGCCCAAACTCAACCTGAAATCTAAATATCTAATATTTTGTCCAAACCCAGATACTAACCAAATCCTTATTACATATTAAATTTCCATTCATTCACTAATCCCATTAATAAAAACCCATTTGATCACATTCCAAATTATTTTCAAATAACGTTAGCAAAAACTTTTATTATTTATGGAAAATCCTTCTTTCAAATTCTTTTACATCAATTCTCATATCTTTACGATTCCTTTAACACATAAATCTTTTGAAAATTTATAAAGGACATTTCAAGTGCCCTTATTACTTAAATCCATTTATACATTCAGTTATAAATCATTTAATCATTTATGTAATAATACCTTGAAATTTCCATTTACTTTAAATGATTATAAAAACGAAATTAAACTTCGATGATTATCAAAAATCATATCTCAAAATCCTATACAAATATAATTTTACAAACGTTCAGTACCGATTTAATATTGATTCCATAAATCTTTATTTTCTCCCCGATAAAACTAAAGAGGCAAATGTCAATTAAAAGTACCAAACTGTGAAATATCAGTCAATTCCACATTTAATAATATATATTCATATTGATAAACATTATCAAAAATAGTGAGGGGTCCGGTCGGATTCCTCCAACCTGTCCTCCCATGCATCACAATAGGTTGTCTCAATTTCAATATAATAATATATTTATCATAATAAATGGAAATAAACAGTTTAACTAATAACGGTCAATAATCAATTAACCACACGCATTCAAGCATCCAATTATTTATTAAATGCATTTATATTATTATAACGTAACCAACAATGTAGGTTACATCGTTGGAATCTAATCGTTAGAATAACGATTTAATTCGATTAAATTAAACAAACGTTTAATGTAACGACCCGTATTTTTACGGAATTATAAATAATTTATTTAATTATTTAAATAATGGTTTGGTAATTTAAAATGACCAGAATTAAATAATATTGAATATTTAATTAATATAAAATAATAGAATAATATATTTATTTCCGAAATAGTCGGAAATAACAGAATTCACAATATTGTGTGAACTGGACAATTTAAAGTATAATATTCAGTTAAGAATTGAATTAAATGAACGAATTTGTTTATAAATGTCAGTTGAACGTATGATTTATATTATAATTATAATCGAGCTCAAAATGGCGCGGCAGTTCGTAATTTGGCAACTTGAACTTTAAACAAATATACAGAATCCATTTTAAGTCGGATTTCTATGAAACAAGAAACGTTCAGAGCTCGTGAAGTATATTTTTCTAATGGAAGAGAAAAATCGAGATTTCATTGTGTAGATTGTGAGTTGTGTCCAAATCAAATTTTTGAAAAATCGCTATGCAATTTTCTTATAATTTATAACGACTTATTTATATTATAAATGGATTTTTAATATAAATTTAATATCGATTCAACCTGGATTTGAAATATCGAGTTATAAATATAGATATGTATATTTGGAGCTGTATGATATACTATTACGAATGTATACGATAATATTTATTTATGAATATTTAATTTAATTATTTTTAAATATATAAATATTTAAATGGATTTATTTAGACCTCAAAAAATAACCATTTTTGCAAACAACCTCCGTTTTCGGCGAAATTAATTTTGTTGGATCCAGAATATTAAATTATTGTTAGATTTCTATTTTCGTGATTTTTGGAGTCAGTATGTGGTCGTACGGGATTTTAATGTGAAAAACAGTTGATAATTTGACTTTAAAAATACGCTGTGTGAGCAAACGGAATCGAAATTGAACGAAACAAGTTTTGTTGGGTCGTAATGTCGAACTGTAGTCGCATGTCCATTTTCATCAAATATGGATATTGTTCATGGACGAAGGAATTTTTAAACGGCAATATAAATAGTGACAGACTAAAATCTAATAGAATAATAAATATAAAAATATTATAATTTACCTATAAATTCTCTTTAGGATTTTCTAACCTAACAAAAAATCATTTCTCTGGTCAAAAAAAATCCGCTGCTAGTATTTCATTCTCAAAGCAAAACGTGATTAAGGAAAATCATATAAAATCAAAGCAAATACCTAAAATCATCAAACAAGGATATTTGAATTTCTTAAATCCTTCACTTCAATTCTATATGTCTATTGTTGAGATCGACGCTTATAAGGTTACTGTGTCTGTATCACAGCATGCTAGGGTTCGAGAAATCGAGAGATTTAATCATCTATTCTTGAAATGGATGTTGTATTTGGGTTTGTAGGATAGAATAGATTTCGCTCACCAATTTTTGAGGATTCCCGTACATTAAAAGTTCGGTGGTTTTTTGGTTATCTGGGTTTCGAACTGGAAACCGTAGGGGTGAAAAATGAGTGCGAGTTTACTGAGAATAGTATGAGTGGAGAGAGGAGGCCAAGAGATAAATGTTGGTGATTGTATTTTCTGAAATAACTAACAGAAGGGGAGTTAGGGGGAAAGAAGAGGATACAGCAATGGCCAAGGGAGAAGCGTCGGGTTTGTTGAATAGAGGAAGAAGGGTTAGTTATGGCTAATCATGGATTAAGGCTAAGGGGTGGTTAGTGGTGTTGATTGAGGAGGGAAGTTGGCATTAATTGCCTTGTGGGGTTCGTTTTTGTTCAATATTGAACATAATACTAGAAGGAGAAAGTGAAGATGATCTGGTCGGTGGAAGTTTGGATCCCTTGCGTAGAGAATAAGAGATGAACTAGGCATTAGAATGTTGTTTATGCTGTGGTGTTAACAGGAGGTGTGTTCTGCATTTATAATGGAGACAAGGTCTGTTAGTTCAGATATGAAGAAGGGTTCACGAGGGATTTTGCTTATCAAGTATTAGTCCGGTAATTTTGTCTTGGAATTTTGATCAAGAATGAATCAAGGAAAAAAATGGGTAACGATGCCTTTTAAAAAGCGAGGAGCATTCTTTTATCTGGGGGAAAGATGAAGAACGCATTGATGAGTGCATATTAGTAGTGTTGGGTCGGGTTTTAAAGAGGTAAGGCCCGGATTTAAATTGTTTTAAGTTTAATTTAAATTTAAAAACTAGTGTAACTTATAAAATTAATATCTTTGTCATACGTGATCGAAATTCAATGAAACAGGATCCGTTGGGATCGTATGGACGAGGGATACAAAATGCAACTGACTGGGAGTGAATTGGAGCTCGTTACAATTTATAGCAAAATAAATTGTCTGATCTAAATCAAATCGACGATCGCTTATCGTTATTTAACGATAACCGACCAATGTGAGTAAATCTCACTAACTCTGTACAGTTTATAATTTATAAATATAATCTAGTATTGATAAATGATGATTGATTATTGTGTGTTGGTTGTTGGTTAAACTGTTAATTAATTGGTTGAAATTATAGATAGAGTTATATATATAATCGTTAATTTTGTATTGATTTTGTTTATCCGAATATTTCATATAGAAATGAAATTGATGTTAATTATATTGTTTAACATCTGTGAATCCAGGGACACAGGTTGGAGGGATCCAATTGGATTCCTCAATATTATAATACTGTTTGTTTTCATATATTGTGATATATGATGTGATATAAAAAATGTGATTGATTATGATGACACTGGACATGTTATTTGGTATTTTAAATAACATACAAAATATTGGAGTGTAAAAAGGAAATTTCCAAAGTGAATATTGAAAATGAAATAAATAGGATATTATAAAAGGTAATATTTGGAAAACAAATATTGGAAGATATAATTAAGGAAATATTTGGGAAATAGATAGGATTATATAAAAGGATTTATATAAAATGAATAGAATTATATAAAAGGATTTATATAAAATGAGTAGAATTATATAAAAGGATTTATATAAAATGAATAGAATTATATAAAAGGATTTATATAAAATAAATAGAATTATACAAAAGGATTTATATAAAATGAATAGAATTATATAAAAGGATTTATACAAAATGAATAGGATTATATAACAGGATTTATATAAAATAAATAGAATTATATAAAAGGATTTACATAGAATAAATAGAATTATATAATGGGAATTATAAATGAGATTTAAGTGTTAGAAATAAAAAGGGGATTTGTATGAATAATTCTACAAATAAAAATATAAATATAATTTGGGTTTGAGATATTGTTTTTTTTAAATACGAAATCAAACTGTTTCGATTATATAAAGAAATATTATTCGCATTCTATGTGAAAAATGGATTAAAGTAAATATTTTACAAATAAAATATTATAAAGGAATTTGGGGTTTGAATTAGGAATTTAAATTGAATTACTGAAATTAGAAACTGACTGGAAATTAGTTGAGTTGAATGGCTTTCTAGGTATCGATCTGATGTTGATTTTCGGCCCTCGGGGTTTATACTTGGGAAGATGTTCTCTTACTAGTATACAGTTAAAGACTGATAGAGGTGGGAAGATATTGATGCGTGAATCAGAAATGGAAACGTTTTCCAAAGTTAATAACGTATATTTTCTAATTTTAGAAAATAAGGAATTTATGAATATATGGAAATGATAAATGGGAAATTGGGAAATGAAATGATGATTGATCGGTAAGGTTTCCATTTGTAAATACGACCGTTGTTTGTACACATGTTTTCCTTTGCTAGTTAAATCACCGACTATCAAAGATTTTGACCATTTCCGTTGTCAATACGGAGAGACCGGGATCAGATATATTATCTGAAAACCACTTTGTATGGCATTAGCGTTGTGAATCAAATATGATGAAAATAATTGAAGACGGAGTTATGCAAGGCATGTTCAGTAAATCCTAGGTAGAAATTGCCAAAGATGGATTTACAAAGTAGTACCTTCGGGTTGTCCAGTCCTAGGACAACTTGAATGGACGAATGTATGACAGAGTATATCTGGTAGATCACGTAAGTTAATCGTTTCATACGTATTTACGTTGGTGGTGGAGGAATTCGTTTCTCTTAGGTTATACCCATGGTATTTTTGGGGAAATCAATTTGTGATTTGACAGGTATGACGATGCGGCATTCAAAGTAAATGAAGGAGTGATCTGTTAAAATATACGTTATGACCTCAAGCCTCATCAACTGGGAAATGACAGAAATCAGCCAGGCAGTATGGCTGTGTGGGTCGCACCCAAGTAGGGTATATTTCACCATCTATAGAATATTCATATTTGTTACTTCTTTCAATTCTATATCTCCCGGGAACGATTATGTTGGTATACCAATTGTAAGGTGACAATATATTCGGAACATTCAAGCGAAATGAATGGCTGGTCATGTGTGGCCGAGTTACATGATGTTCTTGTTGAACTCCAGTGTATCGCTTCTAGAGTACACTAATCGTAAGGTGGTTCCATACCTTGTCATAGTTGGAATCCATTACCTAATAAGAGCCCGCGGTTTTTTGATTGTATATTATATATGTAGAGCGTGAGATGAAAGCGTTCTACTAGATTGCTATCTACTTGACTTAGACATTATTATAATATCAGAAAATATTGATCTTAGGAAATATTTTGGGTTATCATAACTGACCCAGAGTTTATTTTGTTTTGTTTTTCCCTAAACTCTTGGGTGCCCGATTTTGTACGGGCAGTCAAGTAGTCGGAATTTTACAGATATACGTGGAAAGCTGGAGCAGGAGGCTTCAAGATTATATAGCTATTGTTATTTCCGCTATGTTATAAGTGTTGTACTCTGAAATTGGTATTGTATATAGATACTGTTTTATTTCAAAGTTATTTTATGAAATATATTTATTCGTTCCGTTGTGAGATTCGTGATACTCTGATTCTGTTGTTATGTTCTTCTTCTTCTATTCTAATTTTCTATCTTATCTATTCTCACCCTCTAACTTCTTTCTATTAATGATCAGGAATGTTCGATGCCTGAATAACTGACATGGGTTTTATGTTGATTTTCTAGGTCGAAAATTCGCGTTCGTTACAGTTAATTTAATTAATGAATATGAAAAATATTCAACACACAAGCAAACAGTCATCCAATCATCAACCATTAGCAAACATTGCACACAAAATAAAAACCTGACTTATATAAAATATAAGCGGGATAAACTGAGTAAGTTGAACTCATCTCGGTTTCTATTCGTCGTCAAGCGGTTTGTTTCAATTAAATTAAACAGACGTTTAATTTAACTAAAATTTTCAACTATGCCTAACTCTGTCCAAACAAGCTCCAAAATGTTGCGCTTGCCGATACGGTTCTGATGTCATTTGTTTCATTCACTTCTGTTAATGTATGACAAAGTTATGAATTTTAAACGTTATTCACTATTTAATATAACATTATGAATACCTCACTATGAATATTAACCTAGATTTTTATTATGTTTTCATAAGAGTAACTAGGCAATTTTGTATAATATACACAGTTAATCATGTTTTAATTTAAAATTAATTAACTTTATATAAATATAAATAAATATATATATTATTGTTATATATATATATATATTATAACTATTGGCCAGGAAATATACATGATTTGTCCCATTACAGCCGAATTGGGACAATTATATGTACTCTTATGTGAATCGAATTAGGCAAAATTATACCTTGATTAACCACGGTTTTACGGGATTAGCCATTTTCTGAATTTACCGACTCTCAACTCTAACTGTTCATCTTCATTTATCTGAGAACCCTCATGCCTTTATTATTATTATACCTTTTTCCTCTTGCTTCTTCACATCTCCTGAGCCATTGCTGCCCTTCATGCCTTTTATTATTATACCTTTTTCCTCTTGCTTCTTCACGTCTCATGAGCCATCCCCTTTACCCATGCTCGTGGCTCCTCTCCAGTTCCCGACACCTTCGAACCAAGATCACCCTTCCCATGCACATCCACGCACTAGAACACACGCAAGCTCAGCCTCCTTCACTTTCAAACTACCCCATCTCTCCTTCACGCTGTTTAAACAACACGTCCTCGTATTCCTCCCCCACTTATATTTTCTATCAGTTGTACCACTCTCTACCCCATGCGCGCACAAAGTACGACCTCCATCCTCTATTGTTTAACACTCCACCAACCCACGTACTCAGCATCCCCTTCTCATGCACGCTTTGCTTCTTTCAACACATACCATGTACTCCTCTCTTCTTTTACTCACGCACTCAACCCGTCACACTGCCACAGCCGATGTCGCGCCGCCTTACTCCCGTCCAGACCGACCTCCACATAGCTTCAAGATAGCGAATTGCTCCACCACATCCGCTTGAAACACCCTGGCACCATCATCGAGGCCGCCTTCTATGCCCATGGCCTCCACCTTTTGATTTTAATTCGAATGGCTCGGTTTCTAGCTATTTCATGAACTGGAGGCGTATACATATGGGAAGTTTTGGTTTCTAGAGTTAGGAGAAAAAGGGAAAGAACACGCTTGGAAAGAAAAAGAAAACAGAAGCTAAGCTCGTGCATATATAGAAGAAGGAAACTAACGGATGAAATCAATTAAAAATCACCCACGTACAACGTATGTTAGAATAGGATGTGTTTTCTAATACTAGGTCGGCTATGTTGTTTCGTCACTTCAAATTTTGTCGGCTGAAAAGGAAATTTAAAAGGTTGCGTGAAGTCATTTTCTTTAGGATTTTCAGTGCTTATTTAATTTATAGGGTAGGTGTGTGTGATTCAACAATATAGGGTGGCTTCTGTTTTAGTATAGGCTAGGCGCAGTGTTTATATTTTTAGCCATGCGCGAAAGGAAGGAATGTGACTGTTTTTTATTTATTTTGATCTGATACGTTTGTTTCGGCTAATATAATCAACTGCTATTTACTCGTTTTACGTTGAGCGTTCCTAATTCGCTCCATCACAAGCGATATCCCATTGCAATGGAAATCGATGCGCCGTTACATCTTAGCGTTCTAGTCCCAATGAAATTAATTTCATTGAGAATGGACTCCTTTTGCAAAAGGATGTTAATTTAATTTCAAATTATTTAGAGGTTCGCCTTTAAATTTCGTCGGCGAAGAAAATAACTCTGATTAGCCCCAAATTTGAAAACTAGCAATAATTGATTATATGTATTCTAATAAAAATTCGTTTTGTTGGAAACAGAGGTCGTTTGAAAAACAGTTACTTTTAAGGCTATATAATAATAATTAAATATAATTAAATCCAAACTAAGAATAAAAATTATTATTATTTATCTCCAAATTAAATATTATACAGCTTCAAAATAAACCAATATAGATTTTTAAACTCGCCGTTCAAAATTCCGGGTTAAACGATATGAAAATTATATAGAAATCCCTTATTTTTGTTTACTAAATCGTTATAATTTATAAATGATTTCCATAGCGACTATTTGAAAATTTGAATTGGACATAACTTGCAATCTATAGTATGAAATCTCCATTTTTCTCTTTCATTAGAACAATATAATCAAATATATTCAAACATTTCTTGTTTAAAAGAATTCCGACTTATATCGGATCGTGTATATTCAATTAAAGTTCAAAACTCAATATTATGAACTACCGCGTTGTTACAAGCTCGGATTATAATTAAATATAAATTTGAAATTCAACTTCATTATATAAACAAAATATATATTAAGGTTTACCTTTTTGTCGGGCAACTCAATTCCAATTTCGATCGGTATAACTACAACTGCCACTATGGGCCTCATTTCACCAAAAGAAAATCAAAAAAGCCAAATAGCTACCCAATGAAGGGGTAAAATCGATCATCAACCAATAATATTATGGTTTACCTATTTGTCGGACAACTCAATTCCAATTTCGAAGCAAATCAACTAACAACTCTTCATCTTCAAACCTGTACTTCAATCTCTTTAACCAAATCAACTCCCATAGCATACTGGTATCTGCACTTAACTCAATTCACAATATAAGTAATAGTTACAGGATTAAATAATTCAGTTTCATTTCATAACCGATTTTATTTCGAATTCGTTATACTGGAATTCATTTCCTTGCTTCTAATTCATTCAGTTTATTAATAACTTCAGTTGGCTTGGTTAAATTCAGTTAATATCCAATGTTGATATTTACTGGTTTGCATTTTCTTTGATCTAACATACATTAATATCAATCGATTAAGATCCGATTGATTTCCATTATTATCCATTCGATTTCCAAAATGCAAATTTATTTTATCTAATTCCATTTCTTAAATTAATTATACTTAACCAAGTTAAGTTTCGTTTTCATATCCAATTCAATTTGAATTCCAATTAAATCAACCAAACAACCAAACAACCGAGATTACTATACTATATAAAATTAATTCATTTTTCTATAAAATTATAGTTTAGGCAAAATTATTTCATTTACCCTCTTTATAAAACAATATTGTGTCAGTTGCCAGTTCAATATGGTTTCTCAACACTTGATCCGATTAATCAACACAATACAAAACATTTTTTATAAAATCTATAAATACATTATCTCGTATATATACACTCAAACTCAATCTAGGGCGTTACTAACCCTATATCTACTGCGTTACTCCACAGAGCCTAAGTTGCTACGCAACCAATAGCTCTAACACCAAATTTAAAGTCCCGCAAATCCGTATCCACTAAGTTGACTAATATTACACACGTCCAACCCAAATTGCATGGAAATACGAATCTTTAATAGAAAGACAATTAGAGGATGAGAAAAGTAAGAAAAAAATATTAGAACAGAAGAATAAGAAGAAGAACTAACACCACACAGCAGAATAAATACTATATAATAACATACATCTGAACTCCTCTATTTCATCTCCGGACTTCTCAGCATTGATAACCTGAACCTGTAAAACATGGTCTGACGCAAGCATTGCAAACACCACGGATCAGTCTGCTGAACCAGCGTGAGTAAAAACCCACTAAGTTTAAGTAACATACAACTCACTTAACTTTAGAAATTCCTTTTGAAGGAAAAGGATAATAATAAGACCAACCCACACATAAACACGGACGGTTTTTACCTTACTATAACCCAAAACAATATTGATATCAAAATCCACTGATATCATAATAGTGTCTATCAAGAAATAACCAAGTAGTAGAACGCTTGCATCTCACACTAAACATACATAGTCTATAATCAAAAACCGCAGGGCTCTTATTGGAGAATGGATTCCAACTATGACAAGGTATGGAACCACCTTCCGATCAGTGTACTCTAGAGGGGATACACTGGGGTTCAACAAGAACATCCTGCAACTCGGCCATACATGGCCGGTTACTCATTTAGCCTGAGTAGAATGAATGTATTATCACCCGATGGTTTTAAGGGCCCACCATCCATCCACGGAGATACATAATCGAAAGAAGAAATAATAAGGAATTTATCTATAACGTCCCACTTTTCTGTACCATTTTAAGTTGACCTTTTACTACCATAGTCAATCTAGATTATACAGAAAAACAGAATGTTAAGAGAAAGAAGTTAGAGGATGAGATAGATAAGATAGAATTAATGGAATAGAAGAGTAAGAAGAACATCAGAATCTCACAGTGGAATTTAACGAATATAATATCACATCATATATTATATATCAGAGTTTGTTACATCATAAAATACTTCATACATCTTACATGGATACTGGCCCAACACAAACATTCATCTTGATACTTAGATATATATATATAACTGATAAGCTGACTCCATGACTTCCTGGTCCAAAATACTTCAAAGGATTTCCATTCATCACCTGGATCACTTATCTACCTATAACAATTGTTATGAGTACCCAAGAGTTTAGGAAAACATAGAAAAATAAACTCTGGGTCAGTCGGGGGACTGATGTGAGTAAACAATTTAAAAAAAAAGTTTGATTAGTACAGTATATCTAATAAGACCACGCTGTAAAACTGGAATGGGTTTTTCCCTTATGAGATGCAAAATGATTTGCTTAACTTTGCAAAAACGTTTGAAAGAAAAGATAATAGTAAGACCAGCCCACACATAAATACGGACGGTTTTTACCTTACTATTACCCAAATTATCTTCGATATCAAAATCATCTGATATTATAGTAGTTCGTATCAAATAAATAACCATCTAGCGGAACGCTTTCATCTCACGCTCCACATATATATAATAAAAATCAAAAACCGCGGGTTCTTATTGGAGATTGGATTCCAACAGACAAGGTAGGGGAGCACCTGCTAATTAGTGTACTCTAGAGACGATACACTGGGGTTCAACAAGAATGTCTTGCAACCCGGCCTCACATGACCGTCCACTCATTTAGCTTGAGCGTAACGAATATATTACCACCTCCACGGTTGGGTTCAGCAACCGCTACCGAATGCTACAGTAGTGAAAAAGAGATGAGAAAACAAAAGGAATTTCTCTAGATGGTGATAATACACCCTTCTTGGGTGTGACCCAACTAGCCATGCTGCCTAGCCCGATTTTTTGTCATTTCCTGGTTGTGAGGTTTGAGGCTACGTTTATCTTCCAGAACATCTGGTCGCCATTCACTTTGAATGCCACATCGTCAAACCTGTCAATCACTAGTTGATCTTTCCAAAAATATTACGGGTATAAAAGCAAAGAGAAACAAATTTCTCCACCACCAGACGAGATACCTTAAAAAGATCGTCTTATGTGATATATTAGGAATACTCGGTGAAAAATTCATCCATATAAGTTGTCCTGGGACTGGACAAACCGAAGGCACTATTCTATAAAACAAAATAGCCCTTGCATATCTCTGTCTTCAATTATCTTCAGTAATCTCTGATACGTACGTATAAATCGAATCGAAGTGGTATATATATATCCAGACTCTTTGAAACAATTTACATAATGTCTTTTACGATCAATTGAGACTTAAGGAACTGATTCCAATTTTCGGTAGATCTTAAAACATGTCTGCTTTCAAAGGAAATAGTTATCGACCTAAAATGATTGAATTAAGTACAATTCATCTTATATCCTCTTTAATTTATAAGCTTCGTCTTAACAGAATTGCATATATCTGTATTGTTCAAGATCCAGATATTTTGTTGTCTTTTATAAATGACCAACCAAGGCACGTGCTTCGCACACGGTAATTAATTCAATAAATGTTAATTCGTTTATTTCAGCAATTATTTGTAATTAAATACTTTATCTTACCTTGTTCATCATTGTTCCATTTTCTAAACAAACACTAATAGTTGCTATTATATAAATTCATATTTATATTTTATATTTCCCTTGTTTTCTATTTATTTCCTTTCCTCTCATTTCCTATTTTATTACTTTCATATCTTCCCTTTTATTTCTTCCATTTAATTCTTCAATCCACCCAAATAGCTCACACACCCCTTATCTATTTTTCTTATTCCTTTTATTTCTATTTTTTTTCCTGTGTTGGCCCATTCAAACCCAGCATCTTCAACCCATTTCCTCTTCATTCTTTTCTTCTTTTCTTTTCTAAAAGTATCACTTCTTGATAAATATTCTTATATATATGTCCTAGATATAAAATATACTTTCAAAGAAATCCTTTATTTTATTTTATTGTAAAGAATTCCCTTTTCTTTTTATTTCTTTAATCTTACTTTTTCCTAATTTTATTAACTCAAACTCGAAGCCCAATCTATCAAGGCCCATGTCCCTTCTTCGTAGTCCGGCCCACGTCCCTTCTTCTTAGTCCGCTTCACATTTATTTTCCAGACCACTCAACTCGTTTATCCTTTCCTTTTCCTTTCTATTTTTCTTTTACTTTTTATATTTCTTTCCTTTCTATTCCTTTTTAAAAACATCAGCCCATATATTTTGGCCCACTTATTTCTTTATTTTATTCCTTTATTTATCCTATTTCTTTCTAGGCCCAACGCCTAGCTACCCAAGCCCAAAACCCAATTGATTCCCCAAACTCGTGGCCCCTTCTTTCCTTATTTCCCTTTCTCCTGAATCTGTTCAAAAATCTTGCCTCCCTATTTTCTTTTTCTTACCACATCAGTGCACATGTTTGCACCGTGCACGTGCACAAGTGATCGGATCACTAATCCCACACCCGGTCACCACCTGCAAACTCCAAAAGCCTCCTAGCATCATCACTGACCAGACACAGTGCCTCACCAACCCTTCTTCTCAAAATCAACATTCAATTTCATTAAAATAAAATTGCATCCCAGTTTTTCAGCCTGATCCGACCTCCCCTGATTGCCTCCGAACACCCGTTTACCTGAGACCACCATCGGGACCTTCGCCGTCCTCCAAACCTTCTTTCTACCAAAAATCTCCAGGCTCGAACTTATCTAGAACTCGTACCATTAAGTCAAACTCGAGCACATAAAAACACAGCCTCGACCATATAACGAGCTTGTCTGACCTCCTCCGACCACCGGAATTCCTGCAACTCCGACCACACCTTGCTGACATCAGGCACGTCCTCCACCATAGAGCTAGTGGCACTCGATGCTCCCTCCGTCGCACAGTTTGACACCGAACTTACCCTCATTAACAAACAATTTCAACCTAAATCGAAGCCAAACTCCTAAACTAACAATGGAAAATTTTAATCAATATTTTCCCTATGATCCCTTCACCATCCAGCAGCTCCACGCCAAGTATCTAACCCTCCGATCATCGCTATCACCGGAAATTGCCCCAAAATGCATTTATGTTCATCCCAAGAATTCTTGACCTCCCTTTGATTAAAAATCATTGTATATGTACTAAAATTCGCTATTTTGTACGACGGTCGTATTCATATAATCAAAATTCGAAATTGTGATACATGAAAATTCTGTACTTTGATGTTGATACAGGAAAACGGTTTGATCTCTGGCCAAACTGATTGAACAAACTTAAATATATTTTTGTTGTAAACTACGGACCTAAATGATCATCCTTTATGCAGAAGTTCACATCTACTTTTTCTTAAATCTCGCGTTATTGATTTTATAAGGTCCTAGTGATTGAGTTTCACTTCACATGTACATCAGAGGACAGTATATTTGGCTACAGGTGTTTCTGGTACCATATAATTTATCAGATCAATGTTTATATAAATGGTGTGTAATCTACACTAATCATATAATCCACTAACTACTTATAACATTCAATATAATCTCAGAAAAGTTTTAAACCAAAGTAGAAGTGAGTTTACTCACCTTTAGCTTTCCTCTCTGTTTCTGAATCTGCTGATGGTTTTAACTCCTCAGGTTCAAGTGATTTTTTTGTGTGAGTTTATACAGCTTTTTATAGACAAGTTTAAATATTAAACAACTCACTTTCTTTTTTATTTTATTGATTGTAGACTTCTTGTTTTAAAACTATAGTTTGCTTAGATTTTAGGCTTCCCATTTCCTAAATCTTATATGACTTGTTTCAAGTATTTTATACTAGATTTTATACAAAACCATGTCTCTACTTTAGATCCTAGAACACTAGCCATAGCTCATTTAATGAGGCCGATTTGCCTTGGATTATGTAGAAACATATGGACAGATTTTTATTGTAATTTAATGAGTTTCTTACATTTTAAGCTGGAGTATTTTACTCTTCCTTGTCACTTTCTTGCTTCTAGAAGTAATACTCCATGCCTCATTAATATGGCCGATTGCTCTTGGATTTTGTTAACATAAAATAGATTTTCAACGAATGATATTTTGTTTTAAAAGCGATTTTGTACATGAGAGTTTGCATTGCTAGTTTTTAGGCAATGGTTTGCCTATGTCCCAGCCACACTATTCAACATGTTTAATCACATTAAGGCCTTTAATTTTGGCAATCTCTTCTTTATTTTTATATTGTGGTATTCCAACAAACATGTGATGTTCATCACTATATGCTTTGTTTTAATATATCCATGTTTGCTTTTGCCGTAAGGCTTCTAGCATTTGTTTGACTACATTGGTTCCTAAATTAGAATTTATTTATTTAAATATCATCTTACATTCATTAACTTATACATTATGTTATACTTGCATGTGTACAATTCTAGCATTTAAGGTTGTTGCAAGCTTTACTTATGTATTTTCTTGTTAAAACATAATTCCAATTAGATGCATCTTTATATATATTTATAATTGATTAAGTTTTGTTATTATGAAAATTGAATTCCATTTCAATTAAATTAACTCATAATATTCAATGTTTATTCTTAACCAAAGTCGTCTAAAAACTGGGACATTACATTATCTATAACTCTGCTTGGGTGCGAGCCAACTAGCGATGCTGCCTGCCCGATTTTCGTCATTTCCTGGTTGATGAGGCTTGAGGCTTTGTTTACTCTTTAGAACATCTATCCACCATTCACTTTGAATGCCACATTGTAAAACCAGTCAAATCACTATTTGATCATCCCAAGAATATTACGGGTATGAAAACCTAAGAGAAACGAATTCCTCCACCACTAAACGTGATACCCTGAAAATATTGCGAGTAGTCCTTGCAAATCCGCAAAATCTCACTTACGACCGAATCTTGTCGGAATACCTCTGGTTGCGCGCAAGAGAATATTTGACAAGTAATCCTTCCACTTATGAAGTTCCACGGTCTTCAATTACTCCCTATTCCATCTTCAACTTTTACATATTCGCTGGTCGAAATTGTTTTCAAATATAAATTTGATCCCGAACTTTCCGTACCAACAATCGTTGGCACGATTTTGATAGTCGGTTATTTAACTATCAAAATAAAACAACCATTCATCCATAAAAAAGATAATGAATTCACTAATTCAATAATCAGCATCATTTTGCCTCTTTAATTAACCATCGATTAATTAAACTCCCAAAATCTTAAATTTTTCAATATCGGAAACATTTCCATTTATCACTATTCTGCCCAAACTCAACCTGAAATCCAAATATCTAATATTTTGTCCAAACCCAGATACTTACCAAATCCTTATTCCATATTCAATTTCCATTCATTCACTAATCCCATTAACAAAAACCCGTTTAATCACATTCTAGATTATTTTCAAATAACGTTAGCAAAAACGTTTATTATTTACCGCAAATCCTTCTTTCAAATTCTTTTAAATAAATTCCCATATATTTATGATTCCTTTAACCCATTTAAATCTTTGGAAACTTATAAAGGACATTTCAAGTGTCCTGATTACTTAAATCCATTTACGTTTAGTTATAAATCATTTAATCATTTATGTAATAATATCTTGGATTTCCATTTACTTTAAATGATTATAAAAATGAAACTAAACTTAAATGATTATTTTCAAAAATTATATTTCAAATCATATGCAAATATAATTTTGAAAACGTTTAGAACCGATTTAATATTGATTCCCTAAATATTTATTTTCTCCCCGATAAAACTGAAGATGCAAATGCCTACTAAAATACCAAACCGTGAAATATCAGTCAATTCCACATTCAATAACAATATATAATCATATTGAAAAACATTTTTAAAAATAGTGAGGAATCCTGTTGGATTCCTCCAACCTGTCTTTCCCTACATCATAATAGGTTATCTCTGTTTCAATATAGTAATATATTTATCTCAATAAACGGATATAAACAGTTTAACTAATAATGGTCAACAATCAATTAACAGCACTCATTCAAGCATCCTATTATTTATTAAGTACATTTATATTACTATAAATGTAACTAACAAGGTATGTTACCTCGTTGGAATCTAATTGTTAGAATAACGATTTAATTCGATTAAATTAAACAAACGTTTAATTTAATCAATAAATATAAAAAATTATCATCACACATGCAAATAGTCATCCAATCATCAACCATTAGCAAACATTGCACACAAAATAAAAGCCCGACTTATATAAAATATAAGTGGGATAAACTAAGTGATTTGAACTCAACTTGGTTTCAATTCGTAGTCAAGCGGTTTGTTTTAATTAAATTAAACTGACGTTTAATTTAATTAAAATTTCTAACTGTGCCCAAGTCTGTCTAAACCAGCTCCAAAATGTTGTGTTTGCCGATAGGTTCCAATGTCACTTGTTTCATTCACTTTCATTAATGTATGACAAATTTACGAATTTTAAACGTTATTTACTATTTAATATAATATTATTAATACCTTACTGTGTATATTAACCGAAATTGTTATTGCATTTTCTTAAGACCAACTAGGCAGTTTTGTATAATATACACAGTTAATCACGTTTTAATTTAAAATTAATTAACTTTATATAAATATATATACTAACATTACCTATATATATATATATTATAACTATTGGCCAGGAAATATACATGATTCGTCCCATTATAACCGAAGTGGGACATTTATATATACTGCTACGCGAATCAAATTAGGAAAATTATACCTTGATTAACAACGGTTTTACATGATTTTCCATTTTCCGAATTTACTAGACACACACTAATCTTCTCTCAACTCTACTGTTCATCTTCCTTTATCTGAGAACCCTCATGCCTTTTATTATTATATTTTTTTCCACTTGCTTCTTCACATCTCATGAGCCACCGCTACCTTTACTCATGCTCGCAGCTCCTCTCTAGTGCTCGGCACCTCCGAACCAAGCTCACCCTCCCCACGCACATCCATGCACCAGAACACACGCAAAATCTGCTTCCTTCACTTTCAAACTACCCTATCTCTCCTTCATGTTGTTTAAACAGTTGTCCTCATATTCCTCCCCCGCTTATATTTTCTATCAGTTGTACCAATCTCTACCCCATGTGCGCACAAAGTAAGACCTCCCTCCTCTATTGTTTAACACTCCACCAGCCCACGTACTCAGCATCCCTTTTTCACGCATGCTTTGATCCTTTCAAAGCATACCCCGTACTCATCTTTTCTTGTACTCACGCACTCGACCCGTTATGCTGCCACAGTCGAAGTCGCGTCGCCTTACTCCCATCCGAACCAACCTCCACATAGCTTCAAGACAGCGAATTGCTCCACCACATCCGCCTAAAACACCCCCTGGCACCATCAACGAGGCTGCCTGCTACCCCAGAGCCTCCACATTTTGATTTTATTTCGAATGGCTCGGCTTCTAGCCATTTCATGAACTGGAGGCATACAAATATGGGAAGTTTTTGTTTTTGGAGTTAGAAAAATAAAAAGGGTAAGAACATGCTTGGAAAGAAAAAGAAAATAGAAGGTAAGCTCGTGTATATATAGAAGAAGGAAATTAACAGGGAAGATTAATGTTAAATCACCCATGTACAACGTAGGTTAGAATAGGATGTGTTTTCTTATACTAGGTCGGCTGTGCTGTTTCATCGCTTCAAATTTTGACGGTTGAAAATGAAATTTAAATGGATGTATAAAGTCATTTTCTCTAGGATCAGCAGTGCTTGCTTAATATATAGGGTATTTGTGTGCGATTTAACAATATAGGGTGGTTGTTGTTTTAGTATAAGGTAGGCGCAGTGATTATATTTTTAGTCATGAGCGAAAGGAAGGAATGTGGCCATCTTTTATTTATTTTGATCTGATACGTTTGTTGCAGTTAATATAAACAACCGTTATTTACTCATTTTATGTTGAGTGTTCTTAATTCGCACCGTTATAAGCGATATCCCATTGCAATGGGAATGGAGGCGCCGCTACGTCTTGGCGTTTATGACGAAAAGGAATTTGGCTCGGTCCGAACCAGTCGCTAAACCGATCCAGACCGTCCGAAACGCCTGATCGTTTCGAGAACATCACACAACAGAACGCAGACGGAAGGACATTTCATTGTATATTACAACGATGCATCAGATTACAAGAATATACAGAGCATAAATTAATATTACACAGAAATATCAGAGATTTAAATTACATTTAAATACATAGCAGCGGAAATAATACAATACACAACTAGAAGAGATATACGGATACAAAGCTTTCCGGATATCGTTCCAGCTGTAAACCAGGATCCTGTGAATATAAATCTGCAAAACCAAAACTACAAGCTGCCCGTGTCAAAATAGGGGCACCCAGAGTTTAGGTTAAAACAATAAACTCCAGGTCAGTCATGGGACTGGTGTGAGAACTAAAGCAGTTAATCTTTATTTTTAAAGTTAGGTAAATCAAGGGACCACGCCGTATAATACGGAACGGGTTTCCTCCCAAGAATACCAGTGCATAAAACAATAGCGCAATGCTAAATAAAGAAAAATGAAGCTATTATAAGACCCAGGTCCTATCACACAATGCAACGCAAGCCGGGGGATAGGGTTTTTACCTTATAATAGCCAAGAATGCTTGATACGTTTAAAAGAAATCATTTGATACTATTATAAGTGTATAGTGTATAAAACAACTTCAAATCATAAGTATCAATCATAGGCGGCATGAATGCCCCATACCACTATGTCGCCATATATAGGTTATACAATCAAAATCGCAAAGTCACATATTTGGAAATTGGGTTTCCATCTATGAATCGAGGCAAAAGATAGTCCTCAACCGATTCGAGACTCTCTAGCCCGAGCCTCAGGATCAGAACGCATCAAACCTTTTGATCGTCAGGGCCGGTCCACCGATGTGGATTATTATGCCAGAACACTACGTTTCCCCGCCCTTTGGGGCGTAAATGAGCCAACGAATGACTCCATCGGACCCGGATCGTCCGATCAAACCGAGGCGCCTCGCAACAGCAACAACCACACAGGTGAAAAGTATATAAATGTCAGGGCTGGTAGGTCATTGACACCACCCTAGCTAGAAAGAAACACATGCCCTCCCTGAGGTCCTCTCCCGTTTTTGGTTCACAATCGGGGTGTGAGGCTCGCGAATTCACGTTACACAAAGCTGTGCCACACAGGCTGTGCTTTGATCATCACCACAAGACTTTGCTTTTCAACAGAAGCCTCAATCAATTTCCACTTAGGCATGCCACATAGGCAATCCACTCTATGCGTTTGATATCCATCAGTATATAACCCCTGAGCTCGTACGTCTCAGAGAAGGGCGTTAAGCAAGAGAATAAATTCTCCTCCGCCAAATAGATATATATTTAATAGAGATCAATCACACAGACTAAAACCCAATGTCAGACACACAGTCCATTTACAAGTCCGTTCTGGGTCTGAACGAAACCGGAGGCACCTAGCACCCCGCATGTCCATCGATCTCCAAGTACGTCTGGACGATCACCAACTGTTTCCATCTTCTTGGGTGTACAGCCCAATCAAGATCATCAGTAATCACCCAAACGACATGAAGACCTACGGTCTTCGACCATCGTCTTCATCTTTGACTTATCGTCGTATCAGTTATTCAGAATGGGATAAACCCGGTCTTTCCGAATAACTCGCGTATATTTTAAATAAGTGTTACACAAACACAACATACGCCTCATTCCTATTCATCAGTCACTAGCCGTAAATTAACAAGAGAATAATTCCCCAAATATTAACCCCGGAGGTCGAAACCAACATCAGATCAATATCCAGAAAACCATTCTGCTTGGCTAACCGACAGTTAGTTTCTAAATTTCACATTCATAGGGAAAGGTTCCCATTAATTTTATCAAAGATAAATTCCTTGAATTTATTCTTTAATCTTCTTTTGAATTTCGATTCAACTAGTCGGGATTAACGAACCTTACCGAAGTAATCATTTGTTTTAATTTCCCAATCCCAACCTATTCATCCCATGAAGTAAAACTGGTAATACTTCATATCTAAAACCACGGTGTTATCGGTAAATTCAATTACCGTTTCACGTTTAAATCTAATTAAAGATTTAACTATCGCCTGGAGCAAAACTGGTGATACTCCATTCTCGATCATTTCAATCTAATTAAAGATTCATTAAAACTCCACTTAGTTTTAATCATTAACTGGGTTAAAGAATTAGTGTCATCTAAAAACACGGTTCATGATAAACCCAAAACCACATTCCATTAATTATCGGGTTAAAGAACGAGTGTTATTTAAAACATTGTCCACGATAAACCCAAAAATCAATATCACTTCAATTTCAATTAAATATTATTTAATTGGTACACTTCATTAAATCTAAATAAAAAAATTTAATCTTTTCTCCACTGGGTTTAAGAACAGTGTTAGTGAAGACACCATTCACGACAAACCCAAATCACATTTGATATTCAATACAAGGCTCTGAATAGAAAATATATCGGCTTATATTCAATTTCAAATTCTACGATTAACAAATGTCGTATTGGAAATAACGATATAAATATATATCTTTCAAATTTCCATAACAACATCAGTATAATCACGAATTCCAACATCGAAATATTCCGAAGACAATTTCGATTCAAATCCACTCCAATGCAATCATTGGAAATTCTGGTTATTTTTAAAACCCTTTTCAAATTCAATTTATTTATTTAAAAATAAATAGAATTATAATTCTAGTTCAAAACTAGTTCATTTCGATAAAAATCTAATTTTATCTTTTCAAATATGGAGTTTTTCATCCCAATCCTTTCTAAATCATTTCTTATGATTTTACACAAATTATTTAATAATTTTATCAAGGCCCGTACAGTCGATTTCCATCAACGGTCATCGAACTGCATTTACAACGACCTTTATCAAATTTGATTTGGACATAATTCCAAATCCAACCGTTATATTTCAAATTTCTAATATTCGTTAGAAAGCTCTTTTCGATACGAACCCAACGGTTCCAGTTTCAGGAGAATCTGACGGTCGGATCTCCCGTAATATCCGTTCGAAGTCAATGGTCGAAATTCGCGAACTGCCGCGGCACGGCGCGTTCTGTTCAGACCATTATATTATATATATAATATATATACTTCGTTGATTTTCTTTTCAAAACGATTTTTAATTCAATTTCCATTCGTTTTCATTTCAAATTGAATTTCAAATTAATTCAATTTCAATTCAAATTCATTTCTATTCAATTGCTATTCGAATTCATTTTAAAACGATTTCAATTCTATTCGAATTCATTTCAAAACGATTTCAATTCTATTCGAATTTATTTCAAAATGATTTCAATTCTATTTCAATTCTATTCGAATTTCAAACCATTTCAGTTTATTTCGAATTTCAAATCAATTCAATTAAATTCGAATTTCAATTCACTTTAATATTCACTTCAATTTGAATAAAATCGATATAAATATCGTTCACGTCAAAATGGCGTCAATGTATCAACGCGGCTTCATATATTTCGATTTTCAAATATTCTACTTCAAATATTTTATTTCAAATATTTCTATCCAAATATTTCTATTTCAAATATTTTATTTCATATATTTCTATTTCAAAACTGGAATGAGGCCCAAACAATTACCATATAATGTTAATTATATGGATTTTCTACAACACATGTATTCAATAACAACGATGAACAATCAACCATCATCCAAAGTGCATTCTACACTGTATAAGCATCAAATATAAATATTCAACGCTTATAAAAGTTTGTTAATCTATCGATCGACATACAACTAACTATTGGGATTAGTGTATGTCATATATCATCCCAATACCCGTGTGGGGTTTCAAACAATCAAACACAGATTTTATTTGTGCAGTTGGGCGATGTGTAAAATTTATCATCCCAATCAATATCAGTCAAATGCGTGTATATAAACAAATCGTCCGATTTGTTTATTTTTATTTCATTTCATATATACGTTAAAAATTCTATTTTTAACCATAAAATATTTTTAACTATATAAATATTTTATTTCATTTCACATCACATCACACAATCAACTACACATCAAAATAAAACAAACAAGCATACAAGCCGTCCATGGTCTGTGGACGACGGGTGTCGGGTGCTACTAAACACCGTCCGCATCCTAGTATATATATATAACTAGAAAATTAAATCAAAGAGTGAGAAATTCTCACCGATAGCTAATCCAACGCCACGACTCTTCTTAGGTAGAAGTCTTCGTCGTTCTTGCCTCTTGTCACTTTCTTTGCCCGTATTCTCTACATATGTAAAAATGGAATTTTTACTATGCTATTCAATATATAAAAAAAATCTAATTTTCACTTCGCTATTCAATATATAAAAATCGAATTTTCACTTCGCTATTGAATATATAAAAATCGAATTTTCACTTCGCTATTCAATATATAAAAATCGAATTTTCACTTCGCTACTCAATATATAAAAATCTCGCCTTTTCAACTATAAAGATTTCGCCTTTTCAAATATAAAGATTTCGCCTTTTCAAATATAAAGATTTCGCCTTTTCAAATATAAAGATTTATATTTTTATTTCTTCTATAATATAAAAATCACATTTTCATTACCCGCCTTATATAAAAATCATATTTTTATCATTAAAAATCACTTCTTTTTCCTAGCTAATGAACGAATAAAAATCTTTCTTTTACTTCGATAAAAATCATAACTTTGCTTTAAAATAAAAATCATGTTTTTATTTTTTTAAAAACCATTCCTTTTTATAAATTAAAAACCATATCTTTTTAATGTTATAAAACAAATCTTTATCTTCTTAAAACATTATATTTTTATACTTCAAAAATCAGGTTTTTCCCTCTAATTAAAATCGGATAAAACAATATAAATGAAAAAAACAATACTTTAAGTAAATAAAAATATAAATAAATAAAAAAAACGTACTGGTCAACTTCGAACGGAGAGGAGGGGTCCACTGCGGCGTCAGAGGTCGGGGAAGGTGGTTGTCGGGGTCTGTGTCGCGGGTTGAATTCGAGGAAGGGGGGTAGCAGAAGGAGAAGAGGGGATCGAGGTGGGTATCGATGACGGCACAGGGATCGGAGGAGGAAAGGGAAGGCGCGACGGTTGTGGGAGGCGCCATCGCGGTGGCTCGACGTCGACGAAGGCGGGCTGGAGGTCGCGGTGGGTTTAGCGATGGGGGGGTTCGATCAGCGGAGAGAGGAGGAAGAAGGAGGTGGTGGCTTCGACTGGGGTGGTGGCGCTCTGGCTGCGAGGGTGGCAGAGAAGCGGTGGCGCTCGATCGACGGGGGGGGGGCTCGACGTTGCTGCTCTCCGGATTTTTTTTTGATCGAATGAAAGAAGGGGGGACCTGAGAGCTTAAGTATAATTACTTTATTATATATTTTTTTCTTTAAAAACCCTAAGTGTTGACTTTTACATATGACCTCCAAACGAGGCCCACCGCCTGTCGTCCATAGCTAATTACCCCCATTCCGAACACAATGGCATACGTATCGTAAGCTGATTCGGCTGTTGCAATCAGTTTTCGTCAAAATCAACATATAACTCTATATATTGAATTTGAACGCGCATTTCAATTTACCGGGTTCACATACGAACTCTAAAAATTCCATAGAAATATTTTCTAGCTTCGTATTGACGATACGGTCCTAACAAAACTAGTTTCGTCGAATTCTGAGACAGTTGGAAAAATGGCCATTTTCCAGTTGATTAAAATCAACTGAAACTGGTCAAACGCGTTTTCCTTTGCCATGCTCATATATTGATTCGAAAAATTATGAAAGTTGGAATCTAGCAATAACTTTACATCACGGACCCAACAAAAGTGGTTTCGTCGAAATCCGAGGTCGTTTGCAAAATTCCCATTTTTAAGGGCCTGAATTCCATAGCGACTATTCAGAATTTTCAACTAGACATATCTTTTGATTCCCGCTACGAAATTTCGATTTCTCGGATTCGTTGGAAAGATATTCCCAATTAGATCCTAATGTTTTTGGTTTCACTAAAATCCGGATTGTTTTGCACCCGGTACGTTCAATTGAAGTTTGAAATCGAATTATCGAACTACCGCGCCATTTTCAATTCTATTTATAATTATATATAATTATATATATTCTAACGACGACGTATATAATATATATACGTCGAATTCAATTCAAAACATTTTTCTCGTCGATATTATTTAAAATAATCTATTTTAAATGTTCAAAATTCGCTAAAATTGCCAAAATAAAATTTTTAAACTGGCCCAGATTTTCGGGTTGTTACAATCTCCCCCACTTAAAACTTTTCATCCCCGAAAAGGAACAAAGTCGAAAGTGGTTTGATTAATCAACTCTACGTTCGATCTGGCTTCCATTCTCCAACTTTTCAGTTTCTGAGAATTTTCAAATTCTTTAAAAATTTGGCTAACACCCGGAATTTTCGAAAAAATTCGCCATAACCTCCCCTGCACCGGGAGCCACGGGAAAATCCCGAAATTGCCATACAGGCCTTCTGATCTCAAAAAGAAAAAGAAAAAGCCAAGCGGCTAGCCAATAGGCTCATAAAATCATCATCACCCAAACAAAACAGTAAATTATGTAGTAAACATGTACCTATTTGTCGGGCAAACAAATTTTATTCTCTACTCTAGCCTCCTTGCTATGACCTGTTCAATGTAAGCACATGTATATGCAAGCAAATGTGACCAATTATCAATATAATTCAATATTTGGTTCAATTAGGCTAAATGGCTAAAAATTAGCAAACAAATAAACAAACAACACAAACATCAATCAATTAGTGAATTTGAGTTTCAAATTCATAATTTTGATACATATACAAAAATCATGTTTTTGATGCCAAATCACAACAATAGGCCCTATCTAGTTTCGGTTCTCACACCAGTCAATAGGAGATATATAGAAATCTCACTTTTGAAACTCGAAAATAAATACTGGCGATGGTGCCCCATCACCAGAATTATCCCCGGGCACTAGAGTATGATTCTATATCTATCCAACATATTAAAACTTCGAATACACGTTTGCAAGACATATATGCAAAATATTTATATATTGGATTGTCCCGATCAATATAGAATAAATAATCAAATACGAATAGTTGATTTAAATTTTCAAAACAAAATTTGTTTTCATTTTAAAAATATACTCTTCACACTCGTTCTAGGATACTACTGATCCTATCTCTAACGAGTCATTCTCGTTGGATATTACTAATCCAATATCTGATGAATTCTTTCGTATGGTTCTAATGTGCCTTGTTCTCTGAGCTCTGTAAACAAAAGCTCTGATACCAAATGTGACGAAAAGGAATTTCGCTCGGTCCGAACCAGTCGCTAAACCGATCCAGACCGTCCGAAACGCCTGATCGTTTCGAGAACAACACACAACAGAATGCAGACGGAAGGACATTTCATTGTATATTACAACGATGCATCAGATTACAAGAATATACAGAGCATAAATAAATATTACACAGAAATATCAGAGATTTAAATTACATTTAAATACATAGCAGCGGAAATAATACAATACACAACTAGAAGAGATATACGGATACAAAGCTTTTCGGATATCATTCCAGCTGTAAACCAGGATCCTATGAATATAAATCTGCAAAACCAAAACTACTAGCTGCCCGTGTCAAAATAGGGGCACCCAGAGTTTAGGTTAAAACAATAAACTCCAGGTCAGTCATAGGACTGGTGTGAGAACTAAAGCAGTTAATCTTTATTTTTAAAGTTAGGTAAATCAAGGGACCACGCCGTATAACACGGAACGGGTTTCCTCCCAAGAATACCAGTGCATAAAACAACAGCGCAATGCTAAATAAAGAAAAATGAAGCTATTATAAGACCCAGGTCCTATCACACAATGCAACGCAAGCCGAGAGATAGAGTTTTTACCTTATAATAGCTAAGAATGCTTGATACGTTTAAAAGAAATCATTAGATACTATTATACGTGTATAGTGTATAAAACAACTTCAAATCATAAGTATCAATCATAGGCGGCATGAATGCCCCATACCACTATGTCGCCATATATAGGTTATACAATCAAAATCGCAAAGTCACGTATTTGGAAATTGGGTTTCCATCTATGAACCGAGGCAAAAGATAGTCCTCAACCAATTCGAGACTCTCTAGCCCGAGCCTCAGGATCAGAACGCATCAACCCTTTAGATCATCAGGGCCGGTCCACAGATGTGGATTATTATGCTTGAACACTACGTTTCCCCGCCCTTCGGGGCGTAAATGAGCCAACGAATGACTCCATCGGACCCGGATCGTCCGATCAAACCGAGGCGCCTCGCAACAGCAACAACCACACAGCTGAAAAGTATATAAATGTCAGGGCTGATAGGTCACTGACACCACCCTAGCTAGAAAGAAACGCATGCCCTCCCTGAGGTCCTCTCCCGTTTTTGGTTCACAACCGGGGTGTGAGGCTCGCGAATTCACGTTACACAAAGTTGTGCCACATAGGCTGTGCTTTGATCATCACCACAAGACTTTGCTTTTCAACAGAAGCCTCGATCAATTGCCACTTAGGCATGCCACACAGGCAATCCACTCTATGCGTTTGATATGCATCAGTATATAACCCATGAGCTCGTACGTCTCAGAGAAGGGCGTTAAGCAAGAGAATAAATTCTCCGCCGCCAAACAGATATATATTTAATAGAGATCAATCACACAGACTAAAATCCAATGTCAGACACACAGTCCATTTACAAGTCCGTTCTGGGTCTGAACGAAACCGGAGGCACCTAGTACCCCGCATGTCCATCGATCTCCAAGTACGTCTGGACGATCACCAACTGTTTCCATCTTCTTGGGTGTACAGCCCAATCAAGATCATCAGTAATCACCCAAACGACATGAAGACCTCCGGTCTTCGACCATCGTCTTCATCTTTGACTTATCGTCGTATCAGTTATTCAGAATGGTATAAACCCGGTCTTTCCGAATAACTCGCGTATATTTTAAATAAGTGTTACACAAACACAACATACGCCTCATTCCAATTCATCAGTCACTAGCCGTAAATTAACAAGAGAATAATTCCCCAAATATTAACCCGGAGGCCGAAACCAACATCAGATCAATATCCAGAAAACCATTCTGCTTGGCTAACCGACAGTTAGTTTCTAAATTTCACATTCATAGGGAAAGGTTCCCATTAATTTTATCAAAGATAAATTCCTTGAATTTATTCTTTAATCTTCTTTTGAATTTCGATTCAACTAGTCGGGATTAACGAACCTTACCGAAGTAATCATTTGTTTTAATTTCCCAATCCCAACCTATTCATCCCATGAAGTAAAACTGGTAATACTTCATATCTAACACCACGGTGTTATTGGTAAATTCAATTACCATTTCACGTTTAAATCTAATTAAAGATTTAACAATCGCCTGGAGCAAAACTGGTGATACTCCATTCTCGATCATTTCAATCTAATTAAAGATTCATTAAAACTCCACTTAGTTTTAATCGTTAACTGGGTTAAAGAATTAGTGTCATCTAAAAACACGGTTCACGATAAACCCAAAACCACATTCCATTAATTATCGGGTTAAAGAACGAGTGTTATTTTAAACATTGTCCACGATAAACCCAAAAATCAATATCAGTTCAATTTCAATTAAATATTATTTAATTGGTACACTTCATTAAATCTAAATAAAAAGATTTAATCTTTTCTCCACTGGGTTCAAGAACAGTGTTAGTGAAGACACCATTCATGACAAACCCAAATCACATTTGATATTCAATACAAGGCCCTGAATAGAAAATATATCGGCTTATATTCAATATCAAATTCTACGATTAACAATTGTCGTATTGGAAATAACGATATAAATATATATCTTTCAAATTTCCATAACAACATCTGTATAATCACGAATTCCAACATCGAAATATTCCGAAGACAATTTCGATTCAAATCCACTCCAATGCAATCATTGGAAATTCTGGTTATTTTTAAAACCCTTTTCAAATTCAATTTATTTATTTAAAAATAAATAGAATTATAATTCTAGTTCAAAACTAGTTCATTTCGATAAAAATCTATTTTTATCTTTTCAAATATGGAGTTTTTCATCCCAATCCTTTCTAAATCATTTCTTATGATTTTACACAAATTATTACTATTTTTAATAATTTTATCAAGGCCCGTACATTCGATTGCCATCAACGGTCATCGAACTGCACATACAACGACCTTTTTCAAATTTTATTTGGACATAATTCCAAATCCAACCGTTAGATTTCAAATTTCTAATATTCGTTAGAAAGCTCTTTTCGATACGAACCCAACGGTTCCGGTCTCAGGAGAATCCGACGGTCGGATCTCCCGTAATATCCGTTCGAAGTCAATAGTCGAAATTCGCGAACTGCGGCGGTGCGGCGCGTTCTATTCAGGCCATTATATTATATATATAATATATATAATATATATACTTCGTCGATTTTCTTTTCAAAACGATTTTTAATTCAATTTCCATTCGTTTTCATTTCAATTTGAATTTCAAATTAATTCAATTTCAATTCAAATTCATTTCTATTCAATTGCTATTCGAATTCATTTTAAAACGATTTCAATTCTATTTCAATTTTATTCGAATTCATTTCAAAACGATTTCTATTCTATTCGAATTCATTTCAAAACGATTTCAATTCGATTTCAATTCTGTTCGAATTTCAAACCATTTCAGTTTATTTCGAATTTCAAATCAATTCAATTAAATTCGAATTTCAATTCACTTTAATATTCACTTCAATTTGAATAAAATCGATATAAATATCGTTAACGTCAAAATGGCGTCAATCTATCAACGCGGCTTCATATATTTCGATTTTCAAATATTCTACTTCAAATATTTTATTTCAAATATTTCTATCCAAATATTTCTATTTCAAATATTTTATTTCAAATATTTCTATTTCAAAACTGGAATGAGGCCCAAACAATTACCATATAATGTTAATTATATGGATTTTCTACAACACATGTATTCAATAACAACGATGAACAATCAACCATCATCCAAAGTGCATTCTACACTGTATAAGCATCAAATATAAATATTCAACGCTTATAACAGTTTGTCAATCTATCGATAGACATACAACTAACTATTGGGATTAGTGTATGTCATATATCATCCCAATACCCGTGTGGGGTTTCAAACAATCAAACACAGATTTTATTTGTGTAGTTGGGCGATGTGTAAAATTTGTCATCCCAATCAATATCAGTCAAATGCGTGTATATAAACAAATCGTCCGATTTGTTTATTTTTATTTCATTTCATATATACGTTAAAAATTCTATTTTTAACTATAAAATATTTTTAACTATATAAATATTTTATTTCATTTCACATCACATCACACAATCAACTACACATCAAAATAAAACAAACAAGCATACAAGCCGTCCATGGTCTGTGGACGACGGGTGTCGGGTGCTACTAAACACCTTCTGCATCCTAATATATATATAACTAGAAAATTAAATCAAAGAGTGAAAAATTCTCACCGGTAGCTAATCCAACTCCACGACTCTTCTTAGGTAGAAGTCTTCGTCGTTCTTGCCTCTTGTCACTTTCTTTGCCCGTATTCTCTATATATGTAAAAATCGAATTTTCACTTCGCTATTCAATATATAAAAAATCTAATTTTCACTTCGCTATTCAATATATAAAAATCAAATTTTCAATTCGCTATTCAATATATAAAAATCGAATTTTCACTTCGCTATTCAATATATAAAAATCGAATTTTCACTTCGCTATTCAATATATAAAAATCTTGCCTTTTCAACTATAAAGATTTCGCCTTTTCAAATATAAAGATTTCGCCTTTTCAAATATAAAGATTTATATTTTTATTTCTTCTATAATATAAAAATCACATTTTCATTACCCGCCTTATATAAAAATCATATTTTTATCATTAAAAATCACTTCTTTTTCCTAGCTAATGAACGAATAAAAATCTTTCTTTTACTATGATAAAAATCATAGCTTTGCTTTAAAATAAAAATCATGTTTTTATTTTTTTAAAAACCATTCCTTTTTATAAATTAAAAATCATATCTTTTTAATGTTATAAAACAAATCTTTATCTTCTTAAAACATTATATTTTTATACTTCAAAAATCAGGTTTTTCCCTCTAATTAAAATCGGATAAAACAATATAAATGAAAAAAACAATACTTTAAGTAAATAAAAATATAAATAAAAAAACGTACTGGTCATCTTCGAACGGAGAGGAGGGGTCCACTGCGGCGTCAGACGTCGGGGAAGGTGGTTGTCGGGGTCTGCGTCGCGGGTTGAATTCGAGGAAGGGGGGTAGCAGAAGGAGAAGAGGGGATCGAGGTGGGGGTCGATGACGGCACAGGAATCGGAGGAGGAAAGGGAAGGCGCGGCGGTTGTGGGAGGCGCCATCGCGATGGCTCGACGTCGACGAAGGCGGGCTGGAGGTCGCGGTGGGTTTAGCGATGGGGGGTGGGGTTCGATCAGCGGAGAGAGGAGGAAGAAGGAGGTGGTGGCTTCGACTGGGGTGGTGGCGCTCTGGCTGCGAGGGTGGCAGAGACGCGGTGGCGCTCGATCGACGGGGGGGGGGGGGGAGGGGGGGGCTCAGCGCTGCTGCTCTCCGGCTTTTTTTTTTTTGATCGAATGAAAGAAGGGGGGCCTGAGAGCTTAAGTATAATTACTTTATTATATATATTTTTTCTTTAAAAACCCTAAGTGTTGACTTTTACATATGACCTCTAAACGAGGCCCACCGCCTGTCGTCCATAGCTAATTACTCCCATTCCGAACACAATGGGATATGTATCGTAAGCTGATTCGGCTGTTGCAATCAGTTTTCGTCAAAATCAACATATAACTCTATATATTGAATTTGAACGCGCATTTCAATTTACCAGGACCACATGCGAACTCTAAAAATTCCATAGAAATATTTTCTAGCTTCGTATTGACGATACAGTCCTAACAAAACTAGTTTCGTCAAATTCTGAGACCGTTGGAAAAATGGCCATTTTCCAGTTGATTAAAATCAACTGAAACTGGTCAAACGCGTTTTCCTTTGCCACGCTCATATATTGATTCTAAAAATTATGAAAGTTGGAATCTAGCAATAACTTTACATCACGGACCCAATAAAAGTGGTTTCGTCGAAATCCGAGGTCGTTTGCAAAATTCCCATTTTTAAGGGCCTGAATTCCATAGCGACTATTCAGAATTTTCAACTGGACATATCTTTTGATTCCCGATATGAAATTTCGATTTCTCAGATTCGTTGGAAAGATATTCCCAATTAGATCCTAATGTTTTTGGTCTCACTAAAATCAGGATTGTTTTGCACCCGGTACATTCAATTGAAGTTTGAAATCGAATTATCGAACTACCGCGCCATTTTCAATTCTATTTATAATTATATATAATTATATATATATTCTAACGACGACGTATATAATATATATACATCGAATTCAATTCAAAACATTTTTCTCGTCGATATTATTTAAAATAATCTATTTTAAATGTTCAAAATTCGCTAAAATTGCCAAAATAAAAATTTTAAACTAGCCCAGATTTTCGGGTTGTTACAGCGTTCCAGTCCTAATGAAATTAATTTCATTGAAAATGGACACCATTTGCAAAATGGCATTAATTTAATTTCAAATTATTTATCAGTTCACCTTTAAATTTCCTCAGTGAAGAAAATAACTCCGATTGGCCCCAAATTCGAAATTTATATACGTATTCCAATAAAAATTCGTTTTGTCGGAAATGGAGGTCGTTTGAAAAACAGTTATTTTTAAGGCCTGTGTGATAATGATTAAATGTAGAAAAAATTGGCATGGCTGATCGGTTCTTATGGTGTCTCGTAACACTCTTTTATTATGACTATTAATAAAATTACAGTATAGTGTAGGTGACTGTAGTTAGCTGTCAGCTATTCGGTTTTAAAGGGGGACCGTCCACCGTCAACGGCATTTATAGTGGGCCGACCAATGAGTCTAATCTAGATTACAGACCAGGAGCTAGTTTAAGTTACTAGACTACTCTATTACATCTCATCTCACCACATAGGGTGAGTCAATTACATACTACAATAGTAGTGGATATATTGAATACAAAAGAACAGAAGACTGTTATACATTATGCCAAGGGTGTTCATTGTAGATAACATAATAGAACAAGGTACCAACAGAAAAGCCGAACAATGCACTTCAGTTAGCCCATACTTTTTCCTGTGCCAATTACTTGATCCCCACACCTAAGAAAGATGCAACACGATGAACATCATATTTGACATAGTGACATCCAGTAACCAACCTCAGAGTTACCAACAGTTGAATAGCTCGCCAAGACGAGCAGTTGCCTGGACTATTCGCAACTGTGGTTGGGCACGAAATAAGAACCAGAATTGTCGAGATCTGTTAATTAGAAAAGAGGTTGAAGAAAATAGGGGTGGTTCAAAGCACAAAACAGTCGCATGGCAGAAGCTTAGATTAGGAAGTTGACAACTGGTTTTCTAAGAAAATGATCACGCATGGCATAAGCATGACTGAGAAAGCGAAGAGAAGAGGAAAAAAGCAAGAGAAGAGAAGTGAAATTAGAAGAAAGCGGGAAGCGATAGGGAGAGATTAGAAATTTAGGGAGGAGCCATGACGCCATTTAAAATCATTCTGAGAAAACGAAGCTACAAATTAAAGAGAAAAAATATATAGTTAATGCTTAAATATAATTAAATCCAAACAATAATAAAAATTATTATTATTGTTTATCTCCAAATGAAATATTATACAACTTCAAAATAAACCAATATAGATTTTAAACTCGTCGTTCAAAATTCCGGGTTAAACGATATGAAAATTATACAGAAATCCCTTATTTTATTTACTAAATCGTTATAATTTATAAACGATTTCCATAACGACTATTTGAAAATTTGAATTGGACATAACTTGCAATCTATAGTATGAAATCTCTATTTTTCTCTTTCATTAGAACAATATGATCAAATATATTCAAACGTTTCTTATTTCAATGATATTCGACTTATATCGGATCTTATATATTCAATTAAAGTTCAAAACTCAATATTACGAACTACCGCATTTTTACGAGCTCGGATTAAAATTAAATATAAATTTAACGTTCAACTTCATTATATAAAAAAAATTATTAATCCATTTATTAATCCCAGATCAATATTTAAAACGGATTAAATATTTGTAATTAACATTCAAAAATCTGAGACGTTACAATTTCTATTACGACCACCCCGTATCTCCTAAACCGAATTGAGAAAAAGATGTGATGTATGACATGCTAGGCCAATACAGGACGATCATCAGGGTAGAATAACTCGAAATGAACCTGTCGTATAACTCACAGTGCATGGATAATATATAATAATAAAATTTACAACAAGATATAGTAGCGAAGCATACTGAACAGAAAATCAAATCTCCATAAAACCATAGAATCTCAAGTACGATACATCTCAGTACATGAATCTCCGAATACAATATGCCTCACCACATCTCTCAGAGTCTCAATAACATCAACATACAATGGAAATAGAAAAGAAAATACTAAATATATAGTAATAGTAAACCAGCCTCCTGCTCGTCACCGCACAACATCGACGACACCAAACCTGCTACCTATTATTCAGCCTACTCATCAATCACATTGATGAACAACCCAAGATAATAAGAGGGAAACGTAATACCTTGAGTCAAACAACAGCCTTAGTGAACGATAAATTAACCAATAACAACTACACATGATAATATGAGTATAGGCGGATCAACCATCCGATCTGCCCAGCAACTAACATGTTAAAACATGAAAATCATCTATCAAATGTCATTACAGAATAGGAAAGGAACACCTCCAATACCGCTTCTCTTCAACATCCTACATGGTGATGACTTCAATGATGCCGGCAATATCTTCCCGGCTCCTGGTAGCCATGATGAAGTACTAAGCAAAGGTCCTGAAACCCATCATTATGACGATATTTTGGCTGGAACTCCTAACTCCCCCAAAACACGAAAACAGAGGAAGTCTTGAGCTCAAAAGGTGCTAAAAATGTCGAGACTCAACAAGTCTTTGACCCTGTCTCCAAGGTATGTTAGCTTCTATGGTATACCTTTTTCTCTTATTTTCAATAATTGTCCTCTTTCTTTCTCGAATAAATGAAAACGAAAATGGTAGGTTTTAAGCATGTCCGTCTTGAAAGAGCACGATCAAAATTAGGTTATCTTATTAGAGAGCTAAATAAGAAAACGAGTGAGTATAACATCTTATCTAATATATACCATCATCTTGATAAGAGTGCTGCAAGATTGTTGTCTTTCAAAGAGAGAGAAGCGACCCCTAGGTTGAAAACTTCCCGATTGCGCTATGAGAGACTTTTAAAAGAGAATGCTTAGCTCATGACTCTGTTCTGTATGTTAGTAGAAGATAGGGACATTCTAGTAGACATTTTATACAAAATTTATCGTAGATATAAAACAGTAGACTTTTCCTTTTTAGGTGATATGAGCTGGGCTTACTTAGGCGTCTCCACAGAAGGTGCCTAGAAGACTATGGCGTTGACCTCCACCCAGGAGCTTGCTAGAACCTTCCACGGGTCTACTCAATTTCCAAAGAATTACCTTTAGACAAACTTAAGTTTAACAAGAATAGATTTGTATCTGAAATCTTTAAGAAATCCATTTTGTACGAACAAAAGGAGTATCTGTAATACGTGTATCCCTTCAACTTCTGGTATCAATGTAATGAATTTGCTTTTTCCTGATTTTTTGACACTTTTTCAGAATTCATCTCCTGTGACGGGTTCACTTTCTAGGGATTTCCTAAGAATCTATGTTAGGTTGAGGAGCGAGTACTACGAGAAGTCCTTTCTTATTAAATCTTTCAAACTGGCGAGATACTGTTTTATTAAAGACCTCGAGAAGGTTAGTGCTCAATGTCCTCGGCTTCCCTTGATTTTCAGGGTGAAGAGAAGGATAAACTCTTGAAAGATATCTGAACATTCCGTTCTAAGTTGACTCGGGGTTATGATAGCCCACCAGCTGGGGAATGGGATTACCGCACATTGCCTTGCTTATAAACCCGAAGGATTTGGAATTAATTCCCTTTGATCCTATACTTACTCTTTCTGCTAATTCTTTGAACAAAGTTAAAAGAGATGTTTCTTGCCCTAAGAATTATTCAAATAACTTGTAATCATTCTTTTGAGGATTTAATCACGGAAACGTTTGGGTACTAATACTAATATTGTGTTGTTTTCCATTCCCTCGATGTAATCATTTAGCAAAACTCTTTAGTGAATAAACCTTCAGTTTGTGTATGCAATGTGTTGAGTATGGCTTTTATTTTTATAGCGGATATTTGTTGTATATAACAGTTTGAACTTTGTTTGATGATAACAAACATATATTTTATAACATAAATGTGTTTGTAACTGTACTATTTTATATTATATTATATACAGAAATAAATAATTACATTTAAATCGAATACTATTGCACAAGAATTTAAATATTCAAATAGTGTTTTATTTAAACATAATATTTATTTCAATAATTGAATAGTGCTAAATTCTAACCCCACTATTGTATATCTTAGTGATATAATACATTCAATTTCATAATCAATTCCATATACATTGCTTCCTCACTAAACACTCAGATTTCACCCTTATCCATTCATACACTTAGTCGCACAATCACTTAGTTACATGTACATTTCACTCTGCTCTCTCAGGTTCACTCACATGTCTTTAGTCTACTTCAGATTTAGTCTAGTCACAAGCATACCTGTCACAGAAACACACATAGTAAACTGGAACAAATGTTGATTTACAGTCTAGCAGATAAATTTATTTTAAGTTTTATTTGCCTTAGAATTTTTGTGTGTTTCTCATCATATTTCTTGACTCGGTCTGATATGTATATACGTCTATCTATGTCTAGACTGCTTGTGATATTCACAGTGATTCACTCAAATACCACAAGGTAGACTATATAATATGTGCCTAGAGATCAGCCTCAACACAGCTATAGTGGTCCGCTAATCAAGCCTCAACTGATATCTGTATTCTGCTGATCTTGACTAGCCACGACACATCATATGGTGGTCTCACTACAACAAAAATACCATATTACAACTTTAATTTTACAACGGTGGTAAAATCACCGTTGTAATAAATGTTTTTTTACAACTTTTTTCCAGAAAAGTTGTAATAAACTTATTTTTAACAACTGTGTTGTTTTGACAGTTGTAATAAAAGCCTATCACAACTTTTATTTTTGACTGTTGTAATATATGACTACACTACAACAAAAATACCATATTAATAATTAATAAAAATTCGATAATTAATAAAAATATTAATACTCAATAACTATTGTTTAATAATAATAATAAATAGTTTATTTGAAAATATGTAATAACTAATATTAATAATTTCTTTTCGCTATATAATAATTAATAAATAATAATTATGTATTATTATTAGAAATTAAAAATAAATAAATAAAAATTAGTTTTTAGTAATGAATAATTAATTTTAGTAATCAATAAATAAGAAGTAAGAATCACTAATTAAGAAGTAATAATTAAATAATTACTTTTAAATATTTTAATAAAAATTTCAAACAACTTATATAATATTCTGTTACATTTTTTCATAAAATAAAAAAAATCATAAGATTGAACAAAATCTGTAAATAGGTCATGCGCCTCTAGAAATAATTCCAGTCGTCGCCATTTAGCTGTTGGTGTTCTCGGACTAACCATCCAATCTTGACTATCATTTTGGCCACTGCGTTGCGGCACGGGTTCGGGAGTATCGCCCCCGAATTTTTTTTTATGCCTTTTTCTCTTGAAAATAAAAAATCATCATTAAATAATAATAACAACAACTAATAACTAATTAAAATAATAAATATTAATAATTAACTTAAAATATGAAATAATTCATCTTAATAATTAGTAATTAATGTTAATTAAAAATTAATAATCAGTTATTAAATTAATTCAAAGTCCCAAAATAAAAGTTGTAATAGAAGTTCTTTTACAAACTTTTATGTTTGCCACTTGCAGCAGACGCTAATTTTTAACTTTTCTTGCCAGCTGTATTCCCTTTTCAATGTTTCACATGGCTCCAAACCAAATTTCGTTGGCTCCAAAAACCAAAATTTTGGCTCCAGATCTGCTATTCGCGTAAAATCACCACTCTCCCCTCTAATCCCGTCTCATCTACACCAAACCCAAACCCGATAAGAACCATAACTTCGCACCAAGCTTAGAAATTACAGGATCCCTTCTAAGCGCCGCAACGAAAGATGGCTTCAGATCTGTAGCACACATCTTCCCTATGATCGGATTTTGGCAGAATATTTTCTTGCCCATCAAATCCAAAAGATAAGTCTTTTACTTTAATTACTCTTATAAATCTGCACTTTTATTTTACTTTTAGTGGTATCCGTTGTCATTGGGTTATAGGGTAGCAACCTTTGGACCTGGAACGCCAATTTGTTTGCGTTGAATCCTTGTCTGCTCACGGAATCGAGATCTGATCGAAAGGTATGTTTTTAATTTCTCCTTTATATATTCATTTTTCTGAAGTTGAAATTTGTAGTGCTGTGAATAATATAAGCGTGGATTTTTTGGCCTGCTTTGAATTTTATGAGTAAGAAAAAAATCCAAATATACTTGTACTGCAAAATTTCCACATCCAAATAGAACAGTTTCAATGGAACCTGAAAGGACACAGTGCATCTTAATACATATATGAGAACCGCATTTCCGTTCTTTTCTGATCAAATTCAAGCGACATCAAAGAAAGTGAGACATGTATTTGACTATTTAAATCTAAATGGCATTGATGATAGTTTGAATAACTCAAGTACATGGAACATAAATCCTCATCTACCTATACGCTACCCTTATTTTGTGATTTTGCCAAAATATTGCAGGTGATAGTATCAGTCAACCTCTGTTGGCAAAGAGACAAGCAGAAGACAGTCCGATTGTTCATATAGGAAAATGATAGAATTCTCATGTTTCTGCACAATTTTGCAATGACCGTCCGTTGCTTATTTGTGTGTGCACAGGGGTATATTTGTAGCAGCAACTCCTAAACGATTTGATCAATTAGCACTTTGAATTCATCAGCTTTGTAGTCGCTCCTAACTTATTGATGCTGAAATAGTTGGAGTGGCAGTTGCTGAGAATTTGAAAGGTACTTCCTCAGTTCTTTCTTTGTAGCCGCTCCTAGCTCTTGTAGCATGTTGAGCATTCTCTTGAGGTTCAGATGTTGGACAAGCACTTGTAGCTAAGTGTTTTGGTCACAGTTTTAAAAAACTTTGGGAAAACAATCTAAAAAAACTTATGGAATTATAATGTAGCAATCCAAAGAAGCATTTTCAGCGGCATCGAAAGGGGAAACCTCAAATCCAATTTAAGTCATGGTACATTTTTAAACGAGTGATATGAAGTATGCATTGAAACTACACCGAATAAAAAATAGTAGATATTGGGATCTGCTTCTATTAGAAAAGAATGAGGTTAGGGGGATCAGCCAAATGTAAATGTAGTACTGAACGGTAACATAAGCTTAAAACTAACGCTTGGCTCATGAATGAGCATATAGGACACAAGTTGTAGGAATAAACCAGTAAAAGTTTAGCCCCTTGATCGGCAAATAGGCGCATGATTTTTCAATCCCCTCGATTTACTAAGGTTTCATATCTTTCTCTTCTTTTTTCGTTTCAATGATGGAATCGTTAAGTTTAAATGTTAAAACATTAGGATTTGTCATGTTTGTGAGCTTTGCAACTGTTGTGATTTTGTATTTGCTTTTAATGCTTTCTCAGGAAGAAAATTTTAAGTACTGTTAACTGGCTAGTAGGAAAATCCATTGAGCTCAAGAGAAATCCTCGACCTACAGTGGAACAGGTTTGTTCTTTTTTCTAACAACAGACATATTATTATGCAACAGGTTTGATCACTGCAGTGAACTTGCACCAAAAAGATAAATGGCGTAAAGATTTTGTTGCCTTCGACTAGTGTACTCTCGTAGGATATGCATTTTTTGTGTGGATAACTTGTGCTTGTACTAAGTTGCTTTGTAACGGTCAAGTATGTAATAATGCACGAAATGTTGTCTAAAACTTATTACTTGTAATACTGAATATTTGAGTATTTTAATAAATTAGTTTGCAAATAATTGTAATATCTGATTTGCTTATGGAGTATTGCTATGTTTAGTGTATTGTTCTTTTCAATTGCAAAAGGTGTATTTTTTTTTAAAATCCAAATGTCAATCACAACGGTGCATAATTATTGTAGTAGATATTATTACAACGGTGCATAACTGTTGTAATAAAGTTTATTACAACGGTGGAAAAAAGTTGTAAAATATACATATTACAACGGTGTTGCAACAGTGTAAAAAAGTTGTAAAAGATTTTAGTCTATTACAACTTCTTAATACACGACGGTTTGCCCACCGTTGTAAAATGTATATTACAACGGTGTTCCACCGTTGTAATAGGGTCATTTTGTTGTGGTGTCTGCTGATGTAACTAAAAAATATAATTGCACATGCACGATACACGCATAAAAATAAATGTGTATGTATATACACATATATTGATAATGTGCAGGGGAAATATGGTCAAACATTAGTGAATGCACATAATAGGTTCTAGTAGAGCAAAAGTGAACAACACAGGTTCAACTGTGCACAAAAAATGGTGCATGGCAAATAAAAGTGCAAACATGTGTTGCACTTTTCAAGGCAGCATATTGTACACAAGTAAACCAGATGAATGCAACATGGCTAAGTGAACATAAAGATACACCTGAAATATAGCATTCAAGTACATATGTACGAGGAACATGTGCACATAGGTGCAACATTAAAAGTGCAGCAACAACATGCGTAAGTCAAATGAAAAATGGCATAGCATACCAAAATGTATCAACGCAAGGTCAAATAGCAAATACCGATTCTCAAGCCAGGCCAATGCGTGTGCACAATGCAGTAATATTGCAGGGAAGTGGACAAGAGTATTCTAGTATGAATCTGATATGTGCACGGAAAGAAATAACTCCAGGTTGAAGTATGAAGCATTTCAGCATGAACACGAGTATAAAGACATAGAACATGCAAGATCATTAAAATAGGAATATGGAAATGATATTTGATTTACATCAAACAACACAAAATTGGAAGGATTACACAAGACAAAACTTGCATGTGATGCATGAATCAAAATGAACAGAAGAGGGGACACAAATCTAGCCATGCACGTGTGTGGACACGGAGATATGCTTAGGTGAAAAGGGTAAAAGTAATTCTTCTTTAAAATCACTGATTCAGAAATAAGAGTGAATTTAAACTTGCATTGACGGGATAATATATTTGGCAATTCATCAACCATTTAATCACGCAAGCATAGATCCAAAATCTCATGATATTCCAGAAATTGAACAAAGCATGCACGACAATTAATCAAGACGTTTATCTATGGCAAGGAGTAAAGAATTTCATTTTTGGAAAATAACGCAGGAGTTTATCAGTATGTCCAAGAGTTTAATTTTTGGCAACTAACATTCAATTTTTCCAGAAATTAACTGGAATTTTTATTGGGCAAGAATCCCAATCAAGAAATTCCAGATATACATTGTAATTTAATGTCGTGGAACTCAACTGGAAAATCATGCAACAATCAAGAGCCAAGTCACATAGTGAAATCAGAGAATTAAGGGTCTAATTAACCCTATAAATACCACATCATCACACGCTAAGAAGCATCAAAACCAAGCAACAAATTAGAGAACAAAAGAAATTAAAATCAAAATTACTCATAAAGGTTTCAATCGCAATTCCCTAAGTTGTTGACAATAATCATCAATTATTCGAGACATCAAAGAATCAAATTGTATTAGAAATCTGAAGTGTTGTGATTTGGGTGGCAAAGCCCTAGATTTTGATTTCGGTCACAATTGAGGAACAAAGAGAAGCCGACATAAGAAACAAAGGAAATAACAAAGGAGTTGGCTTTTTTGTTTATCTTGTTAAAGGGGGTTTTGTTTCTTTTTATTGTTTTAAGATATTTACTTCTTTTATAATCAATCAACATTTTTCTCTAAACTAAGGTATCTAGCTATAGGTTTTATAGTAGGGTTTACGAGTTACGGATTTGTAATTCGGGGAAAATTTAATCTTGGGATAAAGATCAATGCAGAGTTTTGAGCGTAGGATTAGAACAGTTGGAAGTGGGTGTCGCGAGTTTACAGGGAATTTGTAAGCGTAGAGATTGTTTTAATTCTTGTAGAAACCTTGGGGAATGCAGCAGTAAGAAGGGTTTGCCGAAGCAGGCTATAATCTATGTCATTTATTTTCTACATTTATTTTCTCTACTGCAATCTATGCCATGATAATTTTAACCACTTGTAAAACTGCAATAAACCCTATTCATCTCCCTTTAGGGTTAATCTAGATCCTACAAGTGGTATCGGAGCATGTATTTTTCATTAACTCTTGAGTCAAGGATTGCCGTAGTTGTCAGCCTAGCGAGAGTTAGTCTAGTAATATTCCAACTATTTTCAATGGAACAGATTTTTAATTTGGAAATCAAAAATGGATTTTTATTTAAAATCTGTTAATACCAAATGTTGGGATATTGTTATCAATGGAGGTAATATGGTAAATCATAATGACATTGTAAATAATTCTCGTGCAACACATATTGTATATTCTTATATTGATGATGATCATTATAACCTTATGTCTCATTGTTTAAATGCACAGAAAATCTGGAAAACTCTTGATGCGATATATGGAAGAAATGACAATAGTAGCTCGGAACCCTCAACAGCCAACTCAAGTTCAGATTTATGCCTAACAGGATTTACAGATGAAGAATCAGATGACGATAGCGATGGAGATTTTTATATGCAAATTTGGTTCATCTTTGTAAATTTTAGCTAAAACTATTGATAGTCTCCAAAGGAAAAATAAAATATTAAAATCTAAATTTTTTGAGTTGATCAGCAAAAACTAATGTTTTGGATTCAAAACTTAAAAATGTCAAGAAATTTGAAAAATCTGACTGTAAAAATTGTTTTGAATTGAAAACAGATTTAGCTCATCATATCGAAAATTTTCAAAATCTTGAAAATGAAATTATGTTTTTAAAAGATATAGAGGATGAGCTTATTTGTAAAAACAATTATTTGCAAAAGGAATTTCAAAATTATAAGATGGGTAAAAATTCCAAACATGTATTTGCTGAAAAACAAAACTTGCTGAAAACCAAATTGATTTTGAAAGAGCCTGAAAATGAAATTGAGAAATTCAAGATTTTTTAAAAACTTAAGATCGAAAAATAAAATCAATTTTAATTTGAAATTTCAACATCTAAGGCCAAAATTAATTTGCTTGAAAATGAAAAATTGCTTTTGAAATAAGCTAACGCTAAAAAGTGGGAGGTCACTATAAATAATTGTTCCACTCTGACAAAAGAAAATAGTGATCTTAAATCTAAAATTCAACAACTTGAATCAACTTTGGATAAATTTTCTAATGGGGAAAATTGTTAAATAATTTGTTAAAAAAAACAATTTTCTGTTGTAAATAAGAATAGTCTTAGCTTTAGGAAACTTAACGATTTTGAAAAGATCGTTTTTAGAATTTGAACTCTATTAATTTCAAATGATTTTTAAATCGTAAATGAGAGGAATACTTGTTTGGTATCAATCCGATTAAACAAGTTTGGGTCCCAAAAGGAAATAAAACGAGTTTGGTTAAATTCAGACAAATTTGGGTTCCTAATGGCACAATGGTTAAATTCTGATGGATTGTTGTATAAACAGGTTTTGGTACCGGAAAACGTGAACAAAGTTAGGAGTGGTTTTACAACTTCTATTAGACCATTTAATTTCCTAAATAACAAGGTACCAAAGATGGCTAAGGAACAAGCCTATGAAAGAGAGAACGAATTCAAGTTGTTCCATATCACTATACCATTCAGAGTTCCTCTGCCATGATTATTGAGTTAGAGAATCTACATCGTCAATGGTACATTAGGAATGATCTCTAAACTCATGTTTCTTTTTTTTGATTTCATTCCTTTTTTATTCTTCCTTGTATTCTTCTTTTTATTCTTCCTTCGGTGTATGCTGATTCGTATTGTCACTGCCATAGATTTTTTTTTCCACATCTTGAGTTTCTTAACTTCAAATCGCAAAAGTCACGAACTTTTGGAAATTAGATTCATTTATCTAAAACTTTTATGTTTTTATGATTTCCAGATTTTGAACTTACATTTGTGAATTTTTTCAATTCTTTTGAATTTTTATTTTTTGACTAATTCTTGAATTTTAGACAGTGCCATAGTTTTCCTATCATATCTTGAACACCGTTATTCGGAATTTTGAAATTTTTGATGTTCTGGAAGCTAAATGAAATTTTACACATTTTATTGTTTTGAGTTTCTTCCAATTAATCTTGGAGAGTCTTGAATAACTGCATTTGTTACAATGCACTACTTGAAAGTTATATGTTGTGATAATTTCTTAGTTTTCTAGGTTGGCTTGACTATTCTGATTTGAAAATATTCATTTGACATGGATTGTTGCGTTGCATCTTGAAGTTCACTCTTAAATCATGATCATTTGGCTTGGATATTTGATTTTGAAATTTTTGATATCTTGAATCACATACACTTCTTATATTTGATGTTGATAATATTATGTGATTGATTTATTGAATCTTGAAATTTACACATATCTTCAAGTGATTTCAAATGAATTGTTTTTTAATCTTGGATCATGAATTGTCTCTTGGGCTTAATGTAAATTATTGTGAAAATTTCTCTTGTGAATCTTGCTTGTCCCGATTTTTGGCTACTCTAATAATGTAAATTGTTTTTGTTAGATCTATTTGCTTAGGCTTGGATACATTGTAATCATGGGCACTGGGATCTACAAGTGATATCGGTCTTAGAAGTATTGGAACATTTTCATATTCAACTTTTTAACTTGTATTGTGCCTTCATAGTAACTCTTGTAATTGATACTATCAATTTTAAAATCATTTTTCGATTGTTTATTCAAAAATAGAAATCATTAATCAAATTGAACTATATTTGGAACTCATCAAAATTATTATCAGATTTTTGAAATTGTTATGAGTTGTGACTATAGTATATTTTATAACATGAGGATATTTTATTTAAATTCTCATGATGTTTGAACAGATATTTATAATGTCTTCAAATTAGGGCTTATTTCACAACCATCTTCTTTTTTCTATCATCCTTTTGTCATTCATCATGGTTTTATTTAATGTGGAGAGTTTATTTTTTTTAAATCATTAAAGAAAGTTTAGTTTCAAAATTTGTGATGGAAATATGACTATACAATTTTTTTTTAGAATAAGAGATAATTGAATATTTTCAAAATTCTCGTTATTGTTGAACATATTTCATAATATGATTAATTTAGAAATTTATTTCACGGACATATCAATTTTTACCATATTTCTATCGTTCATTATTGGTTTTATATACTGAGAGGATTTTATACATAATAAGTATTTCTCTAATATCATTTAAAACATGTAGATATGGTCATGCATGGTTAGAGATTACTTATAATTTAAGTTGCAACTTACCTCATTTAAAAATCCAAAATATGGTTATGCATGGTTAGTGCTCTCTTAAATAAAAAGGTAAATAAGAAGAAAAGGAAATAAAAAGGAAATAAAATTGATATATATATATATATATATGGAATCTTCCTTGTCATGCAAAACTAGCATATCAATCCATTTTATGAATTGTGAAATTTGTTACTATTTTATGATATACTATGATTTTTTGGTTTATAATTTTGGGATTTGCGATAATTTGATTTTTTTCTCTTGACTTGAATTCATAACCATAGTTCAAATTCATTGCTATTTTGTGCTTAGTCTTTTAAAAATTTATTTGAAAATAATTGGAATTCATATGTTTTAATAACTCTATCCATTTCGTAAAATCCACTATAAATCCATCGTTCTAAAATGTGAAATTTGCCTCTAGTTTTATGAATATTATGATTTTTTTTTATTAGATGAGGTTTACGATATATATTCTTTCTCTTGATTTGAACTTATATTTCTAGTCTATATTGATCACTATTTTGATTTCTATATCCTTTTGATGATAATAAAAGGGGGAGAATGATTAAGATTTTGATTGATAAGTGAATATTTCATAAATATTTTAAAATTGGAAATTCAATTTTTTTTCTCACTCACATGCACATATATAGGGGGGAGTTCTGTTGTAAGGGGAGCATGCATATAGGGTGAGTTCTACACTACACTATCAAACACATCTATTGTATTCGAAATCTTAATATATGTTTGTCGCCATCGAAAAGGGGAGATTGTTGTACATAACAATATGAATTTTGTTTGATGATAACAAACATATATATTATAATATAAATGTGTTTGTAATCGTATTATTCTATACTACATCACATATAGAAATAAATATTTATATTTGAATAGAATACTATTGCATAAGAATTTAATTATTCAAAAAGTGTTTTATTCAAGTATAATATTTATTTTAACATTTGAGTAGTACAAACTTCTAACTCCACTATTATACGTCTCAATGATATAATACATTCAATTTCATATGCATTTCTCCCTAACTACAACACTTAAAATTTCACTCTTATACACTCATACACACAGTCACACAATCACTCAGTTACATGTACATTTCACTCTACTATCTCAATTACACTCAGTTGTCTTTAGTCTGCTTCATACTCGGTCCAGTTACCTGCATAGCTGTCAGAGAAACACACACAGTACATTGATTCATGATATTTTTGATTCACGACAACGAAAAAATGAAGATCAAATGAAGAGTTATTTAGTATATTTTTTCGTGTTTTTGTTATGTTAGAATTTGTTAGAATCTATCCTAATATATCATAACACAAATACATATGCATATATATATATATATTAATGGCACAAAAGTGCTATTACTGTAATTTTTACCACAACCAATCGATTGGTTAGAATTCCACCAATCGAATGGTAGGTTAAAAAACCTATAGTAACGGCTACTTGTGTATATTAAAAATATATATATATATATATACATATACATTTTTATTTTTAACCAGTTCACTGGTGATTTTTTGACCTGTCAACTGATCCGACGATAACAGTCATTTTATAGAAAGACATCTTCTTTCATGAAATATTTTCTATCCACTTCTAAATAGAAATGGTTTCTTCTTTTTATCATAATTTTTCATGAAAATTTACTACTCTTCAACTATTATTTATACATCACAAACTTCATTTACAAATTACCAAATCTTCATCTAATTTTTTATCCTACTTTCTAAATACCCTTGCATTCTAAAAACTTTCTAAAGCATTCAAATTGCATTTGAATCTTTGAGTCTATTTCATATCTATTGATTCAATAGCAGTCTACTTCCTTCAAATCTTCACAAACACGTTGTATATCCGAGGATAAGATTATACGAAGGGTGTACTCAAACTATTGGCTAATAAGTGTTATTCTGAACACATTCAAAATTCAAACTACTATTGTACTATTGAAATCCTATTCGGTTGCTCAGGCGTGAAATATTATTCGACTGCTCGGGTGTATTATGAACCTGTTCCTTGAGGGTGCTGCTAGTGAAATTCCAGAAGGAGTATGAGACTGGACATAGGACAGGAAGTCTGAACAAGTATAAAAATCCCTGGTGTCATTTTACTTTATTTACTGCATTGCTTATTTGTGATATCATAATATTTATATCATTAAATATTTATTTTCATAACTATTGCATAGTTTAGATTATTATATCACAAATACTTCCGCTAAGTCTCTTTATATTCCATATCACTCGATCCTACACTAGCACTGTCCTTTCATTTGGTATCTGAGCAGGACATCATATAACCGTAAAACCTTTATTTGATATTTCGATAATATGGAAAATAACACGAACACTAACACAAACATAGGCTTCATAAAAGGTCAGTCTACTACACGACCTCCATTTTTTAATGGCATGAACTATAGTTAATGAGCTACACATATTAGAATATATATACAAACAAATGGTTTTAACTCTTGGAAAATTACGAAAAAAATATACACCACCCACTACAAATTATTATGAGTGGTCAACAAATGAAAAAGCAGAAGCTACTGCTAATGCTAAAGCCATGAATATGTTGCATTGTGCCTTAGATAGAAATGAGTTTAATCGAATTTGTATGTGCAATACTGCATATGAAAATTGGCAAACACTAAAAATTACACACGAAGGAACTAGTAAGGTTAAACAAAGCAAGATAACCATCCTTAAAAATCAATTTCAGAATTTTAAAATGAATGAAAACTAAATTATCAATAATATATATTCATGATTTCAAAATATTTATTGTTCATTATTGGGCTTAGGTGAAAAATACTCTGATTGTGATATAGTATCAAAGATCCTAAACTCTTGACGGATGAACGGAAAAGAAAGGCCTTGGCCATCGAAGAAGCTAACAATCTTTCAGCCATGAAACCAGAAGAGTTAATAGGAAATCTAATGTCATATGAAGTTAATTTACAGGCTAAAATGGTTCATGCACAAGATAAGAAAATTTTAGCTTTCCATGTTGTAAAAGATGAAGAATACTTAGCTTTCATTGCCAAAAGCTTCTGAGATAAAAGAAGGGACACAAGAAAAATGGAAAGAAAAATCTCAAAGATAATAATAAAGCCAATCCATTCTTAGTTGAATGTTTTAACTACCACAAAACAGGACATTATCAAAAAGGTTATCCAGAATTAAAGAAACATTGTAAAAAAAATGAGAAATCTAAGAGGCGAGCCTTCTCAAATAGGATCTAAATAATTTTAAATGAAAATTTAAATAGGCAAATGAGGATAAGAAAAAGGAAAATTTGAAAGAGATTTGCTGAAAGATGAAAAAGAGATATTATATGGTGAAATTAGAAAACTTCAAAAAACTCTATTTGATGAAAATTCTCATCTTTACTTATTGGGTCAAGAAATTGAAACTCAAAAAGAAAAGAACAATCTGCTTGCTTCTGAAAATCACGAGTTAAAGACTAGGATTAAAATAATAGAATTAGATAATTCTAGTTTTAAAATTGAACTAGATAATATTTCTAGAAATATTAACAATTTCAATAAAGGAAGAGAAAATTTAACTAAAATTTTAGAAAGTTCTCAACCTACATCTAGTAAAAAGGGACTAGGATATGTACAGAAAATAAATATTTCTAAGTAATCTAAGAAAAAGATGTCTAAGCTTAGCAAACCGGTAACACCTTTTATCAAGAAATCAGTTAAGAAAAAGGTTTCTAAAAATGTTAGTATTTGGGTTCCTAAAATGCACAATTATCTGATTAGGAATAAATATATAAAAATGTTCTTAGATATTATTCATAATAATAAGGATTACATTTTCAAAAGGGACACTGAACCCTCTTTGGTTTGGTTTCCTAAGACCTAACTCTTATGACCCTAACGAAGGAAGTGGGTACCAACGTTTTTTTTTTTTTGTAGCTCCCACTCAAGAAAAGAGGGAAATGGATACTTGACAGTTATTGCTCAAAACATATGACAGGAGATAAAGAGATGTTGACAAATATTATCTACTCAAAAGGAGGAATTGTCACATTAAGAGATAATTCCAAAGGATATATCATTGGCAAAGGTGAAATGAGCAATTACGGTACATATAATTTATCTCTTATTACTGATGTTTTTCTACTTAAAACATAATTTATTAAATATTACCAGTTATGCGATAAAGGTTTTAAAATATCATTTTCTGAAAATAAATGTAATATTTTTGATAAAAAGTAAAACCTTATTTGCAAAGGTAATAGAGATAAAATATTTGTATTTTACATATGAAAGTTAATAATAATCCAGATATGTGCTTACTAGCCAAAGATAACGATCCTTGGTTATGGTACAAGATATTTTCTCACATAAACTTTGAAACCATTAGTAAGATTTCTAAAAATGAAATTGTAAAAGGTTTACCCAAAATGAAATTTAAATCAGAAAATTCATGTGATGCATGTTAATTTGGAAAGTTAAAGAAATCATCTTTTAAATCTAAAAAGGTCATTTCAACATTACAAACACTAAAATTACTACATATGGATTTATCTGACTAACTCAAATTCAATCCAAAAATCACAGTAGATATGTGTTTGTAATAGTTGATGATTTTTCTAGATATACTTGGACAATATTTTTGAATATAAAAATGATATGTTCGATCATTTTAAAATATTTGTAAAACAAAATCAAATTTTAACTAGTCTAAAAATTAAAAATATACGAAGTGACCATGGAGGAGAATCCGTAAACAAACAAAAAATTGATTTACACTGCAAGAAGAAAGGAATTTTCATAATTTTTTGTTTCCTAGAACTCCACAACAAAATGGAGTTATAGAACAAAAAAATTGAACGTTACAAGAATGTGCTAGAACGTTGTTGAATGGAAGTACACTACCAAAACAATGCTATGCAGAAGCAGTTGTAATCGCCTATTATGTCTTGAGTCGTGTATCTATTCGACCATTAACGAAAAATACTCCATATGAACTTTTTAATGCTAGAAAACAAATATTTCATATTTTAAAGTTTTCGGTTCATAATTTTTTATTTTAAATTCTAAGGATCAGCTTAGGAAATCCGATGAAGGAACATTTCTTGGATATTTAGATCGAAGCAAAGCTTATCGAAATTATAATAAAAGAACTAATAAAAAAGAAGAATCACTTCATGTATCTTTCAACGAATATTTTATTCAAAATTCTTATAATACTGATGTTTTGAAAAATAGTAATTCCCAAGATGAAGATAATATAATTTATAATTCTAGAAAAGATGAAAATATTATTCATAATAATATAAATGAAAATATCTCTTAAACTCAAGATATTTCTAAAAATAGTAATCAATCTGAAAATATTGATAATGTAGTTAGATCTCCACTAAGAATATTACAAGATCATCTGACTCAAAATATTATTGGTGAAATTATTTCAAACGTAAGAACAAGAAGTCAATTGAATCTAGTAAGTCATGTTGCATTTTTTTCCAATATTGAACCCAAAAATCCAGAAGAAGCATCTACTGACGAAAACTTGATAATCGTTACACAAGGAGAATTAAATTAGTTTGAAAGCAATGAAGTCTGGGAATTAGTTCCAAGACCAAGTGATCAATCAAGTTGTCATGGGTACAAAATGTGTTTATAAAAATAAAGCTGACAAGTTAGCAAATATAAATATAAATAAAGCTAGACTTGTCTCACAAGGATATAATCAAAAAGAAGGAATAGATTATGAAAAAATGTTTGCTATCGTTGGATTAGAAGAAATTCGTATCTTATTAGCCTATGCCTAGTATCATAATTTCAAATTATATCAAATGGACGTAAAGTGAGCATTTTTAAATGGTTATATAAAAGAAATAGTTTACGACTAACAATCACCTTTATTTACACATGAAAAATATCTTGATCATGTTTATAAATTGAAGAAGGCTATATACGGTTTAAAACAAGCAGCTTATGCTTGGTGTGAACGTCTTAAAACTTATTTAATAAGTTCAGGATTTCAAATTGGAAAGGTTGATCAAAAATTATTTATAACATGGGATAATAAAGATATTTTAGTATTACAAATATATGTAGACGATATTATAATTGGTTCTACAAATGAGAATCTATGTAAAGAATTTTCTAAAATTATGAGCAACAAAATTGAAATGTCTCATATGGGAGAATTATCACAATTTCTGGATTTACAAATTAAACAACTTGAAAATGGTATTTTCATAAATAAATAAAATACTGTAATAATTTAATAAAATGTTTTGGTATGGAAAATACATCAAGTAAACCCACTCCCATGAGTACAACAACACATTTAGAAAAGGATGAAAATGGTAAAAATATTGATAAAAAATTATGTTGTAGTATGATAGGTTAGCCATTATGATGAGTGTTTATTTATGTGCATGTTTTCAAGCCAATCGTAAGGGATCACATTTACGAGCCGTTAAATGTATATTGCATTATCTAAGCAACACCATGGATTTTGGACTTTTTAATTCAAAAGATTATTCCTCTGAGTTACTATCGTATAGCGACGCTAATTTTTGGAGGATCACGGACAGATCGAAAAAGTACAAGTGGTACTTGTCGTTTCATGGGAAGTCACTAATATCTTAGTTTAGCAAGAAATAAAATTTTGGTTCACTATCGACGTGTGAAGTTGAATATATATCAACAACATTGGCTTGTGCTAAAGTAATATATATGCGACAAACACTTAAAGATTTTAACGCAAATTTAAATAATTCAACTATTTATTGTGACGGCACAAGTGCGATAAATTTATCTAAAAGTCCGATAAATCATTCTAGAACAAAACATATCAATACAAGACATCTCTTTTTACAAGATAACATTGAAAAACTAATTATAAACATAGGATTAGTAAATTTTGAAAATCAAGTCACGAATATTTTTACTAAACTGTTACTTGAAAATATGTTTATTAAGCTTAGAAGAGAACTAGGAATTATGTCATATAAAGATTTATAAAAAAAATTATGTTTATAAGTGCAAAAATAAACATTTTAGAAAAATAAAATTTTATGCGTCGACTGGGTCTCGAACCCTGGTGCCTTGATGATAAGTTGAATTTTCTTCCCATTAGAGATATGATATATTTCTTGTTCAACATATACAACTAATTAATATTATATCAAAGGCTACATACTTCTTTTTCTAAATTAACAACATAACAAATTAACTAACTTACTAAATTAACAAATGGCGGAAAATCATTCTACCTATCATTCATCTTTTTCTGTTGCTACTTCTAAGGAATGTTTCTTATAAATATACTTAAATTTCCATTTTTTATATACAACTTACATACTATTATCAATTGATATCCTTGTTTCTCCTAATTCGGACAAACAACAGGAAAGAAGAAGGGGAACTACCACACCAGTTATACACCGAATGCAAAGAAAAACAGACGTCAACTTTCCGTCTCACCACCAACTAAATACAAAATTGATGAGATTCATCATTACCAACAACAACTGCTGGAATTACAATGAGAACTGTATTTTGAGCAAAAAACAATGACACGACGTTTAAGATTTCTAGAGTAGTTAGCAATTCGAGTATGTGGTAAACCGAATGTACTTGAACCTCTTCATTATCCTGTGCCCACTACTCCGGAACAACCAACTACTTCATGGAGTCCATGGAAAAATACACTAACTCGTCTACCTTACAGCCCAAATTCGTGGGAACGAAATTCTGCGAACAATGAGGAGGCTAGGAAAGAGAATCCTAAGAAGAAACAATCGTCTTCGGATTCAGAATAAATATTGTTTTCTGTTGTTATTTAAAATTTTCAAATAAACATTGCATTGGAAATAATGTAATAAAAGTTGTATCGTATTCAATAGGTTTACAGGACGGGTAAGTTATCTAAAGGTATGAATCATATGTTTACTAGTCTCATACCTAAAGTCGAGAAGCCGTAGAAAATTTCTGATTACAGGCCTATTTCTTGCTGTAATGTCATTTGTAAGATTATCTCTAAGGTCATTTGTAATAGAATTAAACCTTATCTTAAAGATCTTATATCTGAAAACCAATAAGCTTTCATACCTGGTCGCTTTATTGTTAAAAATGTTTTACTTGCTCATGAGCAAATCAGACATTTTAAGAGGAGTGGAAGTGGTAACATGTGCATTAAAATTGACTTACAAAAGGCGTATGACATGGTCAATAGAAGTTTTGTTTGTCATATGATAAAGATGATGGGATTTCCTAATAGGCTTGTTAATGTGGTTAAAACCTACATTTCTACCCCTACCTTTTCTATATTGTTAAAAGGCAATCCAAAAGGTTTTATACAAAGTAATAGGGGATTAAGACAAGGGGATTCCCTATCCCCTTATTTATTTTGTGTGGCCATGGAATGCTTCTCGTTGATGATGCATAAGGCAAGTACAATGGAGTTAGTTCCACCAATTGTTAAAAATGAACCACATATTAACCACCTAATTTATGCAGAGGATCTAAAGATTTTCTCTAAATCTAAGGCTAGGTGTGCTATTGAAATATCAAATATTTTAGGCAACATGAGAGCTTTAGCTGGTCTAAAAGTCAATTGTTTAAAATCAAAGGTATTTTTCAGCAAATCCGTGTGCAATAAAGAGAATTAATTAGCTTGTTGGATATGAAGGAGGGGATACTACCTATTAAATATCTAGGTGTTCCGTTATCGAATAATTATCTACACTTCTCTGATTGTGGTGAGTTATTTGATAAAATTAGAAAGAGAATGGATGGTTGGGATTGTAGACTCCTTTCGATGGCCGGTAGAGTTGAATTGGTCAAATCAGTGATCACGCCTATGGTTATTTATTGGTTGTTAATTTATCAATTGCCTGCAGTGACAATTAATAAGGTAAACAAATTATGCGCTAATTTTGTTTATGGTGGGAAAAGTCACAAAATTGCGTGGGATACCCTTTGTAGTCCTAAAAATGAAGGGGGTATTGGTTTAAGGAAATTTGATGACCTTAAGGATGCTGCTGCTATTAAATTGATTTGGCATTATGTGAGTAAAAACAATATGCGAAAGAAATGGATGGAAAGAAAATATTGTAAAGATAATAGATTCTGGGTCATGTAAATGGATAACAATAGCTCTTGTACATGGAAGGCTATGTTAAGAAATAGATTTTTGGGATTGAAATGTATTAAAAAAATGTATTGCTAATGGCCACCACACTATGCTATGGTTCGATCCTTGGGTAAATAATGATATTCTTGTGAATATTTTGGGATGGAACAGTCTAGATTTGTTTAGGGGTGAAAATCTAAAAGTAGACAACATCATTCAAAATGGTGTCTTTAATCCCAATTGACTACCGATGTCAAGATTAATTGCAGATAAAATATCCAAGTGCATATACAATCTACTTATGAAACTGATTTTTGGAGCTGGAATAATAACAAAAATGGTTTCTCGTTTCATTCTGCGTGGGATATCTCAAGAGATCATCAACCAGAAATTAAGTGGTGTAAAATTACTTTGCACTATATAAATAGTGCGAAAATGTCCATGTGTATGTATAAAGCTATGCTAAACAGACTTGCAACTAAAGATCAGCTTATAAATTAGGGATATGATGTTAGTCCTAATTGCATTCTTTGTATGGAGAATAATGAATCAAGGGATCACATGTTTTTCTCTTGCCTTTATTTTTCTTATTTGTGGACGAGATGCAAACTAAAACTGGAGACTCCTCCCTCCTCTGATCGACCGTTGACTCTAGCTGATGAGACGGATTTTCTGAAACAAAAATTCCAGGTCAAGGACATAGCACAAGAGCTCGCCTTCTGTAGTATAGTTACTACAGTCTACCACATATGGGCAGAACGAAACTCTCGCGTTCACGGTAATTGCGGTTTAGATAAGTATAGAAGATGGGAGCTTATAGAAGTTGAGATAAAGTACCTGATGCTCAAATCAAAACGACGGAATGTTAGGAAGTATGCGAGAATGCTTCGGATATGGGGAATTGACGATTTTGACCCAGGATGAAGGAGCCGCCATTCAAGCAAGTTTCTAGGGTTCCTCCTTAATTGAAGTAGCGGGTTTCCTTTTTTTGAGCTTCTGGATGGAGAGACACCGGTTTAAGGATCTATTGAACATGCCGTGGGCTTTATTTTCCTTTTTAATGTACTTTTTTAGTAGGCCTTAGCTTTGTTTAGTTGTTTTTCTTGGGTTTGTGAAAGTAGATAATGGTTGTGAACTTGTCGTGTACTTTTGTACCATTTTATTGATTAGTTATCAATAAAGCGCTGCACTCTTTTTTCCTATCATGCACTCACGCTGAGTACATGTTTAGGTTTCAATGAGGCGGTTGATCCAGTTTCAAAAGAAAAAAGATGAAATAAATTAAAAGATACATATACAAAACAAATGAATGGCATACAGAGGGAACAACTCTAAAAACATCAATCGATAATGTAATCAAGTTTACTTAACTTCTTACATAAAACTCTTGAATATTTATTTGACTAATAAACTAAAGATTTCGAAATCGATTGCATAAAACTAATATAAAGTAATAATTTGTTATTCAAAGTAAGAAAACAAAACATAATATTATGGATAAAAAATTAAGTATATATATATAATAATAAAAAAATGGTGCAAAATAAATCAAGAAAACTGGATTGACAGTCACTAGTTGACTAGTGAAATTCTACCAGTCGACTGGTAAACCGAAACAAGCAATTTTTTATGCCGTACCCTATTTAAACCCCCTAACCCCTTTTTACTTCTTCATTCCAAAAAACCCCAACATTCCTACACAAAATCCATAGATTCTCAGTAGTAAAAAATTCGATTTTTCTTCCTTAAATCAAATAAACAATGGCTCCTCCAACCAAAAAGTCAAAGAGAGACTCTTCTTCATCAACACAAAAAAATCTATTGATCCCTATATTCTCAATGGCTACACAATGACATCGCTATTGAACAATGGCATAAAAAGGAGAAATTCAAGTTTATAGGAGGAGTATTCGTCAGATTTTGAAGTATACGGTTTGAAAGGCTTGGCAAGGAGAGGAAGGCTTGAATCAATGATGGACTAGAAGCAAAACAAATTGAAGATCAAAATCGTAATGATAAAATTGTTTCTAGTCAAGTGGAAACACCGTCTTCTTTTCTTTAGCAGGAATGGGTAATATTCTAAATTCACCTACCAATGGCATACCACTTGACGAATTAACTTGTGATATTCATGTTTGCAATGAAGTAAGTTTCTATTTTATTGATGATGATTCCGGTGGCTCAAGAACTAAGGGGTTGCGTCCTAGTGCTCGGTTATTACACCATGCTTTAACATGTACGATTTTACTGCGAATGAGCACTTTTGACTTGGTATGTGCTGAAACTTTTTTAGCCTTGTACGCAATCTATAGTGACTCATTTACTGTTACTCGTTGATGGAACTTTGAATTATTTTGACTATGGAGAATATCTTATGCGGTTACTTGTCGATGTTTTATTCCCAAACTAGCATTCGGCAACATAGATGTAAAAAAATTAGATGGAAAAACATTAAAAATGGTGAAGTAACCACCACCGGCTCATAGTATCATGAGTTTAAATAAATGGAAACAAAGAGACAAAGGGAAATCATCCTTTACTGCCTCTCATGCGAATCCAAATGACATATGACTTACTACTCAACCACAGTCTACTCGTGAAGCAATTGATGTTGCTGCTAGGAATCAACTCTTACTCGAAGCTTGTCTAAAATGAATGGATAAGATGTTCGATAAAATTAAGAATTATAATGGAAACATGTGAAATGCCATTTCATGCTCGACTTCTACATCCACTCAAGCAACGGATCCGGGAAGAGGCCTATTTCACCAATCAATTGGACCACTTCTGAGAGTATAAGTTTTGATGCTTTTAATGATGGTATGGTAGTAAGCTTGTTTGTTTTTAATTTCATGAATTAAGAGACTTGTAGTATATAGTCTCTCTTTAAAGTTGAACTTTATTTTATCTGGTACTTGCTTTGAACACTATTATTTTTCTCTGTGAACTTTATGTACTATTTGGTTCTAAACTTTAATGTGTGATTTCTTATTATCTATTATGTCATTTGATCATTTTAATCGATGACAAAAGGGGAGAGAATGGTAAGTACACTAACAAATTGGTGCAGGAAATTTATAGTCATATATTTAGGGGGAGATAAGCTAATGCATATACAACATACATGCAGGAGGAGAAATAAATTTTCTACAAGAGATTGCAAGAGGTTGTCATCAATCAGAAAAGGGGGGGAATGTCGATTCATGATATTTTTGGTTTACAACAACGAATAAATGAAGATCAAACGAAGAGTTATTTATTATATTTACTTGTGTTTTAATTATGTCTCAAAATATATTCTCATATATCATAACACAAAAACAAATACATAAACATACATATATAAACACACATATGTATTATTGGCACATAAGTGCCATTACTATAATTTTTACCACTAACCGGTCGACTGGTTAGAATTCTACCAGTCGACTGGTAGGGTAAAAAACCTACAGTAATGACTACTTGTGTGTAGTAAATATATATATACATTTTTATTATTAACCAGCTGACTGGTGATTTTTTGACCAGTCGACTGATCCGACTATATTAGTCATTTTTATGAAAAGACATCTTCTTTTGTGAAAGGTTTTCTATCCATTTTTGAATATAAATGGTTGCTTCTTTTCATCAAAAAATTTCATGAAAGATTGCTACTCTTCAACTACTATTTATATATCACAAACTTCATTTCCAGATTACCGAATCTTCTTCTAATTTCTGATCTTACTTTCTGAATACATTTGCATTATAAAAATTATTTAAAACATTCAAATTGATTTTGGATCTTTGAGTTTATTTCATATCTCTTGATTCAATAGCAATCTACTTCCCTCAAATCTTTACAAACACATTATATATCTGAGGATAAGATTAGAGGAACAGTGTACTCAAACTATTAGCTAATAGGTGTTATTCAGACCACATTCAAAAGTCAAACTATTGTTGTATTATTGAAGTCATGTTCGGTTGCTCAGGCGCAAAATCCCGTTCGGCTATTCGGGTGTGTTGTGAACCTATTCCTCCGGGTGAAGAGAGGGTGTTGCTAGTGAAATTCTAGGAGTTTGGGACCGGACGTAGGACATGAAGTTTGAACAAGTATAAAAATCTCTGGTGTCATTTTACTTTATTTATTACATTGCTTATTCATGATATCACAATATTTATATCATTAAATATTTATTTGCATAGTTATTACATTGTTTAGAATATTATATCACCAATACTTCCGCTAAGTCTTTTTATATTCTGTATCACTCGATCCTACACTAGCACCATCCTTTCACAGTAAACTAGAAAAAAATTGATTTACATTCTAGTATATATAAATTTATTTTAAGTTTTATTTGCCTTAAAATTTTGGTGTGTTTCTCATCATATTTCTTGACTTGGTCTGATATGTATATACATCTATCTATGACTAGACCACTTGTGATATTCATAGTGATTCACTGTAAATAACATAAGGTAGATTATATAAACTGTGCCTGCAGATCAGCCTCAACACAGCTATAGTTGCCGGTGATCAAGACCAGCCTCAACTCACATTTGTGATCTGCTGATCTTGACCAGCCACGACACATTATATGGTGGTATGCTGATGTAAATGGAAAATTGTAACGACCCAGAAAATCTGAACCAATTTAAAATTCTTAAATTGGCTAAAATAATGGGTTTTAAATATTTAAAATAAATATTTTAAATAATGGCAATGAAAAGTGAGTTTGAATCGACAATTGAAAACGAATACAATTAATTCTAATTATAAACAAGGCTTGAAAAGGCGCTGCAGTTTCAAAAATTGAATTCAAACTTTGTCGGACTGTACCGGGTGCAAAACATAACAGATTTTAGTGAAGCCAAAAATATTTAAATCTGTTAGTGAATACCTTTCTAACGAATCTGAAAAATCGAATTTTCATAACGGAAAGCAAAAGTTATGGCCAAATGAATTTTCAGAAAGGTCGCTATGGAATTTATATAGCCCGTGAAATTGGCCATTTTGCATACGACCTCGGAATTCGACGAAACCACTTTTGTTGGATCCGGGATGTGATGTTATCGCTAGGTTTCAAATTTCATAATTTTTGAAGCTAGTATGTGAGCGTGGCAAAGGAAAATGTGTTTTGGTCAATTACAGTTAAATTGGATCGACCAGAAATGGGCCTTTTTGCAAACGGTCTCAGAATTCAACGAAACTAGTTTTGTTGGGACCGTATCGTCAAAACATAGCTAGATTTATTTTTCTGGAATTTTTCGAATCAGTTTGTGGCCCTGGCAAATTGAAATGTACGTTCAAATTAAATATTGAATGTTTTATATTTTAAATTGAAGGAAAACTGACTGAAACATTCGAATGGGCCTTCGAAACATATCCCATTTTGTTTGGAATGGGGGTAAAATGCTAGGGACGACAGTCGTTGGGTTTGGATTGGTGGTCGCGTCAGAAATCCCCTTATAAAATCTACCGACCAATCAGAATTTAAATAAAAAAATAGAAAAAATCCTTTTTCTCTCTCCCCGTAACAGCGGATCGACGGTGAAAACCCTCCTCGCCATTCCCATCCAATTTCTGACCAAACCAGGCAAAATTAGCCCCTCGTCCAGTTGAAGATTTTGAAGAGCTCAAGAAGATCTTCAAATCCATATATAGTTTGTATTTTTTCGTGCATCATTCAAAGAGATATCGAGCTCGAAAGTTCCGAGCTTCCAACCGCCGCCGCCGCTTCCTGCCAGCGTCGAACTGGCCATCTCCCCCCAGCGCCTGAGCGCCTCTCCTCCCTCTTCAACACGGCGTAGCCCGATCGAGCTATCGATTCACGGAGTGCACGAAAACTTCAAACCTAGTTTTGAAGATTTCAGAAAGGTAATGGCTGTTTAAATTAAAAACTGATTTTAACAGTTTAAAACCGTTGCAAACTTCGAAAAATCATATCTTTTTCGTTCGTTAACGAAATTCGATGAAACAGGAAACATCGTGACCGTGAGGACGTCTTCTACATTCTAGAAGAGACCGCATATTTTTCTGAGCCTTCTGCTATTTTTGGTGGAGTGGAACCCAATGTGAGATTTCTAATTTATAAACGATATGGAAAACGACGATGTATAAATTATATAGTCGATGTATGAGTTATATAAGCGTTGTACACTTCTTGTATAAGCGTTGTATAAGTTGTATGTTCAATGTATAAGTTATATATGCGTTGTAAAAATTATATATGTGTTGAAATAGAAGTCAATTTCTATATATATATATATATATATATATATATATATACGCCCCTCGTCCACAAACCATGGACGATATTTATTGGTTGTGATTGGTGTAAAAATTGATTGATAGCGAATGGTTGTTTGGGATTGTTTGTGGTTGATATTGATTGATTGTGGTTGAAAAATACCCGTTTGTGGTTGAGAAATATTTGGTTGAAACCACATAGGATTAGTTTTTGGAAATGAAATAAATATATACATGCCGCCTGCGTGCGAACTAGATGCATGATCCCCATTGTCAAAAACCACGAGGTTTTAAGGTAGAGCGAGGAGCCGTACTAGGGACGGTCCCGGTTTTAACTACCCTGCCGTTATGCTGCCGAAATTTTGAATAATATTCATGTGTTTGAATTATTTTCATTTGCTGAAACTATATTTATTCATTGAGTAGAAAACCTTCATGTGTTGAATCGATATTCATTCGTTGAATAGAATTTCATGTGTTGAATGGTATTCATATTTTGAAATAAATTGTTTATAATAAAAATCACCTTTTTATCATCTATATGAACTATGTAAAATAATCTCGTTTTGAAATAAATTGTTTTATAATAAAAATCCTATTTTTATTACCCATATAAAACTATATAAAATAATAGTGTTTTGAAAAGAATTGTTTTACAATAAAAATCACCTTTTTATTATATACATGAATTGTTGAAATGTGAAGTATTAAAAATAGCCACTCATTCAAATAAATATGCATGAGTTTAAATATTAATTAATTAGCTAATGATATGATTTTTGCCTATGCATGCAACATTAGAATGAATGATGTTTTTTAAGCCAAATTGAATCAAATATGAGGTTGAATGGAAAGTGATAAGAACTGTATATATGTACATGCATATTTATTGAACAGGTTATAGCAAAGGGGCTAGAGAAGAGGAATAAAATTTTGTGCCCAACAAATAGGTACACATTTACCGTTTTGTTTGGGTGATGATTTAATGAGCCTGTTGGCTAGCCGCTTGGCTTTTTCTTTTTCCTTTTGATATGAGACGCCCGTGTGGCTATTTGGGAATTTTCCCAGCCCCTCCCGTACAAAGGAGGTTATGGCGAAATTTTCCAAAATTTAAAGGCGTTAGTGAAATATTTGAAGTGAAAACGATATTGAAAGTGTTGAATGAACTATATTTATATAAATATATAAATATAAATAAAATTAAAATGAAACGTGACCGTGCAGTTCGTGTTTTGAAACCATGATTTCAAACAACTAGTGTGGGAGATCCGACCATCGGATTTTCCCGAAACCGCAACCGTTGGGTTCGCCTTGGAAATATCTTTCCAACGACACCAACTTTGTAAAAATTCAACGGTTAGATTTTCAGATATGTGTAAATCAAATCTGAAGAAAAACAGCGCCAGAATCGATTATATTTATATTTATATATATAAATATAATTATATTTAATCGAATAACGATGCTGCAGTACGTATTTTGAAATCGAAACTTCAAACGATTGTTCCAGGAGATCCGTCCATCGGATTTTCCCGAAACTTGAACCGTTGGATTCGTTTTGAAAAGATCTTTCTAATGATGTAAATTTTGTAAAGATCCAACGGTTAGATTTTCAGATATGTGTAAATCAAATCTGAAGAAAAACAGCGCCACGGCCGCGTTATGGCCTGAAGCGTCGTTTTGAATAAATTGGCTATTTTAAAATAAATAAAAATAGCGATAAATCGTTATAAAATATCATAAACGATATGGAATGGAAATAAACTGAATTTGCTCGATTTATGTGGTATTTGATGGTTGAATGTGTTTGGTGTGAAAATTACATTAAAGAACAAAATTGGTGTTGTTGAATGATTTAACCATTGAAATAAATTGATTTGAAATTCTAAATATACGTGAATTATTTGAAAAGGCCGAGTTAATTCTCATTTCAAATAATTGACCGACGGTTGAAATTCGAAGATGAAGATGGTGATCGAAGACCGGAGATCTTCACCTCGTTTGGATGGTAACCGAGGTCCTGATTGGGAGGCATCCCGAAATATGGATAATGAGTGGTGATCGTCCAGACGTACGTGGTGATCGATGGGTTTGCGAGGTATTTAGTGCCACCGGTTTCGTTCAGACCCAGAACGGACTTGTAAATGGACTGTGTGTCTGACATTGGAATTTATTCTGTGTTGATTGATCTCTATTAAATATACATCTATTTGGCGGCGGAGAATTTATTCTTTTGCTTAACGCCCTTCTCTGAAACGCACGAGCTCAGAGGTTGTATATCGATGGACATCAGTCGCATGGCATGAATTGCTAGTGTGGCATGCCTAGGTGGTAAATGATTAGGACTTCTGTTGAAAAGCAAAGTCTTGTGGTGATGATCAAAGCACCGCCTGTGTGGCATAGCTTTGTGTATAACGTGAAATCGCGAGCCTCACACCCCGGTATGAACCAGAAACGGGAGAAGGACCTCAGGGAGGGCATGCGTTTCTTCCTAGGTAGGGTGGTGTCAGTGACCTACCAGCCTTGACATTTATATACTTTTTACCTGTGTGGTTGTTGTTGTTGCGAGGCGCCTCGGTTTGATCGGACGATCCGGGTCCGATGGAGTCATTCGTTGGCTCGTTTACGCCCCAAAGGGTGGGGAAACGTATTGTTCAGGCATAATAATCCACATCGGTGGACCGGCCCTGTCACTCCAAGGGGCAGTTGCAGCTGTTCCTGAGGCTCGGGCTAGGCAGTCTCGAATTCGGTAAGGACTATCTTTTGCCTTGGTTCATGATGGAAATCCAATTTCCAAATACGACATCGTGCGGTTTTGATTGTATATATATATGGCGACATGATATATGGTACCCATGCCATCTATGATTGATAGTTATGATTCGAAGTTGTTTTGAAACATGTAAACACTAGTAATAATATCAAATGCTTTTGCTTTATTCGTATCAATCATATTTTGGCCATTATAGGGTATAACTCTATCCTCCGGTTTGCGTTACATTGTGTGATGGGAACTGAGTCTTATAATGGCTTCATTTTTTATAAAAAGCATTGCGATGTTTGAAAGAAAGATTTGTTTTTAAAGCACTGGCAATCCGATGGAGTAAACCCATTCCACGAAAGTGGCGTGGTCCTGTGATTAGCCATATGTTAAATGTGTTGAATAGATTTCTCATTCCAGTCCCATGACTGACTCGTAGTTTGTTTCACTTTCAAACTCGGGTGCCCCTTTTTCTAAACGGGCAACCTTGTATTCAGGTTTAGCTGGTTCTTTCTGGATAGCTGGAGCTGAAGATGGATTCTATTATTTATCTCTTTTTATGTTGTTCAGCTCCTATTGTACATATTTTGTTTGTTTCCGCTGTAGACATTTATGTATAGCTGAACTGTATTTGTACTAAGTAAGATCCTGTATACTGTGTAACTCTGATGATTACTTTTATCCAGTATATTCTATTGTTCATTATCTGGTGTATTTAATTATTCTGTTCTGCTATTATCTGTTTCTGTGTTATATTCCAAAGATAACCCTTGTCTCCGTCAGTACGGGGTTTGGGGTCGTCTTAACGTGGTATCAGAGCTTTGGTTAAGCTTAGTTCTGAAATATAACATTTGAACGAACTCGTCAGAAATAGAACCAGTAGTGTTCTAGGACCGGCAACTCATTACAGATAGGATCAGTAATATCCTAGTATGAGTAGCAGAATGAAGTAACACCTCGATAGACACATTTACATTCAAGTATTTTCTCTATATTTTGAAATATTTTATCTGTGACCTCACACTTGATCTGCTATTTGCAGAGGAACTAGAAAATCAGTGCCAGAAACAACTAGTGCGAGAGGTACGGGGTTTGGGGTCGTCTCAAAAATATAATTGCATATGGACGATAAATGTATACACATACATGTGTATTGTAACAGCCCACCCGGAATGGGCCAATGTTTCGACCTAGAAAAGGCCCATCGAAACTTAGAGCCATTCTAAACGGGTCGTTGGTTCCTGTAAGGATTACATTTGCATAGACAATAATAACATATACTTTGAATGGAAATCTCACACAACAGAAAGAGAAAATATAATACTGAAAATAAGATGTACCACTTATTTCAAAATCTCAGAAGTACAACAATCACAGTTACATCCGTTCAATGGGTACATCAAATAGTTCGTAAGATTCCAAAAGAAGTAAAGCAATAACTGCTAACAATAACATAACAACTTTTTCTTTTTCATCGGCTTCAATGATGACTTCATCCATGGCTTTTACCCCATCTACTGACCTGTTGGATGTTAAGGAGAGGGGTTAGAACATAAAGTTTTGTGTGACTGAAATATAGTGTTACTTACCAACCTTATTTTCAATTGAACCAATTTGATTTCAATTAAAATATTAATTAATTCTTATCAACGATAATTTTCTAAAATCCTGAAAATTTTCTAACACTCGAAATTTTCGGAAAATTTCGCCAGCACCTCCTTTGTATCGGTCAATAGTTCAAACCCCAACTCGCCTCTCTAGGCCTTCTCCAATCCAAAAGAAAATCAAATAGCCAAGCAGCTTGCCGATTCGGCACATAAATCACCAAATCTATAAAAATAAATATGTACCTTTTTTTGTCGGGCATATCATTATATCCTTACATTCTGCTGCCAATTCAGCATATACCAAAGTCATCCCAATCAATCTCCAATCATCTGTTCACAAATCCAATCATCCAAATTCAAAACAAATCTCATTCTCAATCTTAAATTCCATTACCAATTTCAACTCTTACTTACCCGTCCAATATACTTAAACAAATTCATAACTCACAAATCCAACTTTATTCGATATCGTTATATTTCAATTCAATTTCCCTTTACTGGTTTTTATTCAATTCCAGTTTGCATTCACAAATTTCTATTTGATTTCCGTTTCTGGTTTTAATTCAATTTCAATTTTCTTTCGCCAATTTTCTTTAAATTTGTTTTTAATTCATACTATCTCTTTCTGGAAGTTTTTAAATAGCTTAGCTTTTTAAAACCAAATATTCCTTTTCAGATTTCAAACAACTTGTTTTCCTCAAACAATCCAATACAAATTTTTGGTAGTAATCCATCACTTACAACTCGAAAATGAACACTGATGATGTGGCCAGCATCATCAGAGTTATTTCCCAGTGATCGAAGTGAGTTCAATACTATACCCCTTTTCAAAACACATATTTAAACATTTTCATTTTGAAATCTTTTTCAAAATATCATTCACGATACTTGTAAACAAATTAAAATCTCCCAGGATCTTAAAATTATCTTATATTTAACTCAAATCCATTTACGAACATTTTTCCCAGTTTCAGAATTTTAATTCCAACTCTGATTTAATTCAGATTTAGTTAATCTGCATTCATATTATATTAACTCAAATTGGTTATTTATATAACCATTTCAATTATAATCAACCAACACATCCAACATACTATAATATTTCCAATATTAATCATTCGTTTATATCAAAATATAGTTTGGGTAAAATTATTTCATTTACCCTCTTTCAAAACATACTGTGTCGGTTTATCGTACTTGAGTGTTTAGAAACTCCTATCGATACAGTGGATCAAACTGATCGACCAGAACGTATAAAGAACTCAACCAATAAACCTCCACAATATAAAATAATTTTTATAAAATCTACAAATACGTTCACTCGTATATATACACTCAAACTCAATCTAGGGTATTAATAACCCTATTTCTACTGAGTCACGCCACAGAGCCAAGGTAATCACTTAACCTTCAGCTCTGATAACACTGTAACGAACTGGGATTTTCGACTCCGAAAATCAACACAAAACTGCCATGTTGACTATTCAGACATCGGAAATTCCTGATCATTAATAGAAAGAAGTTAGACGGTGAGAATAGATAAGATAGAAAATTAGAATAGAAGAAGAAGAAGATCACTACAGAAAAGAATCAAAGTAATAGGAATCTCACAGCGGAACGAGTAAAATATAATATATAACATAACTTTGAAATAAAACAGTATATATATATACAATAACATTATCAGAGTACAACACTTACACACAGCGGAAATAACAATAGCTATATATAATCCCGATGCCTTCTGCTTCAAGCTCCTCCAAGTATATCTGTAAAGACCTGAACTGCTTGACTGCCCGTACAAAATTGGGCACCCAAGAGTTTAGGGAAAACAAAACAAAATAAACTCTGGGTCAGTCAAGGGACTGGTGTGAGTAAACTCAAATCATTTAGTTTAACTTTTCAAAATCCTTTTCAAAAGAAAAGGTAATTGTAAGACCGATCCACACATAAACACGGATGATTTTTACCTTACGATAACCCAAAACAGTTTTGGAAAACCAATACTTCTCTGATATTATAATAATGTCTAATCACATGTAATTAACAATCTAGTAGAATGCTTGCATCTCACGTTCCACATATATAGTATACAAATGAAAATCGCAGGCTCTTATTGGGGGTTGGATTTCGACTATGACAAGGTATGGGACCACCTGCCGATAGTGTATCTCTAGAGACGAATACACCGGGTTCAACAAGAAGGTCTTGCAACCCGGCCCACACATGACCGACCACTCATTTCGCTTGAGTGTATCGAATGTATATCACCAACTATTGGGAGCTACCCACCGTTTCCCGGAAAGGGATAGCATCGATAACAGATAAAAGAATGAAATGGATTTTCTCTAGATAGGTGATATACACCCTAATGGGAGCGACCCACTTAGTCATGCTGCCTGCCCGATTTCTGTCATTTCCTGGTTGATGAGGCTTGAGGTCATAACGTATCTTTGACAGATCATACATTAATTTACTTTGAATGCCACATCGTCATACCCGCCAAATCACAAATTGATTTCCCCAAAAGTACCACGGGTATAAAGCTAAGAGAAACGAATTCCTCCGCCACCAAAACGTAAGTACGTTTGAAGAGAACAACTCACGCGATCCGTTAGATATACTCTGCCAGACATTCGTCCATTCACGTTGCCCTGGGACTGGACAAACCGAAGGCACTATTCTGTAAACAGGATAGTCCTTGCATAACTCCGTCTTCAATTATCTTCATCATATTTGATAGCAACGCTAACGTCCATACAGAGTGGTTTTCAGATAATGAATCTGATCCCGGTCTCTCCGTATTGACGACAGAAAAATGGCCAAAAACTTCGGTAGTCGGTAATTTAACTATCAAAGAAAAATAAGTTCACAACCAACGAACTTATTTCTAGATAGAAATTCGATCGATCAATCATCAATCAACATTAATCTCCTTTAATTTAATTTATCATTTATTTATTCATTTCCCATTTCTATATACACAACATTTTTTAGTTTCTAAATTTAGGAAATACATATCATCAATCGTTGGAAAACATTTCCATCTCTGTTTCACGTATCACTGTCACTCCAGTATTCCTTCTCATTAACATTTCATTTTCTATGATTAGAAAATATCTCTGATTATATTTGGAAAATGTTTCCAAAAATTATTCATTTGATTTAAACGGATGTTTAAATAAAACATCATTAAGCCAATTTAAACCGTTACACTCATTAACCAAATTCACTTAATCCATCTTCACTATCGAACCTTAACCATTTCTTAGTTAAAAACGTAGTCAATCAAGTTGGGGTATAACTACCTCTCAGACCTTAACTGAACAACATTCCTAACCTTGAAATAGACAAAGTTCAACCTTTTAAATCTTTAACAACTTCCTTACGTAACTCGGATTCTATTTATGAATCCCCTTCTTTATTTTAAAACATTGATTTTAACTATAGCGTTATACTTCCTTTCTTCTTAAATATCCCACTTCAAAATGTAACTTTTATTCCTTAATTTAACTAAATAACTAAACCTCTAATCTATTAATAAATAAGTAAATCTTGATTAAACCGGAAAGTAAATATTACTTTCCCGAATTCGATATAATCGAATTCAGTGTATAATTCTCTTTTTCAAATAATCTCTATTCGATAGCTCCTTCTTGAATAAACTATATTCGATAACTCTTTCTTCGAATAACTATATTCGATAATCTCTCTTCGAATGATTTACATTCGATTAACTTTCTACGAATGATTTACATTCGATTAATCTCCTTTTGAATAAACTATATTCGATTAGCTCCTTTAATTTTATTCGAATAAACTATTTTGAATAACTCCTTTGGATTAACTCATTTTGATTAACTCGGTTTGATTAACTTATTTTGACTAACTCAACTTGATTAACTTACTTGATTAACTCAACTTATTTAACTCCTGTCTAATAACTAATATTCGATTAATTTATATTCGAATAACTATGTCTGTTTAACTTAATTTCAAATGGCTAATATTCGATTTAACTCCATTCGCTTGACTCTAGATCACAGCGACCACAATGGTTACGCCTGATTCCATCAGGAAACATCCGACCTCCATAGGCTATCTGCAGCCCTGGAAATACGCTAGCAGTCGTACGAAATGGCAACACATTCTAAAGAACTATGTTTGACTAACTTTATCTCAAATAACTACATTTGATCAACTCTAATTGAATAACTAATATTCAAATAAATTCTAATTCGATTAACTCTAACTGATTAACTCTAACTAATTAACACTTTTGATTAACTCTACGTTTATTCAGTTTCAAATATCGATGTTGAAATCGATTCTTACTTCTCTATATAAGTCCTGACTTATATATTCTATTTATACAATGATAAACATCTTTAATTTATAAAATATTATTTCTAAATTTATCTTCTCAATATATTTGTTGGAATAGATTCTATTTAAAATCTTTTCTTTAAATTCATATCATGTTATACCCGTGTGCGAAGCACGGGTCTAAACCTTTCAAATATAAAATTCTCCTTTTATGCAATTCTAGTCACTTTTTAAGTATTTCCTTTTATAATCTATTTATTTACAAAATAAATACCTTTTTCATATTTCTTTTATTCTATAAAATATTTCAATTTATAAAATCTATTGATTTTATAAGTAATTCCTTTGATAATCTAACTATTCCCTTCCTATTTGTTTACCACATATTTCCTCATTCCATTTTATTTATTTTCCAAATAAATATCTCTTCAATTTTATCTATTTGATTAACAAATAAATATTCCTTTTTAATCTATTTATTTACTAAATAAATAGTTTTCTTTTTATAAAATATTTGATTTTATAAATATTTCTTTTTCAATATAACATTGAAAAATCTCTTTTTAACATTCCAGTATTCCTTATGGTATTTAACGTACCATATAACAATGATCGGTATCATTCAACCATATAAAATCAACAACAGAGTTCATATCACATCATATAACACAGTATATGAAAAACAGTAAAATAAATGTTGAGGAACCCAGTTGGGTCCCTCCGACCTGTTTCCCTGCATCCAAAGATGTTAAACAATAAAATTAACATCAAATTAATTTTACTACGAAATATTCTGCTAAATAGAATCAATATTTGATTAATGATTTATATTTATATCGTTATCTATATTTTCAATCAACTGACTAGCAGTTCAACCAAAATAGCCAACACATAGCAAACAACCATCATTTATCATTTCTAAAAATACTTTAGAAAAATATAACTGAGAAGAGTTAGTGAGTTTACTCACATTTCGCGTTAACCGTTAAATAACGATTTGCGTCTGTTGATTCAGATGGACAATTTATTTTGCTATAAATTGTAACGAGCTCGGATTCACTCTCAGTCAGTTCCATTGGGTTGCTCCCGTCTATACGATCCCAACGGATCTTGTTTCGCTGAATTTCGATAATATATGAGGAAGTTACACATTTTTAAAGTTAACTCTAGTTTAAATAAAAACAAAACAAAGGTTTATTTTCATGTTGGGCTTAACCATTTACCATCACCGGCCCATTCTCCTATTATAAGCCCAGCACCGAAACCATCTTCCCCAAAATATCGCGAACACCAGGAAACAGCTTCCTCCACCATTTTCATGATTTCAAATCGCCAAATAGCGAACTGCCGCGCCATTTTGAGCTCGATTATAATTATATTATAATTATACGTTCAAACTGTCATTCAAATAATATATTCGTTATTCCGATTCAATTTTAAACTGAATTAAATATCACAGATGATCCAATTCACACAATTTTGTGAATTCCACTATTTCTGATTATTTCAGAAATTAAATATGTTATTATATTATTTATTTTAATTAAATATTCCATATTATTTAATTTTGGTCAATTTAAATGACTAAACCATTATTTAAATAATTAAATAAATTATTTATATACCGTAAAAATATGGATCGTTACATTCTTCCCCCCTTAAAATAATTTCGTCCTCGAAATTGCTAAGGTTGAGAATAGACCCTATTGACTAGTTCAATTTTATTTGTTTACTTACCAACCTTATTTTCAACTGAACCAATTTAATTTCAATTAAAATATTAATTATTTCTTATCAACGATAATTTTCTAAAATCCTGAAAATTTTCTAACACTCGAAATTTCCGGAAAATTTCGCCAGCACCTCCTTTGTATCGGTCAATAGTTCAAACCCCAACTCGCCTCTCTAGGCCTTCTCCAATCCAAAAGTAAATCAAATAGCCAAGCAGCTTGCCGATTCGGCACATAAATCACCAAATCCATAAAAATAAACATGTACCTTTTTTGTCGAGCATATCATTATATCCTTACATTCTGCTGCCAATTCAGCATATACCAAAGTCATCCCAATCAATCTCCAATCATCTGTTCACAAATCCAATCATCCAAATTCAAAACAAATCTCATTCTCAATCTTAAATTCCATTACCAATTTCAACTCTTACTTACCCGTCCAATATACTTAAACAAATTCATAACTCACAAATCCAACTTTATTCGATATCGTTCTATTCCAATTCAATTTTCCCTTACTGGTTTTTATTCAATTCCAGTTTGCATTCACAAATTTCTATTTGATTTCCATTTCTGGTTTTAATTCAATTTCAATTTTCTTTCGCCAATTTTCTTTAAATTTGTTTTTAATTCATACTATCTCTTTTTGGGAGTTTTTAAATAGCTTAGCTTTTCTAAAACCAAATATTCCTTTTCAGATTTCAAACAACTTGTTTTCCTCAAACAATCCAACACAAATTTTTGGTAGTAATCCATCACTTACAACTCGAAAATGAACACTGATGATGTGGCCAGCATCATCAGAGTTATTTCCCAGTGATTGAAGTGAGTTCAATACTATACCACTTTTCAAAACACATATTTAAACATTTTCATTTTGAAATCTTTTTCAAAATATCATTCAAGATACTTGTAAACAATTTAAAATCTCCCAGGATCTTAAAATTTTCTTATATTTAACTCAAATCCATTTATGAACATTTTTCCCAGTTTCAGAATTTTAATTCCAATTCTGATTTAATTCAGATTTATTTAATCTTCTTTTATATTATACGAACTCAAATTGGTTATTTATATAACCATTTCAATTATAATCAACCAACACATCCAACATACTATAATATTTCCAATATTAATCATTCGTTTATATCAAAATATAGTTTGGGTAAAATTATTTCATTTACCCTCTTTCAAAACATACAATGTCGGTTTATCGTACTTGAGTGTTTAGAAACTCCTATCGATACAGTGGATCAAACTGATCGACCTGAACGTATAAACAACTCAACCAATAAACCTCCACAGTATAAAACAATTTTTATAAAATCTACAAATACGTTCACTCGTATATATACACTCAAACTCAATCTAGGGTATCACTAACCCTATTTCTACTGAGTAACGCCACAGAGCCAAGATAATCACTTAACCTTCAGCTTTGATACCACTGTAACGAACTGGGATTTTCGACTCCAAAAATCAACACAAAACTACCATGTTGACTATTCAGACATCGGAAATTCCTGATCATTAAAAGAAAGAAGTTAGAGGGCGAGAATACATAAGATAGAAAATTAGAATAGAAGAAGAAGATCACTACAGAACAGAATCAGAGTAATATGAATCTCACAGCGGAACGAGTAAAATATAATATATAACATCACTTTGAAATAAGACAGTATATATATACAATAACATTATAAGAGTACAACATTTACACACAGCGGAAATAACAATAGCTATATATAATCTTGAAGCCTCCTGCTTCAAGCTCCTCCAAGTATATCTGTAAAGACCTGAACTGCTTGACTGCCCGTACAAAATTGGGCACCCAAGAGTTTAGGGGAAAAAAATAAACTCTGGGCCAGTCATGGGACTGGTTTGAGTAAACTCAAATCATTTGGTTTAACTTTTCAAAATCCTTTTCAAAAGAAAAGGTAATCGTAAGACCGATCCACACATAAACATGGATGGTTTTTACCTTACGATAACCCAAAACAGTTTTGGAAAACCAATACTTCTCTGATATTATAATAATGTCTAATCACATGTAAGTAACAATCTAGTAGAACGCTTGCATCTCACGTTCCACATATATATTATACAAATGAAAATCGCGGGCTCTTTTGGGGATTGGATTCCGACTATGACAAGGTATGGGACCACCTGCCGATAGTGTATCTCTAGAGACGAATACACCGGGTTCAACAAAAACATCTTGCAACCCGACACACACATGACCGACCACTCATTTTGCTTGAGTGTATCGAATGTATATCACCAACTGTTGGGAGCTACCCACCGTTTCCTGGAAAGGGACAGCATCGATAATAGATAAAAGAATGAAATGGATTTTCTCTAGATAGGTGATATACACCCTAATGGGAGCGACCCACTTAGCCATGTTGCCTGCCCGATTTCTGTCATTTCCTGGTTGATGAGGCTTGAGGTCATAACGTATCATTGACAGATCATACATTAATTTACTTTGAATGCCACATCGTCATACCCGCCAAATCACAAATTGATTTCCCCAAAAGTACCACGGGTATAAAGCTAAGAGAAACGAATTCCTCTGCCACCAAAACGTAAGTACGTTTGAAGAGATCAACTCGTGCGATCCGTTAGATATACTCTGTCAGACATTCGTCCATTCACGTTGCCCTGGGACTGGACAAACCGAAGGCACTATTTGGTAAACAGGATAGTCCTTGCATAACTCCGTCTTCCATTATCTTCGTCATATTTGATTTCAACGCTAACGTCCATACAGAGTGGTTTTCAAAAAATGAATCTGACCCCGGTCTCTCCGTATTGATGACGGAAAAATGGCCAAAAACTTCGATAGTCGATGATTTAACTATCAAAGAAAAATAGGTGTACAACCAACGATCTTATTTCTAGATAGAAATTCGATCGATCAATCATCAATCAACATCGATCTCCTTTAATTTAATTTATCATTTATTTATTCTTTTCCCATTTATATATACACAACATTTCTTATTTTCTAAATTTAGGAAATATAGGTCATCAATCATTGGAAAACGCTTACTTCTCTGTTTCACGTATCACTGTCACTCCAGTATTCTGTCTCGTTAAAATTTCATTTTCTATGATTAGAAAATTTCTCTGATTATATTTGGAAAATGTTTCCAAAATTTATTCATTTGATTTAAATAGATGTTTAAATAAAACATCACTAAGCCAATTTAAACCATTACACTCATTAACTAAATTCACTTAATCCATCTTCATTATCGATCCTTAACAATTTCTTAATTAAAAACGGAGTCAATCAAGTTGGGGTATAACTACCTCTTAGACCTTAACTGAAAAACATTCCTAACCTCGAAATAGACAAAGTTCAACCTTTTAAATCTTTAACAACTTCCTTACATAACTCGGATTCTATTTATGAAACCCCTTCTTTATTTTAAAACATTGATTTTAACTATAGCGTTATACTTCCTTTCTTCTTAAATATCCCACTTCAAAATGTAACTTTTATTCCTTAATTTAACTAAATAACTAAAGCACTAATATATTAATAAATAAGTAAATCTTGATTAAACCGGAAAGTAAATATTACTCTCCCGAATTCGATATAATCGAATTCAGTGTATAATTCTCTTTTTCGAATAATCTCTATTCGATAGCTCCTTTTCGAATAAACTATATTCGATAACTCTTTCTTCGAATAATTATATTCGATAATCTCTCTTCGAATGATTTACATTCGATTAACTTTCTAAGAATGATTTACATTCGATTAATCTCCTTTCGAATAAACTATATTCGATTAACTCCTTTAATTTTATTCGAATAAACTATTTCGAATAACTCCTTTAGAATAACTCATTTGAATTAACTCGGTTTGATTAACTTATTTTGACTAACTCGACTTGATTAACTTACTTGATTAACTTACTTGATTAACTCAACTTATTTAACTCTTATCTAATAACTAATATTCGATTAATTTATATTCGAATAACTATGTCTGTTTAACTTTATTTCGAATGGCTAATATTCGATTTAACTCCATTCGCTTGACTCTAGATCGCAGCGATCACAATGGTTACGCCTGATTCCATCAGGAAACATCCGACCGCCGTAGGCTATCTGCAGCCCTGCGAAATACGCTAGCAGTCGTACGAAATGGCAACACATTCTAAAGAACTATGTTTGACTAACTTTATCTCAAATAACTACATTCGATCAACTCTAATTGAATAACTAATATTCAAATAAATTCTAATTCGATTAACTCTATCTAATTAACTCTAAATGATTAACTCTAACTGATTAACTCCTTTGATTAACTGTATGTTTATTCAATTTCAAATATCGATGTTGAAATCGATTCTTACTTGTGACGACTCCAAAACCCCGTACTGACGGTGTCAAGGGTAATCTTTGGAATATAACACATAAACAGATAATAGCAGAACAGAAATAAACAAATACACCAGATAACGCACAATAGAATATACTGGATAAACGTAATCATCATATTTACACAGTATACAGGATCATTTTTAGTACAAATACAGTTCAGCTATAAATAAATGTCTACAGCGGAAAACAAACATAATATGTACAATAGGAGCTGAACAGCATAAAAAAAGACAAATGATAGAATCCATCTTCAGCTCTAGCTATCCAGAAAGAGCCTGCTAACCTGAATACAAGGCTGCCCGTGTAGAAAAATGGGCCCCCGAGTTTGCAAGTGAAACAAACTACGAGTCAGTCATGGGACAGGTATGAGAAATCTACTTAACACATTTATAATATGGCTAATCACAGGACCACGCCACTTTCACGGAACGGGTTTACTCCATTGGATCGCCAGTGCTTTAAAACAAGTAAATCTTTTAAACATCGCAATGCTTTTTATAAAAATGAAGCCATTATAAAACTCAGTTCCCATCACACAATGCAACGCAAACCGGAGGATAGAGTTTTACCTTATAATGGCCAAAATATGATTGATACGAATAAAACAAAAGCATTTGATATTATTACTAGTGTTTATATGTTTCAAAAACAATTTCAATCATAACTATCAATCATTGACGGCATGGGTACCATATATCATGTTGCCATATATATATATATATATATATACAATCAAAACCGCACGGTGTCGTATTTGGAAATTGGATTTCCGTCATGAACCAAGGCAAAAGATAGTCCTTACCGACTTCGAGACAATCTAGCCCATGTCTCAGGATCAGAGCTCGAGTGACCCTTGGATCGTCAGGGCCGGTCCACCGATGCGGATTAAATTTCCTGAACACTATGTTTCCCTGCCCTTTAGGACGTAAATGAGCCAACAAATGACTACATCGGCTTCACATAGTCACCGATATAACTGAGGCGCCTCGCAACAGCAACAACCACACAGGTGAAAATAATATGAATGTCAGCCAGTTTAAGCACTGACATCACCTCTAGCTAGAAGGAAACGCATGCCCTCCCTGAGGTCCTCTCCCGTTTCTAGTTCATACCGGGGTGTGAGGCTCGCGAATTCACGTTATACACAAAGCTAGGCCACACAGGCCGTGCTTTGATCATCAACCACAAGACTTTGCTTTTCAATAGAAGCCTTGATCACTGCATCTTAGCAAGCCACATAGGAAATTCACACCATGCAACTGATGGCTATCAGTCACACAGAATGAATTCCAATGTCAGACACACAATCCATTCACAAGTCTGTTCTGGGTCAGAACGATACCGGAGGCACTATATACCTCGCATATCCATCGATCTCCACGTATGTCTGGACGATCACCATTCATTATCCATATTTCGGGATGCCTCCCAATCAGGACATCAGTTACCATCCAAACGAGGTGAAGATCTCCGGTCTTCAACCACCGTCTTCATCATCGATTTCTTATCGTCGATTCAGTTATTTAGAATGGGATAAACCTGGTCTTTCGGAGCAACTCGCGTATATAATAAACAAGTGCTACACAAACACAACATACGCCTTATTCCAATTTATTAGTCACTAACCGTGAATTAGTAAGAGAATGATTTTCCAAATATTAACCCCGAAGGCTGAAACCAACATCAGATCAAAATCCAGGAAACCATTCAACTTAGCTAACCTTCAGCTAGTTTCTAAATTTCACATTCCATATCGTTTATAATATTTTTATAATGATTTCTGGTCAATCCCGGTACATTCGTTTGAAGTTTCGATTTCAAAATACGAACTGCAGCGTCGTTATTCGATATATTTTAATTATATATATATAATCGATTCGGGCGTTGTTTTTCTTTAGATTTGAATTAAACATTTCAGACAATCCAACCGTTGGATCTTTACAAAGTTGGTGTCATTGGAAAGATATTTCCAAAGCGAACCCAACGGTTTCGGTTTCGGGAAAATCTGATGGTCGGATCTCCCGCACTAATCGTTTGAAATCACGGTTTCAAAACACGAACTGCAGCTTTGTTATTCGATATATTTTAATTATATTTATATATATATAAATATAATCTATTCTTCGATTTCAGAACCGTTTTCTTTTCATACATTTGATAAAAATGATATTTTTATCCATCAAACATTTATTTTGACTCTTCACGATTTTTAACAATTCATATATATAATAAAAATGTGAATTTTATTGTAAAACTATTTATTTCAAAACATGACTATTTTATATAGTTCATATAGAGGATAAAAATATGATTTTTATTATAATACAATTTATTCCAAGCACGAATACCATTCAACACATGAATTTCTATTCAACGAATGAATTTCTATTCAACACATGAATGTTTTCTATAGTTCGTATATATAAAATAAAAATTTGATTTTTATTGTTAAAACAGTTTATTTAAAACATGAATACCATTCAACACATGAATTTCTATTCAACGAATGAATTTCTATTCAACACATGAATGTTTTCTATGGTTCGTATATATATAGTAAAAATGTGATTTTTATTGCAAAACAATTTATTTCAAAACACGACTATTTTATATAGTTCATATAGATGACAAAATATGATTTTTATTATAAAACAATTTATTTCAAAACACGACTATTTATATAGTTCATATAGATGATAAAAATATGATTTTTATTATAACACTATTTATTTCAAAACACAAATGTCGTTCAACACATGAATTTCTATTCGACACATGAATATAGTTTCAACACATGAAAATAATTCTAACACATGAATATCATTCAAAATTTCGGCAGCATAACGATTGGGTAGTTAAAACTGGGGCCATCCCTAGTACGGCTCCTCGCTCTACCTTAAAGCCTCGCAGCTTTTGACAATGGGGATTTCATGCATCTAGTTCGCACACAGGCGGCATGTATATTTTTTCTTTCTTTTCCACAAACTAATCCTATGTGGTTTCGACCAAATAATTCTCAACCACAAACAGGTATTTTTCAACCATAATCAATCAATTTCAACCACAAACAATTCTAATCAACCATTCGCTATCAACCAATTTTCACACCAATCACAACCAATAAATATCGTCCATGGTTTGTGTACGAGGGGCATGTATATATATATATATATATATATATATATATATATATATATATATATATATATAAAAGTATATTTCACTTATATTCAATAGATATATAATTTTTACAACGCATATATAACTTATACATCGAACGTACAACTTATACAACGCTTATACATGAGGTGTACAACGCTTATATAACTCATACATCGACTATATAATTTATACATCGTCGTTTTCCATATAGTTATTAATTCAGAAATCTCACATTGGGTTCCACTCCACCAAAAATAGTAGGAGGCTCAGAAAAATATGCGGTCTCTTCTAGAATGTAGAAGACGTCCACATGAGTCCACTATCTCTTGTTTCACTGAATTTCGTCAAAAACGAAAAAGATATGATTTTTACAGTGAAATCAAAAACCGTAGCGCTTTAAAGTGCTATAATATAGTTTATTTTAAAATCAGTCGTACCTCAGCTGAAGGGTTCGAAACTAGGTTTTGATTTTTCTTCGAATCCGTGTAGCTATTCGTCGATCGGCCTTTGCAGCATCGGAGGGGGAGTAACGACGCACCTGCGCGCTGCGGTGGGGCCCGCTCGGTGGTCTCTGGTGTCCACGGCGGCGCTCGAAAGGGCTGGACTTTGGAGGCTTCAAACGAACGAAATACTCAATGAAAAATTCGAACCCTGGTATGGATTTAAAGCTCTCGAGGAGCTCTACAAAATCTTCAACTGGAGGGAAGGGTAATGGTGCGTGGATTGATCAGAAAATGGCCGGGAAGTCGGGTTGTTGTTTCTGCCATGCGCGATTTGATTACGGGGAGAGAGAGTGAAGTGTGAGCCAATCAGGGATTTTTATTTTATTTATATATTTTAAAAATCTGAAAATACCCCTTGTCACACAGAACACCAATCCAAACCCAACGACTGTCGTCCTTAGCTAAATACCCCCATTCCGAACACAATGGGATATGTTTTGAAGGCCCATTCGACTGTTTCAATCGGTTTTCCTTCAAATTAAAATATAAAACATTCAATATTTAATTTGAACGTACATTTCAATTTGTCGGGGCCACATACTGATTCTAAAATTCCAGAAAAATAAATCTAGCTATGTTTTGACGATACGGTCCTAACAAAACTAGTTTCGTTGAATTCTGAGTCCGTTTAAAAAATGGCCCTTTTCTGGTCGATCCAATTTAATAGAAATCGACCAAACACATTTTAATTTGCCACGCTCACATACTAGCTTCAAAAATTATGAAATTTGAAACCTAGCAATAATTTGACATCCCGGATCCAACAAAAGTGGTTTCGTCAAATTCTGAGGTCGTTTGCAAAATGGCCATTTTCACGGGCTATATAACTCTATAGCGACCTTTCTGAAAATTCGTTTGGCCATAACTTTTGCTTCCTGCTACGAAACTTCGATTTTTCAGATTCGTTAGAAAGATATTCACTAACAGATTTAAATATTTTTGGTTTCTCTAAAATCTGTTTTGTTTTGCACCCGGTACAGTCAGTCAAAGTTTGAATTCAAATTTTGAATAAACTACCGCGCCATTTCAGGCCTTGTTTATATTTAGAAATAATTGTATTTATTTTCAAACATCGATTCAAACTTACTTTTCGTCGTTATTAGTTTAAATATTTATTTTAAATATTTTAAAATCCACTAAAATAGCCAAATTAAAATTTTCAAACTGGTTCAGATTTTCCGGGTCGTTACATTACTTCTCTATATAAGTCCTGACTTATATATTCTATTTATACAATGATAAACATCTTTAATTTATAAAATATTGTTTTTAAATTTATCTTCTCAATCTATTTGTTGGAATAGATTCTATTTAAAATCGTTGCTTTAAATTCATATCATGTTATACCCGTGTGCGAAGCACGAGTCTAAACCTTTCAAATATAAAATTCTCCTTTTATGTAATTCTAGACACTTTTTAAGTATTTCCTTTTATAATCTATTTATTTACAAAATAAATCCCTTTTTCATAATTCTATTTATTCTATAAAATATTTCAATTAATAAAATCTATTGATTTTATAAGTAATTCCTTTGATAATCTAACTATTCCCTTCCTATTTGTTTTCCACATATTTCCTCTTTCCATTTTATTTATTTTTAAAATAAATATCCCTTCAATTTTATATATTTGATTAACAAATAAATATTCCTTTTTAATCTATCTATTTTCTAAGTAAATAGTTTTCTTTTTACAAAATCTTTGATTTTATAAATATTTCTTTTTCAATATAACATTGAAAATTCCCTTTTTAATATTCCAGTATTCCTTATGGTATTTAACGTACCATATAACAATGCTCGGTATCATTCAACCATATAAAATCAACAACAGAGTTCATATCACATCATATAACACAATATATGAAAAACAGTAAAATAAATGTTGAGGAACCCAGTTGGGTCCCTCCGACCTGTTTCCCTGCATCCAAAGATGTTAAACAATAAAATTAACATCAATTTAATTTTACTATGAAATATTCTGCTAAATAGAATCAATATTTTATTAACGATTTATATTTATATCGTTATCTATATTTTCAATCAACTGACTAGCAGTTCAACCAAAACAGCCAACACATAGCAAACAACCATCATTTATCATTTCTAAAAATACTTTAGAAAAATATAACTGAGAAGAGTTAGTGAGTTTACTCATATTTCGCGTTAACCGTTAAACTGTTGATTCAAATGGACAATTTATTTTGCTATAAATTGTAACGAGCTCGGATTCACTCTCAGTCAGTTCCATTAGGTTGCTTCCGTCCATACGATCCCAACGGATCTTGTTTCGCTGAATTTCGATAATATATGAGAAAGTTACACATTTTTAAAGTTAACATTAGTTTAAATAAAAACAAAACAAAGGTTTATTTTCAAATTGGGCTTAACCATTTACCATCACCGGCCTATTCTCCTATTATAAGACCAGCACCGAAACCATCTTCCCCAAAATATCGCGAACACTAGGAAACAGCTTCCTCCACCACTTTCATGATTTCAAATCCCAAACTGATCCTCCATTTCTTCACAACAATTCAAACGAACATAACCAAACTACTCCACATCATCTCCTCCATCACCCCTACCCTCAACTTCAAACTCGAACCTACTTTCCAACTCTCGACTTCAGTATTTCCGTCGAGCCACACAGTATACGCACGACACAAATTGTAACAGAAATCCACAAAATCTTCACAATAGATGCAGACAACCACTAGTGACCCAAATCTAATATCAAAAACACAATTTGATGATTTCATTCCTCGTATTTGTCAACCCTACTCAACGTTGTTCACAAACCCTTCGACAGAAACGATGTCGAACTTAAAACAAACCATACTGCATTGAAGAGCAGTTCATCCTGAGCCTAAAATCATATAGTTCGTGATTTATAAATTTAGTTTGGATTTTCTTTTGATTTTTTGAGCTCTTGAAATTTTTACTGTAAGGAGAATAAGAGAGCGGCGGATTTTTCTTGCTTGTTGACCACCGTAGAAATAGAATTAGGTTTAGGTTTTGAAATGGTATTATATTGGAAAAATATATTATTTTTATATTCCATTATTTAATTTATTTTTAAGCATACGCTATTTACATATGTCCTCTAAAATTCCTATGACCACATACGATACCCAAAAATCATGAAAATTGACATGCACCTTCAGTTCGACATTACGGTCCCAACGTAACTGGTCTCGTCGAATTCCGACTCCGTTTGCTCACACAGCGTATTTTTAACCATTAAAATACTGACTGTTTTTCACATTTAAAATCAGTATGGCCACACACTGACTCTAAAAATCACGAAACTTGATATCTAGCAATAATTTAATATTGCGGAACCAACAAAATTAGTTTCGTCAAATTCTGAGGTCGTTTGCAAAAGTGGCTATTTTTAAAGCTCTAAATAACCTATTTAAATATATAAATATATTTAAATAAATTAAATTAAATAAAAATAATTTAATATTATCTTATATATTCACACTAGAATATCATACAGCTCCAATGGAATTTATAACTCAATATTTCAAATCCAGTGTTACATCGATATTCGATTTATATTTAAAAATCCATTTTAAAATATAAATAAATCGATATAAATTATAAAGGAATTCCATAGCGACTTTTCTAAAATTTGATTTGTACATAACTAAAAATCTACATGATGAAATCCTAATTTTTCTCTTCCACTAGAAAGATATACCTCACCAGCTCCTAACATTTCTTGTTTCATAGAAATCTGATTTAAAACGGACCCTGTATATTTAGTTGAAGTTCAAATCGCCAAATCGCAAACTGCCACGCCATTTCGAGCTCGATTATAATTATATTATAATTATACGTTCAAACTGTCGTCCAAATAATATATTTGTTATTCTGATTCAATTTTAAACTGAATTAAATATCACAGATGATCCAATTCACACTATTTTGTGAATTCCACTATTTCTGATTATTTCAGAAATTAAATATATTATTATATTATTTATTTTGATTAAATATTCCATATTATTTAATTTTGGTCATTTTAAATGACCAAACCATTATTTAAATAATTAAATAAATTATTTATATACCGTACAAATACGGGTCGTTACATGTAAATCTGCTGAAATGTATAAACCTATTAAAATATGTGGAAACGATTATTGTATTATAAATGCATGTTAATCAGTGTCATATTATGTACTTGAACCCTTAATTATAAGAATTGAGATAATTACATGTTAATCTGTTAGATTGGAATAATTACATGATTGAACGATAACATGTTATTCTTTTAAAAAGGAGTTAATTACATGTTAGGAAGAACATGCGACATGATAATCAGTTAAAATGGACTTAATATGATATTAAGTATGACATGTAAAAATTACAGTAAAAATTTGAAAGAATGAATATGCCTAAATTTATAGTAAATAGAAAATTGTAACAACACTTAGACTCGAGGTTAAATTCAACTTATGGTAGAAGTCTGGCCAGAACCGCCCGGAAAACCAGCATCCACAAGTTGATAATTTATTGTGAGGGGTCTAGTGCGTAAATATACATGTAATGATGCTAGGACACGAGGTTAAGTCCAACTTCTGGTAGAAGTCTGCCCGGAACCGCCCTGCAAATCCAGCATTCACAAGTGGTCGGCTTAACGTGAGAGGCCTGGTGCATAAACATATATACGAATATATGTATATAACATGATTGAAGTAAATGGCATTAATTTTAATTACTGTAAATGAAGGAAAGTTACAATAGTAAAAGGATTGGAATGAACGGAGAATGATAATAACCTATTATGAATAACCTTGAAGGGGGGAAAGGAAAGATAATAGGTAGGTTTGTCCTAGGGACAAGAGGAAATTATAACTTAGGTTATAATAACGATAGGGGGCATGAGATAACTTATGTAATAAAATAAGTTGTATTTAATTATAAATTAAGTAATCTATAATTTTGGAAACCTGAAACCTGCTATTTTCAATAAGTAGAGAAAAGAGGGAAAACTTATGAAATGCAATAAGTTGTACTTAATTATACATTAAGTAATCTGTGAACTTGAAAATCTGAATCCTGCTGATGAGAATAACATGTTAAAAGTTTATTAATAAACTTAAATGGGTTAAGTTATATAGCTAAAATTAATAAGCAAGAGGAACTTGGTAACCTAAATAAAAAATAAATATGACTAGAAATAACCAAGTTAAATGGAAGTCTGAAAAGGTAGGTCAAGCACGTAATTAAATGATTAGACATAGGGTCTACTAACACATTAACCCGAGGCGCTTGGACCATTCCATACGTTTGAAGGAGAATAACCCAATGGGGTAGATCATCGTGGTGTCATGAGGCATGGGGGATCGCACATCCATCTGATTATTCTACATGTTCTACTGATATTCTACTGGCTCCGAAGGGCTGGAAGTGGAAGCGACTTTCTGGGACATGGAGTGTACTCCTGGTAGTCCTCTATGTGGTGACAGCTCTTAGGCTGTGCTAGAAGGGGTTGGGTGCACGCGTTACTACCCAATGAGTATACCTTGACTGCCATAATATGGGGCAGTCAGAAGGCTGTAGGGGGGCATAAGTGATTCGACGAGCTTGGGGGCCTTCTGACTAGGCGAGTTATGACCATCTATTTGCCTTAGGCCAGGTTTAACCATATGAAGAATAGTAATTCGTCGGGTACCCGTCATCGACAGTCAGCATGATGCCGAAAGATGGAAGCTAAACCAATAGACCATGGACCTTTCACTATCGAGGCTTTGGCTGCGGAGCATGCCAATTTAGATGTAGATTGCTTGTTAAGGGGAATCACTTAGCTCACATCTGTTTGTCTTTCATTAGTTGAAGGAGGGGTCTAATGGGACAATAGCCACTGAAAATGCAGACCATAACGTCTATATATAGATATCTGAAAAGCTCCTGACTGAGTTTCGTGTTTCTTGTACAACCCTGTTATGGAACTCGGTGCACAGTACAGAATATATGTTGTTAAGGCATCGAGTATGATTAACGATACGTACGTGAGAAAGTCCAGATACATGCATGTATGCTCTGGGTGGTGTATCGTAGACTCTAGGGCATTACTCTGTGATGGAATCTGATTTGATCGAATGGTTGGAAGGTGGCAGTCCGTACGCTTACGTAGCATGGCGATGGAAGTTCTATGCAGAACGTAGCATTTTTATATAGAGATCCGTACATTGCTCCGATGTAGGATAAGGGACTGCGTATATTTCTGTGGCGTTACGGTGGAGACCGCGTGAGTGGGGTACCATGGGTTTACCTTAATTTGGGGGTAACTATATTTACCAAATTAGGTTAATCTACCGGGAGTAGATGGGTACGACATGTGTATAAGCCTTGAGTGTTGTTAACCCAAGTAACCTAATATATAAGAAAATGTAACTAAACGGTATATGTAGGATTATCCAAAATGTGTAGTTTAAATCTAGTCACCAGAACTTGTGTTCTGACCCCCTCCTCATAACATACTCGTAGGCTAGATTTGTGGCAGAGATATGATAGCTTTGGATGCTAGTTAGGCAGTATTATTATTTGGGTAAGGCTATATTTTGATTATAATATATTTTAACCATTCCGCTATGAGATATTATCTGAGCTCTGATATATTTTATATCTCTGTCTTTTCTGCAGGATGCCAGGCAAACCAACACGAGTTTCGATAGATTAGAATTAAAAAAAATCGATCTGTCGGAATTCAGGTTGTTACACAAGGTGGCATTCTCGGTTACTTATGGCCCTATTAAAGGTGGATTCTTACGATCCCTTATAACCCTGAGGCAGACCCCTAGCCCTTTAAGACCTGTTCTAGTATGTTAACTGAGACGACCCGAAATTCCCCGTGAAGGAAAGCACGGATTGAATTGAGAACACGACAAATCAAACACAAACAGAAGATCATTTCATTGTCTATTACAACAATTTCATCAGAACATAAGAGAATACAGAGTATGAATTACATATTACACATTTACTAAATATCAGAGATTTAAATACATTACATAGCAGCGGAAAATAATACAAAACACAACTGAAAGAGATATACGGATACAGAGCTTTCTGAATATCATTCCAGCTGTAAACCAGGATCCTGTGAATATAAATCTGCAAAACCAAAACTACTAGCTGCCCGTATGGAAAATAGGGGCACCCACAGTTTAGGTTAAAACAATAAACTCCAGTTCAGTCATGTGACTGGTGTGAGAACTAAAACAGTTATTTAAAAATTTACTTTAAATTAGATATATCAAGGGACCACACCGTATAACACGGAATGGGTTTCTTCCTAAGAATACCAGTGCATATAACAAACGATACAATGCTTTTTGGAAAAATGAAGCTATTATAAGACCCAAGTCCTATCATACAATGCAACGCAAGCCAGGGGATAAGGTTTTCCCTTATAATAGCCAAACATGCTTAGTACGTTTAAAACAAATCATTTGATACTATTATAAGTGCATAGTGTATAAAACAACTTCAAATATAAATGTATCAATCCTAGGCGGCATGGGTACCATATATCATGTCGCCAATACTAGCTCTACAATCAAAACCGCAATTGTCACGTATTGGAAGTTGGATTCCCATCTGTGAACCAAGGAAAGGGATCATCCTCACCGCTTCGAGACTCTCTTGCCCGAGCCTCAGGAACAGCCGCAACTGCACCTTGGATCTTCAGGGCCGATCCACTCGATGTGGATTAAAATGCCTGAACAATGCGTTTCCCCGCCCTATGGGGCGTAAATGAGCCAAATGACTCCATCGGCCCCGGATCGACCTATATATAACCGAGGCGCCTCGCTATCCATCATCCACAAAAGTAAAATGTCCGGGCGTGTAAAACCCAAAACACACTCCTTACTAGAAAGAATCGCATGCGCTCCCTGCAGTCCTCTCCCGTTTCTGGTTCACAACGAGGTGTGAGGCTCGCAAATTAACGCTACACAAAGCTACACCACAACGGCATGCTTTGATTATCAACCACAAGACTCTACTTTTCAACTGAAACCTTGATCATTTTCATCTCAGCATGCCACAACGGCAATTCACGCTATGCAACCGATGTATATCAATCACACATAATGAAATCTGATGTCAGACACACATCCATTTACATGTTCGTTCTAGGTCTGAACGAAACCGGAGGCACCTTATTCCTCCTCCATATGTCCAATACAGGGGAGAGGCCCTCGCATATCCATCGATCTCCAAGTACGTCTCGACGATCACCACTTATTACCTCGCCTTGGGTGTACAGCCCAATCAAGACATCAGTAATCATCCAAACGATGTGAAGACCTCTGGTCTTCAACCACCGTCTTCATCCTCGACACATCGTCGAATCAGTTATTCAGAATGGGATAAACCTGGTCTTTCTGAATAACTCACGTATATAATAAACAAGTGCCATAAAAAACATAACATACGCCTCATTCCAATCCAGAATATTTCATTATCCAAATATTCATATAATTTGGGAAAGGTTCCCATTAATTTTATCAAAGGTAAATTCTTTAAATTTATTCTTTAATCTTCCTTTGGATATCATTTCGATCTAATTAAAGAGATGCATTAAAACTCCACTTGGTTTTAATCTTCCCAAAAATCAATATTAACGATTGTTTAACTTGGGAAACCATATCCTGTCTTTAACTGGGTTAAAGAACCATTGTCATTTAAAACACGGTTCACGATAAACCCAAAATCACATTCCATTTCTTCAGCCTCTAACGGTAAAGTAGCAAGTGAACAATCCCCTAAGTATTAACCCCGAAGGCCGAAACCAACATCATATCAATACCCAGGAAACCCTTCAACTTAACTAATCTTCAGTCAGTTTCTGATTTCTTAACTCCATTGGGTCTAAGAATAGTATTGTTAAAGATACCATTCACGACAACCCAAATCACATTCCATTAATTATGGAATCTTCATGGAAAAACAAATCAATATATAATCGATATCAATTTCCATATCCGACCAATAATATAAATGGAATAACGACAATGCCTCTTAAATTCCATATGTATTAACAGTCTTCCTCCACAGAAGTTCACTTCGATTATTATCAAATCGAATTCCATTCAATTCCAATTTAATATGTTAAATTGGAAAACGTTACCTTGGAAAATTCCCGTTAAATCTAAATAAAAAGATTTATAAATCCCTAATCACATTTCACTGTAAATCGGGTTAAAGAACGAATGTCGTTAAAAACACAGTGCACAATAAACCCAATTCACATTAGCCTCTAACCGTAAATTAGTAAGAGAACAATCCCATAAGTATTAACCCCGAAAGCCGAAACCAACATCAGATCAATACCCAGGAAACCATTCAACTTAACAAATCTCCAGTTAGTTTCTAATTTTCTTAACTCCATTTGGTTCAAGAACAGTATTATTAAAGATACTATTCACGAAGAACCCAAAATCCAATTTGATATTAAATACAAGGCCCTGAATAGAAAATATATCGGCTTATATTCAATATCAAATTCTGAAACCAACAAATATCGTATTGGAATAACGATATATATATATCTTCCAAATTCCTCCACAATCTCTGTATAATCACGAAATCCAATATCGAAATATTCTGAGCATAATTTCATTCAAATCTCTTCCAATTCATATATTGGAAATCCTGGTTATTTTTAAAACCATTACAAATCCAATTTATTTATTCTAAAAATATTGGATTTATTATTCTAATTCAAAACTAGTTCATTTCGACAAAAATCTATTTTTATCTTTTCAAATATGGAATTTTTCATCTCAATTCTTTCCAAATCATTTCTTATGACTTTACACTAATTATTGATATTTTTTAATAATTTTATCAAGGCCAGTACAGTCGATTTCCATAAACAGCCATCGAACTGCACTTACAAAGACCTTTTCCAAATTTGATCTGGATATAATTCCAAATCCAACCGTTAGATTTCAAATCTCTAGTATTCGTTAGAAAGCTCTTTTCGATACGAACCCAACGGTTCCGGTTTTAGGAGAATCCTACGATTGGATCTCCCGTAATGTTCATTCGAAGTCAATGGTCGAAATTCGCGAACTGCCGCAGCGCGGCGCATTCTATTTAGGCCATTATATAATATATATATATATAATATATATTTCGTCGATTTCCATTTAAAACATATTTTATAAATCGTTTTCAAAACGATTTCAACTTCATATTCAATTTCAAATCAAAATTGAATATTCCATATCATCAATATATAAATGATAATATTTTCAAAATATTATATTTTTTGAAATCAGTTACTTTTCAATATTCATTATAGAAATGAATAAAATCGATATAAATATCGTTCCCGTCAAAATGGCGTCAATCTAATCAACATGGCTTTATATACATTTAAATATATTCGTGTCCATCCCAAATTGGACATCAAAATCAAATTTTGATCTTTTACTCAATATTATTTTAAAATATTCACTATTTTAAAATATTCGTTATTTTAAAATATTCTTTCTTTCTGAACTAGAATCAAACACAGTTAACTACCATATAATGTGATTATATGGATTTCATACAACATGTATACAACAACAATCAAACACAGTCAACCATCATCCAAAGTGCATTCTACACTGCATAAGCATCAAATATAAATATTTAACGCTTACAACAGCTTGTCAATCAATCGATCAACATAAACTAATTATTGGGACTAGCGTATGTCATATATCATCCCAATACCCGTGTGGGGTTTTCAAACAATCAAACATAGGTTTTATTTGTGCAATTGGGCGATGTGTAAAATTTATCATCCCAATCAATATCAGTCAAATGTGTGTACATAAACAAATCATCCGATTTGTTTATAAATATTTATTTTGTTCATATACACGTTAAAAATTATATTTTTAACTATAAAATATTTTATTCCATTCCACATCACACAATAAATTTTCACAACACATCAATCAAACAAACAAGTCGTCCATGGTCTGTGGACGACAGGTGTCGGGTGCTGCTAAGCACCGTCTGCATCTTAGTATATATTTTAACTAGAAAATAAAATAAAAGTGAGAAGTTCTCACCTTTGGGTTCCACTCCACCGTTTCATTTCTGAATGGCTTGGATTTGCCCGAAATTCCAATGCAATCTTTTTCACACTGTTCACATTAAATCACATTTTTATCTCACAATATATATAATAAAAATCAGATTTTTATTTTGCTACATATATAAAAAATTATATTTTTTATATTCTCTATTATATAAAAATTCTATTTTCAATCCGCTACTCGTATAAAAATCGAATTTTTATTTTGCTACAACATATATAAGAATCGTATTTTTATATTCTCTATCTTATAAAAATCATATTTTTATAATCTCTACTATATAAAATCATATTTTTATTATCTCTATAATATAAAAATCATATTTTTATTATCTCTACTATATAAAAATCATATTTTTATTATCACTATAATATAAAAATCATTACTTTATATTCATACGAAAACACTATAAAAATCATTACTTTATATTCATATAAACACTATAAAAATCATTACTTTATATTTACAAAAATCTAGTCTTCCCATTTTAAAAAAAATCCGATCCTTTGTAGTGTTAAAAATCCTAGCTTTTGTATTGTTAAAAATCCTAGCTTCTCTAACGCTATATGTATATATATATAAATCAAGCTATATATTTTGAAAACTAATTCTATTCATATATATTATTTTTTTGAAAAAAATAATATTTTTATTTTTAAAACAAATTCTATCCTATGTATTTATAAAATAAATGCTTACTGTTGTTTTCGTTTCACCCTGGAACTCTTTCAATCCTTCTTCATTATGCTCCTTCTACAGGCATCCCAAACCCATTCCCAATCCACCAATTCACCGTCGCTCAACACCAGGGGGAGTTGGAACTAGGGGCGGCGCAGGCTAAGTAGAGGTGGCGGGGATGTTTTCAGGTGGGGCGGCATCTGTCTTGGTCGAGGAGCGGGATTGGGGTCACGGTTCTTCGATGGAGGGGGCAATAAAAAGGGAGAGAAGCGGAGGAGCAAAAGGGGGGCGTGGCGACCGACGCGGTGGCATCGCTGATGGTGGCACAGAGTGATGTGGAGGAGCGACGGGATTATGAATCGAGGGGGCTGTGGTCTCTCGTGGTTGACCGCGAGATTTTAATTTTAGGGGTTTGACCACGGTCAAACCCCATTATATTTTTTTTCTTTTAAAACAACATTTCCATTCAATCTCGACTATCGCGCCTAGCTAATTACCCTCATTCCAAACACAATGGCGTATATATCGTGAGCCAATTCGGCTGTTTCGATCTGTTTTCGTTGAAATTAAAATATAAATCAATATATTGAATTTGAACGCATGTTTCAATTTACTGGGGCCACATACGGACCCTAAAAATTCCCTAAAAATATTTCCTAGCTTCGTATTGACAATACAGTTCTAACAAAACTAATTTCATCAAATTTGGAGATCGTTTGAAAAATGGCCATTTTCTAGTCGATCCAAATTCACTTAAACTGTCAAAACACGTTTTACTTCGCCATGCTCACATATTAATCCCAAAAATTATGAATTTTGGAATCTAGCAATAACTAGACATCACGGATCAAAAAAAGTGGTTTCGTCGAAAACGGAGGTCGTTTGCAAAATTTCCATTTTTAAGGGTTATATTTTCCATAGCGACTATTCTGAATTTTCAATTGGACATAAGTTTTTACTTCCGCTATAAAATTTCAATTTTTCAGACTCGTTGGAAAGATATTTTCAAATAGATTCTAATATTTTTGATTTCTCTAAAATCCGGTTTATTTTGAATCCTGTACACTCATTTGAAATTTGAAATCGAAATTTCAAACTACCACGCCATTTTCAATTCCTTTTATAACTAAAAATAAGTATTTATATTATAACGTCAATTCAAATAAATATATACGTTCTAATTCTATTCAAAATAAATTTCTCGTTGTTATTGTTTAAAATAAATCATTTTAAATATTCAAAAATCATCAAAATTGCCAAAATAAAATTTTTAAATTGGTTCAGGTTTTCCGGGTTGTTACATTAATGTTCTTAAGTCTATTCTCTCATTTAAAATATGAGAAGTAGTATTGCGAACGTTACTACTTAACTGATATTACCCAGTAGGACGCCTCTGTCGCTTAATACTTCCCTTAGACAGTTGGAGAGCATGCAATGGCCACATATCCTTCAATTACCAATCTGTCCCAAGTCGAGCCCTTACAAGCTTCTAGAGGAAGTGGACATAGAACTACCCTACTCCATTACCGTTTTATGCCTAACCAATTTTAGAGAAGGAGGACCCAAATACCTACTCCAAATCTAATAAGGGTGTTGGTTCCTCTCCAAGGAATAAACCTTCAGTGGGATCCTAGTCCTAATCACTTAAGACCCAAACTAGATAAAAAGAGAGTCAGTCACTTAAGACCTTCTCAAGGCGTATTAAACCTATTTATTTTCACATGTAATAGACTTATATATATATATAGTTATATATATACACACTAGACCTCTCACATTAAATTGTACACCTGTAGATGCTGGATAGGCCGGTCGGTTCTGGGAAGACTTCTACTACAAGTTGGTTTAACCTTGTGTCTAGTGTACTAAGTTCTTGAATGGCCTATGGCACCGAGACATCTCACATTAGTTGGGCCCACTTGTGGTTGCTGGATTTGTCGGTCGGTTCCGGGTAGGTTTCTACCACAGATGGCAACTAACCTCGTGTCTATGTGTCGCTATATATATATATATATATATATATATATATATATATATATATATATATATATATGAGGAGCGTTCCGCTACACCTCTTATTTTGCACGTGAACTCTCTCCCTTAATCTCCACCACCCATTTCCCCACTCATTTTCTCTCTTCCTACTAAGAAATAATATTGAAATGGGAAGAGAGAGAATGAGTGGTGGATGTTAAGGGGGAGAGTTCACGTGCAAAATAATGTGTAGCGGAACCCTCCTCTATATATATACACACACACACACGCACGCACGCACGCACACACAAGTAAACAAATATATATTTGTTAAGTGGACATTTTAAATTCGAATTCTAATATAATCGCGTTTATTATGTTAATACATCGTTAATTACGTTGATTACGTGTATATAAGTAAAATAATAATAGCGCCTAATTAACGTAAACATTCGTATAAACGTGGAAACATTCTAACAAGGTGGCAATTATCAATTTGTCCAATTCAAGGCATACACATTAGATTTTCCATACTTTCACCACTACAACTTAGGCATGATGGCATAATGATAATATAGCAAATAGTAGTGAATGGAAAATATACATACATAACAATTTCAAATTGCAACCTAGGCTTGTTGGAATGATTTCAGTATTAGATTAAAAACAGAGTATTACAGACATTTATGCTTGTATGTTTATAATCCCTATTTCACCCAATTCACCTTTTTGGCGTTACACACATAAAAATGCATACATTTGACCTATTTCAATTATGAATGTGTTTGGATTCAACATAGGATCCAAACCCAAACTAAATCATGAAATAATCAAATCTAAACCTTTTGAGGTTACACTCAAATGGTAGATAAAAGTGAATTACATAAAATAGGAATGATAGTAGCAACACTGATATTCATTTTTAATCCAATACAAAAACCATAAATCTGCAAACCCAATTAATCATGACAATTCATACTAAATTACAAGACAAAGGATTTGGGAGGTTTTCATGTTTACATTATCAAATTTCCAAATCCCACTAGGCATATCAATTCACATGACAATCTAGTAGAAACATGAATATGCCTAAAGTAAACCATGTTCCACTCACAGAACTTGGTGGAACAAAGAGAAATTTGTGGTAGATCTAGATCTGCACTAATTCTTTACATCTAAGCATGCTCCAATAATCCTCTTAATTATATACATATAAAAGACATGCATTAGAATCTTATACATATATGTTTATGCTAAATTCCAGAATATTAAATTTAAGTAAATTAGAATAGAGAGAGATTAAGAATAGAGTTAGAGAAATAAAATAAAACCTTAACTTGTTCTCTTATTTTTCTCTAGAGTTTAACAATGGTAGAGAGGCGACATGGAGGCAGAGATGGAGAATGATTATGGTTTTCATAGTATGATAGGAGGGCTATATATAGTTGCCCATGTGAGCATAGACCGTTGGATTACATAGAATTAATCCAAGCCTTTAATATATATATATATATCCTCTTAAGAAACACCCTAACCAGCTAGATTTATTGGGTTGTCCAACCGTCGAGCGGTCGACCCCTAGCGATCGACCAGCGATCGATACCCCTTAACGGAGGACAGTCAACCACTTCGGGGCGGGAACGCCCAATAAGGCTGCGTTGCTGAGTTGTTTATTTTATTTAAAACATTCCTTAATCTCTTAATATTATTCCATATATGCAATATACTATGTCCCCTGATCTTATCTTCAATTTAAAATTTGAATTCTCCCTCTTTATTTTTAATCTATAATTTGGACACACATATATATTATCGATTTAATTATATATATATATATATATTCTTCGTTTACGGTCCAAGTTCATTCGCTCGTAACTTCTTCATACATTAACTGTTTTTAACATATTATATATGAAAATGTTGTAGAATTTCGCCATGAATCCAAATGGAAGAATTTTTTAGCCAAATTCCATAAGCTGCAAAAATCTCATTTTTCAGCCATATTATTTAATTGCTTATTTTTATTTATTTATTATTGATACTTATGAATTTTGCGGGGTGTTACATTCTCCCCCCTTAAAATAGATTTCGTCCCGAAATCGGTTTAAGGGGAGAAAAATACAACTCGCTCAAAAAATCCATGTTGTACACTGTGTTATTTATAATTCATCCGTAAGCATTCATGACTCGCAGTAATTATGAACTGAAGAATCACTAAAGTGAGATCTACCCTAGCACGTAGGTGCAATAAGCAATGCAATATGTATGCAAACAACCTAAATATGCACATATTTTTATATGAGTGCTCGGTGCAATGGTGTCGCATCCATTTCCTGACATCCAATCTTGCAATCAAGATGAATCCATAAACGTTATTTTGAGGAAAAATTTACCCATGAAAAGCTCCGGGTGAGTCTGTCTCATCTTATCCTCGGTCTTCCATGTGCTTACTGATGGATCATTTCCCTGTTGTACTCGGACGAGGCGAACAGTTTTGTTGCAGAGTCTCTTGATTCCGTGCTCTACAATCCTTGCAGTGACACGGGGCATCCTGGACTCCAACTTGAGTTTTTCTATGTCCCCAAGTTCGTCAAACTCGAGTCTGATAGCCGAATCATGAAGGCATTTCCTCAGATGAGATACATGAAAAACATTGTGGATTCCCAATAGACGCTCTGGGAGATCCACTTGTAAAGCCAAAGATCCTATCTTCTCGATGATACAAAAAGGCCCAATAAACCTAGGAGCCAACTTCCCAGTCTTTCCAAATAGGTCAGTTTTCTAAAGAGGGGATACTTTTACGAACACCAAGTCTCCAATATAAACTCTTGTTCCCTCCTTTTCTTATCGTCATACGATTTCTGACGATCTTGGGCTACCTTCATTCGCTGCCTTATCAAAGATATCTTCTCCGTGGATTCACGGACAAAGTCTGGTCCGAGTATAACCTTGTCGATCGTTTCCCACCAACAAGTTGGCGATTTGCATGGCCTCCCGTATAGCGCTTCGAAAGGAGCCATACCAATCGTCACTTGAAAACTATAATTAGACGTGAACTCCACAAGCGGTAGGTGATGATGCAAGCTCTGAGAAAGTCTTTTAAGATTATGTTTACTCTTTCTGTATGTTTGTCGGTCTGTAGATGATAAGTTGTGCTCAAGTTAAGGGTCGTCCCCAATGCTGCTTGTAGGCTTCTCTAAAATTCGCATGTGAATAAGGGATCTCTATCACTCACAATACTCGATGGGATACCATGTAGTCTGACAATCTCTTTGACATGTAATTAAGCTAACGAGGCTTCCATCCTTATCCTCTTGACCGGTATAAAATGGGCGCTATTGGTTAAACGTTCTACCACAACCCTAATGGCCTCATTACCCTTTTGGCTTCTAGGAAGTCCATCTACAAAGTCCATGGAAATATGTTCCTATTCTATGTGGGGATCTCTAAAGGTAACAACAGTCCTCCGGGCTTCCCATGCTCTGCTTTAACTTTATTGGCACATTAAACATTTCGCCACGAACTCGGCTACGTCTCTCTTCATTCCTTCCCAATGGATATTCTGCTTCATATCATTGTACATTTTATCCCCACCGGGGTGTATGGTCAATTTTGACCATAAGCACTCCTCTAGAATTTTTTTCCTCAACCCTTCATCCTTAGGGATGTAAAGTCGTCCATCCCAAAGTAGACTCCCATCATCGCTAATTGAATACCCAACCGAATGGAGAAAGGTTTCTTTCCTCTCCACTTTCTTCCTTATGCCTCTTAATTCCTCTTTAAGGTCTTGTGTGCTTTTGATCATATTCCTTATGGTAGGTCTAATTATCATAGCCCTGAGAAAACCATTGGAAGTGGTCGATGAGGGTTGCAAATTAAAATTAGTGAGGAGCTCTAATTATTTCTATTCTAGGATTGCAATCAAAATCGCATGTTTCCTACTTAAAGCATCTGCTACAACATTCCCCTTGCCCGGGGTATACTGAATCACAAATTCAAACGAGGAAATATATTCCATCCATCTTTGTTGTCTCAAGTTTAAGTCACATTGAGAAAATAAATACTTAAGGGATTAATGGTCAGTAAAGAGTTCAGATTTCTCAATTAAAAGATAATGCCTTTATATCTTAAGGGCTAACACTACTGCGACCGACTCAAGGTCATGCACTGGATATCTTTTATCTGGATCCTAGAGTTGCCTACTAGCATAGGCAGCTACTCTTCCTTCTTGCATAAGGGCTGCTCCTAAATTGGTCCCACATGCGTCGGTGTAAACGTGAAAATTTTTGAACCATCGGGATAATAAGGACTGGTGTGCTAGTTAATAGTTCCTTTAATTTTTTAAAGGCTATATCAAATTTATTACTCCAAGCGAACACCAAATTCTTCCTTGTCAATTGGGTTAATGGAGTAGCGATCTTTATGAAGTCTTTACTGAATTTCCTATAATATTCGACCAATCCAAGGAAACTTCTTACCTCTATAGAATTTAGAGGTGTTGTCCATTCCTTAATTGCCTCAATCTTCGCAAGGTCTACGGCCAAGCCTTCGCTCGACACAATATGTCTTAAAAATCTTACTTCTTCCCTCCAGAAATGGCACTTCAATAATTTTCCTTTCAACTGGTTCTTTCTTAATTTCCATAATACTTATCTCAAGTGTTTTACATGCTCTTCATGATCTTTCAAAAATAAAAGGATATCATTTACGAAGATTACCATAATTTTATTTAGAATGCCCCCAAATACTCTACTCATGAGGTCTACAAAGAAAGCGGGTGAATTCGTTAATCCGAAGGGCATAACTTCCCATTGGAACAACCCGTCTGGCATCCTAAACGCAGTTTTGTCCTTGTTGTCCTCCACAGTTCTCAACTGGTGAAATCTAGTAGCAAAGTCTACTTGGGAAAATACTCGGGTTCCTCCCAAGTGGTCAAAAAGGTCATCAATTCTAGGTATAGGATACTTGTTTTTCTTGGTCAATTTATTAAGTTCCCTATAGTCCATACAAAGTCTAAAAGATCCGTCTACTTTGGTGGAAAATACAATAGGTGCACCCTATTCTGAGGTACTTAAAACCTTTTTGTGATAACTCTGTAATCTGTTTATCTAACTCCCTTCTTTCTTTGGGCTTCATATGCCTCAAGGGTAATTCTACAGGTTTAGCGTCCTTCTTTAGGTCAATATAAAAGGAGATTTATCTGTGGGGAGGAAGCCCCGTAACTTCCTCGAAGACATCCAAGAATTCAAAAACTATAGGAACTGAAGATCGTCCTTTAGAATTAGGAGATAAGGAATATAATAAGTCCTTATCCTTGTTTCTAACATTACAAGGAATACTTAGGCTGCATTTCCTCGGCTCCTAAGATGAACGAGTGTCTTGTCGCAGTCTAGGACGGCCCCATAAAATGATAGTCAGTCCATACCTAGGATAAGGTCATACCCCATAAAATCCAACACTTAAGCTTCGCAATGGAACTCGACATTATTGACCTCCTACACTATGTCTTTACACAATAGCTCAAGATACTTAGATCCTCCGATAGAGTTGAACACCTCTATCGGACTACCCGAGATAGATATGGAAAGGTTCAACAGATTTACTAATCGCTTGGAGATAAAAGAATGGGTCGCTCCGGAATTGAACAAGGTGTATACTGAATTTCTTAAAATAGAGGTTATACCTTCGAGTGCGGGCTGCCCTTGCTCTCTTGGGGGTCGGGTTTGAACTGGTGTTGCTTCTATTGCATAGTTCTGGCTACTCTTTACAACTTTAGGCAGTCTTTGGACATGTGTCCTTCTTCATGGAAGTTGTAATATTTTCCATTGAATTCCTTTTTTGCTAATGAGATCCTACAATCCTTGGCCCAATGGCCCTTGTTATTGCACCTCGCACAGGTCTTTGCGTCCTTTTTGAATTTGTTCTTCCACCATTCCTTCTTATTTTTGTTGGGGCTTTCTCCTTTCTCACCTTCTTTATCCTCCTTGGAGCTTTCAGCCGTGCAAAGGGTAGCTGCCTCTACTAGAGTCTCAAAAGTTACCCCAAATGTTACTTGGGCTAATAGAGTTTCCTTCAATGGGGAATTTAATCCATTAACAAACCTAAGGGCTTTGTTCATGGGGGTATCTACCAATCCCCTTCCAAACTTACATAACTCGGTGAATTTGGATATATACTCTTGTAGGCTTAAGCTTCCTTGCTTGAGGTAGATGAATTTCTCTAACCGAATGGTCGTTTCTGCCCTTGGAAAAAACTTTGCTTTAAAATGGATCTTGAATTAAGCCTATGTAAAGATCTGTCCCTCATTCTCCATCGATATTAAGTTCCACTAAGGGTTCAAATGCCAGGCCGCTATCCTTCTTTTTACTTCATCGGGCCAGGCAGTAGCCTCAAAGATTCTTTTACAGTCCATAACCCAAGATTGGGCACTAACAAAGCCTTCCTTTCCAGAAAGCGATTTCCCTTTAATATTCGTAAAGGTCTTACAAAAGCGAGAAAAATCAAAGGCCACTTCAACGGAAGGAGCTATAGGTGCCGCTAGGGAAGGATTAACGACAAGGACCTATTCCACGGTACGGAGGTACTATTGGAACCACTCTGGCAAGTATCGAGGTCTTGCCTGGTTACCCTGCTCATTAGGATTTTCAGCTATTCTACTATCTGAAAAGAAAATGAAGAATCCTTTAGTGGATACTCCTGAGATAGTATTTAAGCTGAAAAAGGAAGAAAATGATAAAGATGTCTAGTATAAATGTGTATGCTTACTGGGGTGTGTGTATATATAGTTGAAAAAAAATTCTCAATATACAAACACGCCTCTCATACGTATATTTCCTTTATAATCGGGTAACCTATACTCTGATACCAAGTGTAACAACCCGCCCAGAATGGGCCTAAATTTCGATCCAGAAAAGGCATATCGAAACTTAGAGCCATTCTAAATGGGTCATTGGTTCCTGTAAGGATTACATTTGCATAGATAATAACAACACATACTTCGAATGGAAATCTCACACAGTGGAAAAAGAAAATATAATACTGAAAATAATATGTACCACTTATTTCAAAATCTCAGAAATACAATAGTCACAGTTATATCTACTCAATAAATACATCAAATAGTTCATAAGATTCCAAAAGAAGTAAAGCAATAATTGCTAATAATAACATAACAACTTCGTCTTCTTCATCGGCTTTAATCATGACTTCATCCATGGCTTTTACCCCATCTACTGACATGTTGGATGTTAAGAATAGGGGTCAGAACATAAAGTTCTATGTGACTGAAATATAATGTTACTTAATGTCCATACCCTATATTTTAGCAGGTTACATATGTAAAACTATGTCTACGCATCACACAAGATTCACACAAACATAAGCATCTAACTAATGGGGTGGATATCCAAGTCAATCGTCCATTAGTGTTTTTAGGGTAAAGACTCAATGAGGTGGCATTCTCGGTCACTTATGGCCCTATTAAAGGTGGATTCTTGCGATCTCTTATAACCCTGAGGTAGACCCCATAGCCCTTTAAGACCCTGTTCTAGTACATTAACATTCTTAAGTCTATTCTTTCATTTGTAATATAAATAGTAGTATTGTGAATGTTACTACTTAACTGATATTACCCGGTAGGACACCTATGTCACTTAAGACTTCTGTTAGACAGTTGGTGAGCATGCAATGGACACATATCCTTCAATTACCAATTTATCCCTAGTTGAGCCCTTACAAACTTCTAGAGGAAGTGGACATCCCTGTGAACTAACCTACTATGTTACCGTTTTATGCCTAACCATTTTAGAGGAGGACCCAAAGACCTACTCCAAATCTAATAAGGGTGGGTCCCATGACTTTGGTTCCTATCCAAGGAATAGACCTTTGGAGGGATTCTAGTCCTAACCACTTGAGACTCAAACTAGATTAAAGAGAGTCATCCACTTAAGATCTTCTCAAGGCATAGTAAACCTACTAATTTTCACATGCAATAGACTTATATATATAGTTATATATATACACACTAGACCTCTCACATTAAACCGTACACCTATAGATGTTGGATATGCCGGTCGGTTCCGGGCAGACTTCTACTACAAGTTAGTTTAACCTCATGTCTAGTGTGCTAAGTTCTTGAATGGCCCATGACACCTAGACATCTTACATTAGTTGGGCCCACTTGTGGTTGCTGGATTTGTCGATCGGTTCTGGGCAGGCTTCTACCGTAAATCTCAACTAACCTCATGTCTATGTATCACTATATATATATATATATATGTGTGTGTGTGTGTATAAAGCCATTCTATTTACGCACATACAAGCAAACAAATATATGGTAAGGGGACATTTCAAATTCGAATTCTGACCTAATCACATTTATTACCCTAATACAATGTTATTACGTTGATTACGTGTATATAAGTAAAATAATAAAAGCACCTAATTAACGTAAACATTCATATAAATGAAGAAACGTTCTAACGAGGTGGAAATTGTCAATTTGTCCAATTCAAGGCATACAATTTAGATTTTCCATACATTTACCCCCACAACTTAGGCATGATGGCATAATGACAATATAACAAACAGCAGTGAATGGAAAATATACATACAAAACAATTTCAACTTGTATCCAGGCTTGTTGGAAGATATCAATATTAGATTAAAAACAGAGTATTACATACACTTATGCTTGTATGTTTATAATCCTTATTTCACCGAATTCACCCTTTTTGGCGTTATGCGCATAAAAATGCTTACATTTGACCTATTTCTATTATGAATGCGTTTGGATTCAACATAGGATCCAAACCTAAACCAAATCATGAAATAATCAAATCTAAACCTTTTTAAGTTACACTCAAATGGTAAATAAAAGTGAATTACATAAAATAGGAATGATAGTAGCAACACCCATATTAATTTTTAATCCAATACAAAAACCAAAAATCCACAAAACATAATTAATCATGACAATTCATACGAAATTACAAGACAAAGGATTTGGGGGTTTTCATGTTTACATTATCGAATTTCCAAATCCCCCTAGGCATATCAATTCACACGACAATCTAGTAAAAACATGAATATGCCTTAAGTAAACTATATTCCGCTCACAGATCTAGGCGGAATAGAGAGAAATCTGTGGTAGATCTAGATCTGCGCTAATTTTTTGCTTTCAACCATGCTCCAATAATCCTCCTAATTATATACATATAAGAGACATGCATTAGAATCTTATACATATATGTTTATGCTAAATTCCAAAATATTAAACATATGTAAATTAGAATAGAGAGAATTAAGCATAGAGTTGGAGAAATAGAAGAAACCTTAACCTATTCTCTTTTTTTTCTCGAATTTGACAATGGTGGAGAGGTAGAATGGAGGCAGGAATGGAGAATGACAAGTATTTTTATAGTGCGATAGGAGGGCTATATATAGTTGCCTGTGTAAGCATAGACCGTTGGATTATTTAGAATTAATCCAAGCCTTTGATTTATATATATCATCTTAAGAAAAACCCTAACCAGTTAGATTTATTGGGTTGTCGAACCGCCGAACGGTCAACCCCTTGCAGTCGACTGGCAGTCGACACCTCTTAAGGGGGCGGTCGAACACTTTGGGGCTGGAACGCCCAATAAGGCTGCATTGCTGAGTTGTTTATTTTATTTAAAACGTTCCTTAATCTCTTAATTTTATTCCGTATATGCAATATACATTGTCCCCCTGATCTTATCTTCAATTCAAAATTTGAATTCTCCATCTTTATTTTAAATTTATAATTTGGACATATTATCTATTTAATTATATATGTATATATATATATATTGTGTTTACGGTCCAAGTTCGTTCATAACTTCTTCATACATTAACCGTTTTCAACATATTATGTATGAAAACAATGTATAATTTTGCCACGAATCCAAATAAAAGAATTTCATATCCAAATTTCTTAAGCTACAAAAATCTCATTTTTATTTTTAATTAATCATTTGTTATTAATACTTATGAATTTTACGTGGTGTTACATGTATGTATATACACATATATTGATAATGTGCAGGGGAAATATGGTCAAACATCAGTGAATGCACACAACAGGTTCTAGTTGAGCAAAAGTGAACAAAACATGTTCAAGTATGCACAAAGAAATGGTGCATGGCAATTTAAAGTGCTAGCATGGGTTGCACATTTCAAGGAAACATGTTGTACACAAGTAAACCAGATGAATGCAACATGGCCAAGTGAACATGAAGATACACCAACAATATAACATTCAAGTATATATATATATATATACAAGCATGGCTTATCAAGTATGCATAAAGCAGTTCACAAAATACACAAACAAGAAGCACAAAGGTGAAAGCAATGGGTTCAATTTCAGGGAGTAACATGAACAAGGCCAAGACACACACATATATAAATACATGTTTGTATGTGTATGTGTGTGTATATATATATGTATGTATGTGTATGTATATATATATATATATATATATATATATGTAACTCAACATGATAGATCTGCCAAGATATGGCACCAACTTCAAACTCAAGTAACAAATACAAGTCAGCCCAACATATCAAAAGTTCAAGTCCAATAATGTACAAGTGCAGCTACAAAAGTGAGTCAATACAAGTGCATAGCTTCAAAGATCAAATAGTTCAACATGGACATCATGATAAGACACAAGGCATGCATGAGTTCACAATAGCATGTACACATCTACAATGCTAGCCAAAACATGGATGGTGAAGTCAAGCTACCAGACAGAGTACATGGACCATGTACACATAGGTGCAACATTACAAGTGCAGCAACAACATGTGTAAGTCAAATGACAAATAGCATAGCATACCAAAATGTATCAACACAAGGTCAAATAGAAAATACCAATGCTCAAGCCAAGCCAATGCATGTGTACAATGCAGTTATATAGGAGGGAAGTGGACAAGAGTATTCTAGTACAAGTCTGGTATGTGCATAGGAAAGAAACAACTCCAGGGTGAATATGAAGCATTTCAGCATGAAGATAATTATAAAGACATGGCACATGCAACATCATTAAAATAGGAACATGGCAATGATATATGATGTATATCAAACACCACAAATATGGTAGGATTACACAAGGCAAAATTGGCACATGATGCATGAATCAAAAAGAACAGAAGTGGAGACACAAATCTAGCCATGCACATGTGTGGACAAGGAGATATGCTCAGGTGAAAAGGATAAAAGAATTCTTCTTTAAAATCACTAATTCGGAAATAAGAATGAATTTAAGCTTGCATTGATGGGATAATTATATTAGGCAATTCATCAATCATTTAATTACGCAAGGATAGATTCAAAATCTCATGACATTCCAAAAATTGAACAAAGCATGCATGACAATTAATCAAGGTGTTGATTTATGGCAAGGAGTAAAGAATTTCATTTCTCGAAAATAATGCAGGATTTTATCTTCGTGTCCAAGAGTTTTATTTTTGGCAACTAATTTCCAATGTTTCCAGGAATTAACCGGCATTTTTATTGGGCAAGAATATCAATCAAGAAATTGCAGATATACATTGCAATTCAATGTCGTGGAACTCAATTGGAAAATCTGTAATGACCCGCATTCTACGCATCGGGGGATCGTAGAATATTTATTTCTTTCCCGTATGAAGTCGTATGGTCATGTAACTTTGGGAAACATCCATTAGAGTCATTTCCCATGCTTATGATTTTTGTCGATTTTTAAATGACCATTTTGCCCCTAGTTGATCTTGTTTTGGCCATAACTTTTAATTGGAAAGGAATTTTGACCTGAAACCACTTCCATTAGACTCGTTTGATGGTTTACCTTTCCGCAGAGCGGTCATAATAGCCAAACGGACTTACCGTTTGGGAGATATGGCTGAAATAAGGTTTAGAAGGTGAAAAACTGCTTAACCGGGCCAAATCGGGTAATTAGTGAGTAGGCCCATAATCCATTTCGAGATTAGGGTTATGGGAAGGCTGAAATGAGATAGAGAATCATTCCATTTCAGTTTTCTAGCCTCCACTTATCACCAAGGAACCCTAAAAATGGTCTCTAACCTCTAAATCACCTCCAAATCACCTTTTGGTCAGGGATTTGGCTTAGCAACCTCTAATCAAGGAAGATCTACACCAAAGCAACATTGGAGCTGCTGTTTAGCATTGGGATTCACATCAAATCAGAGATTTATTTCAGATCTTAGTTTATTTGTGGCTAAGGTGAGTGATTTGCATAGGTTTGCACTAATTATGGCTAATTAAGGGTAATTAGTGTTAATTAGCGAATTCAAACATGATAAAATTTTGGGAAAATGTTCATAAATTCTTAAATGATGTTTTGACCTCTGATATGAATTTGGGTTAATTTGGTTAAGTTTTGCTAATCCTATCATTAGTTTCACCTAAACATGCTTAAGGGGAAATATGGGGTTTTGGGTATGTTTGATCCATTTTAACCTATCATATTGATGTTTTGATGTTTGTGGTTGATTATGCATCTTGCTATGACTGTATGATATGCTTTGTGATTGATTTCAATAGTTAGAATGGTCAAAAACGTCGTCGAATGGCGTAAACACTTGCTGGAACAGTTTCAGAAAACAGTGCAGGTTTCGGATCGGATCGGATATGGGGCTCGGATCGGATATGTTGAACTGGGCAAGGGATTCGATCGGATCGGAACCTGACACTTGAGGAAATTGGAAAAAAGGAAGGCCACGCTAACTGAACTAGGATCGGATCGGATAAAGGAGAAGCGATCGGATCGGATAAAGGAGGAGCGATCGGATCGGATAAAGAATGAGGGAGCGGATCGGAGCGGAAGCACGAATTGGATAGGAGATGGCACCCGACCCGAACCGAAGTGGGATACCCGACCCGAACCGACGCAATGGAGTGGACTCGACCCGAACCGTACCAGAAGAAGACCCGACCCGAACCGATGGAGGACACCTGACCCGAACCGACGGCTTGAGGAGGAACCCTACCCAGTATTGACCAATAACCCGAGATGCAAAGGGAGTCCAATATGGGAAGTTAGAGCTCGGGATCCAGTTGGGAACCGATGAGTTCACTTCATGGTTGGACTTTGCTGCGGGACGTGTGCTAAGGAGTTGTCGACGTTCATAACTTCAATTCACCACTAAAAATGAATGATGGGCTATTTATCAGTGCAGTAGAGTCATTGCGACTCGAGGGGCAAGGTGATGGTAGCAAGACTATGTTATCAGTGCAGTAGAGTCATTATGACTTGAGGGGCAAGGTGATGCGTAGTAAGACTATGAGCCAGCGCAGATGGGGTTAATAACTCCATGGGGCAAGTGGACATAGTAAAGGATTGGTAAGACTATGAGCCAGCGCAGATGGGGTGAATAACTCCATGGGGCAAGTGGACATAGTAAGGATTGGTAAGGCTATGAGCCAGCACGGATGGGGTGAATAACTCCATGGGGCAAGTGGACATAGCAAAGGATTAGTGGTTACGTTATCAGTGCAGTGAAGCCATTTATGACTTCATGGGGCAAAGTGATCGTAGCAAGGGTGGGTGATCGAAGTGGTGAATATCGTATGCTTTACGCACTGAGTGAGAGATGTGAGGATGGATGCTATGTTGATTGTTTGCCACCACTATGACATGCACACCTCCCCCACCTCCGTATCTTTACACCGTTTGATATGGCACCTTAGAGTGTTGTACAGTATGTAGTGCTAACTCTTTGGTTGCAGGTCCAGGTTCAGGTATGTTTTAGTCTACCTGTTATTGTTCACTTTATATGCTTATCGCTCATACCAGGCTTTATGTCTGACCCAGAGTTTTATGTCTCCTCTTATTACTCTGGGTGCTCACACGAGCAGACTAGAGACAGGTTAGCTGGTGATGCGCGAGTAGCTGATTCGGAGGCGGGCAGGAGGCTTCCACGTATGATATATATACACATTCTCCCTGTGTCGTTGGTGGTCGCTACTTGGGCATTAGTAGTGTACCTCCTTTATCTTGCTTTTGCTTTGAGACAGTTTGAAAGTTGTAATAAGCTGTATTTTGGATTTCCGCTGCTATGATGTTTAGTTTTGGTTTTCAGCTTATGCACTGTCTCTCCTGTTTTATGTCAAATATGTTATTATTATATTTTTTCTATGCGCTGTGAGACATTCTACAGGATCCTTGTTAGTTCGTTTCCTTCTTCCTTTTCCTTCTGACGACCCGTTCCATGCTAACTGGACATGTGTACAGCGCACCTTTGGAGTAAATGTCGGTTGGTGCGGGGCGGGCCGTCACACTTGGTATCAAAGCTCTAGGTTGCGTAGTTAACCTAGGGAAAGACGCTAGGGAGAGATAGTATGTATATGAGAGCGCGTATTTGTGATTACTTTGGTTTTCAAAAGCTATGTATATATATACACTATTAAAAGTATAAGAATGAAGTCGCTTTGCACTAGCACCACTATGGGGTCGTTAATCGTTTCCCTTTTTCAGATTGACGATGAGCCGAGACACGAGGGGTGCTGGTAGAGGGACCAACCACGGGAATGCCGCTGACATGAGGGCGATGTTTACTAACCTCATGAGAGACATGCTTAGAGAAGTGCAAGGGGCAGTTCCCAATCCCGGAGTTGGTGTTGGCCCAGTAGTGCAGGCGCCTAGGGTCAATTTCGCCAAGTTGTGCAAGGATTACACTAACCTTGGTGGAAAGCCATTCCATGGGACGGAGTCGGCCACAAATGTTCAAGACTGGATGGATAGCTGTGATCGTATCTTCGACTGGACGGAGTCGGCCACAGATGTTCATAAAACAGATAGATGATTTGTTTTATCAACTGGAAGGAGCAAGAGTGTTCTCCCAGTTGGACCTCGTGACAGGATTTCATCAGCTCCGAGTAAAGGATGAGAGTGTTCCGAAAACGGCATTTAGAACGCCGTCTGGATTTTATGAGTGGTTGCACCAGCCTACTTTGTGGATCTTATGAATCGAGTATTCAAAGATCAGTTGAATAAGTTTGTTCTTGTGTTCGTCAACGATATCCTTGTTTATTCAAGGACAGAGGAGGAACACAAGGGACACTTGAGGATAGTGATGGAGGTGCTGAGAAAACACCAATTGAAAGTGAAATTCTCTAAGTGTCACTTTTGGAGAAGGGAAGTGAGATTCTTGGGCCATGCTGTTTCAGAGAATGGTATTGCCGTGGACCCTGCGAAGGTGGCTACGGTACAGGATTGGCCTACGCCCAAGAATGCAACAGATGTAAGAAGTTTCTTGGGGTTTGCTGGATATTATCGTAAGTTTATCCAGGACTTCTCCAAGATAGCAGCACCGTTGACTCAGTTGACTAAGAAGAATCGGTCCTTCGTCTGGGACGGAGTGTGTGAGAATGCATTCAAGAGTCTAAAGGAAAAGTTGACGCGTGCACCAGTGTTAGTCATTCCTAAAGGGAATGAAGAAATGACGGTATACATGGATGCTTGCGGTACCAGACTAGGTGTTGTATTGATGCAAGAAGGTAGGGTTATAGCTTATGCTAGTCGACAGCTAAAGTCGCATGAGAAGAAGTATCCTACCCATGATTTGGAATTGGCAGCGACCGTGTTTGCATTAAAGATGTGGAGACACTATCTCTTAGGAGAAAGAATTGAGTTGTTTACCGATCATAAATCGTTGAAGTATCTCTTCTCTTAGAAAGATCTGAATCTCCGTCAGCAGAGATGGTTGGAGTTCTTGGCTTCGTATGATTTTGATATCGCATATACACCTGGGAAAGGTAATGTGGTAGCCGATGCCTTGAGTAGGAGACATGCCAGTTTAGGGGCTATGTTTCTTGAATGGAAGCAACTGGAGTATATCGAGGGGTTTGATTTCAAACCAAAGTGCGAATTAGATCCAGAAGTGCTAGCTAGTTTGACGATCAGACCCACTTTGATAGAGCGGATTGGTTCCAGCCAGAGGGACGATCCTAATCTATCGGAAATCATCTCCAGGTTAGAGATGAATATCGACGGTGAGGAGATGAATTTGTATGGGCTTGATCGAGATGGATGGCTTAGAAGGGATGGAAGACTAGTTGTACCCAATGTTAATGGTTTGAGAGATGAAGTGCTTAGAGAATGTCATCACTCAAAACTGACTATACATCCCGGTGGTAATAAGACGTATTGAGACATGAAGCAGACTTACTACTGGGAAGGGATGAAAAGAGACGTTGGGAAGTTTATATCCAAAGGCATGAATTGCCAGCTAGTTAAAGCCGAGCAAAAGAAGCCTAGTGGTTTGTTCCAACCATTAGAAATTCCCGAATGGAAATGGGAGCAAGTCTCGATGGATTTCATCTATGGTTTACCAAGGACTAGATCGGGATATGATAGCATTTGGGTAATTGTGGATCGATTGACTAAGAGTGCAAGATTTATACCAGTCAAATCGACCAGAACGGCAACTAAGTTAGCAGAATTGTATATGAAGTGGGTAGTGAGATTACATGGAGTACCTAAAAGCATTGTGAGTGACCGAGACCTGTTGTTTACTGGTGGGTTTTGGAAGAGCTTACAAGAGGCTCTAGGGTCAGAATTACATCTCAGTACCGCATATCATCCTCAGACCGACGGTCAGACGGAGAGGGTGAATCGTATATTGGAAGATCTCTTGAGAGCTTGTATATTGGATTTTGGTAGATCATGGGATGACCATTTGCATCTAGTAGAGTTTGCATATAATAATAGCTACCAATCCAGTATCGGTATGGCTCCATATGAAGCTTTGTACGGAAGACTGTGCAACTCACCATCATGTTGGATAGAGACCGGCGAGAAGTTTATGCTTGGACCAGATGTGGTGAGGGAAACTTCAGATAAGATTCAGACTATTCAACAACGAATGAAGGCTGCCCAGGATAGGCAAAAGAGTTATGCTGATAAAAGGAGAAGAGACTTAAAATTCTCCATTGGTGACTTGGTGTTTGTCAAGATTTCTCCGTTGAAGAGCGTGATACGATTTGGCAGGAGAGGCAAGTTGGCACCAAGATTTGTTGGCCCATTCCCTGTTCTTGAACAAGTTGGGAATTTGGCATATAGAGTTGACTTACCAGAGAAGATGGCGGGAGTTCACAACGTATTTCATGTTTCCCAACTAAGGAAGTTCGTACACGACCCAGATGTGACTATTTCACTTGATCAGTTAGAGGACTTCGAAGTAGAACCCGAGGCGGTTGGGAACCGCAAGTCGATTCGTATTGTCGAGCACGATACGAAGCAACTTCGAAGGAAGGCGGTGAAGCTAGTCAAGGTTCAGTGGGGCGAGAACGAGAATGACTGTACTTGGGAGACAGAGGAGAGCATTAGAAAGACGTATCTAGAACTCTTTGCCTGGTAAGATTTACTTTGCAATTTAGTTATTCTGCATGCTAGGATAGACTTGCTTGCTTGTTTTGCATGTTTGGTTGTTGTTTTATGGTTGATAGGCATGCGGGACCCTTGTGTGTGTTTTGGTTAGGGAATTTCGGGGGCGAAATTTCTTAAAGGGGGGGGGGGGAGAATGTAACAACCCGCATTCTACTCATCGGAGGACCGTAGAATATTTATTTCTTTCCCATATGAAGTCGTATAGTCATGTAACTTTGGGAAACAACCATTAGACTCATTTCCCATGTTCATGATTTTTGTCGATTTTTGAATGACCGTTTTGCCCCTAGCTGATCTTGTTTTGGCCATAACATTTGATTGGAAAGGAATTTTGACCTGAAACCACTTCCATTAGATTCGTTTGATGGTTTACCTTTCCGTAGAGTGGTCACATGTGAAAAACGGACTTACCGTTTGGAAGATATGGCTGAAATAAGGTTTGGAAGGTGAAAAACTGCTTAACCGGGCCAAATAGGGTGATTAGTGAATGGGCTCATAACCCATTTCGGGATTAGGGTTATGCGGAGGCTGAAAAGGGTTGGAGAATCATTCCATTTCAGTTTTCTAGCCTCCACTTACCTCTTAGAAACCCTAAAAATGGCCTCCAACCTCTAAATCACCTCCAAATCACTTTCTACTTGAAGATTGAGCTTTGCAACATCAAATCAAGGGAGATCTACACCAAATCAACATTGGAGCTGCTGTTTAGCATTGGGATTCGCATCAAATCAGAGATTTATTTCAGATCTAAGTTTTGTTTGGGGCTAAGGTGAGTGATTTGCATAGCTCCTCACTAATTATGGCTAATTAAGGGTAATTAGTGTTAATTAGCGAATTTAAACATGATAAAATTCTGGAAAAATATTTATAAAATTCGAAATGATGTTTTAGACCTCTTATATGAATTTGGGTTAATTTGGTTATGTTTTGCGGATCACATCATTAGTTTCACCTATACATGCTTAAGGGAAAATATGGGGTTTTGGCCATGTTTGATCCATTTTAACCTATCATTTTGTTGTATTGATGTTTGTGGTTGATTCCCTATGTTGCTATGACTGTATGGTATGCTTTGTGATTGATTAGAATAGTTGGAATAGTCGAAAACGCCATCGAGTGGCGTAAAACTGCTTGCTGGAAAATGCAGAGAATAGACCGATCTGGATCGGAATGGAGGGAGGACCCGATCCACTCCTATACTTTACTCTTCGATCTGTTCGCTCTTCTCGTGGCATGCATCGTCCGATCCGACCCTCCTGATGTTCTCCGACCTGATCCACCATGGCACCCCGACCCGAACAGATGTACCTTGACGAGGCTTGGAGACTACGACCCAACCCGAGTTGATCAGAAGAAGCCGATCCGAACTGTGGCACATTGGAGGACTCCGACCCGAACCGATGATGGCGATTGGACATGATGACTTGATCCGACCCTCTGAAGTGAGGATGACTGTAACACTCCACGTCCGTTAGTGTCACTCACAAAGGGAATGCACTAAGTTCTGTGGAGCATTTAGGGTAAAAAGATGCAGATAAATTACAAGACAGACAGAAATTAAACAGTGGAAAATAAAACTTTGCTTTATTGATAAAATAGTTTGTACAATGGTTTCTTTACAATATCAGAGTATCATCTGTCTTACAAAATAAAGAAGCATAAAAACAACATTTATATTACCCGATTTTAGCAAGAGCCAGCCATAGTATCTGAAAAGAGAATCCAAGCAAACTTCGACAAATCTTCCAGCTGGGAAAGAGTGGCAGTCCAACTTAACCTGATCTAAACTATTCCCTCTTTTACTACCTGAGGGGGGGAATAGAAGAAAAGAAGACGAAAGAAAAACAAAGTCAGACATAAAGCCTGAGTAAGTTCAGTAACTTCTAGCATGTGAACATGGAAAAACAAAACGACATGAATTAACTGAATACAAGATTACACCATGACGATAGGGTCAACAAGATTAGACAAGGTAGTCACAAGATATGCTAAGATAAGGTAAACTGGATACACTCTAATACTTTCGCCGTTTCGCTATTTCCTTGTTATACTGGTTTCTATATCTCTGCACCGCCTGTCTAGTGTCCCAACTAGTAACGATAACGTGATCCCAATCCCTGTATTTTCCATTGCCTTCCGGCATACATTCATTATTTATTACCTAGATCAAATCTAGGGTTTTCTATCAAGTGCTTTCTAGATTTAACTAGAGTTTACGCTATCTGCGGAACGATTCTCGGATTCAGGATTTTGCCACCTAGTCCAACTAGGGATTATGCTACCTGTCGAACGATGCCCCCAAGTCTAGGACACACTACCTAGAGTGGTATATGTTCCTATACTTCCCCACGCATGTATCGCGAATCGTTATCGCTTGTCTAGATGCACATGTCCTATAATGTGCGTTCCGAGTCCTGTGACAGGGCAAATCAAGGAATACAGAACTCGGTCGGGAGCTTTCAGATATCTGCCGATGCAGACGTTAAGGTCTATTTTTTTTTATTCCAGTGGCTATGGTCCCACTTGACCCCTCCCTCAACTAATGAAAGGCACACCTTGTAAAATGAGAACTATACGCCGGCCCCTGGTACCCCACTATCCTATGGCCATCCTCACCCATAACTAGATAGCAAGTATATGGTCTTTTGGAGTTCTCCGCCTTTCCGCTTCACGTATCTTGGTTAACTCCAGATGGATGGTAGACGACGAGTCGCTATCACAGAGCTACCGTTTGCTCGCCGAATCACGCCGGTCCATCCTAGTCTTTAGGTTTCCATGTATTGCAACCAAGGCATACCCCTGGTTCTTCTACGCAGACCTTAACCTCTGTGGGCCCAGGCGGATCATCTACAGCCTCACAGAGGGATACCAAGAGTACCCTCACGTCCCCTCGAAGCCTCGGGCTTCGTAACCCAATTCGTTGGAACCTTCTTTCTACTCAGACGGACATTCGCTCCTTCCCGTGTTATACTAAGAATTACTACTTAGTTTTACTAACTAAGATTTACCACTTAGTTTCCAGAATCGTTGTTTTCTTAACTAAGGTTTACTACTTAGTTCCCTTCCCCGTCAATTTGGATTGGTTAAGTGTCATTATTCAATTCAAGCCAACTTAACCCTCTTCATTCATCCTGTTATACTGGTTAAGTGTTATCAGTAATTCATGTTGACTTAACCCCACCACAAACCAAGTTATATTGGTTAAGTATTTCTTATTACTTAACCCCACCCATTCACCCTGTATTGGTTAAGTGTTCCTTTTTAACTTAACCTTGCCCGTCTGTCTTAACTAACATGTTATTAATGGTTAAGTATTATCCCTTCATGTTTAGACTTAACCCTATTCTTTTATCACAACCTGATGGTTAAGTGTTTAGGTTTACTTAACCCTACGGTCTAGCCCAGCTAACATATCAAATTGGCTAGGTGTATTAGATTTTACTTAACCCCAACCTCTAGTCTAGTTAACATATTAATTTGGCTAAGTGTATTAACTTTACTTAACCCCTACAAGTCTCGTTTTGCTACCTTGAGTTTGGTTAAGTGCCTCTATGGACTTAGCCCTCCCATTCTATCTTAACTGTGTTAAGTGCCAGTCTGAACCTAACCCCACCCATCAGTTTTAGTTATCATGTTGAACTGGTTAAACCCTACCATTCTTGTTCTAGCTTTAACTAAATAAATTAAAGCCGCGACCACTCACATTAGACAGATATTGTTGCGAAAACTGGATGTGCGGTTGGTTCTGGGCAGGTTTACATCGCAACTCAGTCTAACCTCGGGTTAGGCATATTCGTGTTTTCTAGGTTCAGAGGGTTTTGATTAGTTTTCAAATCAGGTTTTGAAAGTAACCATCCCGTCCGTCAGATCAGTTAGGGATAGCCAGGGAGAGCAGGAAACTTGTATTTTCCAAACCCAAGCCTAGACACTATCCTCTCTGTCACCCTAGAACTTTCTGGTGTGTCATTAAAAGAGATGTCGTTAATAAACCTTTAATTTGTCTAAATTAACATTTCCTCATTTAGGACAAATTCTATAAGTAAATTAATCCTAATTTACTTATTTCCCAATTACTCTTTTAGTGTAAATTGTCAACATTTATTCTTACGGCCCATTTTCCCCTCTATATCATGTTTATGCTTTTTGGTATGTAAACTTTACCAATTAAGTGTCACTAACCATGATTTTGCTAAGCCTGACGGATATTCCCAATTATGGCCAATTTCAAATTTATACCAATATACTTATTAGCTAATCCAATCCTGATTTAACATTCTAATTACAGTTCACATCAAACTAGACTTATTATTCTAGTTCATAACTCATGTAAATGCTAGATTTACAAGTCAATACTAGACTCAAATTACACATCCTATAATTCATGTTAAATTTATCCAGTTTGTATTTCTATGAACATGCCATAATTCATGTTCCCAATTTATGCCAAATTCCAAGTTTATAACTATGTTTTTAGTACATTTCACATTATGCCCAAATCGTATTCCCACCGTTTGTATAATTGCGATTCAATCTAGATTATGGATAAATCTAGACTCGTAGAAAATAGGGAATGAACCAAAGATGCTATGAAAAAGGATGGACATAATAACTGGCATAAAAGGTTTGAATAACGACGTAGGTTCAAGAACATGGGTAGACCTAACTTAATAGGTAAATTCCCAAGGTCTAAAACCAAGGATAGACAGAATAGAGACGCATGTTCAAGAACATGGGTAGACCTAACTTAATAGGTAAATTCCCATGGTCTAAAACCAAAGAAAACCAAGGACAGGCAGAATAAATAAATAATCGGGTTTAGACCCAATCTCATAATCACAGAACTAAAGCAACACTTTTCTAGTCATGAATCATAGGTGTTTAATCACAGATGTCCTTGTTATGTCATAGGCAATAGTTTATGTTTTCTAATCAAAGGCATAGGTTTAGTCAAGGAAATAATCCCAATAGTCACAGTCACAGTCATAGGCAATGTTCGTAGTCATAGGCAATGTTCATAGTCATAGGCAATGTTCATAGTCATAGGCAATGCCTAATTGGTCATCGAATCATAACAGTTCTTAATTAGGTCCAAAGATATAGGCACAGGTTCGAATAGAAAGATTTGGCATATTTTTTTATTCCTTTAATTTCATGTCACGAACAGAGAGAAACGTTCAAATCTAAAAATAACTGACTTGCAGAGATTAGATTCGTAGAAAAATAGTCGTTGTAGTCGTTTGAATCTTCACTTGAATTCTAACTTGAATCTCCTCTTCTTGAAAGTCTTTGAGCAGCATCTCCTCGTCTTGATTTATTTTATATATATTATTCTATTTGTTATTTAATTAAGAGGAGGAGAAGAAGCCATGTTCACTAAGAATCTTTGCAGCATAAGGGTAGAGAAGAATTGTGAATAGAGAAGGAGACTAGGGCTGTTTATATAGTGTAGAAGTCAACGAATCTGGTCAGAATGGCGTCTAGATACAGAGGAACGAACCAGGTTCAGAAAGCCGGAAAAAGCAAGGGGGTCGACTACCCAGTCGACTCCCCAGTCGACCTAGGGGGGGTCGACTACCCAGTCGACTCCCCAGTCGACCTGGTGTCTGTTTTGAAATTTGAACTTTGCTGAAACTTCCGGAGGCCATATCTTCCTCATACGGACTCCGATTTAGGCAAACTCAGACTCATTTTCATGCAGAATTCCGAGACGAACGCAATGGCGCAGCCAGTTTCCCTTGATTTTGATATTAACTTTTAATTCTGCCTTGATTTGTGAATCTTGGTGTTATAGAATTACGGGGTGTTACAATGACCCGATCCGATCCAAAAAAGGAGCACTCCGATCCGAACCGAATTGATGACTAAGGGTGGATCTGAACCGATCCGGTGATGACCAATAACCCGAGATGCAAAGGTAGTCCAAATGGAAGTTAGAGCTCAGGATCTAGGTTGGAACCAATGAGTTCACTTCATGGTTGGACTTTGCTGCGGGACGTGTGCTAAGGAGTTGTCAACGTTCATAACTTCGATTCACCACTGAAAATGGATGATGGGCTACTTATCAGTGCAGTAGAGTCACTATGACTCGAGGGGCAAGGTGATGGTAGCAAGACTACGTTATCAGTGCAGTAGAGTCATTATGACTCGAGGGGCAAAGTGATGCGTAGTAAGACTATGAGCCAGTGAAGTGGGGTCATTGTGACTCCATGGGGCAGAGTGGACATAGTAAAGGATTAGTGAGGCTATGAGCCAGTACAGTGGGGTCATTGTGACTCCATGGGGCAGAGTGGACATAACAAAGGATTAGTGGCTATGTATCAGTGCAATGAAGCCATTTATGACTTCATGGGGCAAAGTGATCATAGCAAGGTATGTTGGGTGATCAAAGTGGTGAATATCGTATGCTTTATGCACTGAGTGAGAGATGTGAGGATGGTTGCTATGTTTGATTGTTTGCCATCACTATGACATGCACACCCCCACCCCCGTTATCTTTACACCATTTGAAATGGCACCTTAGAGTGTTGTACAGTATGTAGTGCTAACTCTTTGGTTGCAGGTCCAGGTTCAGGTATGTTCTAGTCTACCTGTTATTGTTCACTTTAGATGCTTATCGCTCATACCAGGCTTTATGTCTGACCTAGAGTTTTATGTCTCCTCTTATTACTCTGGGTGCTCACACGAGCAGACTAGAGACAGGTTAGCTGGTGATGCGCGAGTAGCTGATTCGGAGGCGAGCAGAAGGCTTCCACGTATGATATATAGATATTCTCCCTGTGTCGTTGGTGGTCGCTACTTGGGTATTAGTAGTGTACCTCCTTTATCTTGCTTTTTTTGTGACAGTTTGAAAAGTTGTAATAATGTTAGCTTTGGATCATAAGCTGTACTTGGATTTTCCGCTGCTATGTTGGTTTGTTTTCAGCTTATGCACTGTCTCACCTGTTTTATGTCAAGTATGTTGTTATTATATTTTGTTCCATGCGCTGTGAGACATTTTACAGGTTCCTTGTTAGTTCATTTCCTTCTTCCCTTTTCTTCTGACGATCCGTACTGTGCTAACTGGACATGTGTACAGCGCACTTTTGGAGTAAATGTCGGTTGGTGCGGGGTGGGCCGTCACAATTCAATTCAATTTTTTTACTTGTCATTTCTATAACAGTAAAATACAGCAATTTAATATCAATCAATTTATTTAACACTAACAACCAATTTAAACAATTCATTAAATTAAACACGGTTATTTTATAACATTGACCAACAAGGTAAGTTACCTCGTTTGGAAATAATCGTTAAAAACGATTGGTTTTTCATAAATTAAATAACATGCAATTCAATCAATTCAGTCAACATATATGCAAACATTCAGCACACAACAAACAATTAGCAATTATAGCACACAATAAAAACCCGACTTATATAAAATATAAGTGGGAAGAGAAACTGAGTGTGTTTAACTCACCTTTGATTTGTTTTCGTTGTGTAAACAGCTTGTCTCAGTTAATTCCACACGTGTCCAGATTGGTTCCATGATGTAGTGCTCGTCACTGCGGTTCCAATGGCACCTTGTTTGTCTAATCTTTTTGATATATGTATGGTTTGTGGTTATTTTAAGTTATACAATTTAAACAAACTATTAACTCCTAAATTAAACTGATCATATCACCAATCATATATTAATTAATTAACTTATAAACTACTTAATCTATAATGTCATTACGGTTTTTAAAGAAATAACAAGTTAAATATTTTGTCACAATTTGAATTACAATACTTATTAAAGAAAATCCTAGTTTTACTTAATTATAAAACTAATGTATTAATTACGTTTAAATAAAAAGTTGGTCGATTTTTTCCTTTTTCTCCTTTCTGCACCAGTTTGTTTAAACCTTAATATTCTAACGTTTTAAATAAACTAAGTAATAACTAACTAATCTTAGTTAGGGCACAAATTACATTAGTAAATATAATCGGCCCATCTGCATTTGGAAAATTTCCCGTATCTCGTTTTCTTCGTTGGCTTCAGCTTATTCACGCACGAACCCAAAAGCTGAGCCGCCATGCCTACCAAGACCGCCGGAGTCTGATCGAGACCCGTCGCCGAATGCGCCTTTGCCTCCTACACCTACGCACCGGGTGCCTGCGAATCTGATTACTCTAGTCAGCGTCGAGAGCTCCACGAACGACGAAAGTATTTGCCACTATTTAGAACACCTTGGTGCTTTAAAACCAATCACCACTGGTGATATCAGAGAACTCCTTGAGCACTACAAGTTTGTTGTTAAACATTTTGCAAATTGATTTGTGGATTTTGAATAAAACGGGAAGAAAGTCTGGAATGCTGCGGATCGTTCAACTTGTTATGGCGGCTATGAAATGGGTTTGACCACGCAGTAACGAAGTGGACAAATTTTTAGGGTTATGATGGATTTATATAGAGAACGTTAGGAATAAAATATTAATTTTTAAACTTCGTTGCGAAGTATCATCCAAATACCATCACATATGATCTCCAATTGAGTTGCAACGCATATTCCTAGCATAGAAAAATATTCCGGACCCGAAGGGACATGTTTCGTCGAATTTCGAGGTGTTTGTGAAAAGTCCTTTATAATTATCGATGAAAAATAAAGCGTTTAAAATTCCTACAATTGCAGGAAAAATCCAATAGATCTAAGGCCTTGACATTTTACTAGAACTCTTCCTAACGGATCCAATGAATCTTGTTTCGCTAAATTTGGAGTTTGTTTGACCAGTCATTTATTCGTTAAAAGTTACCCCTGTCTAAATAATCTAAACAATTAAATAGAAACAAGGACATTTTTGGCCACCGAAGTCACATACGATATCGGTTTACCCCAAAATTTGATTTTCTTACAATAATTTAACGATAGGGTTCCAATGAAACTAATTTCATTGAAAACTGAGACTGTTTGCAAAAATGACTATTTTTAACGCGTATATAATATTAATAAAATATCATATAAATTCCAAAATAAAGTAATAAAATAATAATAAATTATTTTTATCATATATATCCGAACATAATATATATACAACTTCATATATAATTTATACAACTCCATATTGTCAACTTTGGGTTAAACGATTTAAGTTTTCTATGTAAATATATTAAATAACGTTATATTTTAAATAACGATTTCCATAGCGACTATTTTAAAAATTGAATTGGACATAACTAACAATCTATAATATTAAATATAAAATTTTCTTTTTCATATGAAAATTATAATCAACACGATTACAACGTTTCTTGTTTCACAGAAATCCGACTTATATTGGATCCTGTATATCCAGTTAAAATTCAAATCGTAAATCTCGAATTACCGCGCCATTTCGAGCTCGTTTATAATTTAAATATAAATTAAAGTTCAAACTTCGTTTTAATAAACGATATTAAATATTAAAATCGATTAATATTCCAAATATAATATTTAGAATAATAAATTAAATTAAATATTTGACTGCCAAAAATACGGGACATTACAATCTTCCCCCCTTAATAGAATTTCTTCCCCGAAATTACTAAGGTAAGAAAAATGCTATAAACCCATAAATTTTAAAATTCAATTTATTATAAATCAAAATCCAATTCGTTATAATCAATATAAATTTTCAAAAATATCGAAAATTTTAACACATTAAATTCTCGAAAAAATCGGTAGAGTCTCCCTTGTACAGAGTGACTTCTGCGGTATCGCATGAACAAATAATATATATACATCGACCACACAGTCGGAAAACAAAATAAAACCCCAAAATCCATATTTTCGCGTAAGCGTACCTTATGCGAGTGCTATTGAACATATTTGCTCAATTTATTTCGATCAATACCTATTCCCATAGCTTTCAGCTACCTGTACTCAACTCAGTATGTCATGTAAGTAACAATTTCATAAATAATTCAAACCATTTCATTAATCAACCAGTTAACTACACTAATATCCAACTAAACATATAACATCATTTATTTGCAAACACAAGGTTAAACCATTGATTTCACTTTATATGTCATTCCATTCAAAATTTATTCTATTAGAATTCATTCCTTTAATTTCCAAATCATTAACTCTTAATCAAACCAGTAATGAATTATAATCATTCCATCTAACATACAATCAATTAACCATGCACACCAACGCGATCAAATCATTCAATTGAATTTATATCCGACATCAATAATTACTTTGGTTCGACTTACTTTAGTTTAACATATTTTAGTATCAATCGATTAAATATTCGATTGATTTCCATTGATTCAATTTTCCAATTCCAAATTTTCTCATTTAATTCCAAAATTCATTCTCAACTCCACTTAACATAGTTAAGTTCCAATTTCATTCCAAATTTCATTTAACTTATTCTTAAGTTAAATTCTGGTTAACTCAATTCGGTATTAAAATTCTCATTTACCAATTTCATATTGGGATTTCTTCTGGTCATGTTATTCCAATTTTTATACCCAATTTGAATTTCCTTCAAATCAATCAAACAAACAAATCAATATTTAAATAATTTGATGAAATTATTTCTTTTCTGTACAAAAATATATTTTGAGCAAAATTATTTCATTTACCCTTTATACAAAACAATATTGTGTCCATTGTTAATTCAAATGCTTCTCAACACTTGAACCGATCAAACAACACAATACAAATCATTTATATATAAAATTCACAAATAGGCGCTCTCATATATATATACACACACACACTCAACTCAATCTAGGGTATTACTAACCCCATCTCTATTGAGTTACGCCATAGAGGCAAGGTTATTACTAAACCTCGCTCTGATACCAACTGTGACAGCCCGAACTTCCTGTACCATTTGAGTTGTCCAAACAATCCAAGTCCAACCCAAAATGCACTGGAAACCCAGATGCCAATAGAAAGAAATTAGAGGGCGAGATAAGAAAGAAATATTAGAATAGAAGAAGGAGAATAACACAACACAGAGTCTCACATCGCAGCGGAACAAAATATAATATAGAAATAAATCTTTATTGGGAGCTTCAAAAATACTTACAATCATCAGAGTACATCAACACATCTGGACAGTTATAATAGTCTGTCCTCATATACAACACACAGCAGAATAAATATATATCATATGTCTGGACTTCTCCAGCTCATTTCTTCATTGCATCCGATAACCTGAACCTGTACACCCCGATCTGACCCGAGCATTACAAACGCCAGGTCAGACTGGTGAACCAGAGTGAGAAAACACACTAAGTTTATAGGTAACATTCAACTTGGTTTTAAAATTAAAATCTTTTTGAAAGAAAAGGATAATAGTAAGACCAAATCCATACATAAATACGAACGGTTTTTACCTTAGTATAACCCAAATCATATTGTAATCATATATCATCTGCTATTATAATAATGACTAATATCAAGTAAATAACAATTTAGCAGAACGCTTGCATCTCACACTTTACATACATAGTATACAATCAAAACTGTGGGCGGTTATTGGATAATAGATTTCCAACTATGGCAAGGTATGGGACCACCTTCCGACAATGTACCTCTGGAGATGAATACGTTGGGGATTCAACAAGAACATCTTGCAACCCTGGCTAAACATGACCGATCCCTCACTTCTCTTGAGAGTACTGAATATATCATTACCACGGTTGGGGGCCAACCAACCAAACCGATAACATACATATAAAAAATAAAAGGGACAACTGAAGGAATTTAATTTCACTAGATCAGGTAATGAACATATCCTTTTGATGGGTGCGACCCACATAACCATGCGACCTACCTGACTTTATAGCATTTCCTGGTTGAAGAGGCTTGAGGTCCAAATTAATTAATTAATTAATTAATTAATTCAACATTATTATATTATTATTTAATTTTTCTGAACATCGGCCACCGTTCACTTTGAATGCCACATCGTCAGATCCATAGGATATTACTAATTGATGTCCACAAAAATACTCTTAGTTGGTTAGCTAAGAGAACGGCCATTCTCTGCCACCAACTATGGTACGTTTGAAGAAATCAATGTACGTGATCCCTTTGGAAATACTCTGTCAGACACTGATCCATACAAGTCATCCAGGAATAGGATGAACCGAAGGCACCCTCCTACAACATCTTATATAAGTATCACCCCAAGGATCAGTAGCGAGTAGTCCTTGCAATCCACAAAATCCCAACCACGACCGAATCACATCAAAATACCTCTGCGTTGCAACATGGAGAATATTCAAGAAGCAATTCCTCTGCTTATGAAGATCCACGTTCTTCAATTGCTCCATCTTCTATCTTCACATATTTGTTGGTTCGGAATGGTTTTCGAATATAAATTCGATCCCGGTCTTTCTGTACCAACAGTCATATTGGCTAGATTTGATAGTTGGTTATTTAACTATCAAATAAACAAAATAAAATAGAATGAGTTTATTGATTCTGTACTTGGCATTAATTGGCCTCTTAAAAACAATTAACGAAGGTTAATTTAAAACTCTTTAAATGTTTCGATATTACAGATATCACTTTCCACTTCTTATTAAACATAAGATTAATTTCAAAACTTTTTTATTTTAATACTTAGGAAAATATCCTATCTTCATAACTAATTTTCTAATCTATTATCATTACAAAACATTTTCTATATCATTTCTTATCATCTATAATTGGAAAAAATCAATTCATCTTAACATTCGTAAAATTATGTTACGAATCTCTTTTGTTTCTTATTTGAAAACCTAACACTTATTCTTTTGGAATAACACATTTCAAATGTTACTTTTCATTTGAAAATATTGTTATATTTTAATATGGCTCTCCTTTATTTCCTTTATTTCGGGAATTCATTATATACACCTATATTCTTAGATCTTTCCATTTCCGTTACTTTGGAAATCTCATTTTATATTATCAAACCTCGCAATTTACATTGCGTTATTATTTCTCATATAGAAATAATAAATTGTTCTTTACCTCTTTCCATTACAAACTAATATCATCCTCAGATAATCCTGAAATCATTCAAGTTGAGGTATTTAGTTACCTCCCAGACCTTGATTAACAACGTTCTTATCTTAAGATAGATATGAGTTGTTATTCGAAAAAAAAACCATACTCATTTTAATATCAGCCCAATCTCGTTAAACTATTTTATTTAAAATATGGTTCATAAAACCTTCTTGCTTTATATCCCTTTTTGAATATAACTTATTATTACTCAATTTGTTGATTAAGTAATTGCCTAATAAAAATCATCTTGTAATGTTAACTTCTTTCCAAGCATTCATTTTATAACTAGAATTATTGATACCAATCTCATTTCTAAATCCTTTACCAAACTCAAATACACATCACTTTAAATCGTTCCTTCTTGAAAATCTCATTTCAATTCTAACCATTTTACTTAATTCCATTATTAAGTATCACCAATTCAAAACACGCCTTGAATTCTCATCTCTTTTTATAAACCTTGTTTATAAAATCTTAGGTTTTATATAAATCCCTTTTTATCTTGATTTCCCTTTTCCATCTTATTTCAAATGTCAAGTAAATATTTGTTTAAACCATCGTATGCGATTATAATTCCTTTTATAACTTCATTATAAAACTCGGGTTTTATATCGAAAACTCGTTTATAATCTCTTTTCCAAACTCAAGCATATTCTGTTTCAAAATTGGTTACTTACTTAAATATATTTCATTTAAGAAGTAATTACTTAAATTATTAAAATAATACTTTACTTCATTATTAACTAGAATTAGTATTAAATTTCTTTTTAAAATCTTATTCAAGTTAAACAAATATATTCTAAATTATTTCATTTCTAATTGGCACAAATAATTTAATTAAATAATCAGTTTTAATTAAAACAGTTGACTTGGTCAACCCTAAAACATGATTAACTCGTTGATCAATTTTAACTCATCTCTTCAATTAAATTAGTTAATGAATTAACTTAAATAACCTTATTTATTTCGATAAATAAATATATAATCCCATTTTAATTGTTTCTGTGATGGCCCGCCGCCGCACCAGCCGGCATTTCCTCCGAAAGTGCGTTGTACAGATGCCCGACTAGCACGGAACGGTCGACAAAGAAAGGAAAGAAGAGAATGAACTAATCGAAAACATGTAGAATGTCTCACAGTGCATGGAACAAAATATAATAATAATAAACTAGACATAAAACAGGCGAGACAGTGCATAAGCTGATAATTAAAACCAATATCAACATCATCATCATCATCAGAGTAGCGGAAATCCAAATACAGCTTATGTTCCACATCATCATTATTACAACTTTAAAACTGTCTCTAAAGTAAAGGAAAGGAAGGGTACACTACTAATGCCCAAAGTAGTGACCAGCAGCGGCACATGGAGAATATATGTATATATGTATCATACGTGGAAGCCTCCTGCTCGCCTCCGGTACAGCTACTCGTGCATACCACCTAACCTGTCTCTAGTCTGCTCGTGAGAGCACCCAGAGTAATAAGAAGAGACATAAAACTCTGGATCAGAAAAAAAGTCTGAAATGAGCGATAAGCAGCAAAATGGAACAATAACAGGTATACTAAACCATACCTGAACCTGGAACTGCAACCAAAGAGTTAGCACTACATACCGTACAATACTCTAAGGTGCCACTAAACAGATGGTGTAAAGATAACGGGGGAGGGGGTGTGCATGTCATAATGAAGGCAAACAACCAAACATGGCAACCATCCTCACATCTCTCACTCAGTGCGTAAAGCAATACGATGTCCACCACTGTCAATCACTAGACCCATCGAAGTAGTGACGGAGTTCGACTTGTACAACTACTGCTACTACCAAGCTTACCCCATGGAGTCACGACTAAATCCTTACAAATGACCCCACCTCATTGGTCCATAACCAATAGTCGTACCTAGGCCACTGTGGCCCTGAATCCGTTCACGTACCCCCTACACATAGTGATCCAAAGTTACAGACATCGACAACCCCTTAGCACACGTCCCGCAGCAAAGCCCAACTCATGAAGTTAACTCGTTGGTTCTCAACTGGATCATGAGTACAAACTTCCCACTTGGACTACCTTTGCATCTCGGGTTTTGGTCTTCTCCTCCTGATCGGTCTTCATTCAGTTCATAGTTCATGCCTCACGTTCAAGCTTCCTGGTTCAGTTCGTGGTCACCATACTGGTTCGGATCGGGTTGCTGCATACGGATCGGGTCGTACTCCCTCCATCGGATCGTGCATGGCAGCTCCTCCTCTAGCTCGTGGTCCATCCAGATCGGGTCGGATCGTGCTCACCCATCGGATCAGGTCGAGTACATCCTCCCAGGTCTTCAGGTCGTGGGCTTCTGAAGTGATTCGGGTCGGATCATGTGTCCTTCCATCGGACCAGGTCGAGCTCCCTCCATCTGATCGGTCGTGGATGCATACTCGCGGCGGCTCGTGAAGATGGTGTCACGACCGGGTCGGGTTCGGAAAGGGCGATCCGATCCGGTTGCTAGCCAATTTCCTGCAGTTCTTCCAGCGACTATTCTACGCCATATGACGGCGTTTTCGACCATTCTAACTTTTCTAGTCAATCACAAAGCATACCATACAGTCGTAGCAACATATAGAACTGACCACAAACACCAAAATAACAATTTGATAGGTTAAACGGATCAAACACCATATTTTCCCTTAAGCATGTTTAAGAAAATCTAATGACATGATTAACAAAACTTAACCAAATTAACCCAAACTTCTAACAGAGATCTAAAACATCATTTCGAATTTTATAAATATTTTCCAGAATTTATTAATGCATAAATTCACCAATTAACACTAATCACTCTAATTAACTTTAATTAGTGTCAAAACAATGCTAATCACTCACCTTTGCCACAAATAAAACTCAGATCTGAAATAAATCTCTATTTGGCACGAATATTGATGTCTAACAGCAACTCTAACCTTGCTTTGGTGCTATCTCTCCTTAATTTGATGTTGCTAAGCCTAATCTTCAATTAGAAAGTGGTTTGGGGATGTTTTAGATGTTGGAGGCCATTGTTAGGGTTGAACAAATGTCTATGGTGGTTGGAAAATGTCAAAAAACCGAAATCCCTAACCCTAACAGCTCTGAAATACTCCAAATCCCAAATCCCCATTTGGGCCTAGCTGTTAATCACCAGGTTAAGCCCAATTAGGCTGTTTTTCACCATTTGAAACTTGTTTCAGCCATATCTCCCAAAAGGTGCCATATCTCCCAAACGGTGAGTCCGTTTGGCTAATGTGACCACTCTACGGAATTATAAACCATCATCCGGATCCAATGGAAGTGGCTTTAGGTCAAAATTCCTTTTCAGTCAAAAGTTATGGTCAAAACAAGATCAGCTAGGGGCAAAACGGTCATTTAAAAATCGGGAAAAATTATGAACATGGGAAATGACCCCAATAGTCGTCTCCCAAAGTAACATGACCATACGACTCTCTATGACGATGAAATGAATATTCTACGATCCTATGATGCGTAGAATGCGGGTCGTTACACTCTCCCCCCTTAAGAAATTTCGTCTCCGAAATTCCTTAACCCAAAACATACAAAGGATCCCGCATGTCTACCAGCCATATACAACAATCAACTATGCAAAACAAACATATCCTAGCATGCGGAAAGACTAAATTGATACTGTAATCTTACCAGGCGAAGAGTTCTGTATACGTTTTCCTAATGCTCTCCTCTGTCCCCCAAGTACAATCATTTTCATTCTCTCCCCCACTGAACTTGAACTAATTTTACCGCTTTCCTTCGAAGTTGCTTCATATCGTTCCCAACAATACGCATAGGCCTGCGGTTCCCAACCGCCTCGGGTTCAACCTCGATATCATCCAACTGATCAGGTGAAATAGTCACATCGGGGTCATGCACGAATTTCCTTAACTGGGAAACATGAAATACGTTATGAACTTCTGCCATCTTCTCTGGTAATTCAACTTTATATGCCAAATTCCCAATTTGCTCAAGAACTAGGAATGGACTAACAAATCTTGGTGCTAACTTGCATGTTCTACCAAATCGTATCACGCTCTTCAACGGAGATATCTTGACAAACACCAAGTCGCCAATGGAGAACTTTAAATCTCTTCTCCTCTTATCAGTATAACTCTTCTTCCTATCTTGGGCAGCCTTCATTCGCTGTTGGATAACATTAATCTTAGCTGAAGTTTCTTTTATCACATCTGGTCCAAGCACAAACTTCTCACCGGTTTCTAACCAGCATGACGGTGAGTTGCACGGTCTTCCGTACAAAGCTTCAAATGGAGCCATACCGATACTGGATTGATAACTATTATTATATGCAAACTCTACTAGGTATAGATGGTCATCCCATGATCCACCAAAGTCTAATATGCAGGCTCTCAAGAGATCCTCTAATACTCGATTCACCCTTTCTGTCTGTTCGTCAGTTTGAGGATGATACGCTGTACTAAGATGTAATTCTGATCCTAACGCCTCTTGTAAGCTTTTCCAAAATCCACTAGTGAACAACGGATCTCGTTCACTTACAATGCCTTTGGGTATTCCATCACTACACCAAAACAACAAATTTGGCACGCCAAGATGTAAAAATTTAATACGGCCTTAAGCCTGATCAAATTTGGTAGGGCTCATAGCCATATCAAATTTCCTTTTGTGATCCGTGTCATCCCTAGCATTTCAAATCCAACCCTACACCTTCCATGTCTGGGATTAGTTCATTAGATACTAGTTTAGGACGTATCAAACCCTTATATTTTCGATTCCTCTAATTTGGCCGCTATTTTTCATTTATCACAGTCCCCGTATCATACAATCTCTAAATCCGATTTCCTCTCTCCCCAATTTAACAATTTTCCCTCTTTTCAGTTACACGCTCCGTGTTCGTACCTAGAAATTTTCCAATTGTTTTCCCCTTTTCACCATCGCTGTTAGGTTTCGAGCTCTTGCAAACTAGTTCCCTCTATTTTCTCATCCTCCGACATTGCGTTACCTCCGACGACGGAAACAACACAAGCTGCAGCGACGAAGACTCAACACAGCAAAACCTCCAACCTTTAAGGTATTTGTAACATGTTCTTTACTCGATGATTTAATTTATACTTTAGTTTCATACCAATTCATTTAGATTTCCCCTTTCAGGAAGTTCTACAGTGGCAATAGGCTGTTTACCAGGTTCTAGGTCAAATTTAGCCAATGGTAAGCCTTTCGATTTGCTGGAAATTTGTATAGTGCATTATGCTACATGTCATTTGTGTACTTCCTTTTTAGTGTTGATTCAACTATAAGCTATCAATTACTTGGTTTTATTTAGTTTACTAAATTGAAGTTCTGAAATGTATTCCACACGGTATTGACTTTGTAATAATGTGAATGTAACACCCCACACCCGCTATGGTCACTCGCTAAGGGAATGCCATAACATCGGTGGAGCATTTTAAGTGAATATAGAACAGAAAAATTACAACAAGACAGATATAAGTAATACTTGAAAATTTTAAAACATCATTTCATTGCAGCGGAAAGTAAAACATGTTTGGTTACATCACAAAACCATAATAAGAGTCAAGTACAAAATATCCATCCTGATAAATAAAAGTACATAATCCCAATACATGAACTGATAGCCATAAAAGAAAGGGTAGGCTGAGCTCTACATCTATGGTCCAAGCTCCAAAAGAGAATAAAGCAGCCTGATCTAAGCCCACTCGTACTGGGCCCACTCTGATAACCTGAGGGTTGGGAAAAAAGATAAAAACAACGGGGTCAGACATAAGTCTGAGTGAGTCCTATAACCCTAACAATACATTCATTAAAGTAATTAGGGTATGATATAAACAAGGTACGGTACCTCTGGGGATAATGACCACACTAAGTAGCCAACTATACACAGGATGTACTAAGATAATCGAAAAGGCGCATTTATCCACCCAAGGATAATTACTGGATTACACCACCCCAGATCTACCCACCCAAGGGTAATTCCTACACTGCACCACACCAGTCATTCCTAACTTAAAGGTTGATCCCACCCCTGGACTTATAAAATTAACTTAATAGTTTTCGCGTACCCCTAGGTGACTAAGTAGACGCCACGGGGCCCTACAATCCACTAGGTGTACACACTACTCCCCATTCGATCGGCTCCCTAACGTAGATACCCGTGCTGGCCCCACCGTGGGGTGTACCATTCCCCAGCGTGGCAACCTGATAAAACTAACGGTGCACGGCTTATATCTACACGATGCAACAACGTCTTATTTACCAGCCCGGGTCCACACACGCATATGAAACCCGTTGGTCATGCGTTGCCACCGCTAACCCATTTTGGCCTCTTATAGTCAAGCCCAATATGCGTGTCCCGTCACTCGACTAGAGTCGAGCCCACTAAGATACGTTTGGGATATTGGTTGAAATGGGCCCCCACAAGCTACCACCTAAGCTTGTTATTTTATTTAGTGTATCCCACTTAACCCCTTTTATAATCATGCCCACCTACATGTTAAGGTTTGGTTAAGTCATCTAATCCTATTTTAATTGCCACTTAAGGCCCCCACAAGCTACTAGTTAAGCTTGTCATTTAATTGTATTTCAATTGCCACTTAAGGCACCCACTAGATTTCTGCATGCCACCCAAGGCACTTAGTTGATTCCCACATGCCACCCAAGGCACTTACTTAACCCTTTAATCATGTTTAATTACATGTTCCACTTTGGTTAAGTATTCTAATCGTATTTTCTATTGCCACCCAAGGCAACCCACTAGTTTCCTCATGCCACCCAAGGCACCCACTTAACCCCTCATGTCCCACTACATGCTAATATGGTTAAGTGTTTCTTAATTAATTAATTAAGATCATGACCTCATAAAGACCTCTCACATTAGACCGTCTTTTATGACTGCTGGATATGCCGGTTGGGTCCTGGCAGCCTTACGTCATAAAAAGGGTCTAACCTCGTGTCTTTACTTTAATCACGTATTTAATTTGTGCGTAAGACCTCTCACATTGGGCTAACATTTGTAGCAACTGGTTAAGCCGGTTGGGTCCGGGCAGTTTTACGCTACAACTGAGTCCAACATCGTGTCTTAGTCGATTAATTACACCTAATTAATCACCCTCCTAATTTATATTAATTATCCCTAGTTAATTAATCATGTTTTCCGGAATATGGGTAGACCTAACTCAATAGGTAAATTCCCAACTCCGTAGTATGGGTAGACCTAACTCAATAGGTAAATTCCCAACTCCATAATATGGGTAGACCTAACTCAATAGGTAAATTCCCAATTTGTCCATTTAATTTATGTTACTCTTAAGCATATCCATTCACATCATTTTATTAACATGCATATTAACCCCATCGTTCCCCACGTAATTCGTTCTCGTAACGTGACATAATAAAAGGGAAGATTCATCACAAATGTCATGGGTTTAACCAACATAACTTATAACTTTATCATGGGTTCAAAAGGTGTCAACTTGCATATATGAGCATACATTAAACCCAACTAGTATTTAACCCAAACTTGCATTATGCATATCATAAAAGAGACAACTTGCATATGTACTTGCACATAAACTTGCATATGAACTTGCATCATAAATTGCATATGAACTTGCATCATAACTTGCATATGAACATATATCATAACTTGCATATGAACTTATATCATAACTTGCATATGAACATATATCATAACTTGCATATGAACTTATATCATAACTTGCATATGAACATATATCATAACTTGCATATGAACTTATATCATAACTTGCATATGAACATATATCATAACTTGCATATGAACTTATATCATAACTTGCATATGAACATATATCATAACTTGCATATGAACTTATATCATAACTTGCATATGAACATATATCATAACTTGCATATGAACATATATCATAACTTGCATATGAACTTATATCATAACTTGCATATGAACATATATCATAACTTGCATATGAACTTATATCATAACTTGCATATGAACATATATCATAACTTGCATATGAACATATATCATAACTTGCATATGAACTTATATCATAACTTGCATATGAACATATATCATAACTTGCATATGAACTTGCATAAAACCAAACACTTAGCATACATAAAACCAAATACTTAGCATGCATACAATCAAATACTTAGCATGCATAAAATCAAATACTTAGCATGCATAACACCAAATACATAACTTGCAGAACATCAAATACTTAGCATGCATAAAACCAAGTACTTAGCATGCATAAAACCAAACACTTAGCATGCATAAAACCACATGCATAACTTGCATATCATGTTACATATAACTTGCATATATTCTCACATATAGTTTGCATAACATGTTACATATGCATAAATGTTCAACATAGTGTTTTGCATCATAAAACATGGCATTAAACTTGCATATAGCATAAAACTTGCAAATCACATATCATACAAACTTACATAAACACATTTATCCACAAACATAGCCATGTCTTATCACATCCTACCATAATCAATTTAACAATTGATTATTAAAGCTATAGGAACTCACCAAAACCAATATTAGCAAACTTATGTAGTAGAACTAGTTGCTATACAAGAGGAAGATGATGATTAGAGGTTGATTAGCTTGCAACTTTCTTCATAAACTAGTGGAGGCTCCTCTCAAGTTTGATTTTGGCGGCATGGTGGCATCATTTCTATTTTTAGTATGAATTAGGGTAGTATTAGGGTGTATTTATAGATTAGGTGAGTGTTTTAGGCCCTTAGATTAACCCTAAATTAGCTTAGGACCCTTAGATTTCGAAAATCTCTAGAACACAGCCCAAGACTAACCCAAAAACCAGATCTGGTGCACCCAGATCAACAGGGCCGACACCCTGTGTCGACACCCCTGTCGACAGGGCTGTCGACACCCCTGTCGACATGCCTGTCGACACGGGGCTAGGCAGGAACTTTCCCACCCTTTCCGCTTTTGGCTCCAAACTTGTTTTAGAACTGAATTTTAAATCTGTTTTTAACTTTGAATTTTCTGCAAACTTCATTGGGCCGTAACTGGGCCATACGGACTCCGATTTACAAAATTTCGGACTCTATTTCGCGTATTTTTCCGAGACGAACGCAATGACGCAGCCCGTTTCCCCCAATTCTCACATCTGAGATTATTTATTCTGTAATTAGTGAATATTAGTATTAACTGAAATTCGGGGTGTTACATTCTCCCCTCCTTAAAGGATTTCGTCCCCGAAATCTCTAAGCTAAGGAGAATGCATATCCTACCATCCAAACAACCATCTACTCAATCCATCAAACACGGGCATCCATTGTCCTTAAAACAGTTTCTAATGATGTATGAGCATATGCAAAAAGTGTGTGTATATGTTCCCTATCTAATGTCTGAACCTATGCAAACCATGATAGTGCCATGCATCCATTATGTATGCGAGAGAACCCTATCGACACATACAATATCTACATGAGTGCACAATCATTCACCAAAATGCATCATCCATATGATAACACAATCATTATACATCCATAAATATAGCTTCCTACACACAATTTTATGCAATATGCAATATGAAGTGATTGAGCCGATCTAGTGCCTAATGTGTGTATACATGCATCCACGAGCAACCACTGGCAACCACTTGCATCCACATGCATCCATCAAATATAACATGTCTCAAACACATGTTTCAACCATAGATTTACCCTATCTAAAGGTCATAGGTACTAGCGAGAGGATATACTAAAGATAAGATAAGTACTAGACAAGCGATAAAGGAGAAGTTAAAAGACATACTCTCCAAAAAGAAATGGGTACAAAGAACGCATCTTCGCTTCCGTCTCCCAAGTAGCATTGCCCTCGTCTTCTCCCCATTGCACTTTAACTAGCTGAACTTCTCTGTTCCTCAACTTCCTAGTTTCTGACCCAAGGATGCGAGTAGGAGCTCGTCGAATCGTCGCATCACGCTCTACCTCTACATCTCTGAGCAAGCTCGGCTCTACGACCTCTGCGGTCTCATGTAAGCACTTCCTCAAATGTGATATATGGAATACATCATGAACACCACTAAGTCTGTCGGGCAACTCCACCCTATATGCCATCCGTCCAATCCTTTCCTTAATAGGAAACGGCCCAACAAACCTCGGCGCTAACTTCCCAACGGACCCAAAGCGAACAACATTCCTCAAACTCAAGATCCGTCCTTCTCTGATCCGCATAAGATTTCTGTCTATCTTGCGCTGCCTTCATCCTTCTTCGAATCAAATCAATCTTCTCTGAAGTCTCTCTAACCATATCCGGCCCAAGCAAGATCTTATCCGTAGATTCCCACCAACATGTAGGAGATCGATAAGGCCTTCCATAAAGAGCTTCAAAAGGTGCCATGCCAATACTAGACTGAAAGCTGTTATTGTATGCGAACTCCACCAAAGGAAGATGTTCTTCCCATGTACCTCCAAAATCCAAGATGCAAAGCCTCAAGAGATCTTCTAAGATACGGTTCACCCTCTCGGTCTGACCGTCCGTCAGAGGATGATATGCGGTGCTCAAACACAACTGAGTCCCTACCGCCTCTTGCAAACTCTTCCAAAACTCTCTAGTGAAGATAGGACCTCGATCGCTCACTATACTGGAAGGTACACCATGCAATCTAATAATCTCTCGAATGTAAACTGAAGCTAGACATGGAATAGTCCTCTTGCTCTTCACGGGTATGAAATGGGCACACTTAGTAAGTCTATCTACCACAACCCAAATCCCCGTATTACCCTTCCTTGATTTCGGTAATCCTTCGAGACACTATCCCACTTCCTTAGCGGAACTTCCAATGGGTGAAGCCACCCACTTGGTTTCTTTTGCTCCGCTTTCACCAAGCATCTAGCGACATACTCGGCCATGTCTTTCTTCATACCGGCCCAAAAGAAAACTCGCTTCATGTCTTGGTACATCTTAACCCTTCCGGGATGAATGGTCATCTTCGACCGATGTGCATCATCAAATATAGCCTTCCTCAAACCCCTGTCTTGCGGTACGCAAAGTCTACCGTCTCTACCAACTTAACTAACTGTAGGTCGTCCCGCTGCTCCGCCAATACATCCCAAAAGAGTAGGCCTAACCTCCAAGGAGGCTAGCAAACCGGGTACAAAGTCAACGGAAGGTCTAAAGTCAAACATAGTAATCAACTCTAAACTCCGTCGTTCAACGAACAATGAACTCAAGGACAACCTTTTTCTTCTTAAGGCATTCGTCACCACGTTACCCTTGCCATGGGTATACGCTATCCCAAACTCATAGGATGCCAAGAATCCCATCCACTTTTGTTGCCCTAAGACTATGCGCTCGAAGAGTCTCCAACACTTCCCTAAGATGTAGGGCATGCCTTTCTCCACTTCTGGAGAAAATCAGGATATTCTCCCATGCAAGATCGTCACCACTATCCATCTCTCACGCAGGCCACCCTAGTCGAGCTCGACATCCCCCAAATGCAAGCCCCAAAGGCCTAAACCAATATCAGACAAACACCCAAGTGATATCTCCTTCGAGTTCAGACGACCTATGTGAGATGATACTAGTAAAAACGGCTAAATAATTAAGCCCTTGTTCAACTCTGGATGTCCTTGCCAGTCTCGCTCCAAAACCACCGTTTATCCCATAACGGGCTTTGCTCAACCTATTGAGCACATACGAAGACTTATTTCGCTCCTAGAAAAGACCAAGATGTCATCCACCAAGATCATCACGAACTTATTTAGGTACTCCTTGAACACCCTTCTCATCAAATCAACAAAGTATGCGGAGGCGTTCGTCTAACCAAATAGCATCACCAGCCACTCATAAAACCATTCTGGAGTCCTAAAGGCAATCTTCTCTATACTATCCTCAGCCACTCTCAACTGACGAAACCCCGTGGCTGAGTCCAGCTTGTGAAAATACTGAGGTGCCAACCAACTGATCAAAGAGATCATCAATCCTCGGCAATGGGTGTCTATTCTTCTTTGTGAGTTTATTTAGTTCTCTTTAGCCTACACAAAGTCTGAGGGACCCATCCGCCTTCGTGGAAAAAACTACTGGAGCACCCCACTCCGATATACTTCGTCTTATGGACCCATTCTCAAGCAACTCCCCTACTTGCTTATAGAGTTCCCTCCTCTCGCGAGGAGCCATGTGGCGCACTGGTAAAGATACAGGTTTAGCATTGTCTACCAGATATATTCAGAAGTCAATCTCCCGCTCCGGAGGTAAGCCCTTCACCTCCTCAAACACATCCGAGTATTCCCGGACCATTCTAACAGATCGCAAACTCTCGACCGACGTGTCAAGCGATTCTAGATAACTTAGCATAACAGATTCCATGGGACTACAAGAGATCTCGAGAGTGTTACCCTAGCGGGTCATAAGCCTAACAACTCTCCTTCCACAATAAGAACGGCACCATTACTGGATAACCAGTCCATGCCCAAAACTAACCCATAGCCCGTGAAGCCCAAAAAGCATCACATCTAAACTCAACGCTAAGTATAGCAACTATCAAACCCAAACACTTCATGGAGCCCCAATTGGGTTTGAAACAACTAAGGGATCATCTACCAAACTGGTGTCTAAGTGCAGTGACTCAACTAAAAATGATGAGATAAACGAACTCGATGCGTCAGAATCTAATAAAGTTCGAACCGGAAAATAAAGAAATCCAAATTCCAACCTAGACGGTCCTATATCCATCTGGTACACTAGCCGCGAGGGAATACAACCACCCTCCAGGAGATTCCATACCTTGCCCGTGCCTCTTTGGACAATCCTAATAAGGTGTCCTATTCCTCTCAAAAGGATAACTACTCGCCTTCTTCTTCTCATTCTCAACTCGTAACCTCCCACCAATGAGGTTTCATCCTTCATTAACTATTTGAGCCTTCCTCCCTTCGTTTACCTACCAGTCCTCCTCCTTCTTGAACCAACTTCTAATCTGACTAACGTCTAAGTCCCTTAAAGTGGTTTTCCGTTCTTATCTATCTTAGAAAGGTCATCTATACGTGGAGGGGAAACTCAAAACGAGAGAGGAAGAAATTCAAAACGGAGAATTCGAAAGATATGGATATGGCTATTGGGGATTATGCTTTTCTTCCAAAAACTTTTCTCTTAAAAGACATGTTTTTGAAAATACTCCTTTCAAAAATGTTCTTAGAAAATAGTTTTTCTAAAAAAATTATCTGTTCTGGTAACCTTAAGCTCTGATACCACGTGTAACACCCCACACCCGCTATGGTCACTCGCTAAGGGAATGCCATAACATCGGTGGAGTATTTTAAGTGAATATAGAACAGAAAAATTACAACAAGACAGATATAAGTAATACTTGAAAATTTTAAAACATCATTTCATTGCAGCAGAAAGTAAAACATGTTTGGTTACATCACAAAACCATAATAAGAGTCAAGTACAAAATATCCATCCTGATAAATAAAAGTACATAATCCCAATACATGAACTGATAGCCATAAAAGAAAGGGTAGGCTGAGCTCTACATCTATGGTCCAAGCTCCAAAAGAGAATAAAGCAGCCTGATCTAAGCCCACTCGTACTGGGCCCACTCTGATAACCTGAGGGTTGGGAAAAAAGATAAAAACAACGGGGTCAGACATAAGTCTGAGTGAGTCCTATAACCCTAACAATACAATCATTAAAGTAATTAGGGTATGATATAAACAAGGTACGGTACCTCTGGGGATAATGACCACACTAAGTAGCCAACTATACACAGGATGTACTAAGATAATCGAAAAGGCGCATTTATCCACCCAAGGATAATTACTGGATTACACCACCCCAGATCTACCCACCCAAGGGTAATTCCTACACTGCACCACACCAGTCATTCCTAACTTAAAGGTTGATCCCACCCCTGGACTTATAAAATTAACTTAATAGTTTTCGCGTACCCCTAGGTGACTAAGTAGACGCCACGGGGCCCTACAATCCACTAGGTGTACACACTACTCCCCATTCGATCGGCTCCCTAACGTAGATACCCGTGCTGGCCCCACCGTGGGGTGTACCATTCCCCAGCGTGGCAACCTGATAAAACTAACGGTGCACGGCTTATATCTACACGATGCAACAACGTCTTATTTACCAGCCCGGGTCCACACACGCATATGAAACCCGTTGGTCATGCGTTGCCACCGCTAACCCATTTTGGCCTCTTATAGTCAAGCCCAATATGTGTGTCCCGTCACTCGACTAGAGTCGAGCCCACTAAGATACGTTTGGGATATTGGTTGAAATGGGCCCCCACAAGCTACCACCTAAGCTTGTTATTTTATTTAGTGTATCCCACTTAACCCCTTTTATAATCATGCCCACCTACATGTTAAGGTTTGGTTAAGTCATCTAATCCTATTTTAATTGCCACTTAAGGCCCCCACAAGCTACAAGTTAAGCTTGTCATTTAATTGTATTTCAATTGCCACTTAAGGCACCCACTAGATTTCCGCATGCCACCCAAGGCACTTAGTTGATTCCCACATGCCACCCAAGGCACTTACTTAACCCTTTAATCATGTTTAATTACATGTTCCACTTTGGTTAAGTATTCTAATCGTATTTTCTATTGCCACCCAAGGCAACCCACTAGTTTCCTCATGCCACCCAAGGCACCCACTTAACCCCTCATGTCCCACTACATGCTAATATGGTTAAGTGTTTCTTAATTAATTAATTAAGATCATGACCTCATAAAGACCTCTCACATTAGACCGTCTTTTATGACTGCTGGATATGCCGGTTGGGTCCGGGCAGCCTTACGTCATAAAAAGGGTCTAACCTCGTGTCTTTACTTTAATCATGTATTTAATTTGTTCCTAAGACCTCTCACATTGGGCTAACATTTGTAGCAACTGGTTAAGCCGGTTGGGTCCGGGCAGTTTTACGCTACAACTGAGTCCAACCTCGTGTCTTAGTCGATTAATTACACCTAATTAATCACCCTCCTAATTTATATTAATTATCCCTAGTTAATTAATCATGTTTTCCGGAATATGGGTAGACCTAACTCAATAGGTAAATTCCCAACTCCGTAGTATGGGTAGACCTAACTCAATAGGTAAATTCCCAACTCCATAATATGGGTAGACCTAACTCAATAGGTAAATTCCCAATTATGTCCATTTAATTTATGTTACTCTTAAGCATATCCATTCACATCATTTTATTAACATGCATATTAACCCCATCGTTCCCCACGTAATTCGTTCTCGTAACGTGACATAATAAAAGGGAAGATTCATCACAAATGTCATGGGTTTAACCAACATAACTTATAACTTTATCATGGGTTCAAAAGGTGTCAACTTGCATATATGAGCATACATTAAACCCAACTAGTATTTAACCCAAACTTGCATTATGCATATCATAAAAGAGACAACTTGCATATGTACTTGCACATAAACTTGCATATGAACTTGCATCATAACTTGCATATGAACTTGCATCATAACTTGCATATGAACATATATCATAACTTGCATATGAACTTATATCATAACTTGCATATGAACATATATCATAACTTGCATATGAACTTATATCATAACTTGCATATGAACATATATCATAACTTGCATATAAACTTATATCATAACTTGCATATGAACATATATCATAACTTGCATATGAACTTATATCATAACTTGCATATGAACATATATCATAACTTGCATATGAACTTATATCATAACTTGCATATGAACATATATCATAACTTGCATATGAACTTATATCATAACTTGCATATGAACATATATCATAACATGCATATGAACATATATCATAACTTGCATATGAACATATATCATAACTTGCATATGAACTTATATCATAACTTGCATATGAACATATATCATAACTTGCATATGAACTTGCATAAAACCAAACACTTAGCATGCATAAAACCAAATACTTAGCATGCATACAATCAAATACTTAGCATGCATAAAATCAAATACTTAGCATGCATAACACCAAATACATAACTTGCATAACATCAAATACTTAGCATGCATAAAACCAAGTACTTAGCATGCATAAAACCAAACACTTAGCATGCATAAAACCACATGCATAACTTGCATATCATGTTACATATAACTTGCATATATTCTCACATATAGTTTGCATAACATGTTACATATGCATAAATGTTCAACATAGTGTTTTGCATCATAAAACATGGCATTAAACTTGCATATAGCATAAAACTTGCAAATCACATATCATACAAACTTACATAAACACATTTATCCACAAACATAGCCATGTCTTATCACATCCTACCATAATCAATTTAACAATTGATTATTAAAGCTATAGGAACTCACCAAAACCAAGATTAGCAAACTTATGTAGTAGAACTAGTTGCTATACAAGAGGAAGATGATGATTAGAGGTTGATTAGCTTGCAACTTTCTTCATAAACTAGTGGAGGCTCCTCTCAAGTTTGATTTTGGCGGCACGGTGGCATCATTTCTAATTTTAGTATGAATTAGGGTAGTATTAGGGTGTATTTATAGATTAGGTGAGTGTTTTAGGCCCTTAGATTAACCCTAAATTAGCTTAGGACCCTTAGATTTCGGAAATCTCTAGAACACAGCCCAAGACTAACCCAAAAACCAGATCTGGTGCACTCAGATCAACAGGGCCGACACCCTGTGTCGACACCCCTGTCGACAGGGCTGTCGACACCCCTGTCGACATGCCTGTCGACACGGGGCTAGGCGGGAACTTTCCCACCCTTTCCGCTTTTGGCTCCAAACTTGTTTTAGAACTGAATTTTAAATCTGTTTTTAACTTTGAATTTTCTGCAAACTTCATTGGGCCGTAACTGGGCCATACGGACTCCGATTTACAAAATTTCGGACTCTATTTCGCGTATTTTTCCGAGACGAACGCAATGACGCAGCCCGTTTCCCCCAATTCTCACATCTGAGATTATTTATTCTGTAATTAGTGAATATTAGTATTAACTGAAATTCGGGGTGTTACAGTGAATCTTAGCATCTCCATACCAGGTACTTGGGTTTTATCATTCGCTTATATCTGCATCACCAATGAGTTGTGGTGAGACACCATATTTAGTTATCTACCTGCATTTATAAAGATAAATTCAAATATGTTTGCTGAGCACTTGAGATTAAAGGAAGATAATAATAATCCTAATTCTTTACAAATGTTGAATTAACAAAATTATTCATAATTTCCCAGGCTTGATGATATATATTATTTAAACACTTTCGTAATCATGGTCTGTTGAAACAATGTGTGCTTTTGTAACGATTATGCTACTTAAATTGTCATTGAGTTCAATTACGAAAGTGAATCACGAATTGAAAAGTAGTTGCAATGAGAGGTAAAATTGAACAGGTCTTTAAAAACATGGATAAAATTACGATTGTGGGTAGAATGGGAATAAAATTCACAGTGTGAGGCTGTGGCATAGAATGATTAAAATTATGGTTTGCTGGATGAACTGTGAGTGTGCTTGGTACAATAATTACATTATTTTTCCAGTCAATCAGAAAATAATAATTAAATTGGAGATCGACCGCCAAAATCCCACCGCCACCATAGTCAACGGTCATGATTGTTGAATTTGAGCCAAGTTCCCAGAAGTAAACAATCGATTATCCTTTCATTTGATGTTCTCATTCATGCTGTTGATGGATTCATTATGTATATATATTCTTGACTGCTTTTATTATTTAGTTGAAGATATATCGTGAATAACATGATTAACATATCTGTTCTTTCATCTTCATGCCACCCCAAATTTTAAAATCTTGTCCAACTGCATGACATTTGTTTTGTTGTAGAGTTCAACAAATTAGAGGGGCATATGCAATCTTTTCTGCATTCTACATAGTTTTGAAGCATGATTTAGTAAAGGATTTGATTATGCATGTACATAAACATTTTCCACACTAAAGGCAGTGGAGTCCAACTACTATTTCATACTTAGTCAGTACAAAGCCTTACATTCCACATCAGTTAGTCTAGGATTAAGCCTTCGTCAAATGATTGTATATCTCAGTTCGGTAAGATAGAACTCAGTTTAAAAGTAATATGTAAAGGAATGTCAATAAAATGCTTCTAGAATTCACCATAGACCTTCATTCACCATTGAATGTATAATCACAATCCCTATTGAACATACTTGGATACGTTTTAGTTTCTGTTAATGCACACTGCTCACTATTCAATTAATGGTTAAGGTGTTATTTAAATTGCTTGGTTAAGGGCAGTATGTTTTATGTATTGCTGAGAGTTAAAGTCATTTTAAATGAACAATAAAATTTACACTTAATGAAATATCTAGGTATGTATGTAAAGAAGTTTGAGAAGTAAACTGAGTCCGGAAGTTTATGTATTTAAGGAGCAATCACTGAGTTTCAGTAGTATGTCTATAAGTGTTTGTATGAATTGTGTATAAGTGTTCATTCGTATAAAAAGATATTTGAACAGCAAGAAGCTAGGTAAAGAGTTTTTATGAGTAAGTAGATATGAGCCTATTAGTTTATATATATAAATAAGTATTTGTACTTTTTCATGCAAGGATGCAATTTAGCAACAGCTACACCTATATGAAGTAGGGTGCTATCCATTCATTGAAGTGTAAAATAATAGGGAATTGTTCCGTGAAATTCTGGAAACCTATACAACTTTCAAATGTTCTCTAAGTCAATGATGTTATGGCTGAATCTGTATCTTATCATAAAGTATAGCAAATATCTGAGTAAACTTGTATATGATTTTACCGTGGTTTTAAAGTTAAACCAGAATTGTTTAAAAAAAGGGAAATGCATTTTTGCTGGCAAGCTATTTGTGGTTGATACAAAAGATGCACTGAAAAATATACATGTATAGATTTCTGATAAAAATATGGAATTAAGACAATTGAGAATTGTGTTGAGTATTCAATGATAACTTTGTATCTAAATGGTAATATTTTGGTAAACTGGTTATAATTGGGAGGTACCACTAACCAAGTTGTAATGATAGAATGATTATCAATTCGGTATAGCCAGTAGTAAATATATGTATCACTGAATATATTAGTTTACTGATATGATAAATTAGTTTGTATAAATGATAGAAAGATATATACATATATAACTGGCATAAAATATGTATCAAGAAGGAAAATAATAATGTTTATAAGCTTGTTTGAAATACAAGGATTCAAAAAGACTAGATGGCTGGAAACTTTGAATGTTTAATATGATTTGGATACATTTTGATATAAGGTGAACTATATTGTAGTATGCGATACTATATGTTGGATTGAAGAGGTTGAAGATAGCTTTGAGTCGGAGGTGATCGTTCGCAAATCGGAGTTCGCACGTGGAAGTTATAAGCTGTAAGGTACAGGTTTTCTGTGTGCAGGTGCAACAGACGTCTGTTGTATGGGATGACAGACGTCTGTTGTCAGGGAAATGTTTTCCCGAGAGTTATGACAGACGTCTGTCATCCCCACGACAGACGTCTGAGTTGAGAGCTGAAGCCCAATTAATTCTCTAGAAGGGGACAGACGTCTGTTACCTCCCATGACAGATGTCTGTCGCGTCATTCGGGCTATTTCGGGCTGAAAACATGACAAATTGATTTATGAAGATACGGGGACAATTTAGGTAATTGACCTATCTCTATATAAGCTATTTTCTGAGGTGTTAGTGGGAGAGCTTGGAAACTTGATTTGGGATCAAGGGTTTATTCTGAAGGGAGAATTAGGGTTTATAATCTAATTCCAATTCTTCAATTCTATTCTCCTCAAACTCTTTTCTATATTGAAATATAGTGATCATTGGATCAATCTCTTGTATTCCTTTCATCGTGGTAATAAAATACTCTCTCCAAAGTGAATGTACACGAACAAGATGTTAGTGGAACCACTATAAATCCTTGTGTGATTTATTTTTGCTACTTTAGTCATTAGTTCTTTGCTTGTGATTGGGATTTGGCTTGTTCGTGATTGGTTGACATTGGTTTGTGACTAGAGTTATTGCTTTGGTTGTTTTTGCAAGTCTAACAACGATCTAGTCTTCCGCTAGCGCTTTGTGGTTTAGATATCGTATTCGAGTGGTCTTGAATCGGATTAATCACAACGGTTTTACAACAAACTAAGACCTGAGCCCCTTATTTTAGTACAAGTTATGGCTGATACATTACAAATGAAGATGAACCTTAATTTGTCTTGGTCCGGGAAATAGGAACCAACACAGCTATTAAAGGAAAATATAAATCTGGTATTTATATTTGAAGTAACTTTAACCACACAGTAAAGAAACAGGGAAATATATGATGCCTAAGTTGTTTAAGTTAGATAAAGGCATGCTGACACAAAAATATAATGCTGGTATGGGTATATATATTGCCCAGGAAGCTTGTATCTATTTTGTACAGGAATTGACTTCCAAATAAATAAGATTGGCTATGAAATAAGCTTAAAAGGATGACAATGATTGAAAGTATACCTCTATGACCTTGAACATGTATAAGAACTTGAGTGAGTACTAATAAGCTTTGAAATAATTCCAAACAAAGCTGAAAGGATAAATGTCAATATTACTCAACAATGTAATCGGAATAATATAGAGTTATCAATCTTGAGAGAATAATTTAATAAAAAGAAACAAGTTAGATATTTCTTGTTTAATCTGTGTAGTGATTGCTTAATTATAATTAATCAAGAATTCTTTTGCTTTATAATTTAACTCTGATGTAAGCTATTATATTTGTCTGTTTGATTAATTATGCTATGTAGTAAACTATTATGGGGACAACCTGATTGGATGCTTTTGTCTGTTTGAAATATTGGATGAATGGATTGAGCTCCTATTGATTTAGGAAAAATAATTGTCTGCATGTATTCAGTTAAAAATTCTATGGGAGCGCCTAGCCCCTAAAGTAATAAGGTAACATCTAATTTGAATTATACATTTATTAATATAGGAATGTACGAAATTAGTGATGTACACTTGGAATTACTTGGATGTTGGTAAAATAGGATAATATGTACTTTCCTAAGAATATTAAAATATATGCCTGTTATATGTTGCTAAAAAGTAAAAGGAGTGGCTTGAAGCTAACATATGACTAAACTTTGTTTCCCTAGACTGGGAGATCTTTTAGTCTACGTATATGAGAATTTGAAAGAAAAAAAAAGGTTTTGCAATATTTAGATCATGGAATGCTTTGAGCTGGCAATATGACAACTTAATTGGAAAAAAAATGTGTCACATTTACATGTGTTGATAATGCCAGAATACTCATATGCTAAAATGATCTATATTCAAGTGAATTCAAGTTTTCTAGAGTAAAGATAATAGAATGACATGATTTGCATGTGTAATAGAATGTTATGCATGTGTAATTCATTGTTCAGTTTGTATCGGATATATTTTATTTTCTTTCTTTTCTATTGATGTTGTAGGTTGGTACAATGGTTGCATAGAAAGGCTATTGATAATCCTTGTGATGGTGATGCGGGACCTATTGCTTCTCTTATGTGTCCACATGGTGGTCTTCTTCCTGAACAGGCTACTGGGGCAAAGCGTGTATCTTTTTCGGAGCCTCTTTGGTCATTTTTGTTTGAAAGTGCAATGAAAGTGAAACCTGATGATATCGTATTGGCCTTTCCATTAGTTTCTGAGCCTTGTGAAAGTTGCACCACCGAATTGACCAAAGTTGCATGCTTCGAGGACATTCCTAGGTAAATGGCATAAATATACTCATTACTTACAATTCACATTATAAGGTTACCTTGTAACTGTGGTCGAGCAAATGGTGTAGTGCCTAATTGTGTAAACAGTGCAGGAGTTGGTACTACACTAAAACGCTTTGATGAAGATGTGTCTAATGGCATCAATACATGGAGGCGTACCATAAGTATAAACTTTGTTGCTGTTATCGACTGCACTAGAATCGCGGTAAAAATTATGTTTCAGTCAATAAAATAGAGAAAGTTTAGCAGCTACTGCAAGATAAACAATTTTGCTGAATTTCACGCTAATTTAATTACTGTTTTATAGATTCAAACAATGCGAAAAACAAAGAAGCCTGGGGTAATTATCAATCTTGGATCAGCATCGGGTCTTTACCCCATGTGTGTCGATCCAATCTATTCAGCCAGTAAAGGTACAAATTAGATGCACTTCTATATTCCATGAGAACTTTAATACATACATGAGGTTCATACTTTAGAATAACATATGTATGGTAGTAAATGAAAATTTAAATGATCTTGCTAAGGAATACTCTATATTTTGATACATACATGAGTTCGCAAATTCAGTTCCGGAACTGAGTTCGCAAACTCGTTCCGAAACTGAGTTTGCAACAAACTCGTTTCGAACCGAGTTTGCGAACTCAGTCCGGAACCGAGTTCGCGAACTCTGTCCGGAACCAAATACAAATTGCAGAAAAATAAGTCAAAGTTTCACTGTGATGTAGCTGAATTATCATCTACAACACAGTGACTGATTTTTCTGCAATTTGTTCGCGATATTCAATTTTCAGTACAGACTGATTCGACTGATTTTTCTGCAATTTGTATACAACAGATAGTCAATTACAATCAAATTTTCAGTACAGATGAATTTTCTAATGATCTGAGAAAAATAACAAACTGCAGAAAAATAACACTGATGCCTATGTGTCAACAACTTAATACCATCTTGTGGAAATTAAGCTGCTAAGATTACTTCGTCATCCTGATCTTGTGGAAATTAAACACATAAGGCTTCCTCCATCAAGGAGAGAATTTAACGATATATATGGTGTTTTTGAATTAATGGAATCTGATCTTCACCAAGTCATAAAAGCAAATAACGATCTTACTCCTGAACATCATCAGTATTTCCTGTATCAGCTTCTACGTGCTATGAAGTATATACATACAGGTAAAAATATTGTTTTTGTTAGTTTGATAACTGATTCATTTATATATTATGTGCTGCTAACCATTCTTTTATCCTTTCCAACCAATGTTTTCCACTGGGATTTGAAACCAGAAAATATCCTTGCAAATGCAGATTGCAAATTAAAAGTTTGTGACTTTGGTTTGGCTCGGGTTTCGTTTGATGATGCCCCTTCAACTATTTTTTGGACCGTATGTAGCTCTGCATCTCATCTGTTTTTAAATCACTAGAAATTTTTTAGTTTAAATTTTTTATTGGAGCCTCTTTTAGTTTATTTTTTTGTTACTTTGTTAGTTTTTTATAACCTGGACACTTTCTAAATTGCATTCGTTTGAAACAACTAAGTAATAATGTGGGCTTATTCATAACTTTAAAATAAATATAAGATCTTATAGACACAGCCATGGCGTTGTTAAATTATGATAGCTTTCTGATTCATCTACTGTACTCTTTCGTAGGATTATGTGGCAATAAGGTGGTACCGTGCTCCTGAACTGTGTGGATCGTTTTTCTCAAAGGTTAGATTTTTGTTCTATCTTCTTATATTCAAGTATTAGATTTGCAGCAACTCTTTTATAACATGAATAATCACGATGTAACGATTTAGTGTATTTAAAAATGTTCAGTGTAACTACTAAGATTTTGATAAAAAATACTAGTTACTAGAATAATCTCCCATGCTATAGGCATTGGTTTTCAGCAGGGTAAAAAATATATCATCTTCTGATTTTATTATGTTAATATAGTTTGACTACTTTCCTAAAAAAATATTTATTGCAACTCTCAGGTGGATATACCATTATCTTGATTAGAGCACTTAAGGTGTACTAGAATATTATGATTTTTTTTAATGACTCCTGCTAAAGTACATATTAACTCATCAATCCTGTCAGGTCCCAACGGGTCATGTAGAAATTTAGCATTTTAGTATATGTTATGGCAAGTCATATGCAATGTTAAAGTGCATTATTCAGTTCTGGTCCGGGAAAATAAGCTGCAGAAACTACATACATACATACATAAGTAGACTGATTTTGAACTAAATATTCATTATTTTAGAAACATAGGCAAGTATCAAACTGATATGTGCATACGTATGTGTGTACATATGTGTATACACATTACACGCGCATGTGCGCACACACTCTCCCTTTGCATCTAAAATATTATGTTTTTTCTAGGAGAGTGATCGCATTGGCATTACTGCATAAAATTCATGCTCGTGTCGTGTTTGACCGCACATTCTTCTCTCAACTACCCTGTGAAACAGTTACATTGGAAGATATTAAGGATGCCGATCCATGTCTATACATGAGCTGTAAGAAAATACCAGAGATGGATGCAGAACTTTTGATTCAGACTTGTTAGGATTGACCTTTGTTCATGAAACTGAGGAGCTGGGATCTCATAAAACCGTCGATCTTTGTTTGGGTGGAAAAGATATTGTTGTAAATAGTGACAATACGAGAGAATACATTGACTTACTAATTAAGCATCGGTTTTTAGACTCTATATCAGAACAAATTTCTCATTTTGCAAAAGGATTCAGCGATATTCTATCTGATTCAAAGTTTCAGAAACTTTTCTTCAGCTCTTTGCATCTCGAAGACTTTGATAGAATGATTGGGGAAGCAATGGTATTATAAATGTGAGTGACTGGAAGGCACATACAGAATATAATGGATTCAAGATGGGAGACAAACAAATTAATTGGTTCTGGAAGGTAACCAAGCTTTTTATTTATCACATATTACTAAAATCATATGTCTAATCTCAATCTTTTTCTTGGTTTCAACATGTTAAAATCTGTACATATAATGATTGAAATAATGTAAAGACTCTTAAAATCATGCAATTGTACACAGGTTGTTGATGAGATGTCACAAGAGCAGCGAACGACGCTATTATTCTTCTGTACATCTGTGAAGCACCTACCAATCAATGGTTTCAGTGGCTTAGAATCCAAACTGTACATCTATAGAAATTCAGATTCCATCAAGCTTTTGCCAACATCACATACTTGTTTCCATCGTCTGTCTTCCAAAATACCCAACCTTCACCATGGTGCGAGATCGCCTTCAGTTCATCACACAAAAACATGTTAGCTGCAGCTTTGGGATGTGGGAGCTTTGATCATCGTCATCATCTGTATCCATCCATGTATGACATAATTTGTAAAGTTAACTCTTTTTCTCTTTTTCCTTTTCAGCAATAAGACAGGTTTGTTTTGTGTATTGACGATATATGATATTGTAATATTCTTTTGTCGTCGATTTTGTTTCACTAAGTTATACTAATATTGTAGAGCTCTCATGTAAACAAATTCTATTTTGATAGCTAATATTGTAGTCTATTTTGTCATTGAAAACAAATATGATTGTTGTCCAGTTGCTTTATTTTGACGGCATTGTAACATCAAATAAGTTTTTTCTATATAAAGCAAATTGTATTTATATATATATATATATATATATATATATATATATATTATTTTAAATTTGTTACGGTTTAAGGCCGTATCTATTTAAGAATCAGGCATTGCTTAAGACCGTATCTATTTAAAAATCAGGCAGTGTTCAAGGCCGTATCAATATAGGAATTTGATACGGTCCAAAGCACTGCCTAATTGACATTTCTGGTGTAGTGATGGGAATTTGATACGGTTTTAAGTTGTACCAAATTTCTATATTGATACGGCTTAAAATCGTATTAAACTATGAATTTGATAAGGTTTTAAGCCGTATCAAATTTGTAAACTGATACGGCTTAAGACCGTATCAAAGTAACAGAGACGTCATTTTTTGATACGGCCCAGAGCACTGCCAAATCGATTTAGATACGTCCATAAACAATGCCTAATTGGCATTTCTGGTGTAGTGCATGAAATCTCACTAACCACTTTACATATAGTTCAGCTAACTTAGCTGCTGTCCTGTTTGACTTGACAGGTATAAACCTTGCACTCTTAGTCAATCGGTCCACAATCACCCAAATGCTATCATGGCCCGACCTAGTTCTTGTTAACCCATTAATAAAATCCATTGAGACTTGTTCCCATTTCCATTCTGGAATCTCTAATGGTTGCAACAAACCACTAGGCTTCTTTTGCTCAGCTTTAACTAGCTGGCATTTCATGCATTTGGGTATAAACTTCCCGACGTCTCTTTTCATCCCTTCCCAATAGTAGGTCTGCTTCATGTCTCGGTACATCTTGTTACCACCGGGATGTATAGTCAGTTTTGAGTGATGACATTCTCTAAGCACTCCATCTCTCAATCCATTGACATTGGGTACAACTAGTCTTCCATTCTTTCTAAGCCATCCATCTCGATCAAGCCCATACTTGTTTATCTCTCCGTCGATTTCCATCTCTAACTTTGAGAAGATTTCCAATAGGTTAGGATCGTTCCTCTGACTGGAACCAATCCGCTCAATCAAAGTGGGTCTGATCGTCAAACTTGCTAATATTTCTGGATCCAATTCGCACTTTAGTCTGAAATCATACCCAGCGATGTACTCCAGTTGTTTCCATTCTAGAAACATAGCCCCTTAACTGGCATGTCTTCTACTCAATGCATTAGCTACCGCATTGCCCTTTCCGGGTGTGTATGCGATATCGAAATCATAGGAAGCCAAGAATTCTAACCATCTTTGTTGTCGGAGATTTAGATCCTTCTGCGAGAAGAGATACTTTAACGATTTATGATCGGTAAACAACTCAAATCTTTCTCCCAAGGGATAATGTCTCCACATCTTCAATGCGAATATGATCGCTGCTAATTCCAAATCATGGGTAGGGTATCTTTTCTCATGCGGTTTCAATTGCCGACTTGCATAAGCTACAACCCTACCTCCTTCCATCAATATAGCACCTAGTCCAGTACCACATGCATCTGTGTATACCGTCATCTCTTCATTCCCCTTAGGAATGACTAACACTGGTGCACATATCAACTTGTCCTTTAGACTCTTGAAAGCATTCTCGCACCTTTCGTCCCAGACGAAGGCTTGATTCTTCTTGGTCAACTGAGTCAACGGTGCTGCTATCTTGGAAAAGTCTTGGATAAACTTGCAATAATATCCAGCTAATCCCAAGAAACTTCTTATGTCCGTTGCATTCTTGGGCGTAGACCAATCTTGTACCGTAGCCACCTTTGCAGGGTCCACGGCAATACCATTCTCTGAAACAACATGGCCCAAGAATCTCACTTCCCTCCTCCAGAAGTGACACTTAGAAAACTTTGCTTTCAATTGGTGTCTTCTCAACACCTCCATCACTATTCTTAAATGTTCCTTATGTTCTTCCTCTGTCCTCGAGTAAACCAAAATATCATCCATGAACACAAGAACAAACTTATTCAATTGATCCCTGAATACTCTATTCATAAGATCCAAAAAATATGATGGGGCATTGGTCAACCCGAATGGCATGACCAACCACTCATAAAATCCAGACGGCGTCCAAAATGCCGTTTTAGCTATACTCTCAGCTTCCACTCTAAGCTGATGAAAACATGTCGCGAGATCCAACTGAGAAAACACTCTCGCTCCACTCAACTGATCAAACAAATCATCTATCCGTGGAAGAGGATACTTATTTTTCCTCGTCACTTTATTCAACTTGCGATAGTCTACACACAAACGAAGGGAACCATCTGCCTTGGTAGCAAACACAACTGGTGCTCCCCATTCAGAAACACTCCTTCTGATAAATCCCTTCTTCAAAAGATCACTGACTTGCACCCTGAGCTCTCGTTGCTCCCTTGGTGCCATATAACGAAGTGGCATCACTATAGGTCTGGCATCTTTCACCAAATCAATACGGAACTCAATCTCTCTGTGTGGTGGAAGCCCGATCACTTCCTCGAAGATGTCTGGATACTAGCCAACCACGGGCAAACCTGACAACTCATCATGCGGAATGTCGAGAGATTTTAGAAAACTAGCCATTACCCCATCATCAGGTAGACCACCAAACACTACCCTCTGCCCATCATCCGCTCTATCTGTCACCAAAAAGCCCTCACAGTCTACCATCACCCCATATCTTTGGAGCCAATCGACTCCCAAAATAATGCCAAACCCAGTAAAGCCCAAAACAAAGCAATCACAAATAAACATGCATCCATGACTCGATAAGACCACATTACAACAAATCATGCTAAGGTTAGTCGAACCACCAATCGGGTTCGTCACTACTAAAGGTCTATCAACAATCTCGGGATCCAATCCCAACCTATCTACCAGGTTACTAGATATGAAAGAACTGGAAGCTCCAGTATCAAACAAAACTCTAACATGAACATCATAAACAGAAAGCATACCTTGGATAACAACATTCTTTCCCTTCTCCGCCGCAGTTGGGGCATTCGACGAAGAAGGAATAGCATTAAGGGCATATGCTTTCTCCACCTGCTTTTCTTTAGGGGGCTGCGGACACTTGTCCTTGTGATGTCCCACTTGGCCACAGTTGAAGCACTTCTTATCCGCTGGCTTGGCCCGACAATTACTAGCATAATGGCCCTTCTTACCACAGCTGAAGCACTCAACATCTTTCTTATTCTTTTTCTTCTAGCCATCCTTGGTCTGATTCTGCTTTCTCTTGTTCTGAGAACCACTCTTGCCTCCACTGCTTGCTTGCGGCTTTGGCTCCTCTGCAGATGCAACCTCAGTCTTCGACTTAGGATAAAGACTCTCTGACCTCAATGCTTTCCCCACAATCGATTCAAATGTCTCATCGATGTGGTTAATAAGACTTTCTCCCAAGTATCCATCCAAGCCAGTTATGAACTTCTCGTTCTTCTTCTCGGCAGTATCTATTAGGGATAACCCATATTTCGACAAAGTGTCGAATTCGGCAATATACTCCTAGACAGCTCTGCCATTCTGCTTGAGTTCCAAGAGTTCCTTAAACAACACCGACTTCTGAGTAGCTGGAATGAACTTATCGCAAAAGCGAGCCTTAAACTGCTCCCAAGTAATCTGATCCTCGGGAGTAGCTGCCTTTATAGCATTCCACCAATTCATTGCCCGTCCTTGCAGCTGACGGGATGCTAGCCTTCTCTTCATCGCATCCTCGATACCCAAGTCTTCGAAGATACGCTCGCAGCTATCCAACCAATCCTGAACATCCGTAGCTGATTCCGTTCCGTGGAACGGCTTCCCACCAAGACTAGTATAGTCCTTGTTCAGCTTGGCAAAATCGGCCTTAGGCGCCTGCACTATTGGACCACCACCATTACCAGCATTGGGAGCTGCCCTTTGCACATCCCTAAGCATCTCCCTCATGAGGTCAGTAAACATTGTCCTCATATCAGCAGCATTCCCATTATTGGCTCCTCTACCAGTACCATTGCGTATCGGCTCATCGTTTAATCTGCACAGAGAAAACGATTAACCATCTCCATAGTGGTGCCAGTGCAGTGCGACTTCATCCTCAACTATACTAATAATATATATATAGCTTTTGAAAACCAAAATAATCACAAATGCGCGCTCTCATATACGTATACTATCTCTACCTGATAACTTCTCTAGGTTAACTACGCAACCTAGAGCTCTGATACCAAGTGTGACGGCCCGCCCCGCACCAGCCGGCATTTCCTCCGAAAGTGCGCTGTACACATGCCCGACTAGCACGGAACGGTCGCCAAAGAAAGGAAATAAGAAAATGAACTAATCAAAAACATGTAGAATGTCTCACAGCGCATGGAACAAAATATAATAATAATATACTTGACATAAAACAGGCAAGACAGTGCATAAGCTGATAATTAAAACCAATATCAACATCATCATCAGAGTAGCGGAAATCCAAATACAGCTTATGTTCCACATCATCATTATTACAACTTTAAAGCTGTCTCTAAAGCAAAGGAAGGAAGGGTACACTACTAATGCCCAAAGTAGTAACCAGCAGAGACATAGGGAGAATATATATATATATATGTATCATACGTGGAAGCCTCTTGCTCGCCTCCAGTACAACTACTCGTGCATACCACCTAACATGTCTCTAGTCTGCTCGTGAGAGCACCCAGAGTAATAAGAAGAGACATAAAAGACAAAAAGTCTGGTATGAGCGATAAGCAGCAAAATAGAACAATAACAGGTATACTAAACCATACCTGAACCTGAACCTGCAACCAAAGAGTTAACACTACATACCGTATAATACTCTAAGGTGCCACTAAACAGATGGTGTAAAGATAACGGGAGAGGGGTGTGCATATCATAATGAATGCAAACAACCAAACATAGCAACCATCCTCAAATCTCTCACTCAGTGCGTAAAGCGTACGATGTCCACCACTGTCAATCACTAAACCCATCGAAGTAGTGACGGAGTTTGACTTGTACAACGACTTCTACTACCAAGCTTACCCCATGGAGTCACGACTAAATCCTTACAAATGACCCCACCTCATTGGTCCATAACCAATAGTCGTACCTAGTCCACTGTGGCTCTGAATCCGTTCACGTACCCCCTACACATAGTGATCCAAAGTTACAGACATCGACAACCCTTTAGCATACGTCCCGCTGCAAAGCCCAACTCATGAAGTTAACTCGTTGGTTCCCAACTAGATCCTGAGTACAAACTTCCCACTTGGACTACCTTTGCACCTCGGGTTTTGGTCTTCTCCTCCGGATCTGTCTTCATTCAGTTCATAGTTCATGCCTCGCGTTCAAGCTTCCTAGTTCAGTTCGTGGTCACCATACTGGTTCGGATCGGGTGCTGCATACGGATCGGGTCGTAATCCCTCCATCGGATCATGCATGGTAGCTCCTCCCCTAGCTCGTGGTCCATCCAGATCGGGTCGGATCGTGCTCACCCATTGGATCGTGTCGGGCACATCCTCCTAGGTCTTCAGGTCATGGGCTTCTGAAGTGATTCGGGTCGGGTCATGTGTCCTTCCATCGGATCAGGTCGAGCTCCCTCCATCGGATCGGTCGTGGATGCATACTCGCGGCGGCTCGTGAAGATGGTGTCACGACCGGGTCAGGTTCGGAAAGGGCGATCCTATCCGGTTGCTGGCCAATTTCCTGTAGTTCTTCTAGCGACTGTTCTACGCCATACGACGGCGTTTTCGACTATTCTAACTTTTCTAATCAATCACAAAGCATATCATACAGTCATAGCAACATATAGAACTGACTACAAACACCAAAACAACAATTTGATAGGTTAAAACGGATCAAACACCATATTTTCCCTTAGGCATGTTTAAGAAAATCTAATGATATGATTAGCAAAACTTAACCAAATTAACCCAAACTTCTAACAGAGGTCTAAAACATCATTTCGAATTTTATAAATATTTTTCCAGAATTTATTAATGCATAAATTCACTAATTAACACTAATCACCCTAATTAACTGTAATTAGTGTCAAAATAATGCTAATCACTCACCTTTGCCACAAATAAAACTCAGATCTGAAATAAATCTCTGTTTGGCACGAATATTGGTATCTAACAGCAGCTCTAACCTTGCTTTGGTGCTATCTCTCCTTAATTTGATGTTGCTAAGCCTAATCTTCAATTAGAAAGTGGTTTGGGGATGTTTTAGATGTTGGAGGCCATTGTTAGGGTTGAACAAATGTCTATGGCGGCCGGAAAATGTTTAAAAACCGAAATCCCTAACCCTAACAGCCCTTAAGTACTCCAAATCCCGAAATCCCCCTTTGGGCCTAGTTGTTAATCACCGGTTAAGCCCAATTAAGCTGTTTTTCACCATCTGAAACTTGTTTCAGCCATATCTCCCAAACGATGAGTCCGTTTGGCTAATGTGACCACTCTACGGAATTGTAAACCATCATCCGGATCCAATGGAAGTGGTTTCAGATCAAAATTCCTTTTCAGTCAAAAGTTATGGTCAAAACTAGATCAGCTAGGGGCAAAACGGTCATTTAAAAATCGGAAAAAATTATGAACATGGGAAATGACCCCAATAGTCGTCTCCCAAAGTAACATGACCATACGACTCTCTATGACGATGAAATAAATATTCTACGATCCTATGATGCGTAGAATGCGGGTCGTTACAGTTTCTTCAAAAACAATTAATCTCAGTTATAAATCATTTAACAATTTACATGAGGCATGTGCTTCGCACATGGCTGATTTCTTTTTTTATAAACTTCATTTTTAAATCATATATTTAAAACTCTATATTTAGTTATAAAATAAATTTCATAACTTTATTTTTATCGATTTACCTGACTGTAAATTCATATTTCAAAACGATTAATTTATAGGCCAATTGTTGCCAATTACTCAACCAATATTGCCCATTGGTTAAAACAAAAACAATTTGTTAAATTTCATGTCAATGGTCAACAACCAAATCAATCATCCAAGCCAAATCAATCATCCAAGCCATGGGTTTAAACAGTTCATATAATGATGATATAAAAATAAATAACATCTAATATATTTGAGGAATCCGGTTGGATTCCTCCAACCTGTTCCTCTCTGCATCCAAATGGGTTAATTCAAATAATATCATTCAATTCGATTTTTTACTTGTTATTTCTATAACAGTAAAATACATCAATTTAATATCAATCAGTTTATTTAATACTAACAATCAATTCAAACAATTCATTAAATTAAACACGGTTATTTTATAACTGTGACCAATAATGTAAGTTACCTTGTTTGGAAATAATCGTTAAAAACGATTGGTTTTTCATAAATTAAACTAACACACAATTCAATCAATTCAATCAACATATATGTAAACATTTAGCACACAACAAACAATCAGCAATTATAGCACACAATAAAAACCCGACTTATATAAAATATAAGTGGGAAGAGAAACTGAGTGAGTTTAACTCACTTTTGATTTGTTTTCGTTGTGTAAACGGCTTATCTCAATTAATTCCACATGTGTCCAGATTGGTTCCATGATGTAGTGCTCGTCACTGCGGTTCCAATGGCACGTTGTTTGTCCAATTCTGTTGATATATGTATGGTTTGTGGTTATTTTAAGTTGTACGATTTAAACTAACTATTAACTCATAAATTAAACTGATCATATCACAAATCATATATTAATTAATTAACTTAAAAACTACTTAATCTATAATGTCATTACGGTTTTTAAAACATCGGTCTGATCTATACCCGGAAACAACGAGTTAAATATTGTGTGACAATTTGACTTACAATACTTACTAAAGAAAATCCTAGTTTTACTTAATTATAAAACTAATGTATTAATCACGTTTAAATAAAAAGTTGGTCGATTTTTTCCTTTTTCTCCTTTCTGCACCAGTTTGTTTAAACCCCAATATTCTAACGTTTTAAATAAACTAAGTAATAACTAATTAATCTTAGTTAGGGCACAAATTACATTAGTAAATATAATCGACCCATCTGCATTTGGAAAATTTTCCCGTATCTCGTTTGCTTCGTTGGCTTCAGCTTATTCACGTACGAACCCAAAAGCTGAGCCGCCACGCCTGCCAAGACCGCCGGAGTCTGATCGAGACCCCTCGCCGGATGCGCCTTCGCCTCCTCCACCTGCGCGTCGGGTGCCAGCGAATCTGATTGCTCCAGTTAGCTTTGAGAGCTCCACGAACAACGACAGTATTTGCTACGATTTCGAACACCTTGCTGCTTTAAAACTGATCACCACCGGTGATATCAGTGATCTCCTTGACCACTACAAGTTTGTTGTTAAACATTTTGCAAATTGATTTGTAGATTTTGAATAAAACGGGAAGAAAGTCTGGAACACTGCTGACCGTTCAAATTGGTATGGCGGCTATGAAATGGGTTTGACTACGCAATAACAAAGTGGACAAATTTTTAGGATTATGATGACTTTATATAGAAAACATTAAAAAAATAAAATATTAATTTTTAAACTTCGTTGCGAAGTATCGTCCAAATACCATCACATATGATCTCCAATTGAGTCGCAACTCATAATTCTAGCATAGAAAAATATTCCGGACCCGTTGGGACAGGTTTCGTCGAATTTCGAGGTTGTTTGTGAAAAGTTCTTTATAATTATCGATGAAAAATCAAGCGTTTAAAATTCCTGTAATTACAGAAAAAATCCAATAAATCTGAGGCATTGACATTTTACTAGAGCTTTTCCTAACGGATCCAATGAATCTTGTTTCGCTAAATTTGGAGTTTGCTTGACCAATCGTTTATTCGTTAAAAGTTACCCCTGTCTAAATAATCTAAGCAATTAAATAGAACCAAGGACGTTTTTGGCCATCGAAGTCACATACGATATCGGTTTGCCCCAAAATTTGATTTTCTTACAATAATTTAATGATACGGTTCCAATGAAACTAATTTCATCGAAAACTGAGATTGTTTGCAAAAATGGCTACTTTTAACGCTTATATAATATTAATAAAATATTATATAAATTCCAGAATAATCAATAAAATAATAATAAATTATTTTTGTCATATATATATCCGAACAGAATATATATACAACTTCAAATATAATTTATACAAGTCCATATTGCCAATTTTGGGTTAAACAATTTAAATCTCCTATTTAAATATATTAAATAACGTTATATTTTAAATAACGATTTCCATAGCGACTATTTAAAAAATTGAATTGGACATAACTAACAATCTATAATATGAAATCTAAATTTTTCTGTTTCATATGAAAATTATAATCAACAAGAAAACAACGTTTCCTGTTTCACAGAAATCCGACTTATATCGGATCATGTATATCCAGTTAAAATTCAAATCGTAAATCTCGAATTACCGCGCCATTTCGAGCTCGTTTATAATTTAAATATAAATTAACGTTCAAACTTCGTTTTAATAAACGATATTAAATATTAAAATCAATTAATATTCCAAATATAATATTTAAAATAATAAATCAAATTAAATATTTGACTGCCAAAAATACGGGACATTACAGGGAGAGAGCAATGGTCGGGCTGAAATGGATGTCCTAAAATTTTTATGAATAAAAGCGCAGAGACTAGGGTTTTATCTAAAGAGACTAAAACGATCTAGAGTTGTAGGATTGTGTTTGTTGAACAATGGATAAATCAAGTGTGTTTAAATAAAAACATTCAACTCCTCAAGCCTTAGTCGTCATTGGTGAATTCAGGCTTTGACCGGTTGATCGTCCATAGGATACAGCTCGATCGTAAGATCGGCCGCTTGAATAAGCAATGGTCGACTGCCCTTCTGATTTAGAGCGCAATTTTTTTCGTTACGTAATTGGTTTGTTTCAGCTATTTTATTATGAATGTCAATTAATTACTTAACGTTAGCTAAATCTTTTAAGTAGAAACACACAATCATTTCAAATTTTGAAATTCAAATCTTGTAATATATTTGTCCATTTGAATTCATTCAAACCAAATTAATTCAAATAGGAAAACTTTAAGAGCTCATAAATTATGTGTATGACTCTTTATTCAACATATTATATATGGAAACATACGGATTAGAATTTTGCCACGAATGCAATAGAACAACTTAGATGGCTAAATTATGGATTGTAAGGGGAAAAAAACCATGTATAACCTTATTATTATATTATTTTATTCACTATGTCTATTTAATATTGATTTTATGGGAGTTACAATCGTCTTTAAGATACTTTTGTTTCATCTCCCCGGCGTGCTCTCGAAATAGGCAGTGCTTTCACTACCATCATATTCACCACCTCCATAATTTTAGACGCCCTCGAAATAGGCAGTGCTTTTACTATCGTCATATCCACCACCTCCATAATTTTAGGAAGAACCGCCGTAAACATAAGCAAAATGAGAGGATGTATTTTAATATTTATTTTACTCTTACTAATATTTTGCATTATTTATTTCATTTTTGGGTACGTGTTTGGGATAGTAGAGCGAAAAAATAAATTAAAATTCTAATTTTAAAGGCCAATTTTCAGTTCATATTTTAGGTTTTTATAAATTGATGCTCATTATTTGGCTGATTCCCCCATGCGGACCGCCAGGAGAGATGGATTCATTACATTTCATATGATCCAAGATATATAATGCTAGATAACTTGATTTATTTATTTATTTTGCTGTGGACTAGCTTGTAAGCAACATATTTTAAAAATTTCTAACTAAAGTCTTACTCCACTAGCCTATGCAGTTTCCTGCATAAAGCTTATTGCATATGAAATTAATACGACGTAAACAATTTTCTAGGATTTATGTATTTACATTGTTCCAAATAACTGCAACAATAAATGCCTTCATTCTATCTACGAGATATATATAACTCTGTTCCTTCTATGCCTCAACTTTTTTGATCATACGGTATTAATATATTACAGCGTCCTACCCTCCCTCTTCAAAGCATAAAGTAAACAACATCCATGGCAGTCCCTGTCTGCCTTCTTGCATGCTCGGAGTCGGCGAAAGTAACTGCATCAGGAATCACATTCTCTGGAGAATTTTTCAAAACTCCCCCGGTTTCTTCGTAAATCAAACTCCCAACACTTTCCGGCGGACGACTTGGCGATTCCCTGAATACTGTCGTAGAGAACCTTATGTAGTTAGTTCAGGTCTGCAAAACCATCCAGAAAGTGCTTAGAAACTAAACAAAAATTGTTGTTCTATTACAAATTTATAATGATCCTATCCGGTAAAATAAACATATGCTTCGAGCTTAAGTACAACAATTATCTAACAGGATAAACAACGTACGATTATAGGCGTATTTTTTACGTGGAAGTTTGATATGTAAATATGCAAATGACATGAGTGTATCTATAATATTATATATATATATATATATATATATATATATATATATATATATATAATATTATGAGGTTCGCACCACATTTATAATTAGAAGCCATGTTCATGCTAACAAAATCAGCAAATGAATCTACATCAAAACATACAATTAAAGTTGAAGTTTTCGAATCAAAATTTATTCTGACCCGATTGATTTTCAAAGTTCATTACAAAAAATGTTCAACAGTGTGCTGGTCTACTAAATATCACACACACACAACCTTCCATACAAGTTATTTTTATATTCAAGGTTAGAAAATCATGTACCATTCCAACGTACTAATCTAGCATCTGTCATAATGAATTCCCTAAAAGGACACAAGTCACCTTCTTCAATGCAACAACAAATGGAAGCATCAAGACAGGCCGATGGCTTGGATACACGGGTTGAACATTAAATCAAAATAACTTTCTGAAAGGGGGAAAACTTTTCAAACACCGTAAACAATTTTACTAATAAATCTATTTCCATGTTAAACTAATAACATATGGAATGTATAAATTTATAATTTCGAGTTCTTCAGTTTGCTTAGGAGCAAATTTATCTGAACATACCAGACATGTCCGTAAAGACAAATTCCTAAAAAGAAATATGCACAACTTGAACTATGACTGACAATTCAAAGCTATCACTGAGATTATACCTTTGAATATTTATTCGTGCATCCAAACAAGGAATTTTTTTAGCTGAATACTCAGCTGTACAGAATGAACATGGATTGACAAATCCAATTCAGCTAAAAATTCAACTGAATAGAGCTGTCCCACTTCAACAAATTAAAGCAAGTTAGGACCCCTATTTTTTGCACTTGTAACGCCGAACGTTCATTTTTGGGACACACAAAAATTGTACATCCAATTCTAGATACCTAAAAATGGGATGACCAAGCTCCAAGAGCGTAGAAAATGGGTTCCAATGTTGGCTGCCCGAAAAATAAACTTATACTTTTTAGATAAACTTTTGTTGGATGAAAATGAGCATTCAGACATCCACATGGTTGTAGTTATTGGAGCTGCCCTTAGGATCCAAGTGCTTTAGTGGATGGTCTACTTTTGGGTTAAAAAAAGATATATCAAAGAATTATTTGTTGCAATAAATGACATCTAAGTGAACTTTCTGCTGTGATTTCACACTGAACAGTCAAGTGTTTTGACCAGATGTACTAAACAACATAAACTGAACCTAATTTGATTTGAAAGGAAGGACCATACCAAAATTCCATCACTAGCAACATGCTCCAACCAATAGCATGTCCACTATCTCCCTTCCGTCTCTTTGTAACCTGAGGTTGAATCTGACAAGCTAGGGCATCAGTAGAAGTGGATGAAAGATACCGAGATTCACAGTTCAATCGTTACATTCCTCCATGCAACAGCAAATAGAAGCATCAAAACAAGTTGACAGCTTAAGCACATGGGTTGAACATTGAATCAAATTCAAGATGACTCTGAAGAAAAAGAACCATATTCAAACACCTATAAGCAACTTCACAAATGAAATCAATTTCAGTCTTAGTAAACACTAAATATATGAAATAAACATATTAGATTTACCATTTGAGTTCTCCATTTTCCTTAGAAATGAGTCTTTCCGTTTTCGATGGAACTTTCGGACTCTGTCCTTGATGTTACTAATTTGTCTGTTTTTCCAGTTTCCTTTATGGACGTAGAGTAGCTATGGATAAAAATTTCTGTTTTTGTTAATAGTCACTCTTTGTTCTTTATGCTTCATTCTCATATTCGTAATCTTTGTCCAACAATAGATATTCAAAATGTGTATTTGGGTTGAACACTAAATCTCAGTCACTGATTCACCATGTCATTGATGTTGTTCTCATCATTGCTGGTATCGCAATCGTACGTAAGTAATCTCCATCTCAAACATTTGGAAGGCAACATAACAATGCAAAAGTGTTTTTTTTTTTTTTCCTCTCGAAATCCAGCTGTGTAGAACATAATCGAGCAAGATAATTTACTAAACAATAATTAAAAAAAAAAATAGAATTGAAAAGAAAAGCCCATAACCAAGTACTACAAAAATATGAAAACTCATCATTTGAAAAACATACTTTCATCATTTGAAAATTTCGCTAATCAACCTCTGTGCAAGCAATCAACCATTATTCTGATCTCTGGAGACGGGGGATTTAAGAAAACCCTTATTGCTTTAAGAGCAAAAGGAATGCAAATTATTACGATAGTGCCCTGGGGAAAACTTCTAAAAGGCTGGTCGATGTAGCCCAGTTTTGTTCGGTATGGCAGGAGGTTCTTCGAGGAAGATGCGTATATTATGTATAATCCGTTCGTTAATTGGTTGGTTGTAATTGTGCAGCTCTGCAGTATGAATTATTTTGTACAAAGGCTCCAGCCATTAATAGGTACAAAGTACAAACTTCTCTATCCTGCTGCTTGCCTCTTTTAATTAGGCAAGTCAATAGGTACCTTTATTTCATCTGCATTGGTATTAAAATCAATCAATCAATCAAAATATATACGTTTGTGTATATCTACATGTATATGTATATCTGTGTATATGTACATGTATATAAACACACACACACACACACACACACACACACACACATATATATATATATATATATATATATATATATATATATATATATATATATATATATATATTGGTGTTCATTATTTTAATTGTTTATATTATGCGCATTTTAGTCAAATGAATGATTGGTTTGGGTATATCATTGAATGGTAGTTTCCAGATATCTCTTCCAACCAATGACCTTGAATCTTTTCATATCTTAGTTGCTTTATCTATATCAACTCTAAAGAAAAAGAACCATATTCAAACATCTATAAGCAACTTCACTAATGAAATCTATTTGTCTTAATATAACACTAAATATATGGAATAAACATATTAGATTTACCATTTGAATTCTTCATTTTGCTTAGAAATGAGTCTTTCCGTTTTCGATGGAACTTTCGGACTTTGTCCTTGCTGTTACTAATTTGTCTGTTTTTCCAGTTTTCTTCATGCACGTAGAGTAGCTATCGATAAAAATCTCTTTCTTTGTTAATAGTCGCTCTTTGTTCTTCATGCTTCATTCTCAGGTTCGTAATCTCTGTCCAACAATAAATATTCAAAATGTGTACTCGGGTTGAACATTAAATCTCAGTCACTGATTCACCATGTCATCGATGTTGTTCTCCATCATTGCTGGTATCGCAATGGTACGTAAGTAATCTCCATCTCAAACATTTGGAAGGCAACATAACAATGCAAAAGTGTTTTTTTCTCTCCTGAAATCTAGCTGCGTAGAACATAATCAGGCAAGATAATTTACTAAACAATAAAAAAAATAAAATTTAAAAGAAAAGCCCGTAACCAGGTACTCCAAAAATGTGAAAACTCATCATTTGAAAAACATATATGCTCATGATATCTACCAAAAATCTAAGAATAAGTAAAAAGACAGAGTGAATAACGTGAGATTCTAAGTGCGTCTCACTGTAGAAGTTTTTTTTATAAATTTGATTAAATGAACCAACATTACAAAGAACAGCCATTAACTGTGGTGAATCATATCCTTCATATGTAATTTTCAAAACCCTATGACCCTATCAAAGCCTACATCAAAATTGGACCCAAATAAAACAAAATTGCTAACATATAAATTCCTAGTATAAACTTTCCAGATCTACCACTAGAAATGATAATACAGATCAAATGAACATCCCCTAAAATAATACTAATCAAAAATCTATAGCGATAATAACAAAGAAATTCGCCTGTATGTCGACAAAACAATCAATCACCCGAAGTGGTCGTACTGCAGAATGACTAGAATAATTATTCTGCTTTGGTGTATTACAGATTCAAAACGAGAAACCATACCTGGGATATTAGGAGAAGAATATGGTAGAACGCCTGAACAAAAAGTGGTGGAAAAGCTCAGATCCGGAAATAGAAATTATTAAGGGGGGTCAAATGATTTTAGGGTCTAATTGGAATTTTTTTCATTTTTGGCCCGATTTTAAAATTTTATTTCACTTATAACCCTGTTTTTCGAAATATATCAAACATAACTCACTTTTGGTCAACTCAACGTTGAGTTGGTCAGAATGTACTGGCGCAATCTGGGATTGATCGATACGCGTGTGCATAGATTCTGAGTTGGTCAAAACATGCTGCCGCAATCTCAAATTGCACCGGTACAATAAAAAAAAATGTATTGGCGCAATTTGGAAATTACAACAGTATGAATTAAAAAAAAAAAAAGTCCCTAGTTTCTGCATGAAGCCATAAAAAGATACATGTCTCCCTTCTTCAATAAACAAGAGGTGCCAAACTGTGATGGTATGCACTGAAAACACACTACATACAATCCATACCCTGCGACCACCACACCCGCACGGGCGCCCGCTGTATCCCAAACCCATGCACTTCGTAAAAGCACTCTGCCACTATATTTTGCATCACCATCTCCTCCCCGCAACATGATCCGTAGGTTATCCAGACCATCCAAATCCCTCCGTCATGTCTAGTGCTTTATCGTGCACTGGTTGTGCGTTCATCGGGACCTCCATCTTCAAAGGCCTTCAAAACCTGCATGGTCCACACCTGGAGCGCTGCAGGAATAAAATACGTCGTGCGCGAGGCTGTGGAAGGCAAAATATTGTAACGTTGCACATAATAACTGTATATATACATGGCATGAACAGTTGGGTGGCAGCGTACCCAAGGTTGGCGAAAGAAGTAGAAACGTACAAGGAAGATCTTCAACTAAGACAAGAGAGGGAGAGAGAAGCAAGAGAAGAGTACTGGATTTAACTATAGGGAACTATGCTATTTTACACCTACTGTACAAATTTAACTATAGGGAACTATGCTATTTTACACCTACTGTACAAATTCATTGGTCCTGGCATTTGCACTGTATCATTTATACATGTCCTGAAATGTACTTACGTGCCATATACTTTGTTTGGCTGGTGCACTTAAATTTGCTTGGACTAGATTTGTTTGGATCTTTGAATCATGCTAGTTTGAGCAATTTTGATCATGCTGCAGATGCCATTCTTCTTGGTTTTGTGCTTGCTTGTGCTTTAGCCATTTATGCGCACCCTCTTGTATATTGTTGCACCTGACTTTGCTGTGCACCATGCTTGCTTAAGTACATATATTAGGGCTGTCAATTTCCTGCACGACCTAAAACCTGCACGGAAATTAGCAGGTTAACCCGATCCAATTAGTTGACGGGTCATTTTCGGATCAACCAGAATTTGACCCTTTTATAAACGGGTGGGTTTAGGGTTGACCCGTTAACCCGATTTTGACTTGCCAAACCCGATTGTATGTTGTATCTCTTCCATACTGTTAGTATTTTGTGTATGTTGTTAGTGTTAGTCTTTTATGTATGCAGTAATAAGTGTGCTCATGTATTCTTGTGTAAGTTGTTATATTTTACTAATTTATTCTCATATGTTGTTAGTTATATTTTACTAATTTATTCTCGTATGTTGTTAGTTATATTTTACTTATAATAATTATATCTCCTCCATACTGTTAGTAATGTATGCGGTAAGCTTATATATTCTTATGTATGGAGAATGATTATTGGATATGGTGAGTTCATGCTTTATATATGTGCTGCATGTTGGTGATTTCGTAACTTGTTGTATGTTGGTGATTTTGTAACTTGCTGCATGTTAGTGATTTGGTTATTTTGCTGTTTTTATTAGTGGACAATATTTGCCAATGGGTCAAACGAGTAAATCCAACACGAACCGTTTAGTTAAACGGGTTGCACGGGTCGGGTCGGGTCGGGTCAACCCATTTATAAACATGTCGTGTTAGGGTTGAGAAAAAATGACCTGTTTGATAAATGGGTTGAACCAACCCATTTATAAATCAACCCAAACCCGACTTAACCCGACCCGACACGACCCATTGACAACCCTAACATATATGCATATGTACACATGTATACATATGTATATATTTAAGTGACATGTGCATATTTTGTTGTATCAGTCTATGCTCTATTTCTTTGCTTACTTGGCCATTGTCCTTAGTATTGCTGCATGCAATGCTTCACCTTTGTAATTCCATGCACATGCTTTGTGCTTACTCACCATATTTCCCTCGTTCACCTAAAAAGTTGCCTCTGTGCATATATATAAATTTTTATTTTTAATCAAGCAAACCAGTTATGGTTGTGTTGAGGCTGGTCAAGATCAGCAGACCACGTATGTGTGTTCAAGGCTGGTCTTGATCAGCCGACCAATGTAACTGAGGCCGGTTTGCAAGCGCTAGAGATTCAGTCTGCCTTGTGGTATTAACAGTAAATTACTGTGAATATCACAAGTAGTCTAGGCTCATATATATATATATATATATATATATATATATATGTATGTATATGTGTGTGTGTGTATGTGTTTGTGTGTGTGTGTGCACACACACATACACACCAAGTCTAGAAAAATGATGAGAAACACACCAGAAATTCTGAGGCAAATAAAATTTAAATAAATTTATATTTGTCTACAGTTGAATCTATTTTTATTTCATTTTACTGTGTGTGTTTCTGTGACAGTTATATAGGCGATTGGACTGGATACTGAAGCAATTGAAGGCCCATTGAGTGTATATGAATATGTGTATGAAACTAAGTATGTATAACTGAGTGAAATCTGAGTGAAATGAGTGTTGTAGTGAGGAATGAATGTAAATGTGAGTTGAATGTGATATATCATAGTGAAATGTACAAAAGTAAAGTTAGAAGTTTGTACTATTTCAAATATTGAAATAAAATATTTATTTGAATAAAAACACTGTTTGAATATTAAATTCTAAGTAATAGCATTTTATTCAAGATAAGTATTTATTTCTGTATGCAATGCAATATAGAATTGTGCAGATACAAACACATTTATATAATAATGTATATGTTTGTTATCATTAAGGAAAAATCGTATTGTTATACTCAACATTTATGAATTTGGGAAATAGTCATAAAGCATAACTTATCCATTAGGTATATCAATAGATAAATTATCTGAAAGTTCATCGCCCCATATCAAATTAATACGAGGTACTTATGAAAAGATCAATAGTCCCAAATATAGGAAAATATGTCATGCAATTCAGTAAGTCCCAAGGCTAAAAAAATAGAATGTTATGAAAGTCCATAAGTCCCAAGTCCAACAAAAAAGTAAATATGTTATGTCATCAACAAGTCCTAGGTCCAAAAAGATAAATATACTATGCAAGTACATGTTCAAGTCAAGTAAGTCCAATATGCATTGTTTGAATAGTTAAAGGCATAGGCAAATAGCATAGTTCTCATATGCAAAAGTCAAATTACAATGTGCCAAATCAAAATTTACTCCCAATTTAATCTAAGGTTAGAAAACGAAAAAGATGGAGAAATGAGAAATCAAGTCATTGGTTAGTGCCACCTGCTCCTATTTATAGGTGCAGATCTAGTCTTGTTCTGCCTTGACTGCTTCATTTTCTCATGGGCTTCGACTTTCTTATGCTTTGTCTGCTTAATACTTGCCATGGCTTCATCTTTGTCATGTTAGACATAGTGCGGCTTTGGCACTACTTCGAAGCAACTATAAACGAGAAAATGTGGTTCTCCATCGGAATGAACAAATTGAAATGCCTCTATCATCCAAGTGAGGTGAAGGGATCTCATGGCGATATGAATCGCTTACTTCTAGACATGGCTCTATGCTTTCCAAAAGTGATATTCCTTTTCGAACCAGCTTTTGATTGATAGCTAGGCAATATTGCACTTGTAAGGCAGAACAATTATTTGATAGGAACGAAGCACTCAATCAACACCCGAAGACATTGTACCCAATATCCTTCACAAAAATGGATGAAGCAATCCCTAAACTAGAGCAGGCATCATGTAGATAACACATTGCTTTCGAGTGATGTACTTTTCTATACCTTTGTTATAAGGATGGGTGCACGAAGCAAGGCATCCTTGTGCTTTCGAGGAGATCTCACTTTTATGGCCGGATTAAAGCAGTTGGACTGAACTAAAAATTCTTCTCTTTCTAGGGAAAATAACTACTATTTATTCTTATCGTTATTGATGAGAAAATTAACTCTTGTATCTAGAGAACACAAAGTCTCTTCTTGGCATCGAGCAGATGATACATCTATAAAGTGAAGAAGGCATTTGTCTCCTGATGAACATCTATTCAAAGAGAATCCGACCTTGCGTTGAATCAAGAATTCTTTCCTTTAAAGGGATGAAACCCGAAGCTCATCATTTGGCAATATTTCTTAGGGTGATGCACTCTTTCTATTGCTTTTAAGTTGAAACCAGCAGATGACTTGAACCTTAAGACATTTCATTATGTATGGACTTGGATGCGAAACAAATATGACGTAACACTACTTTTTTCTGCAATTTGACAGTATAATTGTTTTTTTTAGTGAGAATATTTATATGAAGGATGAAAATAAATGTAGAATCATCTTCTGTGTCAAATAAGAAAAGGAGACTGTCAAATAAGAGAAGGAGGCGGGCCCAATGACCACTTAATACCTCAATTTCCAAAGTATATTGCATAGCTCAGTCCATATATGTATATATATAGAGAGAGACACACACACAACTAATAATGTGGAACATGTTAAGCAGTCGTTTAATATGTACATAAAAATAAGTAGACACTTTGTTGTCTAAAACATATCAAGATAGGTCGTTGTATTACTATGTAGTTGACATTATATGGTAAATACATAGACGCTTAATATTTTTCTTAGAATAGATAGACCTTAGACCCATTGATACTTACTCCTTATGAGGACTCTAATCTGGTAGCTTAGTACCTAATAAGAAGTGGACTCTCCAAGAAATACAATTTATCATAACCCATTTTAGGACCACTTCCTACGGAAAGAGGCGGATCCAACGGCCACTTAATACCTCGATCTAAAAAAAAGGTGGATCTAATGGTCGCTTAATACCTAAACAATGTGAATATGCCCTCTTGTCTTATTATGGCCCATAACATTGTGACATCTCCCAAGTTACATATCATAGAAAATTCTTCTTTGATTTAGTCATTTTTAGTTACGACTTATAACAATCTAACATAAGTAACTTATCATGGAAAACTTCCCATGAATTAGTCTATTTCAAATACATTTGTCTTACTATGACCTAATACATTATGACATTCACACATTACTTACCATAGAAAATTCTCCTCTAACTTGCCATTTTCTTTATAAAGTATAACATTGCGACATCTCAAGTAAGAGATATGGAGAATGAGAGAACCATGGCCGAGTTGAAACGAAAGCTCTAAATTTTTATGAGTATGATTCTACTTATAGAGGCTGAAACCAACCAAAATCGTAGAATCATTCTAGATGAATAATGAACAAGTCCGATGCGTTTGCATAAAATATTCAACGCCTCAAGTTTTGGGTGCCGCTGGTCAATTCAGGCTTCGATCGGTCGACTGGCCCTCAGAGTATCGTTCGATCGCACGATCGACCGCTTGAACAAACACCACTTGACTGCTCTTCTAACTTAGAGTGCATTTAATCTTTTTTTTTGTTACATAATTGATTTGTTTCCCATACTTAATTCTGAATGTTAATTAATTACTTAACGTCAGCTAAATCTTGAAGTATAAACGAGCATGTGGTGCATTTTATCCTTGACAGTATATTTTAAACCGATTTTAAAGCAATATTTCTATATCCGATTTTTTTCTCATGATAAAGTCCCCGTTATTTTCTCAATCCTATCTCTGTGTAAACAGATTCTTGATACGTGAACAAACACAATTTGGAAACTTAGTTCTCTTCAACTTCATCATTTGCTTTCTTAAAGATCCAAGCAATTTTTTGTTTTTTTTTAGCTGTTATTCAATTAGCGACATTTATACTACAAATTGTTGATATCATAGGATTGTTTTTGTCTTTGTAATGGCATGACAAATTTCTAATTGTTTTACGTGAAATCGACATAACTGTGTAACGTCCTAAAAAAATCGACTTAATTTACGACTCAGCCACTATGACAACTTCAAATTTAGATCATATTACAACGGAACAATACATGCCAGAAACCAAGCAATAATAAACCACTGTACCAATACACTAAGGATCCGTTTGATTTTGAACAGAAAGGGGAAAATGGAAGGGGTATTTTGAAGGGTTATTTGAAGCGGAATTGTTACGAAAGGAGAATGTGTTTTTTTTACGAAAGGGGCAAATTGAAAGGAGTAAAGTTATTATTTTATTAATTATTTGTAGGCAAATTCTATTCAAACACCGTAAATTGCTTTACCTACACCATTGGATTTTAAATAAAATTTCAGACTAAAATGACCTTATTAAATTAAAGAATCAGTATTAAAGAATGAAATATATACAATTTTCCATGTTTGCATTATATATACTCAATATAATTTCTCTTGTGAAGTAAGTATATTATAAATTAATTTATATCACTAGTTAGATTAATTTTATATTTCTTTTGAGGATTAAAATATATTCATATCGTTATTAGCAATATTTATATACAGTCAATTTTAACAGTTTTCACTTTAATTAAATATAAAAATTAATTAAAGTTTAATTAAAGTGAAAACTTTAATTAAATATAAAAACCAACCATTTTCAAAACAAAAAAAAATATTAAAAATCAAAACTAACTGCTAAAATTAACGTTATACAAAGTACTAAATTCTTCAATCTTTGACTCAAATCTAATCACGTTTAAATTTAACACCAAAATTTAACTTTCTAATATTTAAAAAAATAAGTTCAAATTTCCATCATCTAAAATTAACAATGATTTAAAAATAAAACAATCAAATAATTTAAGATACTAGTGTTAAAATAAAAGTTTTTTTTAGTTTTAGGTAAATATATTGCAATGAATTCCCAGTTTTATGTAATTTAGTTTTAAGATTAAAGAGAGGAAAGGTGATGAAAATATGAAAGGGTAATTTTGTGAAAGACATGGTGTATGAAAAGAAATTTTTGGTGCATGTTATTTTATTTCATTTTACGGTGTATGTTAACGAATTATAGGTCTATGAATAGAATTAGCCTTATTTGTATGTGTTTTATTTGTATGGGTATGTATAAAAGGAGCAAAAAATTAGTTGTTGGCTTGCGACGGATGCGTCGCCGCGTCGGACGCGAAAGCTAATTTTTGAACTGTTCGGCTGAAAGGAGCAAATAGTGTGGACCTTGGAAGTGTTCGACGCGGACGCGAACATTAACTGGGCAGTTTAAAAATCAAATGCTACCTAAACAGACAAGAACAAATATGTCAAAAACTTGGTCCCTCCAAATCTCCTAAGCACAAACTCGTCGGCATTCTCCCAACAACTAAGGTCCCTCCAAATCCGCCTTGTTCTATGATTCGCTCTTACTAGAGTTGTTCTTACCATTCTATATAAAGTTAAATTGTTATATATACGCATACACGTGCACACATACATGTAATTTCTCTATCCTGCAATTTATACATGTATGGTTTGGTTGTTTTCTAATGGAGGAATTTGCAGCAGCGTTAAAGATGAAAAGGAAAACTTTAGTAGAGTCACAACAATGTTTAGTATTGCAATAAGATTTTCTTACTATGTCAAATTTTCTGGCTTGTGGACGTAAGGAATGCGTGCTACCAGGACCGGCCCAAAAACACAAAATATTGTCGTAGGCGCTAGGCAAGCCAGGGTATCTGTAACAACCCGTATTTTTATAAAATGTTAAAGTCATAAATCAAGGCAGAATTAAATTTTAAAATAAGAATCAAGGGAAACGGGTTACGCCATTGCGTTCTCTCGAAATTTCACATGAAATAGAGTCTGAATGAAGAAGTTATGGCCTGTAAAAGATTCAACAGATTTTAGGCAGCACAGGACCAGGCAGGTCGACCTGGGGGTCGACCTGGGGACCATGTTGACCATGTGGTCGACCCTAGGGTCGACCTACCCCCCAGGTCGACCGTATGGTCGACCTCCCCCCCCCTTACAGGTCGACCTGGTCGGCCTGTTTTGACCCAGAACCTATTTTTGAAGCCTGAGACATGTTTTGATGGTCCGGATTGATTCTACGGTTAATCTAAGGGCCTAAACTAGTTGCTACCCCTATAAATACATCCTAAGACCTAGCCTAATTCATACAAATCATTCTTACACTGCTATGATGCTAATTCACCTCTTGAACCATGGCTGCCGCCTCCAAATTAAAGCTTAAGCATTCAAACTCGATTCAAATCAAAGATCACAATTCAAGAGAATATATCAGCGACACCGCAACAATTCGACGACTAATTTCTAGACTTGACTTCTAAATTTCTTAGACCACGATCTGTAAGTTCCAGTTACTTTTAGATAAAAACTATAAATCTAATATGGGCATGTTATAAATTGGAATTGATTTATGTATGATTCATATCTATTCTTGTTTTCTTCTTGGATCTTGACTATTGGGAATATTGCCTATGACGTTGAAACTATTGTTAATGGCCTAAGACTATGACTATGCCTATGACTGTGGACATAATATTTTGCCTATGCCTATGACTATGACGGTGAACATAAGACTATGCCTATGACTACGACGGTGAACATAAGACCGCCTATGACTATGAACAATAAGACTATGCCTATGACTATGACAAGGACAATTGTGACTAATTACCTAAGATTCATGACCATGAGGTTATTGCCTAGGATTATAACTTTGAAATTGGATCTAAGCTTGACTTTCTTTATTTATCCTTGGATCTTGATTTTGGGGAATTTTCTATTGAAGTTAGATCTATCGATGTTCTTGAAACTAGATTATTATTCAAACCTTTTCATGTTCATAATATTATCAGATCTATATGCCTGCGATGTTTTAGTCAATTTAGTTATGTCATACCTTGGAATTAAATTAATAATAGAACGATGTCTATTATGTTATAGGTGAAATTGAATGATATTGATCTATGTCTGTGATTCTATTTTATTATCATGTTGAATTGAGAATTAATGAATAAGTATATTCATATGTATATGAACTTGGAATATAACATGTTATGACAAGTTGTGTAGTTTATCATGTTATGCAAGTTTTAGGTTGTAAAATCATATCACATATGTGACCAAATGTTAGATCTACATGTTTATGTGTTAAACCTACGTCATATTTCAAATTCACACTTATTCATATGTTCATGACTGATTTGCAAGTTCACATATATGTAAGTTGATTTAGTCTATGTTGCAAATTCACATATATGTATGTTGAATTAGTCCACGTTGCAAGTTTGCGCCTATGATATTCATGTTGATTACTTTGCAGGTACACACCTATGGTGTTCATATTGACTATGCCGAGAATGCCAAGTTTACACCTATGACATGTTTATGTTAATGGATTTCTTTATGCAAATTTTGTGTACGTTAAATTAGGCTAAGTTTTTAGCCTAATATTATATGTCAAAAATCATGCGGATGGAAAATTAGGCTAAGATTGTTAGCCTAATATTTAGACGGGGTAACATTGGGAAAAATTGGTAATTATAGGAGACTTGGCATGAAACTTATCCTTGAAACTTGACACGAACTTGACATGAATCTTGAACATGGACATGACACTAGAATGAACTTGAAAATGGCCAACTCGAGGTTGGGTTGAGTTTGCAGTGTAATTCTGCCCGGAACCGCCCGGCAAATCCAGTTACTGCAAACAATAGGATCCAATGTGGGTAGTTGGTCATATCGCACTTGAAAACCCGAGGTCAGACTGAGTTGTGGTGTAATTCTGCCCGGAACTGCCCGGCATATCCAGTGACCACAACAACAGGTCTGATGTGAGAGGTTGGGGTGCATTAATGAATTAATGCCATATGATAGGGTTAAGTCATGAACATGGAAGACAACACTTAACCAACTTGATACATGATTCGTAGGGCTAAGTCGTGAACTTGAACGACAACACTTAGTCAAATTTGACATGACACGTGGGCGGGTTAAGTCACGAACCTGAATGACAACACTTAACCAACTTGACATGCTAGACTGATAGGGGTTAAGTCACGAATTTAAAGGACAACACTTAACCTATTGGACGGAAACCCTAGTTACGCGGTCCGTTTCAGCAGTAACCCACTAGATGTATCATGGTACCCTGGAACTAAGCAGGGTGGGGCACGATTACTGGGCTGATTGTAAGCGACCAGAACGACGGCTGTGTTGGTGCGCTAGTGTAGGTTCAGGCGGGCCATGGTCGTGCACGTGGTCCGGAGTTGAAAAAGCAGGCATTGGGTATCAGTAGGTTTATCTATGCATTCTTGATTCGTGTCGGTGGTTGGCACCATAGGGCTTGATACACCCTATGGTGGACCTAGCACAGGTGACTACATTCATGATAGGGCCGTATGACACAGACACATGACGAGCTAGAACTTGTAGGGAGCCGATCGACTAGTGGATCGTTTCGTTGGACCTAGTAATGGGTCATTTCATGATATTGGGCCAAGAAATCATTTCATGATTAATATAAGACATGGGTTTGGGATTCTAGTATAGTTGATGCAGCGAACCTTGAATACGTGATGCTATACTTGATTCATCATGTTATCTTAGTATGTCTTATCCATCTTGACATCATACTTATGTTTACTTTCAGTTTATACATGTCATGTTACCTTTACCTGTTTTTATGCTGAAAGTCACTTGGACTTACCATTCTTTATGACTGACCCGTTTCCTTTCGCCTCTTTTTCTTTCGTTTCTTCTCCCAGGTTCTCAGGGAGGAAATTCTAGATCTTAGCTTCGATTTAGCTTGCTTTCTGTCAGCTAATGTATGGTTTGGTCTTGAGCTATGCTATGGCTGCACGTCTGCTATTTTTGGGGAATAATTTACTTTTGTTATTTTTAAGTTTATGCTTCTTTATTTAGAACTTGATGTAATGGAATAATGGCAACTTGTACTTTGGATATATGAGGTTTTGACTCTTTTCCTGAAAGTAATAAGATTTGGTTTTTAATTTCTACCGCTGCTTTATTTATGTTCTGTCTTGTGATATCTCTGTGTATGTTTACCTAGATAATGCTCCACCAAAACTAGTGCGTTCCCTTTGTGAATGACCCTAGCGGAGGTGGGGTGTTACAGTATCAAAGGCCCTAGGCAATCAAAATATATCCAAATACACGTAGTATGAGGTCGAAGGTCCTAGGTGGCCGCCTTGGTGGCCTTACTCCAGGGTCACCCCTGCATACTACACTTATGCTCACTGTCTTTGTTTAAGAGCATTTCCAGCAGTAGACGTGAATTTGAGTGGTAGAATGCTATTTGAAGTGGTAACTCCTCTTGTCCTTCGAACAGTAGGTGAGAAACTGCTCCACTTTTTTTTTTTAAAAAAAAACCTTAAACGGTTTTTAGAAATCCGTTGAAGGTTAAATTTAAATATAAAAAAATCTATTACAGTGAGATTTTACATTTGTGAACGGTGATTCTTCTCGTTTGTCATCGCTCCCCACATTCATTCTCCCACTGCTGCAGTGTGAGTCGAGTTCGTTCTCCCTCTTTTCACTCCATTCCTACACCGGTGGGAATGCTGTGTGTGTGAGAGTTGACAACTCCTTGCTATAGCCAATGATTTCGTTGTTAGAATGAAGCATAAGAGGAACGGAGATATAAATCATTATTGGTAGAATGAAGGCATTCATTGTTGCAGTTATTTGGCACGTTATAAATATGCAAATTCTAGTAAAAAAATTGCATTACATTAATTTCACATGCAGTAAGCTCTAAAAAATTAAACTGCAATATTTTTATAGGTTTGGTCATTTCTTTTTGATACTTTTCCTGTATTGCCGGTCTTCTATGTAAAATATATTTTTTATGGCCTTGGTTCCCGTAACTATAAAAATGCAGACTTTAGATTTTTGTTTGTTTGTTTGTTTTGTTCTTGTTAACCGTTAAAATACAAATAGTTTTTTTGTTATACAGATTTGTATAAGTTTAGTTCATGTTAACAATTTAACTTTATATAGAATTGTAAGAACAACTCGATGATAATGAAAGAAAGTAGAATGACGCCATGAAACAGTAGAAGTGGACTGAAACAAAATTTCATTGAGTACTCTCATCGGCTACATCTCTTTGCAGTAATTTTTTTTACTTCTCAGCTAGGCAAGGGACGATGCAATATAAAAACGAGTGTACTGCTTGAACTATTGACATTTAAATGCTTCAGGTATTTTCCACAAACACATACTTATTTGTATATACGTAATCCAAAAAAAAGGCAAGTTATACTAACATGTAATGCATTAGGTCTTTTTCATGTATATCCAACCAGTGTAGTCGTGCTTCATGCATGACCCGTTCCACCTCCCAGAAGGAAAAATGCACATGCTTACAACTTCCACCAGAAAAGCTCTCATCCGGCATTTCACATTTCAGCATTGCTTCCCGCCTTTAACACTTCACAGTTGTGCTTTCTTCCTAGAAGGCAGTTCTAGATGAACAACGGGCTTCTACACCTCCAGCAATGTCTAATCCAGCAATGCATCTCTCTACGTCACTACATCCATACAATGTCCTCCCTCCTTTTGGCATAAACAAACATCATCCATGGCAGTCACTGTCTGCCTTCTTGCATGCTCAGCGAAAGTAACTGCATCACGAGTCACATTCTCTAGGAAATTTTTCAAAAGACCCCTGGTTTCTTCGTAGATCTAACTCTTGACTCTTTTTCTGGCGGGCGACGGATTGCAGGCTTGGTGACTCCATAGGAATTTTCGTGGAGATGCTTACGTAGTTAGCAGTTCAGGTGTGCAAAACCAGATATCGATTAGGCCTGCAAAACCATCCAGCAAAATTAGCGTATATTTTGAACTAAATTGCAACAATTATCCAATAGGAAAACTAGATTTTCGGAATTTGTTGTGTTGAAGTTTCAGAGAGAATTGTATTTTTGAGCGAAACAGAAAATCGTATTACTGAAGTTGTAATGTACAGAGTATACATATATATTTATATGTAAAGATAACGGACTGCAAGATAATTACAAAAGAAGATAAATGGGCTGAGCCCATGTATAGCCCAAGGCGGATATATATTGTCTTAAGTAATAGTAAGCGGCGGCATCGATTCATTAGTCTCTTATTTGCCCCCTTCAAATCTAGGGTTACTGAAACCCTAAATTTGATTTCTCGAATGAATCGATGCCTTCATCTCGATCTCTTTTGAGTCTTTCAGATCTGTCTTCAACTTGTTGCTTTCAATTCTTGGATTCCAAGAGTTAAATTGAGCGCCAAGGCTTCTGGATTTGTCTTCAGCTTTGTTAAGTAATTGGTCTTCAGATCTGAGGTTTTGTAGTTGTAATTGTCTTTAATGGAGGGTGATGAGCTTTCAGAGTTTGTCCCTTGCTTTGTTGTCGTGTTCAGAGAGGTGCTTTGCTTTACTTTCAGATCTTCACGAAGTCTGGTGAAGTTCTTAGCTAAGAGAGCTTTGGTAAGTATGTCAGCTTTTTGATGGAATGAAGGTACGTAGTTAATCTGCAATTTTCCTTCTTTAATTTGTTCTCGAACAAAATAGATGTCTATTTCTATGTGTTTTGTTCGAGCATGCTGAATTGGATTAGCTGACATATAAATTGAACTCTGATTGTCACACCAGATTGTAGCTTTTGATGAGTTGCTTAGTTTCAGTTCATTTAGTATAGATTGTATCCACATGATTTCAGCTGTAGCACATGCAATACTTCTATATTCTGCCTCTGCACTTGATTTTAATATGGCAGATTGTTTCTTAGAACTCCATGATATTAGATTGTCCCCCAAGTATATAAAGTATCTAATGGTAGATCTTCTATCATCTGGATCTGCAGCCCAATCTGAGTCTGTAAATCCAGTGATGTTTAGATCCTTGCTGCCTTTTAATGTGAGTCCATAGTCCAGAGTGCCTTTTAAGTATCTTAGGATCCTTTTCACAGCTTTCTAGTGCTCATCTTTAGGTTCCTGCAAGAATTGAGATACTTTGTTAACACTGAAGGATATGCCAGGCCTTGTTATGGTGGCATATTGTAGTGCCCCACAACACTCCTGTATTGCTTGATATTGTTTATAGCTTCTCCCCTGTTTTTAGAGTAATTTTGACTAGAAATCATAGGGGTTGGTTGAGACTTGGCTTCAAGCATGTTTGTTCTGAGTCAGTGATATATTTTCTTTGATTTAGTAACATCTCTAATTTTGAAAGTCTTTTGGCTTCAATGCCTAAGAAGTAGTTGATGTCACCCAAGTTTTTGATGGAAAACTCTTTGTTCAGGTACTTGATAAGATTTGTTACTTCAGTGTCACTGTTCCCTGTAACAATTAAATCATCAACATAAATTAGTATGTATATAGTAAGTGATTGTGTGATTTTTGTGAATAGAGATGGGTCAGATTTAGTGGGCCTGTATCCCAGAGAGTTTAGAGTTGACTTGAGTTTATCAAACCATACTCTGGGTGCCTGTTTCAATCCATAGATTGCTTTGCTAAGTTTGCACACAAGTCTTGAGTCTTGAATATATCCCTCTGGTTGTTCCATATATATTTCCTCTTCCAGATTACCATTAAGGAAGGCATTATTGACATCTAGGTGTTGAATATTCCAATGATTTTTGAGTGCTATAGTAAACACTAATCTGATTGTAGTGGGCTTGACTACAGGTGAGAATGTCTCTCTGTAGTCAAATCTATACTCTTGAGTAAAGCCTTTTGCAACCAATCTAGCTTTGTATCTATTGATGGTGCCATCTGGATTTCTCTTAACCCTGTAAGTCCACTTACAGCCTATTATATTCTTATTGATTGGTTGAGGGACAAGGGTCCAGGTTTTATTTCTGATCAGTGCACTGAATTCTTCATCCATTGCTATTTTCCATTCATTGTGCTTGATGGCTTGAGTGTAGTTTGTTGGTTCATCTTTGCTTTCTGTAATCAGGTATGCCTTTGGTTTGAATATACCACTTTTGGATCTGGTCTGCATATGATGACCAGTGGTGGTGAGAGGAGGATCAGTGTGTTGTTCAGGCTGCCTTGTATTATCATCAGTGGCAGGTAAGCCTTCATTGGATTCTTCAGCAGAGACTGATTGATTTTGAGTTTCTGATCTTTCATTGTTGTTGTGTGCAGGTGTTGGAGTGGCGAGGCTGACAGGCTCACTGTTGCTGGGTTGATTATTCTCAGTGATATGTATGACTTGATCAGCAGCCATCCTTTCATTTGCTACTGATGGTGATTCAGGGTATACAGGAATATCAGGTATATTTACCTCTTTATTGATTACCTTATTTGTGGTTTTGATATTGGATTGAGCATAAGGATAGACACTCTCATTGAATATCAATGCATCCGTACCCCTTTGCCTAACAGCATAGCCCAAAAAAGTGCAAGATTTTGATCTAAAATTGAGTTTGTTAGTATTGTATGGTCTGAGATAAGGAAAGCGCTGACATCCAAAGGCCTTTAAATCATGAAAATTTGGTTTAACTTTATACAATGCTTCAAGTGGGCTGATATCATTTAACACTCTGGTTGGCATCCTATTAATTAAATATACTGCAGTGTTAAATGATTCAGACCAGAATTTCAGAGGTAGTGAAGCTTGTGCTAATAGAGTTAAGCCACTTTCTACAATGTGTCTGTGCTTTCTTTCAGCTAGACCGTTTTGCTCAGAGGTATATGGGCATGTGAGTCTGTGGATTATCCCTTTTTCATCAAAATATTTACTAAGAGTTTTACATTCAATGCCACCATCAGTCTGAAATACTTTCACTCTAGTTTTAAACTGATTTTCTATCATATTCAGGAACTTTATAACCACATCATAAGTATCAGATTTGGACTTTAAGAAATAGATCCATGTATATCTGGAATAAGCATCAATAAAAGAAATGTAGTATTTATATCCAAAGTCAGATGATATAGAGGCTGGGCCCCATAGGTCAGTAGCTATTATATCAAAGGGATTAGAATAGATAGTGGATGAGTCTTCAAATGGTAATTTGTGATTTTTACCCATTTGGCAATATGTGCAGACATATGGTAATTTTATATCACAGTAAGGAATTTTACTATTACTCAGAACATTCTTGACAATTTTAACACTAGGGTGACCCAATTTATGATGCCACAGATCAAAGACATTATAGCTGTTACTGTTTTGATTTTCAATAGTAGAAGCAAGACACTGTTTTTCTTTTGCTGTGTGCAGTTGATTTCCAAGCTTGAATTTGTACAGAGCATGTGCTTCATCACCCTGCAATAAGATTTCATGTGTTATCATATCTTTAACCACACAATGATACGGGTAGAATTCAAAATAAACATTGTTGTCCTTTGTGAATTGTGACACACTCATTAGGTTTTTCCTAATTTTGGGTACCCTTAATAGTTTATGCAAGAATAATTGTTTCTTACCTTTTAATAGAGCATTACCAATATGAGAAATACTTATGCACTTACCATCACCCATGGTTATTAACTAATTACCTCTGTATTCCTTATTTCCAAGATTGAGATTATCAAGATTGTTGGTCATATGATTTGTAGCACCTGAGTCTGGAAACCAGTTGTCATCTAATGTAGAGTCTGACTTGTTTGTATCAGTTTGATTGCACTGTGCTTGATTTAATGATTCAGGTTGTGTCTGAGCCATGTTAGCATTGAGGTTGTTGTCACTATTACTGTTATTTCCTTGATTTCCAGTGTAGTTTGAGTTAAATCTGAAGTAACATTTGAGTGCAGTGTGGCCAACCCTCTCACGTATTTGACATTTAGGTTTGTTGTTGATTGACCATCTGCCTCTTCCTCTTCCTCTTCCTCTGGAAGGGTAACCTCCTCTCTGATTAGAGTTGTTTCTGTAATTTCCTTGCCCCCTGCCTCTATTATTAGCAGCATAATTGAGTGAGTAGTCTGAATCATTGAGTTTCTTGTCAGAGATTCTGGCCTTATGAGAAAGTAACATAGAGTGCACATTATCTAATGGGGGAACAACCTTTTGTGTTGTAATAATAGCCACTGCGGCTTCATATTCATCTCCAAGTCCATTTACAAGAGACATAACCTGATCTGATTCCTCGACATTGCTTCCTGAAGCTTTCAACATGTCACAAATGTTTTTAACTTTTGCTAAATATTCACTCATACTCATATTGTCTTTCTTGCAATTTTCAAGTTGCCTTTTATAGAATAAGGACTTGGCTGCAGACTGTGAATTAAAGATGTTTTCACAGGTAATCCAAATTTCATTAGCAGTCTTACACCCTATAACTTGTGGCATTAGTGTAGCACTGACGGATGATAACAACCATGCACTAATTAATCTTTCTTGCCTATAGTATGACGTATAATCATCATTTCTTATTATTGTATTTGATGCATTAGTGACAAACCTTGGTGGGATTGGTATGGTGCCAAGAGTGTAACCTTCCAGGCCATAACCTTGAAGAGAGGTTTCCACCTGTAATTTCCAAAGAAGATGTTTTGGTCAAGAGGAATGGTGATTAGTTGACTTTTCAGACTGATCACATTTTTGGGAGGATTTGCAGGTGGATTTGCAGGCTGTGATGCCCCTGAAGTATTGCTGGATTTGACATTGCTGTTTGTCATCTTGAGAATCACAGTGAGAGTAATGACAAAGAACAGAGGTAATCAAACTGAACTTCTTTGCCTCGAATTGAATTGCTCAAGAAGTTGTTTTGTGATCAAGATTTTGGGCACAAAAAGTTTTTAAGTGATGATGACTTTTTTTCACACTGAGTTTTCGGTTGAAAACGTTTCTGATTGCTTTCTTGATGCTCTTTTTCTTGATTTTGAATGCTTCTTGAAGTAGTTTGATCGGTAGGGAATGATTCAGATTTGTTTTCCTCACTCTTGATGATTGAATCACTGATGTAGCTAGTTAAATCTGAGCGTGGCACAGTGGCTTGATCAATTCAGGAGCCGAAAATCTCATGTGATAAGATCGAGGAAAGATCTTTGATGAGTCAGATTCAGATGATGAAATCTAACTGATGAATCTACCAACAAAATTTCTTATGTTGTTTTGAAATGCAGATTTGAAAACGGCTCTGATACCAAATTAGATTTTCGGAATTTGTTGTGTTGAAGTTTTAGAGAGAATTGTATTTGTGAGCGAAACAGAAAATTTTATTATTGAAGTTGTAATGTACAGGGTATACATATATATTTATATGTAAAGATAACGGACTACAAGATAATTACAAAAGAAGATAAATGGGCTGAGCCCATTAACAGCCCAAGGCAGCTATATATTGTCTTAAGTAATAGTAAGCGGCGGCATCGATTCATTAGTCTCTTATTTAGGAAAAACAATGTAGGATTACTAACATATTTGTTTCTGTGGAAGTTTCGTATGTACCTATGTAAATGGCATGAATGTGCCTATAAATATATACATGAGAAGGTTTGTACGCTTCCGAGTAGAAACCATGTTTATGCTAGCAAAGTACGCAAATGAATCTAGTTCAAGGCATACGATTAAGGCCGAAGTTTTTGAATCACAATTTATTCTGACCAAGTTGATTTTCAAAGTTTATAATTAAATGCTGAACAGTGAGTTGTCTACTGAGTATCATACACACACAACCTTCCATACAAGTTAGTTTTATGTTCAATGTTAGATAATCAGGTATCTATCCATCATTCTAATCTAGCATCTATTAAAATGAACTCACAAAAGAACTTATGTTACTTTCTTCTATGCCACAACAAATAGAAGCATGAAGATATGTCGGCAGCTTGGATGCACAGGTTGAACATTGAATCAAAATGACTTTTTGAAGGAGAAACAATGTAAACAGTATCACTAATAAATCTATTTCAATGTTAAAAAAACTAATTACATGGAATATATAAATTAAACTTACCATTTGAGTTCTTCTATCTGCTTACATGTAGATGTTGATTATAAAAAAACTATTCTCTCCACAAAATTATGAACCTGCCGTAAGGTCAGGAATTTGCCTGATTTCATTAGATTTTGAATCGTACAATAACAGCTATAATCCCCGATCTCATCCAACATGTCACCGGGTTCCATGCCACCATTTTTTTCCCATCGTCATGAACACAAATCCAAAACGATTCATTTAATCTATAAGAAATTGAAAAGCAAATCCACCCAATTATCTAAAATATGTTTAATTCAACTCCCGCAAAAAGCAATCACAGCATAAAATTTAATAAATAAAGGAAGCAAGATTGAGTTTTCCTTTGTTTTCGTTCAGTTTTACTATATTTTCATCCTCTTGCTGGCCCTTTTACCATCAACAGCTGCTGCTCCCTTCCCCGTTATCTCTATTATTTTTGTGCGGCATTTGTGCGCTTGCTCCTTGTTCACGTAAGGGTAACCGTCTCGAAGCTGCTCAATGTCGACCCCCTTAGCTTCCTGTACGGTAACTGCTGCAAGTGCTGCAACGATTTCAGATGGCATGTGGGCCAAACATAAGATGCCACCATTTAAAAGAAGATAATAATTATTCAGGCGTCCTATTGGATCAATGCATGGAAGAAATGCAGGAGTAGTGAATATCTATTCCCAACAGCTACCATCAACAATACGGCGCACACACCACCGAAGATAAATGGTTTGTCATTCAAAACCCACACATCAAATGAATTTTTGTCAAGTCCACACTTAACAGCCATCGTAAGAGATCCTTAAAACTCCATAATCTGGCTATATTTTGGCATAGGGGAGAATATCCATGAAAACACCTCCTTTGCTAAGTCAAAAGAAAGTAAACAATTTGCACCTGCGGGAACACTAAGAATGTGTATTCGGGTTGAACATTAAATCTCAAAATCATCGATTCGCCATCATCATCGATGTTGTAGTCATCGCTGTTGATATCATAGGCGTACATTAATAATCTTCATCTCAGACATTTGGAAGGCAACATAACAATGATGAAGTATATTTTTCTTTTCAAAATCCAGCTGCATACAGAATTTACTAAACAATAAGAAAAAAAAATAGAATTTAAAAGAAAATCCCTTAGCTGGGTATTACAAGAATATGAAAACTCATCATTTGAAAAACATACATGCTCATAATGTCTACCAAAAATCGAATAACAAATAAAACGACAGGGTGTATACTATAAGGTTTTAAAGCGAATCTCATTGTAAAAGTTACTTTATAAATTTGATTGGAATGAACATACATCAGGAAGAACTGCCATTAACTATGGTAAATCATATCTTTCATTTGTAATTTTCAAAACCCGATGACCCTATCAAAGCTTACATCAAAACTGGACCAAACAAACAAAAGTGGCAACATATAAATTCCTAGTATAAACGTGGGTTCCAGATCTACAACTAGAAATGATAATACAGATCAAATGAACACCCTCAAACGTCGTATTAATCACAATCTTATAGCGATAATAACAAAGAAATTCACCTTTATGCCGACAAAGCGATCGATCACCCTAAGTGGCCATACTAATAGCTAGAATAATTATTCTACTTTGGTGAATTGCAGACCCACAACGAAAAAAATTAAAGAAAACCGGCTGGGATATTACGAGGAAGCACTCAAGCACAAGAGAGTGATGAAAACGAATGAGAAATTCACATAGGCTGTTTTTTCGGGTAAGTCCAGATTATCGGATGTTTTTTCGGGTAAGGCGAGATTTATAGGAATGTTGTAGTAGTTCTCGAAAGTAGCATGCGCTAGACCAAATACGCCGGTTTATTTTGTTCCCTTTTGTTCGATCTTAAAACTATAGGTTGTATAATAAACACTTAACAAAATTTAGTTTGATTATCAATCTAGCGAAATTAATCAAGCTTTTATTATGTTTTCATAATGTAGCTAAATTAATCTAATTATGTAAATAAGTTTTATTTATCATATTCATATATGAGCATTATAGAATGCATTTTACGCATGATAATTATAGATGTTTTTCTTTGAATTACTTTTTTTAATTATGTGTTTAACACTTTCAAAAGAAATCAATTTACACAAATATTTAATTATATTTTATATTGAAATAATGTGTAATTAACTTGATTTTTTTTTAAATTTGTTGTATCTAATATTTTAATAGTTTAAATTTTTATTTGTTATTAATTATTAAAGAACAATGGCGTAAGAATTTTTAATTTGTTAGATCATATATTTTAAGTTCGTACTTTCTTAATAGTTTTTTTCTGTGACTCTTGGGTTGCTCATTAGCTAAGCTCTAATTGGTGTTTCGTTGTTGCTTTTGTTTAGTTCGTTCCCTATGCTAGGGTTTTTGTGCTCTTTCAATGGTGGTTTAGGATTATTTCGTTGTTGGTTCATTCGTGGGCTCTTCTTCTGCAATTGAATCGATTTGTGTGGCTTTGAGATCGGGGCTTTCATGTTGATTGCTCAGTTAGGTTCTTCATCGGTTATGGTGAGGGTTCGATCCCTAGGGGATTTTGAATTGTTTGTTTCCCAATGTTTTTTAGTGGTGGTGGATTCTCGATTCATGGAGCTACGACCATGCAATTTTTTTTGTTCGGAGGTTTGTTTGCATGACAAGGCTTTGCAGGAACCTCTGATGTCATCGACTGGTCGTGTGGATGTTCCGCAACCTATTAGTTCTAAAGCGATGGTTGATGTTGGTTCTATTGCTCCTTTGTCCCGGTTAGGTTTTTGCCACGCTCCATTTCATGTTATTCGCCTGATCCTTTGGCTTGGCCGGTAGTTAAGTCAGTTGTTGTGGGTATGGATTGTTCTCGATTGGGTCATGGGCATCGTCCTTCTCCTTGTTTTTCTCGGAGCGCAGCGCATACATCTCATGCACGATGCTCCTAGGCTTCCGTGTCGGGTGATAAGGGAGGTGGTGCATTCTTTCGTACACTGCCCTCTCTCGCCCCTCCAACGCGTGTTTTCCCGAGCCGAATTCGAACTTAATTGCTCTAGTTAGTGAATCTTGTTTTCTGCCTTGTGAAGGTCAGAGTTGGCTAAGGGTGTGTGATCATCGATGATGGTTAGCTTTGCTTCGTTTGAATTGCGAGATGTAGAAAGGGTCTGCTCCTTTACTCCGGCTGCAAGCACTTGCTTCTGAAGTTGGCTAGGCACAATAAGATGGGTTCGTTGTTCGTGTTTGGTTCAGATGGTTTATTCATTTGTGCTTTCCTGTTTTTGTACATTTTGTATGTATGGGGTGTCACCCTTTTGTGCATGTTCCCGGTTATCACCAAACAACTTTTGTAGCTGGGGTTGATGGGATTTTATCATTTTTGGTTTGTGGTTGGGATTGCCTTATCCCCTTTCGTTTTTGTGATGGCTGGTCATTGTTTGTGGCCCACTGCATGCAGATTGAAGGAGGCAGTTCCCTGCTTTTCGACCTGTTTTTGTTGATGGGTGTTCTGTGTATCGTTTGCTTGAGGGATTTCCCTTTTCTTATCGGCCCTTGTAGCAATCGTTGTGTTTGACTAGGGGATTCTTCTCGGCTCAGTTAGCTATAAACCGCTTGCATTGTCAGATGGTTATGGTTTTTTGTTGTCTAGGGCGTTGTTTCTCCATTTGTTTGGCCTTTGACCACTATAATTCAAATGGTGAATTGGTTGTGATCGCTTGGATTTTTTGTTCTTGGTGTGCCTAGAATGCTATTTATTTGTTTGATATGGGCTTTTTCGGTTGGCGGTGCTGTTAGGTGGTGGATTGGTAGCATTTAGGATGTTGTGGTTCCTTCTGTATCTGTTGTACTTCCTTCCAATGGTTTTTTTCTGGAGTTTCGACTCCTCTAATCATTTGGTCCGTTCATTGATTTGCCTCCTTCTGTAGAGCATGATAATCAACTTGATGGCACTGCTTTTTAGAGCTAACACACCAAGTAGGGGCATAGGAGCTTGACATCTCGACATCCTTTCTCTCTTCTTCTTCGTTTCAACACTCGATTCCTCTTCTTTCTAGGGACGAGATTCGAGAGATAAACGAGTGTTTGGCTTGTTTATCTTCCAATATTTCCCTTTGCCTATTGGATCAGTGGGTTGTAACCAGTTGGTTGATCCCTTTAGCATTTGTAACGGGTTATGCTACCAGCCACCCGTTTGCTCCTCTTTCCGTACTTCCCATAGGAGTGCTCGGTCTCATCCACATACTCCTCACCCAATTCTCACTCATTCGCTCGTTGCATCGGAGCAAATAGTTATGTCTACTTGCCACATGCTTTGTTTGATTTAAGATTTTTCCTGATCTGGTCGTTTTCTTTTATCTGTCGTTTTTCTTCATCTTTTTTTTTGTTCACTAAAATGGCTAAATATTTGTTCTGGAACATTCGAAGTGTTGGGAATAACGCCTCTTTTGCGTGTACTAAGCACACATCATGAAGCATTCTATTCTTTTGGTGCCACTCCAAGACCAATTCATTGGATCTGAAGTGATCTTCAAAATAGTCCTTTACCTCAATTTCGGAGGTGGCTTGCTCAACGCTACCAACAAGATTTGGATTCTTTGGGCTAAAGACGTATTGGTACGCATTCTCTTCGACTCAGCTCAATTCCTGTCGGTTGGGTGTTTGATCTCTTCTTTTCCTTCCCCTTTCCTTTTTTCCGCGGTTTACGCTAGATGCAACCACGCTGAGCGTCTATGTTTGTTGAAAAATATTATGTCCTTTTCTATGCATGGTTTTGGTGCGTTTGTCATTGAAGGAGAGTTCAATGTCATGTCGTGCCAAGCGGGGAAGTGAGGGGAGGGCGTCCTCTATCAACTGCGCGGCGGTAGAGGAATACAACTCTTTCATTATCGAATCGGGTTTGGTAGTGGTGTCGTTTGTTGATCGTCCTTTGACTAGTGTAGCAACCAACACGGCCCCAACATGATCTTTTCTCGTCTCGATTGGGTTTTTTCGAATTGGAGTGGTGGTTTAGCCTATCGTTCTCCATTTCAGTTGCACACATTCACTGCACTAACTCGTATCATGTTCCTACGATTTTGCAGTGCTCCAGTTTCTCTTTATCGGTGCCTATTCTGATTTCAGTCCATGTGGAGTTCCAATCACTTCTTCTTTCCTGTGGTGAAGGAATCTTGGTCTCTACCTACAATAGGTAACTCTATAGCAGTTTTATCCATTAAACTCAAGTGCCTCAAATCTTGTTTGAGGACTTGGAACACCCAGTTTTTCAAGAATATTTTTGATAGAGTTTGTTCGGCGGAAGAAACTCTTATTATAACAAAAGCATCGTGTGATGAAGATCCTTCAACTTCTAATATGGCGATATGGGCGCTTGCTCAACTCGCCTTTTCTTCTAAGTTACGGATAAAGAATGATTTCCTTCGCCAGAAGACGAGAATCAAGTGGATCTTCGATGGAAACACCAACCCGAAATTCTTTCATTCTACTATTAGAAAAATTAATAATATCCTTTCCATTCGCCAGATTCTTTGCACTGATCTTCCTTTGGCTTCATCTCTCGCTGACGTTGAAGATACGATCATTTCCTACTTCTAGTCCTTTTTGCAGAGCCCTTCCATTGAGCAAGCTATCTTGGATCTATTATCATTTATACTTCACTTGGTTCTTCCTGATGAGGCACCTTCTCTCTGCTGCCCTCCTTTGATTGAGGAGATTCGTTTTTTTTTTGTGTTTTCATTTAGTAAGGATAGTGTAAGTGGTTTAGACGACTACAAAGGTTTCTTTTTACCGGAGTGCCTAGTCGATCATTCATTGGGAATTCCCTTAGAAATCCAATCTTTATTCTCTGTTGTACTGCTCCCTAAGTGGTGGATATCCATCAATCTTGTTCTCATTCGTAAACGTGAGAATTTCCATTTTGTATGGAACTCAGACCGTTAATCTTTGTAATTCTTCGAATAAGGCCATCTCCAAGATTTTTTTTCTACTAGGCTCGCGCCTATTTTGGACCGTATTATCTCGTCTTCCCATACTGGTTTTATCAAAGACCGACTTATCAGTGATAATGTCATTTTGGCCCAGGTACCTATCTCTCAGATCGATCGGCAGTTTTGGGGAACCAATATTGTGATCAAGCTTGACATGGCGAAAACTTATGATCGCATGTCTTGGTTTTTCATTATCACGATTCTACGTGTATTTGGTTTTCTTGAGCCTCTAATAGATATACTTAGTGTCTCATCTCAAACTGCTAGTTCTTTGTCCTTGTCAATGACACAACCAATGGTCTTTTCCGGTCAGGTAGGATTCTTCTCAAGGCATCCCCTATCCCCAATTTTTTTTGTCATCACAACAAAGGCTCTCGTCTGAGGGATACACTCTCTCACGATTTCAAGGAAGATTCAGTGATTTTGTATCCCTAACGGTTTCCTGATGGTTTTCTCGTTGTCTTTTGCTAATGACATCATTATTTTCACTAATGGGAATTGGTGTTCCATACGTCGACACTTGGTTTTCCTTTTTCTCTACGAACGGTGCTCAAGGCAGTTAGTTAATACTTCAAAGAGCTGCTTCGTTCCTACCAAGTCCATGAACCCTAGGAGGATATCTTGAATTGAGTCCTTCTCTAGTTTTCAGGTTGTCGCTCTTTCCCTGACATATCTAGGTATCGTTCTTTTATAAAGGCAGCAAACTAAAAGCAATTTTTGATCCATAATTGACAAAGCTAGGGGAAAATATTTGGATGGAACTCTTCTCTCCTCTCACAGGCTAGAAGACTTGCTCTCATCAAGTCGGTTCTTAACTCCCTTGGGTCACATGTTTATGCTACCATGACCCCCAATTCTTCTTTCTTCTGTGACTATTGCTCGTTGGCCTCGTTTTTTTTTTTTTTGGGAAAAACGGACGACGCAAAGAGGCATCATCCAGGTTCCCACGATATTATTTGTCTTCCCAGGTGCGAGAGTCATGGTACGAGAGGTCGGGAAGGATCTTTGGTCCATTCTTTTTCATCTTATTCTTTGTCTTATATGTTGGCACCTTTGGTGCTCTGGAAACAAGGCAGTTTTCGACGAGTCACCTATGATTCCGCTTTCCATCATTCGTAAGGTTGAGGATGATGTTTATATTGCATTCAGAGGTAGTACCTTCATGTATGACCTCCAACTGTAATCTTCATCATTGAACTGTGTTTTTTCTACTACTCGGGGATCCTGTCCCAGAATGGGTATGGGGTGAGATGTTTATTATGTTCCCGGGCATGGGGTGGAGTGTTTTTCTCAGGTACTGGATGGGGAGGATTTGTTGGTTGGAAAAGATTTCATGTGGAGCTTTTGCTGATGTTAGAGGCCTCCAGTTGCATGGTCGATCCGTTGAGTTGGGGCCAGTGGTTTGGATGTTGGAGCAAGCAATGGGTGGCTTATAGGATGGTTCTATTCATTGGAACTCTATTGTCGTATTAGTTTAGGGTGGGAAGGTCTTAGGATTTTCTTTATTGGTCTATTTGTGTTGGAGCGACAGAAACCCTTAGGTTGTTGGGGTCTAGGTCGGGGTGTTTTCCTTATGTCTTGGTTTGTCTGGTTTTGGGTTTGTACTCGATTATGTTGCACCAGTATTGATGTCTTGGCTATTTTGTGTGTGGTTTCTAATTGTGTCACAAATTCGACTGTGAGCTTTGCATTGCTATTTCTGTTTTTATCAGCCATTGGAGAAAGGCTTTTTTTCATTTTTGTTATTTATATATGTCTTTTTATTGGTTAAAAAATAATAATTGTTAGATAATATTTTTAACTAATTTAATAAGATCGAGATATGCAAGGGTATTTTTGGAAGTTCATGGTTGAACCAAAAGCTTGCAATTTCAAGCCGACTATTAAAAAAGCTATATCAAAATTACAATTCAAAAACGTAATGATGCTAAATAAAACACCTTAATCATGTATTTGTGTTTTGTTTCAAAATACAATGCATGTTTTAAAATACAAAATGCGATTCGTTTTTATTTCGATTAAATCAGATAATTGACCAAACTAACCAAATTTAAGTTGGTTGATTTGGTTTAGCTTTCATTTTTATTAATTTTATTTTTGTTTAATAATTTTTTGTCGGATAAATCAAGCAATAAAACATTCGATCCTACATCTAATTAGCCATTGGATACATAAAATAAAAGAACTACTTTTACACAGGGTGACCTAATACCAAAATGCACATTCTACTACAATGATCTCTCGTTGAAACCCTCATATCCAAAGTCGATCCTCTTGAAATACGTTCAAAAAAAGGAAGAACTAGGGTGAATAGAAAATGTTAATGGGAAAAAGTAATACCAAAGACCAGCAATGAATCGACCCGAACTCCCCGTGAAGGAAAGCCCGGATTGAATTGAGAACAAGACGAATCAGAACACAAACAGAAGAACATTTCATTGCTTACTACAACAATTTCATCAGAATACAAGAATATACAGAGTATGAATAAATATTACACATTCGATAAATATCAGAGAATTATAAGTTACAATGCAACAGAAAATAATACAAACACAACTGAAAAGAATATACGAATATAGAGCTTTCCGAATATCATTCCAGCTGTAAACCAGGATTCTATGAATATAAATCTGCAGAACCAAATTTCAAGCTTCCCGTGTGGAAAATAGGGGCACCCAAAGTTTAGGTTAAAACAATAAACTCCAGGTCAGTCATGTGACTGGTGTGAAAACTAAAACAGTTATTTAAAACTTTACTTTAAATCAGATAATTCAAGGGACCACGCCGTATAACACGGAACAGGTTTCCTCCCAAGAATACCAGTGCATACAACGAAGCAGCGCAATGCTAAATAAAGAATAATGAAGCTATTATAAGACTCAGGTCCCATCACACAATGCAACGTAAACTGGAGGATAGAGTTTTTACCTTATAATAGCCAGAAATGCTTGGTATGTGAAATTTCATCTTTTATTATTACTATAAGTGTATAATGTTAGAACAATTTCAATCATAAGTATCAATCATAGACGGCATAAGTGCCCATATCACTATTGTAATGGCCCGAATTTCCATACCCTTTGAGTCGACTAATAACACCACACGCCCAACCCAAATTGCACAGAAATACGAATCATTATTAGAAAGAAGTTAGAGAATGAGAAATAGAAGGAAAGAAATATTAGAATAGAAGAAAACGAAGATCACAAACTCACAGTGGAACGAGTAAATTATATTAGGTAACATAAAACTTTAAAATACAATTCAGTAACTTTATATACATACCATCATCAAAGCACAAAAGCTATTTCTGGAATAGTTATAAACACCTGTTTCCAGATACAATATGGTACACAACGGAATATATGATAGTCTATAGCTAACTGGTGAAGCCTCCTGCTTCGAACTCCTCCATGTGAATCTGTAAAATCCCGACTACTTGATTGCCCGTACAAATTTGGGCACCCAAGAGTTTAGGGAAAACAAAACAAAATAAACTCTGGGCCAGTCATGGGACTGGTGTGAGTAAACTCCAACCATTTGTTTAACTTCCAAAATCCTTTCAAAATAAATGATAATCGTAAGACCGATCCACACATAAACACGGATGGTTTTTACCTTACGATAAGCCAAAAATATTTTGATATCAAAATCTGGTGATATTATAATAGTGTCTACATCAAATAAATAGAATCTAGCGGAACACTTTCATCTCACGCTCCATATATAATATAAAATCAAAAATCGCAAAGTTCTTATTGGAGATTGGATTTCCAACATGACAAGGTACGGGACCACCTTCCAATCAGTGTACTCTAGAGGGGATACACTGGGGTTCAACAAGAACGTCTTGCAACCCGGCCCACACATGACTGACCACTCATTTCGCTTGAGTGTATCGAATGTATATCGCCAACGGTTGGGATCAGCAACCGTTTCCCGGAAGGGACAACATCGATAGATTAAAGAAGCAAATGAAATTTCTCTAGATAGGTGATTATACATCCTAATGGGAGCGACCTACATAGCCATGCTGCCTGCCCGATTTTTGTCAATTCTCGGTTGTGAGGCTTGAGGTTTGAATTATCTTCCAGAACATCTGCCCACCATTCACTTTGAATGCCACATCGTCAGAACCATTGGAAATCACTAATTGATTCCCACAAAAATACTCATATTGTTAGGCTAAAGAAGTTTCCCTTCTTTTCCACCAACTTCGTATGTTTGAAGGAATCAACGTACATAATCCCTTTGGAAATACTCTGTCAGACACTCGTCCTTACAAGTTGTCCTAGGTCTAGACAAACTGAAGGCACCATTCTATTAATCCATCTTGGGCAATTTCTACCTTGGGTTAAAAAAACAGCCCTTGCACTTTACTCCGTCTTCATAATCTCTTCAACATAAGTTGATTCGTAACGCTTATGCCAATACGGAGTGGTTTTCAGATATTAAATCTGATCCCGGTCTCTCCGTATTGACAACAGAGGTATAAAATAAATCAAAACTTTGATAGTCGGTTATTTAACTATCAAAGAAACATCTATACAATCAACGGTCTTATTTTCAACTGGAAATCACACCGATCAAGCATCAAACAACATTGGGCCCATTTAAATCAATTCCTTATTATATTATCATTTACAATTCCCATTTCCTATCTTCCATATCCTTTTGAAGCTCGATTTCCCCCCTCGATTCTTTGAAAAACCTTTCCAATATTATAAATTCTTTATTCGAGAAAATATCTCTCATTTCATTTGGGGAAAAACATTTCAAAATCCTTAAATTAACGCGATGTTATAAAACATCGTTATTATAACGCAAACCATTAATCATTTATTAACCAACTATATTGCTAACCAATCTTCACTTATCGAACCTTAACTATTCCTCCATCAATCCTGAAGTCAATCAAGTTGAGTTACCTCTTAGACCTTAATTAAACAACATTCTCAACTTTGAAATAGTTAAAGCTCATAACTTCAAACGAAACATCGCTTATGCGACTCTCAGATTCAAATTAATAATCCACTTCTTTTACGGAAAAATATTGATTATAACGGTAGCGTTAAAATCGCTATTTCCACACATTTGATTTATAAAACATTTATTTCAATGATAGCATTACAATCGCTGTTTAGCTTTTATTATAATAGCAGCGTTAAAATCGCTGTTAAAAACATTTGTGATAACAGTAGCATTATAATTGCTATTTAGATTTACAAAACATTTATTATAACAACAGCATTATAATTGCTGTTTAGATTTACAAAACATTTATTACAACAACAATGTTATAATTGTTGTTTCCAAATATTTGTTTTATAAAAATATAACTCATATTTATTAATTTTTAATAAATAAATTAATAATTAGATAAATAAATAATCAAATAATTAATTTTGATTCAAAACGGAAAGTAAAAAATTACTACTTCCCTAATATTCGATATAATCGAACTTAAATAAATAATTCCTACTCGAATAATCTATATTCGATTTATATTCCGAACTTCGGAATAAATCTATCTTTTCTAGGTTAATTCCAATTTCCTTATAATTATTCCCATTCGCAAAACATTTGCTTTGAAATCGTTGTTCATTTCAAATATGGATATTATTCCTTAATATGAATCTGGATTGGTTTATCAATCAACTTGATTTTATTAGTAAATATCATATACAGATTCAAACCGAGTCACTTTATACACCACAACATATTTATGCATTCTGTTAATAAAACCGCTACTAACACCTTTGTGGTTATATTCGTATTTCCTTATTATATGCATTTATAAGCTATACGTTTTATAACTTCGGAAATCAGCTTTATTTGATTTCACCAGTCCTCGTTTAATGATTCTAGTTTAAAAATAATATTAAGTTATCTCAAACGTATAATTTTATTTAAATAGTCATAAACATTCAAATATTAGTTTCTTATCAAATTTCATTTAAAATATAGTTTTACTAAATATAGTTTAAATATCTTTTCTAAATAAATTACTTTAACAAGATTCGACATTGTAGAATCACTTGGATTTATCTATATTCCAATCTTTAGAATAATACTCGTCGTTTCCTTTGAAAATGATTTTTCACTCCCCTTCTCATTCAAATTTACATTTGAATTTATTTTCTCAACTCAAATCTTTTTTTTTACAACTACTGCGTTTAAATCCCACTTTAAATATCGATTTCAATTTTGCTTATATAAATTCAACTCGAATTTATATGTTAATCTATCCTATTATAAATATTTAATTTAAATTATAGACATTGTCAAAATCAATTTCTTCTTCAATCCACAAAAACAAGTTTTTATTTCAAGTTCATTTGAAATTTGAATTTCTATTTTGGAAATACTTTCCTTTTTAAATCTCAAATTCCTTTTCTACATTCTGAAATATTTCACAGTACTATTTATAGGGCCAGTGTAATTCAACATAACCTAACAGTCATAGTATATATATCACATCAGATATCACAATGAATGACAACAATAATATAAATGTTGAGGAATCTAGTTGGATCCCTCCAACCTGTTTCCCTGCATCCTCAGATGTTAATCAACATCAATAATATTATTTCACATCAATATGAAATACCAGAACTAATAATTGATCAACGATGTAATCATATCAACCATTTCAACCAATTTTATCAACTATTCAACCAATCAACCATTGCACAGTATAAAATTTACTATAAATAAACTAAAACTCGTTTATATAAATTATAAGCGAGTCAGAGTTGGTGACTTTACTCACCTCGTCTTGCAGTTGACGGTTCTGCTTTTATTTTCGTCTAAAATCAAACAGGAGTTTGATTTTATTCTGAAACTCTAGTTGCTCTATTCCCAGCTACGATAGTGCCACAACGATAATTTCGTCGTTACGATTTCACCATGACCGGCTTCGTCCAAATCTAATCATATATACGAGAGTTATACAATTATATTGGTCCATGGTCTAATTAAAATAAATAAATTTCAAAATTTATATATTGGTCAGGCTAATTACGTTGATTAGATAACATGGCTTGATACAACTCGTTTCTTTCACGGTCCCTTCTTCAACAATGATGCTTTAACAAAAACTGGTGTTAGTTAAATTATTAATTAAATTAAAAATGTTAATTAATTTCTTTATAACAAATAGACCGTACCTTTTTATTCTTTTGTTCCAAACCAACCGCTCTCGGCTTCGAACCCGCCAAAGCATCGGTATAAGCTTTCTTTCTCCCCTTCATCCAAACTATTGCTCTCTGGAATATAAATCAATAGCTATCCTTCCATTCAACACAATTTTTACCCAAAATAAGAAAACCCAGTTTGAACCTTTTCTCTCCTCTTAACACGCGGTTTTCACTCCTCAGACAAGGATTTGGATGCATGCATATATCAACAGTGGCCATAACCCATCCAGTTTCGAAAGCATAAACCCCAGTCAACACGCCCAAACAAAGAATTGCACCCTTCTTCCTCTACATTTAATATGCGCGACTCCTTCTCATTAACACGTTGATCCTTCCTCTCCAATAAACCCAGGCCAAAACTGTTATATCCTGCTAAGAAGTCAACTGCTAAGCCATTAACTCCTCCACGCACCACTGTTTCCAAAGCCAATATATCACTGAACAACTCGCTTATTCCTCCACTTCAATCGAAGCACCACCACATCGAGGTCAACCCCTTTCTTCGAACTGTGATCCATCCCCCTGTTGTTGCGTTCATCGGCCACCCTCCAGCAGTTACATTAAAGCTGTGACATTTTTTATCCAAACTCCACAAAACTCCAATGATACGTGTGCCCTTCACCCACGAATACTGCCGTGCCTTCGGTTTAAGCCCCGACCAACTCTCAATCCGACATCGCCATGTTGTACCTCCACTGCCTTATTTTTGAGCTCACAGAAAATGGATCGCACCTTCTAAAAAATTATACAAGCATGGAGAGCTGACTGTCGAGATTCTAACGAATTTTATTTGGTGAAATTTTGTTACGATTTGGATCTTTAATGAATTTTTGAGATTCATCTTCTCACGTTTCCATCCTCTCCAAAGAGCGAGATGTCCAGGCTTTTAAAAGGCAGGGTTGCGTGGGGGTTACGATTCAAAAACTTGGCAGGCACAGGCTAGTGGGCTATAGCAGCTTGGGGATTACGGAAATGAAAAGCATGGAGAACACGCCATCTGAAGCTTGAAACGCAAGGAGATACTATATTATTATTTTTCTTTTGACCCTTGGCACCCAAGTCAAATTCTGATTGGTCCGCTTAATTTTTTTGTAGGATTCACACGATCTTACACATGTTTTACTGATACCAATGTTTGATTCTGCAGATGAATTGGACCAATATTTAATGCCTTGGTTAATAAAGAACGAAGCAGATTTTATATTTATATTTATGTTGGTTCACAAGGGAACACGTGGTGGGTTCATTGTTTGTAGAAAGCATGTGCTAAGGCTTGACTTGCATTCGTACAGATTTGGCAAGATATTGCATCGAGATTTTGTGAGGACTCTTTCGAAGTGTTGGAGAAAGTTTTCTCAGAAATTATTTGATCGTATGAGGCGCTAAAAGGACTTCGTAAGGATTTAGAAGAGATTTATAAAGCTTTGCAATGATCTGTTGAAAATGTTCTTTATAAATCACGCAGTTCTGAATCCCAATAAAAACAGCATGATTGACGTTTCGAGCTTAATATTTAATTATATTAAATAAACCGTTATGGCTTATATATGATTTCACAGCGACTTTCTAAAAATTTGATTTGAAAATAACTCACAATATATACGATGAAATTTTGATTTTTCACCTCCATTAGAAAAATATAATTTTATAGATTCAAACGTTTCTTGTTTTAAAGAAATCCAACTAATAATGGATCCTGTATATTGAATTTAAGTTCAAATCGCCAAACCACGAACTGCCGCGTCGTTACGTGCTTGATTATAATTATATTATAAACTATACATTAAAACTTTGTTTAATTAAATAAATTCCTTAAAAAAATTGTTTTATATTTCAAATAAAATATTTAAAACCAATTTAAATATTCAGAATTAAATGGCTCAAAATCCGGGTCCTTACATTCCTTCCCTCTTAAAATAATTTCGTCCTCGAAATTGCTAAGCAGTAATGCTATAACTCTAACTCCTCATAACCTACTTAGTTGAAATCTTACATTCCATATTTTTGTAACCCAGTTCTTACCCAACCTTCAAATTCTCATACCAATACTCGACCATTCATATTTTTTCCAAATGATCTGTCCACCATTTTTGGACAATTCATCATCACTTTCTCGTCTTCAATCCATATGCTCTTCTGCATATCCAGACTCATTCCAATTGATTTTAATTCCATTTATCCATTTCATTATTTCACTTGAAATTTTATTAACCAATTATGGTTTTCTTATTTCAATCATAATTAACAACTCAATTTTAAATTATCAAAAATTTCTTGAATATTTTCTAACTCTTTAAATTTTCGAAAAATTTCGCCAGCATCTCCTTTGCACGGCTCCATCGGTACAACCAAAACTCGCCTTTCTAGGCCTTCTTAACCCAAAAGAAAATCAAAAAGCCAAGCAGCTTGCCCCACAGGCTCGTAAAACCGTCAAACCCAAATAATATTGTAAACATGTACCTTTTTGTCGGGCATAATTCTATCTCCTGCATTTGCTTCCATTCAATATCTGCTCAGTATACATATACCCATTTCCAATTGGTTTTAAATCAATCCAAATTCCAGTTTTTAACACTATAATCAACTTATGATTAGTTCACTTCCATTCTATCAATTCAAATCTGATTTCTATTTCAAAACCAATATGCTTATTCTGTTTGGGTTCAAATTCAACCCAACTTAATCTCAGTTGGCAGCATCTAATATATAAATTCAACTTGTTTCATATAAGTCGAATTCATTCTAATAATTCAAATCTCAACATTTCTCTTTATTTAGTTTCATTCGAAATTATTTCTAATCCAATCCAATTTTTTTAACTTAAGTTAAATTTCATTTCATTTGATACATTTTCACCATTTCAATCTATTCAACTTATACAAGTTAAATTTTAATTTCAGAATTTAAATTCCCGGGTTTTATTTCAAAATCAGCTTGAAATAATAATTATACACATATATTTATAATCAACTCAGCTCGAAACTTTTAAATTTCTAAAACAACTTTGCCTCTCTCAAACAAAATTTCATTAATAAATCTATTATGGCAGTAATCAATCACTCAGAAACTTGAAAATGAATCCCGATAATGTTGCGACCCATTATTAGGATTATTTTCTCGCCACTGAAGTGATTTCAGTGCTTAATCCCTTTCAAAGTGCATTTAAACCATTTCTAATTCAAAAATCCCTTCAAAACAATGTTGTATTACCTTTGAAATAATTCAAGAAAATAAATCTAAACATCCGGGATCTAAATTCCAAATTATGATTTGAATTTAATCTTGGTTTATTTCATTTGTATACATTATCCATATACAAATTATATAGCCATTTCAATATTTCATAATTCCATTTGATTGTAGTAACAATCAACACATTCATATATAATAATATTTCAGAAATTATTCCTTTTATACCAAAATTAATCTTTGGGTAAAATTATTCCATTTACCCATTTTAAAACAATACTATGTCAAGTTGCTTTGCTCGAGAGTTTAGAAACACCTATCGATACAGTTGTACATTCTGTATCGACCAAAATTCATAAACCACTCAATAAACCAGTCAACATAATATAAAACAATTTCATATCAAATCTACAAATACGAGCTCATATATATATATACACTCAAACTCAATCTAGAGTATTACTAACCCCATCACTATTGAGTTACACCACAGAGCCAAGGTTACTACTCAACCTTCAGCTCTGATACCAAAAGTAAGGGCCCGAATTTCCGTACCCTTTGAGTCGACTAATAACACCACACGCCCAACCCAAATTGCACAGAAATACGAATCATTATTAGAAAGAAGTTAGAGGATGAGAAATAGAAGGAAAGAAGTATTAGAATAGAAGAAAACGAAGATAAAAAACTCACAGCGGAACGAATAAAATATATTAGGCAACATAAAACTTTAAAACACAATTCAGTAACTTTATATACATACCATCATCAGAGCACAACATTTATTTCTGGAACAATTATAAACACCTGTTTCCAAGTACAAAATGGTACACAGCGGAATATATGATAGTCTATAGCTAACTGGTGAAGCCTCCTGCTTCGAACTCCTTCATATGAATCTGTAAAATCCCGACTACTTGACTGCCCGTACAAATTCGGGCACCCAAGAGTTTAGGGAAAACAAAACAAAATAAACTCTGGGTCAGTCATGGGACTGGTGCGAGTAAACTCCAACCATTTGTTTAACTTCCAAAATCCTTTCAAAAGAAATGATAATTGTAAGACCGATCCACACACAAGCACGAATGGTTTTTACCTTACGATAACCCAAAAATATTTGGGTACCAAAATCTGGTGATATTATAATAGTGTCTACATCAAATAAATAGAATCTAGCGGAACGCTTGCATCTCACGCTCCATATATAATATAAAATCAAAAACCGCATGGTTCTTATTGGAGATTGGATTTCCAACATGACAAGGTATGGGACCACCTTCCGATCAGTGTACTCTAGAGGGGATTCAATGGGGTTCAACAAGAACATCTTGCAACCCGACCCACAAATGACCAACCACTCATTTCGCTTAAGTGTATCGAATGTATATCACCAACGGTTGGGATCAGCAACCGTTACCCGAAAGGGACAACATCGATAGATTAAAGAAGCAAATGGAATTTCTCTAGATAGGTGATTATACATCTCAATGGGAGCGACCCACATAGTCATGCTGCCTGCCCGATTTTTGTCAATTCCCGGTTGTGAGGCTTGAGGTTTGAATTATCTTCCAGAACATCTGCCCACCATTCACTTTGAATGCCACATCGTCAGATCCATCGGAAATCACTAATTGATTCCCACAAAAATACTCAGATTGTTAGGCTAAAGAAGTTTCCCTTCTTTTCCACCAACTTCGTACGTTTGAAGGAATCAACGTACGTAATCCCTTTGGAAATACTCTGTCAGACACTCGTCCTTACAAGTTGTCCTGGGTCTGGACAAACTGAAGGCACCGTTCTGTTAATCCATCTTGGGCAATTTCTACCTGGGGTTAACAGAACAGCCCTTGCACTTTACTCCATCTTCATAATCTCTTCAACATAAATTGATTCGTAACACTTATGCCAATACAGAGTGGTTTTCAGATATTATATCTGATCCCGGTCTCTCCGTATTGACAACGGTGGTATAAAATAAATCAAAACTTTGATAGTCGGTGATTTAACTATCAAAGAGACATCCATACAATCAACGGTCTTATTTCCAATTGGAAATCGTAAGCATCGAACAACATTGGGCCCCTTTAAATCAATTCCTTATTATATTATCATTTACAATTCCCATTTCCTATCTTTCGTATCCTTTTGAAGCTCGATTTCCCCTCTCGATTCTTTGAAAAACCTTTCCAATATTATAAATTCTTTATTCGAGAAAATATCTCTCATTTCATTTGGGGAAAAACATTTCAAAATCCTTAAATTAACGCGATGTTATAAAACATCGTTATTATAACGCAAACCATTAATCATTTATTAACTAACATTATTGCTAACCAATCTTCACTTATCGAAACTTAACTATTCCTCCATCAATCCTGAAGTCAATCACATTGGGGTATAGTTACCTCTCAGATCTTAATTGAACAACATTTTCAACTTTGAAATAGTCAAAGCTCATAACTTCAAACAAAACATCGCTTATGCGACTCTCAGATTCAATCTAATAATCCACTTCTTTTACGGAAAAATATTGATTATAACAGTAGCGTTAAAATCGCTATTGCCACATATTAGATTCATAAAACATTTATTTCAATGACAGCGTTACAATCGTTGTTTAGCATTTATTATAATAGCAGCGTTAAAATCGCTATTAAAAACATTTGGGATAACAGTAGCATTATAATTGCTGTTTAGATTTACAAAACATTTATTATAACAACAGCGTTATAATTGCTGTTTAGATTTACAAAACATTTATTATAACAACAGCGTTATAATTGCTGTTTCCTAATATTTGTTTTATAAAAATATAACTCGTATTTATTAATTTTTAATAAATAAATTAATAAGTAGATAAATAAATAATCAAATAATTAATTTTGGTTCAAAATGGAAAGTAAAAAATGACTACTTCCCTAATATTTGATATAATAGAATTTAAATAAATAATTCCCTCTCCAATAATCTATATTCGATTTATATTCCGAACTTCGGAATAAATCTATCTTTTCTAGGTTAATTCCAATTTCCTATAATTATTCCCATTCGCAAAACATTTGCTTTGGAATCGTTATTCATTTCAAATATGGATATTATTCCTTAATAGGAATCTGGACTCGTTTATCAATTAATTTGATTTTATTAGTAAATATCATGTACATATTCAAACTGAGTCACTTTATACACCACAACATATTTATGCATTCTGTTAATAAGACTGCTACTAACACCTTTGTGGTTATATTCGTATTTCCTTATTAAATGCATTTATAAGCTATACGTTTTATAACTTCAAAAATCAACTTTATTTGATTTCACCAATCCTCGTTTAATGATTCTAGTTTAAAAATAATATTAAGTTATCTCAAACGTATAATTTTATTTAAATAGTCATAGACATTCAAATATTAGTTTCTTATCAAATTTCATTTAAAATATAGTTTAAATATCTTTTCTAAAATAAATTACTTTAACAAGATTCGACATTGTCGAATCACTTGGATTTATCTATATTCCAATCTTCAGAATAAAACTCATCGTTTCCTTTGAAAACGATTTTTCACTCCCCTTCTCATTTAAATTTACATTTGAATTTATTTTTTCAACTCAAATCTTTTTTCTTACAAATACTTCGTTTAAATCCCACTTTAAATATCGGTGTCAACATCAATTTCCATTTTGCTTATATAAATTCAACTTGAATTTATATGTTAATCTATCCTTAGATAAATATTTAATTTAATTTATAGACATTGATAAAATCAATTTTTTCTTCAATCCACATAAACAAGTTTTTATTTCAAGTTTATTTGAAATTGGAATTTTTATTTTGGAAATACTTTCCTTTTTAAATCTCAAATTCCTTTTCTACATTCTGAAATATTTCACAGTACTATTTATAGGGCCATTGTAATTCAACATAACCTAACAGTCATAGTATATATATCACATCAGATATCACAATGAATGACAACAATAACATAAATGTTGAAGAATCTAGTTGGATCCCTCCAACCTATTTCCCTGCATCCACAGATGTTAATCAACATCAATAATATTATTTCACATTAATATGAAATATCAGAACTAATAATTGATCAACGATGTAATCATATCAACCATTTCAACCAATTTTATCAACTATTCAACAAATCAACCATTGCACAGTATAAAATTTACTATAAATAAACTAAAACTCGTTTATATAAAATATAAGCGAGTCAGAGTTGGTGAGTTTACTCACCTCGCCTTGCAGTTGACAGTTCCGCTTTTATTTCAGTCTAAAATCAAATAGGAGTTTGATTTTATTCTGAAATTCCAGTTGCTCTATTCCTAGCTACGATAGTGCCACAACGATAATCTCGTCGTTAGGATTTCATCATGACCGGCTTCGTCCGAATCTAATCATATATACGAGAGTTATACAATTATATTGGTCCATGGTCTAATTAAAATCAATAAATTTCAAATTTTAAATATTGGTTAGGCTAATTACGTTGATTAGATAACATGGCCTGATACAACTCATTTCTTTCACGGTCCCTTCTTCCATAATGATGCTTTAACAAAAACCGGTGTTAGTTAAATTATTGATTAAATTAAAAATGTTAATTAATTTCTTTATAACAAATAGACCGTACCTTTTTATTCTTTTGTTCCAAACTAACCGCTCCCTGTTTCGAACCCACCAAAGCATCGGTATGAGCTTTCTTTCTCCCCTACATCCAAACTATTGCTCTCTGGAATACAAATCAATAACTATCCTTCCATTCAACACAGTTTTTACCCAACATAAGAATACCTAGTTCGAACCTTTTCTCTCCTCTTATCATGCGGTTTTCACTCCTCAGATAAGGATTTGGACGCACGCATATATCAACAGTGGCCACAACCCATCCTGTTTCGAAAGCATAAACCCCTGTCAACACGCCCAAACAAAGAACCGCACCCTTCTTCCTCTACATTTAATATGCGCGACTCATTCTCATTAATACATTGATCCTTACTTTCCAATAAACCCAGGCCAAAACTGTTATATCCTGCTAAGAAGTCAACTGCTAAGCCATTAACTCCTCCATGCACTACTGTTTCTAAAGCCAATATACCACTGAACAACTCGCTTATTCCTCCACTTCAATCGAAGCACCACCACATCGAGGTCTGCCCCCTTCTTCGAACTGTGATCCATCCCCCTTTTGTTGCGTTCGTCGGCCACCCTTCAGCAGTTACAGTAAAGTTGCGACATTTTTTTTCCAAACTCCACAAAACTCCAATGATACGTGCGCCTTTCACCCATGAATACTGCCGTGCTTCGATTTAAGCCCCGACCAACTCTCAATCCGACATCGCCAAACCCTATCTCCACTGCCTTATTTTCAAGTTCAAAGAAAATGGATCGCACCTTCTAAAAATTTGTACAAGGATGGAAAGCTGACTGTCGAGATTCTAACGAATTTTATTTGGTGAAATTTTGTTATGATTTGGATCTTTAATGAATTTATGAGATTCATCTTTTCACGTTTCCATCCTCTCCAAAGAGCGAGATGTCCAGGCTTTTAAAAGGCAAAGTTGCGTGGGGGTTACAGTTCAAAAACTAGGCAGGCACGAGCTAATGGTCTATAGCAGCTTGGGGATTACGGAAATGAAAAGCATGGAGAACACGCCATCTGAAGCTTGAAACGCAAGGATATACTATATTATTATTTTTCTTTTGACCCTTGTCACCCAAGTCAAATTCTGATTGGTCAGCCCAAATTTGTTTGCAGGATTCACATGATCTTACACATGTTTTACTGATACAAATGTTTGATCCTCGCATATCCGGTCGATCTCCAAGTACGTCTGGACGATCCCCACTTATTACCTTATCTTGGGTGTACAGCCCAATCAAGACATCAGTAATCATCCAAACGATGTGAAGACCTCCGGTCTTCAACCACCATCTTCATCCTCGATATATCGTCGAATAAGTTATTCAGAATGGGATAAAACTGGTCTTTCTGAATAACTCGTGTATGTAATAAACAAGTGCAATAAAAACACAACATACGCCTCATTCCAATCCAGAATATTCCTTTATTTAAATATTTTTTACTTTGGGAAAGGTTTCCATTAATTTTATCAAAGATAATTTCTTTAAATTTATTCTTTAATCTTCCTTTGAATATCAATTCAAACCAAATTATAGTTTATCCAAACTAGTTGGGATTAGCGCACCTTACCGAAGTAATCATTTGTTTAATTTCCCAATCCCAACCTATTCACCCCATGAAGCAAAACTGGTAATACTTCATATCTGACACCACGGTGTTATCGGTAAAATTAATTACAATTTCATGTTCAAATCTAATTAAAGATTTAACTATCGCCTGGAGTAAAAGTGGTGGTACTCCATTCTCGATCATTTCTTGAATTTGATAATTTTAGTTATCAAATTCACCTTTCAATCTATTTAAAGATTCATTAAAACTCTAATTTAGTTTTAATTTCCAAAAATAATTACATAATGATTATTCAAAGTAAAGAAATTAATCTTACCTTTAACTGGGTTAAAGAACTAATGTCATTTAAAACAAAGCTCAAGATAAACCCAAAATGGTATTCCATTAACAATGGAATCTTCACGGAATACAGATCAATATATATAATCGATATGAACTTCCATATCCAACCAATAATATAAATGGAATAATGGCCAAGCCTTTTAAATTCCATATATATTAACAGTCTTCCTCTACAGAAGCTCACTTCGATTATTATCAAATCGAATTCCATTCAATTCCAATTTAATTTGTTAAATTGGAAAACTTTACTTTGGGAAATCTCCTTTAAATCTTAACAAAATATTTATAAATTCCAAATCACATTTCACTATAAATCGGGTAAAAGAACGAATGTCGTTAAAACACAGTTCACGATAAACACAAGTCACATTCCATTTTATTTCAATTATTAAATCTAATTGGAAATTCTAACAATCTTAATTAAAAGATTTATTCTCTACACATGGGGTTCAAGAACAGTGTTACTGAAGACATCGTTCACGACAAACCCAAAATCCCATTTGATAATAAATACAAGGCTTTGAATAGAAAATATATCGGCTTATATTCATTATCAAATACTACAACCAACAAATATCGTATTGGAAATTACGATATAAATATATCTTTCAAATTTCCATAAAAATATCTGTATAATCACGAAATCCAACATCGAAATATTCCAAAGACAACTTTAATCCAAATCCATTTCCAATTTATATATTGGAAATTCTGGTTATTTTTAAAACCATTTCAAATCCAATTTATATATTTTAAAAATAATTGGATAATAATTCTTGTTCAATACTAGTTCATTTCGATAAAAATCTATTTTTATCTTTTCAAATATGGAACTTTTCATCCCAATTCTTTCCAAATCATTTCTTATGATCTTACACTAATTATTGATATTTTTAATAATTTTATCAAGGCCCGTACAGTCGATTTCCATAAACGGCCATCGAACTGCACTTACAGCGACCTTTCCAAATTTGATTTGGACATAATTCCTAATCCAACTGTTAGATTTCAAATCTCTAATATTCATTAGAAATATCTTTTCAATACGAACCCAACGATTCTGGTTTTAGGAGAATCTGACGGTCGGATCTCCCGTAATGTCCATTCAAAGTCAGTGGTCAAAGTTCGCGAACTGCCGCAGCGCGGTGCGTTCTATTCAGGCCATTAAATTATATATATATATATATATAATATATATATATATATTTCATCGATTTCCATTTAAAACGTATTTTATAAATCGTTTTAAAATCATTTTCAAAACGATTTCAACTTCATATTCAATTTCAAATCAAAATTGAATATTCCATATCATCGATATATATATAAATGAGAATATTTTCAAAACATTAGATTTTGAAATCAATTCCTTTTCAATATTCATTATAAAAATGAATAAAATCGATGTAAATATCGTTCACGTCAAAATGGCGTTAATCTAATCAACACGGCTTTATATATATTTAAATATATTCGTGTCCATCTCAAATCGGACATCAAAATCAGATTTAGATCTTTTACTGAATATTATTTTAAAATATTCGTTATTTTAAAATATTCATTATTTTTAAAATATTCATTCATTCTAAACTGGAATCAGACACAGTCAACTACCACATAAAGTGATTATATGGATTTCATACAGCACATGTATACAGCAATAATCAAACGCATTCAACCATCATCCAGAGTGCATTCTACACTGCATAAGCATTAAATATAAATATTCAATGCTTAAACAGCTTGTCAACCAATCGATTGACATACAACTAAATATTGGGATTAGTGTATGTCCAATATCATCCCAATACCCGTGTGGGATTTTAATCAAAAAATAATGAATTTTATTTGTGCAGTTGGGCGATGTATAAAATTTATCGTCCTAATCCATATCAGTCAAATTGGTGTACATAAACAAATCGTCTGATTTGTAAATGAATACTTATTTTATTCATATACACGTTAAAAATTATATTGTTAACGATAAGATATTTATTCAATTCATTTACACAATAAAAACAATATTTTTATTGTTCTAACACATTTTAGAAAATTTTGGCGGCATAACGGCGCGATATCAAAATCGGGTAATGTCTAGCATTACCCCTCTCCTGATATTGGCTCACGCCATACACCCATAACTATTCTAATCAATTCATTTCACCCAAACAACCAAATTCAACCAAATAATCTAATCAACCAAACCAAACAAATCAAAAAAGTCATCCATGGTCTGTGGACGACGGGGAACAGTTCATATATGTAGTTATCAAATAAATAACTATATAAGAAAATTATAGTGAGGAGTTCTCACCTTCGGGATCCACTCCTTCATTCTCTATTTCTGAACGGTTCGGATTTGCGTAAAATTCCAACGCAGTCCTTTTCATGTCGTTCATAGTGAAAATCATATTTTTAATATGATGTTTGTATTATAAAAATTCACATTTTTATCTAATTAAAAATCGAATCTTTATACCTTAAAAACACATGTAAAAATCGAATTTTTTTTGCTTTAAACACATATATAAAAATCAAAATTTTCTACTTTAAACACATATGTAAAAATCGAATTTTTATACTTTAAACACATATGTAGAAATCGAATTTTTATACTTTAAACTCATATGTAAAAATCTAATTTTTTTTCTACAATGAAAAATCTAATTTTTCTACATTGAAAAAAAAAATCTAATTTTTCTTCTATGAAAAATCTAATCTTTTTAATGAACAAAATCAAATCTTTACAATGTACAAAAACATATCTTTACAATGTAAAAAATCAAATCTTTTTGTTGTTAAAAATCAAATCTTTTTCGTTAATAAAAATCAAATCTTTTTCGTTATTAAAAGAAAAAAAACTGATCTTCCTTGAATAAATAAATAAAATAAATGAATAAAAACTTACAGCACTTCTAGCATTTTTGTCATTGGAGAACTCGCTGGTGGTGCTCGCTGTGGCGCAGCTCGACAAGGGGGGCGGGGTTTGTTGGCGCTCGACTGCAAGAAGAGGGAGAATCGATCGGGGGGGGGCTGGAGATGTTCGTTGGTTTGGTGAAGGGAGAGGGGTGGTCCACGTCAGCGCAGGGGTCTGTAGCGGTGGTGGGGGGTGGCGGCCTGCCATTGGTGGTCGGAAAAGAGGTGGCGGCACAGTTCTGTGGTGTGGTGGTGCTCGGGGTTAGCAGTGGGGTGAGGAGAGAGAAGGGGGAGGCTGGCGGGGTGTGCGACGACGAAGGAGGGTGTGTCAGCATTGGCGGTGGTGTCGTAGGGGCAAGGGGGTTTAGGTTTAGGATTTTTTTCTATTTTTATTCGATCTGTACGAGTGAGGGAGAAAGGGTTTTAAATATATATATATATATATATTTAATAATTTAATATTTTTTTTCCATATAAGTTGACTTTTCATTCGATCTCCAAACAAGACCCAAAGACTGTCGTCCCTAGCTAATTACCCCATTCCGAACACAATGGGATATGTCCTTCTAGCCAATTCGATCGTTTCGATCAGTTTCCATCTAATTCAAAATATAAATCAATATATATTAAATTTGAATGCACATTTCAATTTACTGGGGCCACATACGGACCCCAAAAATTCCCAAAAAAATAAATCTAACTATGTTTTGACGATACAGTCCTAACAAAACTAATTTCGTCAAATTTGGAGATCGTTTGAAAAATGGTCATTTTCTGGTCGATCCAAATTAACTAAAGTGAAAATTAGTGTCACATCCTTAAAATAAAACTTAATTAGGCTCACATCCTCCTGTTTCAAAACATATAAATTACATCCCTAATTTTAAACAGCGGCTAATATTTTTACAAGACTGCCCTTTTCCTTAATTTACGCCATAATTACCTAGGTCATATTTTGTTACGTATTAGCCTTTTTTTTTACAGGAAGAAATTTCCTAATCCATGGCGGCAGCGGCGTGATAATTCATCAGCTTTTCTCGCGTCTTACCTCCAACAACCAGCGGCGATCACCATCGACCAGCCCCACTTTCAGTCGACGGCAGCAAACTTCCCACCTCTTGTGGCTCCGGCGATCCAAACCCCACCGAATTTTGTGAGTTTTTTTTCTTTTTCTTCCTGATTTTATTTGTAGGATAAAGATAAGTTTTTTATTAGCATAAAAATACGGTTTTTAATATGATAAGGATCTGTCAAAAACGTAAATTTATGAAACTATTGTTAGAACTACTGGATTTTCCAGCAATTCTGTTAAAAAGTTGCCGATAAATATGCATGTATTCTTAATATATGCATATTTGTATTCAATTTTTTATCAAACAATAAAAAAACCAGATATTTCAAAAATATATTCATATTTCTATGCATTTATCTAGAATACTTGCATATAAATATGCAGAAATTATGGGTCCGTTTTTTACAGGTCCCTATTAAGTTTTCCAGCAATTCTGTTAAAAAGTTGCCGACAAATATGCATCTATTATTAATATATGCATATCTGTATTCAATTTTTTATCAAACAATAGCAAAAACAGATATTTTAAAAATATATTCATATTTCTATGCATTTATCTAGATTACTTGCATATAAATATGTAGAAATTATTTTTTATTTTGCTGAATTATACGCAGGTATTTATATTAATCTGAAGCTGTTTTTGTAATTTGATTACTGCACATTAAGCTTATTAATGTTGACTTTCTCTTTCGTATAACAGTGTTCCGGCGGATATTGGTGTTGTGGTGTCGTTGAAGCTTTGTTGTCCATCTTTTTCCAAAAGATTGAAGCGTTTTGTACTTATTTTTTGATGTAGTACATGTAAATGTTCTGTACTTATTTTTTGTTGTAGTGTATGTACAAGTTATGCAGTACAGTTCTATACATGTATGCAATTATTTCACTTAGTTGCATAAATGTGTTCAATTTTATGTAATATTTGTATCTAATTGTTTGGTTTTTCGTTAAAAAAAAAAAAAAGTCGGAGACAAAAGACTTACAGGATTTATTAGCATAAAAACCCTGAAAATTCACCGTGTAATGGCCATAAAAAATTGAACTTACAAAACTTATTTATATAAGAATTGAAGAAAAACTCACCGAAACAACGACATATATAAATACACAAGTGGTTATAATACATGCATATAAGTTTAATAATTGTACGTACATATGCATTTTTGTAGCATATCTGCACATGTATATGCAACTGAATTCATTAATCGCATAATATACTAACTTAACAAAATTTTGCATTATATTATGCAAGTATTCTAAATGTTTACACAAGTTTATGCAAATTTTCTAACCTTCTATATTTAATATTGTTAAGTTAATGAAAATTTAGTATACAAATATGCAATTAATATGAATATCTGCATACATTTACTGAAGAAAATTTTTCAACCATTCTACAAAAAAATTATAAATTCTACAAAAATGCATACATTAAATATGTATACGGTCGAATTTTTAATGATACTTGCATAAATATATGCACATTTTCTTCAAACTTGCACAAAATTATGCAAATATTACTCAAATAAACTAGGAATCATTTTTTTTCTTAAAACTACAACTGTGTGATATCTTATTATGCAATTATTTCACTTAGTTGCATAAATGTGTGCAATTTTATGTAATATTTGTATCTAATTGTTTGGTTTTTCGTAAAAAAAAAAAGTCGGAGACAAAAGACTTACATGATTTATTAGCATAAAAACCCTGAAAATTCACCGTGTAATGGCAATAAAAATTTGAACTTACAAAACTTATTTATATAAGGATTGAAGAAAAACTCACCGAAGCAACGACATATATAAATACACAAGCGGTTATAATACATGCATATAAGTTTAATAATTGTACGTACATATGCATTTTTGTAGCATATCTGCACATGTATATGCAACTGAATTCAATAATCGCATAATATACTAACTTAACAAAATTTTGCATTATATTATGCAAGTATTCTAAATGTTTACACAAGTTTGTGCAAATTTTCTAACCCTCTATATTTGATATTGTTAAGTTAATGAAAATTTAGTATACAAATATGCAATTAATATGAATATCTGCATACATTTACTGAAGAAAATTTTTCAACCATTCTACAAAAAATTTATAAATTCTACAAAAATGCATACATTAAATATGTATACGGTAGAATTTTTAATGATACTTGCGTAAATATATGCACATTTTCTTCAAACTTGCACAAAATTATGCAAATATTACTCAAATAAACTAGGAATCATTTTTTTTCTTAAAAATACAACTGTGTGATATCTTATAAACTAAATTTACACAAATGTGCATATCTGTATGTATCTTTTTATCAAGCAATCAGAAAAAAATCATATAGAATATATGTATATATGTATGCACATATCCAGAATATATGCATATAAATATGCAGATTTTATTGTTATTTTGCTGAATTGTTTAATTCTGAAATTCCAACGTGCTTCTATTACGAATAAATGCATTCAAACATTTAATTCATAAGCGTACTTGCTTACAATCATACAGAACGAAAAAAACAATTAGCTTAATATCTTTTTTCGCTGTTTCTTATACTTGAATATGTCGACAGCAAAGCAAAACAGGACGTTTTTTATTTTTATTGATCCAGAGTTTTGCAAAGTCGTGGAATTTGGGTTTTGAGCGAGATAGAAGAGCGATCGGACTGAGTACATGTCGACAAATAGGTTCTGGAGTGATCTACGGTTTTGTAGAATTGTAGGTTTAGGGATTTGAGCAGTTGATAGGAGCGATCGACTGAGTACTCTTTTTTTTTTAGCGACATGATTTGAGCGAGATGATAGGAGCGGTAGACTGAGTAATCTTTTTTTTTTAGCGAGATGATAGGAGCGATAGCTGCGTAAGGGTACATCAGGAATTTGTTGAGCGGAAATTCAAAAACAGGGACGTATTCTTTATTTTTTTTATCATCGGGTTTTTTTTATATTTTGAAACTTAATAGGGACCTGTAAAAAACGCACCCTTAACTAAAACTATCAAAACACGTTTTACTTCGCCACGCTCACATATATTAATTCCAAAAATTATGAATTTTGGAATCTAGCAATAACTTGACATCTTGGATCCAACAAAAGTGGTTTTGTCGAAAATGGAGGTCGTTTGCAAAATTGCCATTTTTAAGGGATATATTTTCCATAGCGACTATTCCGAATTTTCAATTAGACATAACTTTTTATTCCTGCTATGAAATTTCAATTTTTCGGATTCATTGGAAAGATATTTTCAAATAGATTCTAATATTTTTGGTTTCACTAAAATCCGGTTTATTTTGAGTCTTGTACATTCATTTGTAATTTGAAATCGAATTTTCAAACTACTGCGCCATTTCTAATAACTTTTGTAATTAAAATAAAATATTAATATTCTAACGTCGATTCAAATTAATATTTCCATTCTAATTCTATTCAAAATAAATTTCTCGTCGTTATTATTTAAAATAAATCGTTTTAAATATTCAAAATTCATGAAAATTACCAAAATAAAAATTTTAAATTGGTTCAGATTTTCCGGTTGTTACAATCTCCCCCACTTAAAATCTTTTTGTCCTCGAAAAGGAACGGAGCTGAAAGTTGTTTTACAAACCAACTCAACTTTCAGTTTGGCTTACATTCTTCAACTTTTCAGTTTCTAAGAATTTCCAATTTTTCAAAAATTTGGCTAACACCCTAAATTTTCGAAAAATTTCACCATAACCTCCTTTGTACGGGTCACCGGGAAAATCCCCAAACTGCCACACAGGCCTCCCCAATCAAAAAGAAAAAGAAACAGCTAAGCGGCTAGCCAATCGGCTCATAAAATCATCAAAAACCCCAAGAAATACTATAAACATGTACCTATTTGTCGGGTAAACAATTTTATTCCTCTTCTCTAGCCTCCTTGCTATAACCTGTTCAATGTTTATACATGTATGTGCATGCAATTCCAAACAATTTTCAATTCAGTTCAATATTTGATACCATTTGGCTTAATGGTTCAATTCTTTTAAATTAATCAAACAACACAACCAGCATTCAATTAGTTGATAAAATTTTAAATTCATAATTTCGGTATCTACATACGGAAAATCATGTTTTTGATGCCAATTCACAACAATAAACCCTATCTAGTTTTGGTTCTCATACCAGCCTAATGGAAATATATAGATATCCCACTTTCGAAGTTCGAACATAAATACTGATGATGACGCGTCAGTCATCAGAACTATGCCCGGATGACGAGAGTGTGATTCTATATCCATCCCGTATATTCGAGGCTTCATATACACGTGGATCAGACGTATATTAAAATCTCTATATACTCGACAGTCCAAATCAATTTAAAATAAATTATTCAAATGCGTATAATCAGGTTTAAATTTTCAAAACAAAATTCATTTTTATTTTTATTTTATAAATAACACTCTTCGGACTCATTCTAGGATACTACTGATCCCATCTCTAACGAGTCATTCCAATTGGATATTACTAATCCAATCTGGGGTGTGAGGCTTGCGAATTAACGCTACACAAAGCTACACTATATTAAAGCCGTGCTTTGATCATCATCCACAAGGCTCTGCTTTTCAACATAAGCCTTGATCATTTACATCTCAGCATGCCATACAGACAATTCACGCTATGCAACCGATGTCTATCAATCACACAGAATGAAATCTGATGTCAGACACACATCCATTTACAAGTTCGTTCTGGGTCTGAACGAAAACGGAGGCACCTTATTCCTCATCACGTATGTCCAATACAGGAGAGAGGTCCTCTCATATGCGGTCGATCTCTAAGTACGTCTGGACGATCACCACTTATTACCTTGTCTTGGGTGTACAGCCCAATCAAGACATCAGTAACCATCCAAACGATGTGAAGACCTCCGGTCTTCAACCACCGTCTTCATCCTCGACATATCATCGAATCAGTTATTCAGAATGGGATAAACCCGGTCTTTCTAAATAACTCGCGTATATAATAAACAAGTGTTATAAAAACACAACATACGCCTCATTCCAATCCAGAATATTCGTTTATTCAAATATTCTTTCACTTTGGGAAAGGTTCCCATTAATTTTATCAAAGATAAATTCTTTAAATTTATTCTTTAATCTTCCTTTGAATATCAATTCAAACCAAATTATAGTTTATCCAAACTAGTAGGGATTAGGGCACCTTACCGAAGTAATCATTTGTTTAATTTCCCAATCCCAACCTATTCATCCCATGAAGCAAAACTCATAATACTTCATATCTAACACCACGGTGGTATCGGTAAAATTAATTACCATTTCACGTTCAAATCTAATTAAAGATTTAACTATCACCTGGAGTAAAACTGGTGGTACTCCATTCTCGATCATTTCTTGAATTTGGTAATTTTAGTTATCAAATTCACCTTTCAATCTATTTAAAGATTCTTTAAAACTCTAATTCAATTTTAGTTTCCAAAAATCATTACATAATGATTATTCAAAATTAATAAATTAATCTTACCTATAACTGGGTTAAAGAACTAATGTCATTTAAAACACAACTCATGATAAACCCAAAATCATATTCCATTAACAATGGAATCTTCACGGAATACAGATCAATATATATAATCGATATGAACTTCCATATCCAACCGATAATATAAATAGAATAACGGCCAAGCCTTTTAAATTCCATATATATTAACAGTCTTCCTCTACAGAAGCTCACTTGGATTATTACCAAATCGAATTCCATTCGATTCCAATTTAATATGTTAAATTGGAAAACTTTACTTTGGAAAATCTTCTTTAAATCTTAACGAAAGATTTATAAATTCCAAATCACATTTCATTGTAAATCGGGTCAAAGAATAACGTCATTAAAACACAGTTCACAATAAATACAATTCACATTCCATTTTATTCCAATTATTAAATATAATTGGAACTCTAACAATCTTAATTAAAAGATTTATTCTCTTCACATGGGGTTCAAGAACAGTGTTACTGAAGATACCGTTCACGACAAACCCAAAATCCCATTTTATATTAAATACAAGGCTCTGAATAGAAAATATATCGGCTTATATTCAATATCAAATACTACAACCAACAAATATCGTACTAAAAATAATGATATAAATATATCTTTCAGATTTCCATAATAATATTTGTATAATCACGAAATCCAACATCGAAATATTCCGAAGACAATTTCGAATCAAATCCATTTCCAATTTATATATTGGAAATTCTGGTTATTTTTAAAACCATTTCAAATCCAATTTATTTATTTTAAAAATAATTGGATTATAATTCTAGTTCAAAACTAGTTCATTCCAATAAAAATCTATTTTTATCTTTTCAAATATGGAATTTTTCATCCCAGTTCTTTCCAAATCATTTCTTATGATTTTACACTAATTATTGGTATTTTTAATAATTTTATCAAGGCCTGTACAGTCAATTTCCATAAACAGCCATCGAACTGCACTTATAACGACCTTTTCCAAATTTGATTTGGACATAATTCCAAATCCAACCGTTAGATTTCAAATCTCTAATATTCTTAGAAAGCTCTTTTCGATACAAACCCAACGGTTCCGGTTTTAGGAGAATCCGACAGTCGGATCTCCCGTAATGTCCATTCGAAGTCAATGGTCGAAGCTCGCGAACTGCCGTAGTGCGGCGCATTCTATTCAGGCCATTATATTGTATATATATTATATATTTCGTCAATTTCCATTTAAAACGTATTTTACAAATCATTTTAAATTTGTTTTCAAAACGATTTCAACTCATATTTAATTTCAAATCAGAATTGAATATTCCATATCATCGATATATATATATATATATATATATATATATATATATATAAATGATAATATTTTCAAAACATTAGATTTTGAAATCAATTCCTTTTCAATATTCATTATAAAAATGATATAAATATCGTTCACGTCAACATGGCGTTAATCTAATCAACACAGCTTTATATATATTTAAATATAATCGTGTCCATCCCAAATCGGACATCAAAATCAGATTTTGATCTTTTACTGAATATTATTTTAAAATAATCGTTATTTTAAAATATTCGTTATTTTTAAAATATTCATTCATTCTGAACTGGAATCAGACACAGTCAATTACCATATAATGTGATTATATGGATTTCATACAGCACATGTACACAACAACAATCAAATGCGTTCAACCATCATCCAGAGTGCATTCTACACTGCATAAGCATTAAATATAAATATTCAATGCTTACACAACTTGTCAACCAATCAATTAACATACAACTAAATATTGGGATTAGTGTATGTCCAATATCATCCCAATACCCGTGTGGGGTTTCAATCAACAAATAATGAATTTTATTTGTGCAATTGGGCATGTGTAAAATTTATCGTCCCAATCCATATCAGTCAATTGGTTGTACATAAACAAATCGTCTGATTTGTAATCGAATATTTATTTTATTCATACACGTTAAAAATTATATTTTTAATGATAAAATATTTATTTAATTCATTTACATAATAAAAATAATATTTTTATTATTCTAACACATTTTCGAAAAAATTGGCGGCATAACAGCGCGATATCAAAATCAGGTAATGTCTAGCATTACCCCTCTCCTGATATTGGCTCATGCCATACACCCATAACTATTCTAATCAATTCATTTCACCCAAACAACCCTATTCAACCAAATAATCTAATCATTTAAACCAAACAAATCAAACAAGTCGTCCATGGTCTGTGGACGATAGGGAACAGTTCATATATGCAGTTATAAAATAAATAACTGTATAAGAAAATTATAGTGAGGAGTTCTCACCTTCGGGATCCACTCCTCCATTCTCTATTTCTGAACGATTCGGATTTGCCCAAAATTCCAACGCAGTCCTTTTCACGCTGTTCATAGTAAAAAATCATATTTTTAATATGAGGTTTGTATTATAGAAAGTCACATTTTTATCTAATTAAAAATCGAATCTTTATACCTTAAACACACATGTAAAAATCGATTTTTTCTGCTTTAAACACATATGTAAAAATTGGATTTTTCTATTTTAAACACATATGTTAAAATCGAATTTTTATACATTAAACACATATGTAAAAATTGAATTTTTATACTTTAAACACATATGTAAAAATCAAATTTTTCTCGCTAATTTCCAAATGAAAATCTAATTTTTTTCTACAATGAAAAATCTAATTTTTCTTCTATGAAAATTCAAATCTTTTTAATGAACAAAATCAAATCTTTACATTGTTAAAAATAAAATCTTTTTGTTGTTAAAAATCAAATCTTTTTGTTGTTAAAAATCAAATCTTTTTGTTGTTAAAAATCAAATCTTTTTCGTTATTAAAAATCAAATCTTTTTCGTTATTAAAAGAAAAAAAACCGATCTTTCTTAAATAAATAAATGAATAAAAAAACGAATAAAAGCTTATAGTACTTCTAGCGTTTCTGTCATCGGAGAACTCGCTTGAGGTGCTCGTTGTGGCGCAGCAGCTCGATAGGGGGGCGGGGTTTGTTGGCGCTCGACTGCAAGAAGGAGGAGAATCGATCGAGGGGGGAGGGGCTGGAGATGTTCACTGGTCTGGTGAAGGGAGAGGGGCGGTCCACGTCAGCGTAGTTGTCTACAGCGGTGGCAAGGGATGACGGCCTACCATCGGCAGTCGGAAAAGAGGTGGTGGCGAAGTTCTGTGGTACGGTGGGGCTCGGGGTTAGCAGTGGAGCGAGGAGAGAGAAGGGGGAGGCTAGCGGGGTATGCGACAGCGAGGGAGGGGGCGTCAGCGATGGCGACGGTGTCATAGGGGGCGACGGGGTTTAGGTTTAGGTTTTTTTTCTATTTTTATTCAATCTGTACGAGTGACGGAGAAAGGGGTTTAAATATATGTATATATATATTTAATAATTTAATATATATATATATATTTTTCCATATAAGTTGACTTTTCATTCGACCTCCAAACGAGACCCAACGACTGTTGACCCTAGCTAATTACCCCCATTCTGAACACAATGGGATATGTCCCGCTAGCCAATTCGATCGTTTTTATTAGTTTCCATCGAATTCAAAATATAACTCAATATATATTGAATTTGAATGCACATTTCAATTTATTGGGGCCACATACGGACCCCAAAATTCCTGAAAGTTAAATCTAACTATGTATTGATGATACGGTCCTAAAAAAAACTAATTTCATCAAATTTGGACACCGTTTGAAAAATGGTCATTTTCTAGTCGATCCAAATTGACTAAAACTATCAAAACACGTTTTACTTCGCCACGCTCACATATTAATTCCAAAAATTATGAATTTTGGAATCTAGCAATAACTTGACATCCCGGATCCAACAAAAGTGGTTTCGTCGAAAACGGAGGTCGTTTGCAAAATCCTCATTTTTAAGGGTTATATTTTCCATAACGACTATTCCGAATTTTCAATTGGACATAACTTTTTATTCCTAGCTATGAAATTTCAATTTTTCGGATTCTTTGGAAAGATATTTTCAGATAGATTCTAATATTTTTGGCTTCACTAAAATCCGGTTTATTTTGAGTCCTGTACATTCATTTGAAATTTGAAATCAAAATTTCAAACTACCGCGCCATTTCTAATACCTTTTGTAATTAAAATAAAATATTTATATTCTAACGTAAAACAAAACACGAGCATAAAGTAAAACAAAACACTTGAGTCAGTGCTAACATTCTTATGCAAGTAAACTAACTCAAGTGAAATGTTCAATTGAATGGAACAAGTAACTTAAAGGATGTTAAGAATCATCATCCAATAAGGATCTGTTAAACTATTTACATATGATACAATACGCTAATATATTAATGTCTATGGTAAATATACTAATAAAAATAGCTTTAAGAGAGATTACATTTTTATCCTCAACACAGTTTATAAACAATATCATACTTATTGCATATAAAACACCAGTAAACTGTTGGTGGATAAGGATGCACTACGATACAGCAACAACATAGCAAAATTGTAGGGAGCTTGATCAGGATAGATATGACAAGGCATGCGAGGCAAAACCCAGCGTATGGTTCTACTAGTTGCACTCTTCGACTGGTGGTAGCGCATAGCGCACTACCCAGCTCGGACGACACTCCCAAAATCGAGGATGTACATCAAATCAAAACAAGGAACTAAGATAATAACATGAAGAAGTATTGCCGATTGTGGTGGCCAACCCACTTAGTCACGATATAGCTCATGTTTTAATCATTTTAGTTATGACCCAAAAGTCAAGGCCGTTCATCAATGTTCTCCTACTTAATTCCTGTAGTGTTCTCCAAACCATCCTACTTCATACTGGATTCTCCACCACATGCATAGTTATTAAAGTGGTTTTAGTATTGATAAAGAGTATTATCCATATCTTTTTAACAACTAAACGCTTATTTCACAATGTGGTATGTTTAAAATAAATATCATATTTCAACATCATAAATCAATTAACTTCAAGTATTGATCTTATATATCTACGAAAATACCGCGAAATCTGGTAGGCTTTGCAACCATCCCTTCATCCTCCAGTACAGCTGGTAAAACCCACCGTGGCTCGCAATGGTCCCCTAGTACGCTTGTTTTACGGCGACCCTCTCGAGCCTCCCGGCCACTGCCTAACCAACCCTCACAAGGGACCAGTTCTTATTGCAGTCATGATGGGGGGTTCTCGCTTCGCGGTTTGGTGGCGAACGGGAGATTCTTACCCCCACATGTCCTTCAACGCTTATAACAGTCTGCCAATCAATCGATCGACATACAACTAATTATTGGGATTAGTGTATGTCATATATCACCCCAATACCCGTGTGGGGTATTCAAACAATAAAACACAGATTTTATTTGGGCAGTTGGGCGATGTGTAAAATTTATATTTGATGCTTATACAGTGTAGAATGCACTTTGGATGAAAAACTCCATATTTGAAAAGATAAAAATAGATTTTTATCGAAATGAACTAGTTTTGAACTAGAATTATAATTCTATTTATTTTTAAATAAATAAATTGAATTTGAAAAGGGTTTTAAAAGTAACCAGAATTTCCAATAATTGAATTGGAATGGATTTGAATCAAAATTGTCTTTGGAATATTTCGATGTTGGATTTCGTGATTGAACAGATATTGTCATGGGAATTTGAAAGATATATTTATATCGTTATTTCCAATACGATATTTGTTGGTCGTAGAATTTGATATTGAATATAAGCCGATATATTTTCTATTCAGAGCCTTGTATTTAATATCAAATGTGATTTGGGTTTGTAGTGAATGGTGTCTTCATTAACACTGTTCTTAAGCCCAGTTGAGAAAAAGATTAAATCTTTTTATTTAGATTTAATGAAGTGTACCAATTAAATAATATTTAATTGGAATTGAATTAGTATTGATTTTTGGGGTTTATCGTGAACTGTGTTTTTAAATGACACTGATTCTTTAACCCAGTCAAAGATTAAAACTAAGTGGAGTTTCAATGAATCTTTAATCAGATCGAAATGATCGAGAATGGAGTATCACCAGTTTTGCTCTAGGCGATAGTTAAATCTTTAATTAGATTTGAACGTGAAATGGTAATTGAATTTACCGATAACACCGTGGTGTTAGATATGAAGTATTAACAGTTTTACTTCATGGGATGAACAGGTTGGGGTTGGGAAATTTAATAATTGATTACTTCGGTAAGGTTTGTTAATCCCGACTAGTTTGGATAAACCAAAATTTGGTTTGAATTGATTTTCAAAGGATGATTAAAGAATAAATTTAAAGGAATTTATCTTTGATAAAATTAATGGGAACTTTTCCCTAAGAATGTGAAATTTAGAAACTAAATGTAGGTTAGCTAAGCAGAATGGTTTCCTGGGTATTGATCTGATGTTGGTTTCGGCCTTCGAGGTTAATATTTGGGGAATTATTCTCTTGTTAATTTACGGTTAGTGACTGATGAATTGGAATGAGGTGTATGTTGTGTTTGTGTAACACATGTTTATTATATACGCGAGTTATTCAGAAAGACCGGGTTTATCCCATTCTGAATAACTAATTCGACGATGAGTCGAAGATGAAGATGGTGGTTGAAGACCGGAGGTCTTCACGTCGTTTGGATAATTACTGGTGATCTTGATTGGGCCGTACACCCAAGAGGAGGGAATCAGTTGGTGGTCGTCCATACGTACTTGGAGATTGATGGATATGTGGGGTATTAGGTGCCTCTGGTTTCGTTCAGACCCAGAACGGACTTGTAAATGGACTGTTTGTCTGACATTGGATATCATTCTATGTGATTGATGGATATCAGTTGCATGGAGTAGTTTTCCTGTGTGACATGCTAAGATGCAAATGATCAAGGCTTCTATTGAAAAGCAAAGTCTTGAGGTTGATGATCAAAGCACAGCCTGTGTGGCACAGCTTTGTGTAGCGTTAATTCGCGAGCCTCACACCCCGGTTGTGAACCAGAAACAAGAGAGGACATCAGGGAGGACATGCGTTTCTTTCTAGTTAGAAGTGGCGTCAGTGGTTTTACATGCCCTGACGAGTTTGACTTATGTGGTTGTTGCTGTTGCGAGGCGGCTCGGATATATCGGTGACTATGTGAAGCCGATGGAGTCACTCGTTGGCTCATTTACACCCCAAAGGGTGGGGAAACGTAGTGTTCAGGAATAATAATCCACATCGGTGGACCGGCCCTGACGATCCAAGGCTTGCCTACGCGCTTGCCTGAGGGGCGGACTAGAGCGTCTTGAATCAGTAGAGAACTATCTTTTGCCTCAGTTCACAGATGGAAATCCAACTTCCAATACGTGATGTTTCGATTTTAGTTGTAATCCTATACATGCCGACATAGTGGGATGGGGTGCTTATGCCGTCTATGATTGATACTTATGATTTGAAGTTTGTTTTATACACTATGCACTTATAATAGTATCAAATGATTTGTTTTAAACATATCAAGCATTCTTGGCTATTATAAGGTAAAAACCCTATCCTCCGGCTTGCGTTGCATTGTGTGATGGGACCTGGGTCTTATAATAGCTTCATTGTTCTTTATTTAGCATTGCGTTGTTGTTTTATGCACTGGTATTCTTGGGAGGAAACCTTTTCCGTGTTATACGGCGTGGTCCCTTGATTTACCTAGCCTTAAAATAAAGATTAATAACTGTTTTAGTTCTCACACCAGTCCCATGACTGACCTGGAGTTTATTGTTTTAACCTAAACTCTGGGTGCCCTTATTTTGACACGGGCAACTAGTAGTTTTGGTTTTGTAGATTTATATTCACAGGATCCTGGTTAACAGCTGGAACGATACTCGGAAAGCTCTGTATCCGTGTATTACTTCTAGTTGTGTATTGTATTATTTTCCGCTGCTATGTAATGTATTATAATCTCTGATATTTTATAATGTATATTATTTGTTCATACTCTATATATTTGTGTATTCTGATGGAATTTTTGTAATAACAATGAAATGTTCTTCCGTCTGCACTCTATTTTGTCGTGTTCTCAAGATCATCTGGGCTTTCCTTACAGGGGAAGTTACGGGTATCACAATATCATTCCTCAAATCAATTCAATATTTGATTCAGTTTCAGTTTCAAATCTCATATATACAAAAATAGTTTATTTTCCAAATTCACAATTCAATTTTGTATTTTTGTATCACAAAACTCGTTATTACATGAAATCATTATATTAAATAAAGTCAGACTTAATTGCTTGAATTGGAAATAAAGTTTTATTTCAAAAATAGTTAACTTAATATAAAATTTAAATAGTTATAAAATATGTATAATAGTTAAAAAAATTAAATAGTCTGATTAAAATAGTTATAATATATATATATAAGTTGGGTTAAATTTATCAAACAATTTCATTAAAATAGTTACAAAATATATATTTTAGTTATGAAAATAAATAGTAAAATATAATTTGTCTTAAATAAAATAGTTCATTATAAAATAAAAAAAATTTAAAATAATAATCCAATCCTAACCAAATATCCACATTTTCAAAATTTTACTTAATATTAATTCAAATTTCGAAATCCAGATCATTTCAATTTAAAACTCAAATGGTATAAGTTTTAAATTTACACATGGTGTTTAAATTAGTTTACGACATAAAATTTCCATTTCTAAATCATTTTCTTTAATTTATTTGGAACTTAAATCTGAATTCATTTCATTTTATTGGTCTAAACAACATTAAAAGTTTAACATCGAGTTTAACGTTAAAATCAAATTCTTAAAATTTTAAAATTCATTTTTTAATCAATTAACAATTAACGCTTAATCTTATCAATTTAACTCTTTAAAGTAAATCCAATCTTTCATCCAACTAATTACACAAATTTGATTTTAAAATTAAATCTTGTAATGCATGATCAAATTTGTTAATTAACTTTAAACAACAAATTTAAATCTAAAATTTGAATCAAAACCATTCATTAAATTAATTAAGTTTCACATTATAAATTCAACTTTAAATATTCCAATCACTAATTTAAACTTAAAATATAAACTAAATCTCTAAATTAGTTTGTCCAAATATAATTATAAACTTTGGAATATATTTTTATTTTACCAATGGTGTCCGTAAATAGTTTTCTGTCTCATGGTCAAGTGATACAAATATATATCATTTTAGCCAACGTTAATTCAAATTCCAGGTATATCATTTCAACCCGTATTCCAACTCAGTGTCGATATAATATAATTGTTTAGGTTGTGCCATTTTAATGCATAGAGATTACATTTCAAGAAACTTACAGAGTAATTTTAATATCATACAATAACATAACATATCAGTATATGTATCACATGCATGTCCAGAGTAGCATATCAGTTTATGTGACATAGGTGCATAGATTAATATATCATAAACATACCATGTAACATGGCATAAAAATTCATAGAAAACAAACTAATGTGCCGATCAACATTTCACGCACAATCAGTTGACTTAACATAAAATGTAAATTGTGAGTGAAATCTCCCCTTTCGTGCATTGGTGACAATTAATGATGAAACAAGAGGGCTTGCATGCGCTTGCAAATATATGAACGCCACTCGAATAAACTCAAACAGCGACCAATTTGGGACAGCAATGAATATGGATTCAGAAACCGGACAATGGCATATTTGGGACAACGAAAATAGCAGCGACCAATAAAAGAAAACGTTTCACAGTATTTTTTCCTGAACACATAGGAAGAGGTAGGATGGATTTATGGATTATAGGTGCAGGGTTGTATGGGTATGCTTATTGAAAGTGGATCTTGGATGGGCGGTTTTAGGTATTGATCGGCTATAGTGAGACTAGGTTGGAGATTGGGTACATTGCGAGTGGCACGATGGTAGGCAAGAGGCATCACTAGTACAAAACAGGGTATTTGCATCTGCCTTTTTCCACAATTTGCGTCTAACTCAGGGCGGATGCAAACAAGATGGATGCAAATGTTAAAAATTAATCGCATCTGACTTTCAGCAGACGCAAATACTATGTATATGCGTCTCATATGCCCTGAACCAGACGCTAAATCTTAAAATATTTGCGTCCCCTTGGTAGGGCATTAGATGCAAACTGCACATGGTAGGTGCATTATTTAATGCATTTGCGTCTACTTAGTTATTCGAGAAGATGCAACTGTTTGTGAATTTGCGACTGCTTTGAATACACACCAGACGTAAATTTTCTTTTTCTAAAAAAATTGAGCCTTTTAGGCTAGCCACAACACAAATATACAAATTAAATCAGAAACCCATCAAATAGGACAACACAAATCCATAACACGACCAAATTTCTACTAACAGCAGTACACTACAATTACGAAAACTAAATTAAAAGTATAAATCATGAAGGGTTACATATGCATATGCTGAAAGAATCAAGAATCCAAAACGCTTGACATGTGGTTCACTTCCTAAAGCCCTGCACCTGAGAGATCAATAAAACATAACATCTTGATCAGTATACAAATACAAACTTATGCTGTAAAAATCGCCAACTAACAGCGTAAACCAAATATAAGTTGGTCATAATTGTAGTGTGTAACAACCCAAATTTTAATAACGAGTTAAGACAAGAATCGAGGCAGAATTAAATTTTAAAATAAGAATCAAGAGAAATGGGTTGCGCCGTTGCGTTCGTCTCGGAATTCTGGTTGGAAACGAGTCCGAAATTTCGTAAATCGGAGTCCGTATGACCGAGATATGGCCTCTAGAAGTTTCACGAAAAATCAGAAAATGAAAACAGATTTTCAAATTTTGAATTTAGCCCCAAACAGACTGGGCGGGAAAATTTCCCGCTCAGCCCCAGGTCGACTGGGGAGTCGACCCCCCAGGACCAGGTCGACTGGGGAGTCGACCTGGGGGTCGACCTCCTTGGTCGGGCCAGGTTGGCCTGGTGCACCTGCTTGCTCCTTTGTGTATGTTCTGTTGGCCTGCGACGAGATCGGATGGTTCAGATCTAAACTAGGGTTAATCTGAGGGCCTAAACTAGTCATAACTTCTATAAAAACACCCTAAGACCTAGCCTAATTCACTACAAACCATCCTAACAACGAAGTGCTGCCCAAATGTCTCTTGATCATGGCCTCCATCTTCAACTTCAAAGGCTTAAGCATGCAAACTAGATTCAAGTCAAAGGAGCAAGATTTCTACATCAAATCAAGGAATTAGAGCATCATCTCAACACCGTTCTACGACAAATTCTTGCTCATAAATCTCTAGCCACGCTTTGTAAGTTCTAGCTACTTTTAGATCTAAACGGTAGTTCTAATGTTGACATGGAATAAAATGAGATGAAACCTAAGTATGTTAGTCTATGTGAATCTAGTCTTGCCCCTCTCTTGAACCTATGACTTTGGGCTATTTCTTAGTGATTAAATCATGCCACTCATGTTGTGTTTGACCTAGTTTATCATGCAAGATTGAATCTTGACTTGTGGAATGTTGGCATGAACCCTTAGAACAATTTGACTTGTGGAACATTCATATGAACTTGACTTGGGGCTTATGCATGTAAAAGAACCTAAACCCCTCATGACCATTTACATGCCTAGGATGATGAACCTAGTGTTATGATATCATACATGTTTGAGGCCAATCCCTTTATGCTATCATACATGTTTGAGGCCAATATGTTGTCATATTATTCCTACTATGTTGACTCGCTTTTACTTGCGTTAGGAATACGCCTTGGGTAGTTTAGGCAAACTTGAGATGGGCTATGAAACTTAACATGAATTAAGTAATGGGACAATGGGCATAAGTGGAAAACACGGACTTTGTCGTGGCCTAAATTTGACATGAACATGACAAGTAGGAAAACATGAAAGTGGCCAACTCGAGGTTGGGTTGAGTTTGTAGCATAAATCTGCCCGGAACCGCCCGGCAAATCCAGTAGCTACAGACAATAAGACCCAATGTGAGTAGTTGGTCTTATCACGCTTAAAACCCGAGGTTAGACTAGGTTGTGGTGTAAAGCTGCCCAGACCCGCCCGGAGTAACCAGTAACCACATCAAAGTCTAATGTGAGAGGTTGGGGCGAATTAATTTACTTAATGCCACATGATAAGGTTAAGTTAATTTGACTAATGGCACTTAACCGATATGACATGAATGGGTAGGTTAAGTAAGACCGGAATTGATTACTTAAAGACACTTAACCATATAACACGATTAGTGGATGGGTTAGTTTAACCTAAATGGGTTGATAACACCCGACTGGGATAACGCGATGCGTGGTAGGGTTAAGTAAACCCACAACAATGATACTTAACCATTATAAATACGACTAGTGGATAGGGTTAAGTTAACCTACACTTAACCAATCCGACTCGGTAATTTGATGGGGTTAAGTTAACATACACTTAACCAATCTGACTTGATGATTTGATAGGGTTAAGTCACGAACCTCTTAAATATTCTTAACCAATCCGACTCGATAATTTACTGGGGTTAAGTTAACCTATACTTAACCAATCTGACTCGATAATTTAATGGGGTTAAGTTAACCTACACTTAACCAATTTTACTCGATGATTTGATGAGGTTAAGACAACCTATACTTAACCAATCTGACGCGGTAGCTTGATGAGGTTAAGATAACCTATACTTAACCAATCCGACTCGGTAATTTGATAGGGTTAAGTTAACCTACACTTAACCAATCTGACACGATAATCTAGGGTTAAGTCATGAACTTCTTGATATACTTAACCAACTTGATACATGGTTTGTAGGGCTAAGTCTTGAACTTGAATACTTAGCCAATTTTGACATGATTCGTAGGCGGGGTAAGTCATGAACTCGAATGACAACACTTAACCCATTAGACAAAACCCTAGTTCAGGGGACTAAGTAGAAAATCATAGTTAATAAGGATAACGGGAAGGGAAACTAAGTGATAAATCTTAGTTAAGGATAACTAAGTAATAATTCTTAGTCAAGAGAATTTGACCAGTTCACAAATAGATGAGTAACCTGATACGGTAGGTCATCGTTTAAACAAACACACGAGGAGGAGTGAATGTTTATCTGACTTAGATAAAGGCTCCAGCGAACTGGGTGACGAAGCGGTAGCTTCGGGGGACGTGAGGGTACTCTTGGTATCCCTCTGTGAGGTTGTAGATGATCCGCCTGGGCTCACAGAGGTTAAGGTCTGCGGTAGAAGAACCAGGGGTATGCCTTGGTTGCTGTGCAAGCAACCTAAAGACTGCGGTGGATTAGCGTGGAGTCGGCGATACTTAGTTTAGCCCTGTGATAGCACGTCGCCGACTACCTACCGTCTTTAGTCAATCGTGTACGTATGCGGAAAGGCAGAGAACCCCCAACAGACCATATACTTGCTATCTAGTTATGGGTGAGGTTGGCCAATAGGAAAGTGGGGCATGGATGGCCGGAGTATAGTTCTCGTGCATGATTTTCTTGGATTGCCTTTCAGTAGTTGAAGGAGGGATCACGTGGGACCATAACCACCGATAGAAAAACAGACCTTGATATCTGCATCGGCAGATAACCTAAAGCTCCCGACCGAGTCCTGTATTTCTTGATTAGCCCTGTCACGGGACTCGGATGGCACATTGAGATACATGTGCATCTAGACATGGAAAAACGATTCACGATACATACGTGGGAAAAGGGCGTGGTTGACGGGTAGCATAATCCCTAGCGGTCCTAGGTGGCTTAAACCTAAACCGAGTTACGAAAACGTTTAGTAGGTAGCGTAATCCCTAGTGGTCCTAGGTGGCATAAATCCTAGCCGAACATTCGAGAATTCATGGTAAGAAAATACAGCTAGATCAAGGGTGACAGTCCAAACGATTTCAAGGATAATGGAACTACGTTGAAGTAGTATAGAACTACGTGAGGAAGCCCATAGGATTTACGGTAAAGGACTAAACATATACATGGAAAGAAACATACGAGTTGGGAAAACCTACATTAGGTTGACATGGACCATTTCATGACATTGGGCAAGGGACATTTTGTAGCTAACACATGACACGGGTTGGGATAATAGTACGGAAGGTGCAGGGCAAATATACTTGATAGAACCTTGGGGTGTTATACTCGATATAACCTTGGGATGTTATACTCGATAGAACCTTGGGATGTTATACTCGATAGAACCTTGGGATGTTATACTTGATTCATAGTGACCGTAGTTTATCATACAATAGTTCATCCTGTTACCTTGGTTTAGCTTGTCTATCTTGTCATCATCCTTATGTTTACTTTCAGTTTATGCATGTCATGTTACATTTACCTGTTTCTATGCTGGAAGTAGATAGGACTTACCAGTCTTTATGACTGACCCCGTTTTCTTTCGCCTCTTTGTCTTCTGTTTCCCCTCCCCTAGGTTTTCAGGGAGGAAATACTGTTATTTAGCTCGGACTTCTTCTGCTTCAAGGTCATCATGTATGGCTTGGATTTTTCTTGGCTATGGCTGCTTTACCGTTTTACTTGGGGATTATTTTATGACTGTGGTTTTATGCTTCTATAACTATTGCAAGACAGGTTTTCAATGTAATGGCTTTTAAAGGCATTTTGACGTAAAAGGCTTTAGACCTTATAATTTTACGAGGTAATGAAATTTGGTTTTTCTTCCGCTGTTTTATATGTTCTGTCTTGTAATATTTCTGTGCATGTTTACCTAGACAACGCCCCTCCAAAGCTAGTGCATTCTCTTGTGAGTGACACTGGCGGAGGTGGGGTGTTACATTTTGTATCAGAGCAGAAGGTTACCAGACTGGGCAAAAGTTTTAAAACCTTCTGAAAACTATTTGAAAACCGTTTACAAAGAAGCATTTTTCAAGGAAAGTTTTATTTTTAAAGGCTATTCCCCAAAGGCCATTAGCATTATCCTTTATTTCTTTGATTGAATCTCTTTTCCTTTCTTTCCTCCACCTGTAGTCATAGTGGTTTGAACTGCGACTAATCCTTTTCTAACTACGTCAGTGTTTTCGGTACGATGGAGGCAGTTCTCGAGAGACCTGTTACCACGTTATAAGAAAGGATAGTAAGAACAAGGATAAAGGATACAAGCTTAAGGACAAGCAACTCGTTGGTATGGCTTAATCCACAAAGGAGGAAAAGGGTGAATGATAAAACCCATGACAATAGAGAGTATCTCTAGTAGGGTAAAAAGGGAAAGATAGTCAAGTATTATGAGACGAGGACAAGATCATCGAGAGGGAAAATGTATGCTCTCACTGTTAGCGTACCTAAGAAGGATGGTAACGTTTCTGTGAAAGGTTTAGCTTTTCTTCTCTATCATCCAGTCAGGACTTTGCTTTGATCACCGCATCATTTAAGTCTGCTTCGATAGTTGAGTCTCTGGTCCTTCGTACTAGCATAGTAGTGGATCCCATTTTTGTCTCAAATCTTGTTGAGGAATTGGTCCATTTATTCATGACTTGTTTAGATTTGAGGACGCCTATGACTTTCGGGAATAATGCTTGTGCTTTTAAGCTATGGGTTGAATTCTAGGAATGGAGTGGTTATCCAGTAATGGTGCCATTCTCGGTTCTGAAAGGAGGGTAGTTTGGCTCTTGACTTGCCTCGGTAATACCCTCGAAGTCTCGTGTAACCTTTAGGGTTCTGTCATGATTGGTTTCCTAGAATCTCTTGATGCATTTGTTGGTAATCCGTTCGAGTAGAGTTCACCACTAAGGCGGATGGTTCATTTCGCTTGTGCATGAGTTATGGAAATCACTCTAGTAAGTACAGTCGGTAACATGGTTGGCATCTATTTGTTTTCAAGAGAAGTCCTTCTGCGTGGAATGCCGTAGAGCAAGTAAACGAGATCCATGATTCACTAGTCAATTTTGGAGAGTTTACATGAAACCATGAGTGCACGGATATGGTTGAGCTAAGTATACTAGAGGGAGAATAAGTAAAAGTGGAACGAGAGGCGACAATGAAGTGAGTTCCAGCTCATATTTAGAAACAGGAGTTAAGAGGCCACGAAATCATGAAGTTAAAGATGGTCAAAGCATAATGGAATTAAGCTCAAGGAAATGTGACTTAGAAGATTGAAGACAAGATACGCGCATCATATCTCTTTTTAAGAGTATATTCTTGATCCCTGTTTTCCTGTAGAGCTTACCCGCATGATATCTTTTATGCATATCCTCTCGGTCCTATTCTCGATCTTATTTCTGTTGCAAACTCCATAGGGGGTTTGACTCATCGGTTAATAATACATGCCAGGGTTTGAAGGTGTCCGTTAGTTTGACTAAACCTTTTGGGCTTTATAGGATATGGGTTGGGTTTAGAAAGGGATTTCTTGTAATCCAAAAGGAGTTTATCTTGCTTATCTTCTCGGTCCTATCTTGAGGACCTTAGGTAGAACCCTGTGGATGTAGACATGTATTTGAAAACATGTTATGATTGATATGGTTGCTAATGGTTGCAAGTGGATGCGCGAATACACACTAGGCACTAGATCGGTGTAAAAACCCGTAACTTCCCCGTAAAGGAAAGTGTCGGATAGTTCGAGAACAAACCACAACAGAACGCATACAGAAGAACATTTCACTGTATATTACAACAATGCATCAGATTACAAGAATATACAGAGTATAAATGAATATTACACAGAAATATCAGAGATTTAAATTACATTTAAATACATAGCAGCGGAAAAATAATACAATACACAACCAGAAGAAGATATACGGATACAAAGCTTTCCGGATATCGTTCCAGCTGTAAACCAGGATCCTGTGAATATAAATCTGCAAAACCAAAACTACTAGCTGCCCGTGTCAAAATAAGGGCACCCAGAGTTTAGGTTAAAACAATAAACTCCAGGTCAGTCATGTGACTGGTGTGAGAACTAAAAACAGTTATTAATCTTTATTTTAAATCATTAGGTAAAACAAGGGACCACGCCGTATAACACGGAACGGGTTTCCTCCCAAGAATACCAGTGCATAAAACAAACAGCGTAATGCTAAATAAAGAAAATGAAGCTGTTATAAGACCCAGGTCCCATCACACAATGCAACGCAGCCGAGGATAGGGTTTTCCCTTATAACAGCCAAAGAATGCTTGATACGTTTAAAACAAATCATTTGATACTATGATAATAAGTGTATAGTGTATAAAACAACTTCAAATCATAAGTATCAATCATAGGCGGCATGAGCGTCCCATGCCACTATGTCGCCATATATAGGTTTACAAATAAAACCGCAAGTCACGTATTTGGAAATTGGATTTCCGTCTATGAACCGAGGCAAAGGATAGTCCTCAACCGATTCGAGACAATCTAGCCCATGTCTCAGGCAAGTACTCAGTCAAGCCTTTGGATCGTCAGGGCCGGTCCACCGATGTGGATTAAAATGCCTGAACAATACGTCTCTCCGCCCTATGGAGCGTAAGTCTGGTCCGTCAGCCGACCAGAATGCATTCGGCCGAAACCGATATAACCGAGGCGCCTCGCAACAGCAACAACCACATAAGTCAAACTCGTCAGGGCGTGTAAAACCACTGACGCCACTTCTAGCTAGAAAGAAACGCAAGTCCTCCCTGAGGTCCGTCTCCCGTTTTTGGTTCATACCTGGTGTGAAACACGCGAGGTAAACGTTACACAAAGCTACGCCACAAAGGCCGTGCTTTGATCATCACCACAAGACTTTGCTTTTCAACAGAAGCCTTGATCATTTGCATCTTAGCATGCCACACAGGCAAACCATCCTATGCAACCGATATCAGTCACACAGAATGAAATCCGATGTCAGACACACAGTCCACTTACAAGTCCGTTCTGGGTCTGAACGAAACCGGAGGCACCTAGTACCCCGCATATCCATCGATCTCCAAGTACGTCTGGACGATCACTAACTGTTTCCATCTTCTTGGGTGTACAGCCCAATCAAGATCATCAGTTATCACCCAAACGACGTGAAGACCCCCGGTCTTCGACCATCGTCTTCATCTTCGACTTATCGTCGTATCAGTTATTCAGAATGGGATAAACCCGGTCTTTCCGAATAACTCGCGTATATATTATAAAAGTGTTACACAAACACAACATACGCCTCATTCCAACTCATTAGTCATTAACCGTAAATTAATCAAGAGAATAATTCCCCAAATATTAACCCCGAAGGCCGAAACCAACATCAGATCAATATCCAGAAAACCATTCTACTTAGCTAACCGACAGTTAGTTTCTAAATTTCACGTTCAAATCTAATTAAAGATTTAACTATCGCCTGGAGCAAAACTGGTGATACTCCATTCTCGATCTTTTCAATCTAATTAAAGATTCATTAAAACTCCACTTAGTTTTAATCTGTGACTGGGTTAAAGAATCAGTGTCATTTAAAACACGGTTCACGATAAACCCAAAGTCACATCCCATTAATTATCGGGTTAAAGAACAAGTGTTATTTAAAACACTGTTCACGATAAACCCAAAAATCAATATCAATTCAATTCCAATTAAATATTATTTAATTGGTACACTTCATTAAATCTAAATAAAAAGATTTAATCTTTTCTCAACTGGGTTCAAGAACAGTGTTAGTGAAGACACCATTCACGACAAACCCAACTCACATTCATTAATTATCGGGTTAAAGAACAAGTGTTATTTAAAACACTGTTCACGATAAACCCAAAAATCAATATCAATTCAATTCCAATTAAATATTATTTAATTGGTACACTTCATTAAATCTAAATAAAAAGATTTAATCTTTTCTCAACTGGGTTCAAGAACAGTGTTAGTGAAGACACCATTCACGACAAACCCAAATCACATTCGATATTCAATACAAGGCTCTGAATAGAAAATATATCGGTTTATATTCAATATCAAATTCTACGACTAACAAATGTCGTATTGGAAATAACGATATAAATATATATATCTTTCAAATTTCCATAACAACACCTGTATAATCACGAATTCCAACATCGAAATATTCCGAAGACAATTTCGATTCAAATCCACTCCAATGCAATCATTGGAAATTTTGGTTATTTTTAAAACCCTTTTTAAATTCAATTTATTTATTTAAAAATAAATAGAATTATAATTCTAGTTCAAAACTAGTTCAATTCGATAAAAATCTATTTTTATCTTTTCAAATATGGAGTTTTTCATCCCAAACTTTCACAAATCATTTCTTATGATTTTACACAAATTATTACTATTTTTAATAATTTTATCAAGGCCCGTACAGTCGATTTCCATTAACGGCCATCGAACTGCACTTACAGCGACCTTTTTCAAATTTGATTTGGACATAATTCCAAATCCAACCGTTAGATTTCTAATTTATCACATTCGTTAGAAAGCTCTTTTCGATACGAACCCAACGGTTCCGGTTTTAGGAGAATCCGACGGTCGGATCTCCCGTAATGTCCGTTTGAAATAAATGGTCGAAATTCACGAACTGCCGCGGCGCGGCGCGTTCTATTCAGGCCATTATATTATATATATAATATATATAATATATATATCGTCGATTTCTATTCAAAACGAATTATATAAATAGTTTTAAAATCGTTTCAAAACCTATTTCAACTTCCATTTCAATTCAAAGCAAAATTGAATTCTTCTTTATAAATTCGTTTCAAAATTCATTTCTATTCAATTCAAATTTCAATTCAATTTGAATTCGTTTTCAATTCAATTCATTTCGAAATCGTTTTCAATTCAATTCATTCCGAAATCGTTTTCAATTCAATTCATTTCGAAATCGTTTTCAATTCAATTCATTTCGAAATCGTTTTCAATTCAATTCATTTCGAAATCGTTTTCAATTCAATTCATTTCGAAATCGTTTTCAATTCAATTCATTTCGAAATCGTTTTCAATTCAATTCGTTTCGAAATCGTTTTCAATTCAATTCATTTCGAAATCGTTTTCAATTCAATTCATTTCGAAATCGTTTTCAATTCAATTCATTTCGAAATCGTTTTCAATTCAATTCATTTCGAAATCGTTTTCAATTCAATTCATTTCGAAATCGTTTTCAATTCAATTCATTTCGAAATCGTTTTCAATTCAATTCATTTCGAAATCGTTTTCAATTCAATTCATTTCGAAATCGTTTTCAATTCAATTCATTTCGAAATCGTTTTCAATTCAATTCATTTCGAAATCGTTTTCAATTCAATTCGTTTCGAAATCGTTTTCAATTCAATTCATTTCGAAATCGTTTTCAATTCAATTCATTTCGAAATCGTTTTCAATTCAATTCATTTCGAAATCGTTTTCAATTCAATTCATTTCGAAATCGTTTTCAATTCAATTCATTTCGAAATCGTTTTCAATTCAATTCGTTTCGAAATCGTTTTCAATTCAATTCATTTCGAAATCGTTTTCAATTCAATTCATTTCGAAATCGTTTTCAATTCAATTCATTTCGAAATCGTTTTCAATTCAATTCATTTCGAAATCGTTTTCAATTCAATTTGAATTCGTTTTAAATATCGTTCACGTCAAAATGGCGTCAATCTAATCAACACGGCTTTATATATTCCTTTATTTTCAAATATTCTATTTCAAATATTTCTTTTTCAAAATAGTTGTTATTATCAAAATATTTCGTTCAACACATGACCAATCTCAATGAATGAGTACTGTCAACACATGAACTTTTATTTTATAATTTTCTTTATTTTTCAAATTGGAATGAGGCCCAATCAATTACCATATAAAATTAATTATATGGATTTTCATACAACACATGTATATCATAGCATTGAAAAATAATCAACCATCAACCAAAGTGCACTACACTGTATAAGCATCAAATATAGACATTTAACGCTTATAGCAGCTTGTCAATCAATCGATCGACATATTTAATCAATCAGGATGAGTGAACTTCAAATTTCATCCTAACACCCGTGTGGGGTTTCAAACAATCAAACACATATTTTATTTGTGCAGTTAGGCGATGTGTAAAATTTATCGACCCAATCAACGTCATTCAAATAGGTGTACATAAACAAACCGTCTGGTTTGTAAATGAATATTTATTTATTCACATTCACGTTAAAAATTATATTTTTAACGATAACACATTTTATTTTAACATATGAATTTCTATTCAGTTCATTCGTTAAATAAAATGCTATTTTTATTTTTCTAACTTATTTTAGAAAATTTCGGCGGCATAACGGCACGATACTAGAAACGGGACAAGGCCTAGCCTTATCCCCGGTCTAGTGAAGGCCCACGCCATTCACTCATCAATCAAATCAATTTCATTTTGCAAACCACAAAATTTGGAGTAAGGGTCTAACCTAGCCTTACTCCTACGCCTTATAACGGCGCACGTCTAATCCTAACCAATTTATCGATTCGATTTTTCACACCACAAACCACATTCAAACCAATATCGCAATCAATCACCAAACAGTCAAACAAACAAGTCCATGGTCTGTGGACGGTTGTGTCGGGTGCTACTAAGCACCGTCTGCATCCTAGTATAAATATATAACTAGAAAAGAAATAGAAAGGTGAGAAATTCTCACCTATAGCTATCCTAGCTCCATGGCTTTTCATTTGCAGAAGTCTTCATTGTTTTCGCATCTTCGTCAGCTTCGTCGTCCGTAGCTACTACATATATAAAAATCGAATTTTTATTTCAAAGTTCAATATATAAAAATCGAATTTTTATTTCAAAGTTCAGTATATAAAAATCGAATTTTTATTTCAAAGTTCAATATATAAAAATCGAATTTTTATTTCAAAGTTCAATATATAAAAATCGAATTTTTATTTCGAAGTTCTATATATAAAAATCATATTTTTATTTCGAAACAAATTCAGTTTTAACTTCTTTTAAATCTTTTACCTTTTAAAGTTTAAATCTTTTAAAACCTTTTTAGAAATCAGTTTTAAAATCATTTATAAAATCAGTTTTCTAATCTTTATAAAATCAGTTTTACAATCTTTTATAAAAGAAACTGTTTTTATTCTTTTTAAAAAAATTCAGTTTTTATTTAAAAAATCGAAATCAGTTTTTAAAAAACCTTTTAAATCAGTTTTTAAAAATCGAAATTAATTTTAAACTCTGAAATAAAAATAAAATAAAAGTAAAAATGGAAATGCTTACCGTATGCGAAGAGGGGGGGGTATACTGCGTCCTCGGTTGGTCGGAGAGGGTGGCAGGGTGGCACGCCGATGGTGGAGCATTCGATGCGGTGGTGGCTGGCGCGGTTCAGTTGGTGGCTGCGGTTGAATGGATGGGCTGCGGGGTCGAATCGAAGAAGGGGAGGAGGAGCAGCAGCTCGAGGCGGAGAAGAAGGAGGAGAGGGGCGGAGCTTGAGGGGAGGGCGACGACGTCGGAGGGAAGGGGGGGCGTGCGATCGACGGTGGCGACTGGGAATTGGGGATCGGGTTTTAGGGGTTTTTTTTATTTTATTTTATTTCTTCTGAAATGAAATCGAGGGGGGGGCCAGAACGTATAGGGGAGAGGGAATTTTTTTTTTTTTTCTTTCTAAAAGTTGACTTTTTATTCGACTTCGAAACGAGGCCCACCGACTGTCGCCCATAGCGTTTCACCCCCATTCCGAACACAATGGGATATGTATCGTAAGCTGATTCGGCTGTTACAATCAGTTTTCGTTAAATTTATATTTAAATCACTATATTGAATTTTAAACGTACATTTCAAATTACCGGGGTCACATACTAACTAGAAAAATTCCAGAAAAATATTTTCTAGCTTCGTATTGACGATACGGTCCTAACAAAACTAGTTTCGTCGAATTCTGAGACCGTTTGAAAAATGGTCATTTTTCAGTCGATTAAAATCAACTGAAACTGGTCAAACGCGTTTTCTTTTGCCACGCTCACATATTGATTCGAAAAATTATGAAATTTGGAATCTAGCAATAACTTGACACTGCGGATCCAACAAAACTGGTTTCGTCGAAATCCGAGGTCATTTGCAAAATGTCCATTTTTAAGGGCCTGAATTCCATAGCGACTATTCAGAAATTTCAACTGGACATATCTCTTGATTCCCGCTACGAAATTTCGATTCGTCGGATTCGTTGGAAAGATATCATCAATTAGATCCTATGATTTTTGGTTTCACTAAAATCCGGATTGTTTTGCACCCGGTATATTCAATTGAAGTTTGAAATCGAATTATCGAACTACCGCGCCATTTTCAATTCCTTTTATAATTATATATAATTATTATATATTCTAACGACGACGTATATAATATATACGTTCGAATTATATTCAAAATAAATTTCTCGTCGATATTATTTAAAATAATTCATTTTAAATAATCTAAATTCGCTAAAATTGCCAAAATAAAAATTTTAAACTGGCCCAGATTTTCCGGGTTGTTACAATCTCCCCCACTTAAAACTTTTCGTCCCCGAAAAGGAACAAAGTCGAAAGTGGTTTGATTATTCAGCTCTACGTTCGATCTGGCTTCCATTCTCCAACTTTTCAGTTTCTGAGAATTTTCAAAATCTCAAAAATTTGGCTAACACCCTAAATTTTTGAAAAATTTCGCCATAACCTCCCCTGCACCGGGAGCATCGGGGAATTTCAAATAGCTTCCCCGGTCCTTCAGATCTCAAAAAGAAAAAGAAAAAGCCAAGCGGCTAGCCAATAGGCTCATAAAATCATCATCACCCAAACAAAACAGGAAATTATGTAGTAAACATGTACCTATTTGTCGGGCAAACAAATTTTATTCTCTGGCTCTAGCCTCCTTGCTATGACCTGTTCAATGATATATATGTATATGCAAGCAGATGCGACCAATTTTCAATACAATTCAATATTTGATTCAATTAGGCATAATAGTTCAAAATTATCAAACAATTTAAACAAACAACTCAAACATCAATCAATTAGTGAATTTAACGTTTAAAATTCATAATTTTGATACATATACAAAAATCATGTTTTTGATGCCAAATCACAACAATGTATTCTAGCTATATTAGTTTTGGTTCTCACACCAGTCTACTGGAAATATATAGAAATCACACCTTCGTCACTCGAAAATAAATGCTGATGATGTTTCGAACCACCATCAGAACATTGTCGGGCTACTAGAGTGCGGTTCTATATCTACCCGGTATATTAAAACTTCGAATATACGCGGATCAGACGTATACGCAAAATCTATATATACTGGATTGTCCAAATCAATATAAATAAATAATCAACTACGAATAATTGATTTAAATTTTCAAAACAAAATTTTGTTTTCATTTTAAAAATATACTCTTCACACTCGTTCTAGGATACTACTGATCCTATCTCTAACGAGTCATTCTAATTGGATATTACTAATCCAATATCTGATGAATTCTTTCGTATGGTTCTAATGTGTCTTGTTCTCTGAGCTTGGTAAACCAAAGCTCTGATACCAAATGTGAAATAGCCGACGAAATCCGGTAGGCTTTGCAACCATCCCTTCATCCCCCAAGCAGCAGGTAATACCCACCGTGGCTCCCACATGGTCCCCCAGTCCCTTGTTTTACGGCGACCCTCTCGAGTCTCGCGCCTATTGGCGAACCAACGCCCTCCCCGGCGCCATGTAGGGGTAAGAGTCTCCCGTTCGCCACCAAACCGCGAAGCGAGAACCCCCTATCATGTGTACCCGGCCTACTCAGGGCCAGCAACAAGAACTGGTGATACTCCATTCTCGATCTTTTCAATCTAATTAAAGATTCATTAAAACTCCACTTAGTTTTAATCTGTGACTGGGTTAAAGAATCAGTGTCATTTAAAACACGGTTCACGATAAACCCAAAGTCACATCCCATTAATTATCGGGTTAAAGAACAAGTGTTATTTAAAACACTGTTCACGATAAACCCAAAAATCAATATCAATTCAATTCCAATTAAATATTATTTAATTGGTACACTTCATTAAATCTAAATAAAAAGATTTAATCTTTTCTCAACTGGGTTCAAGAACAGTGTTAGTGAAGACACCATTCACGACAAACCCAACTCACATTCATTAATTATCGGGTTAAAGAACAAGTGTTATTTAAAACACTGTTCACGATAAACCCAAAAATCAATATCAATTCAATTCCAATTAAATATTATTTAATTGGTACACTTCATTAAATCTAAATAAAAAGATTTAATCTTTTCTCAACTGGGTTCAAGAACAGTGTTAGTGAAGACACCATTCACGACAAACCCAAATCACATTCGATATTCAATACAAGGCTCTGAATAGAAAATATATCGGTTTATATTCAATATCAAATTCTACGACTAACAAATGTCGTATTGGAAATAACGATATAAATATATATATCTTTCAAATTTCCATAACAACACCTGTATAATCACGAATTCCAACATCGAAATATTCCGAAGACAATTTCGATTCAAATCCACTCCAATGCAATCATTGGAAATTTTGGTTATTTTTAAAACCCTTTTTAAATTCAATTTATTTATTTAAAAATAAATAGAATTATAATTCTAGTTCAAAACTAGTTCAATTCGATAAAAATCTATTTTTATCTTTTCAAATATGGAGTTTTTCATCCCAAACTTTCACAAATCATTTCTTATGATTTTACACAAATTATTACTATTTTTAATAATTTTATCAAGGCCCGTACAGTCGATTTCCATTAACGGCCATCGAACTGCACTTACACCGACCTTTTTCAAATTTGATTTGGACATAATTCCAAATCCAACCGTTAGATTTCTAATTTATCACATTCGTTAGAAAGCTCTTTTCGATACGAACCCAACGGTTCCGGTTTTAGGAGAATCCGACGGTCGGATCTCCCGTAATGTCCGTTTGAAATAAATGGTCGAAACTCACGAACTGCCGCGGCGCGGCGCGTTCTATTCAGGCCATTATATTATATATATAATATATATAATATATATATCGTCGATTTCTATTCAAAACGAATTATATAAATAGTTTTAAAATCGTTTCAAAACCTATTTCAACTTCCATTTCAATTCAAAGCAAAATTGAATTCTTCTTTATAAATTCGTTTCAAAATTCATTTCTATTCAATTCAAATTTCAATTCAATTTGAATTCGTTTTCAATTCAATTCATTTCGAAATCGTTTTCAATTCAATTCATTCCGAAATCGTTTTCAATTCAATTCATTTCGAAATCGTTTTCAATTCAATTCATTTCGAAATCGTTTTCAATTCAATTCATTTCGAAATCGTTTTCAATTCAATTCATTTCGAAATCGTTTTCAATTCAATTCGTTTCGAAATCGTTTTCAATTCAATTCGTTTCGAAATCGTTTTCAATTCAATTCGTTTCGAAATCGTTTTCAATTCAATTCATTTCGAAATCGTTTTCAATTCAATTCATTTCGAAATCGTTTTCAATTCAATTCATTTCGAAATCGTTTTCAATTCAATTCATTTCGAAATCGTTTTCAATTCAATTCATTTCGAAATCGTTTTCAATTCAATTCATTTCGAAATCGTTTTCAATTCAATTCATTTCGAAATCGTTTTCAATTCAATTCGTTTCGAAATCGTTTTCAATTCAATTCGTTTCGAAATCGTTTTCAATTCAATTCGTTTCGAAATCGTTTTCAATTCAATTCATTTCGAAATCGTTTTCAATTCAATTCATTTCGAAATCGTTTTCAATTCAATTCATTTCGAAATCGTTTTCAATTCAATTCATTTCGAAATCGTTTTCAATTCAATTCATTTCGAAATCGTTTTCAATTCAATTCGTTTCGAAATCGTTTTCAATTCAATTCGTTTCGAAATCGTTTTCAATTCAATTCATTTCGAAATCGTTTTCAATTCAATTCATTTCGAAATCGTTTTCAATTCAATTCATTTCGAAATCGTTTTCAATTCAATTCATTTCGAAATCGTTTTCAATTCAATTCATTTCGAAATCGTTTTCAATTCAATTCATTTCGAAATCGTTTTCAATTCAATTTGAATTCGTTTTAAATATCGTTCACGTCAAAATGGCGTCAATCTAATCAACACGGCTTTATATATTCCTTTATTTTCAAATATTCTATTTCAAATATTTCTTTTTCAAAATAGTTGTTATTATCAAAATATTTCGTTCAACACATGACCAATCTCAATGAATGAGTACTGTCAACACATGAACTTTTATTTTATAATTTTCTTTATTTTTCAAATTGGAATGAGGCCCAATCAACTACCATATAAAATTAATTATATGGATTTTCATACAACACATGTATATCATAGCATTGAAAAATAATCAACCATCAACCAAAGTGCACTACACTGTATAAGCATCAAATATAGACATTTAACGCTTATAGCAGCTTGTCAATCAATCGATCGACATATTTAATCAATCAGGATGAGTGAACTTCAAATTTCATCCTAACACCCGTGTGGGGTTTCAAACAATCAAACACATATTTTATTTGTGCAGTTAGGCGATGTGTAAAATTTATCGACCCAATCAACGTCATTCAAATAGGTGTACATAAACAAACCGTCTGGTTTGTAAATGAATATTTATTTATTCACATTCACGTTAAAAATTATATTTTTAACGATAACACATTTTATTTTAACATATGAATTTCTATTCAGTTCATTCGTTAAATAAAATGCTATTTTTATTTTTCTAACTTATTTTAGAAAATTTCGGCGGCATAACGGCACGATACTAGAAACGGGACAAGGCCTAGCCTTATCCCCGGTCTAGTGAAGGCCCACGCCATTCACTCATCAATCAAATCAATTTCATTTTGCAAACCACAAAATTTGGAGTAAGGGTCTAACCTAGCCTTACTCCTACGCCTTATAACGGCGCACGTCTAATCCTAACCAATTTATCGATTCGATTTTTCACACCACAAACCACATTCAAACCAATATCGCAATCAATCACCAAACAGTCAAACAAACAAGTCCATGGTCTGTGGACGGTTGTGTCGGGTGCTACTAAGCACCGTCTGCATCCTAGTATAAATATATAACTAGAAAAGAAATAGAAAGGTGAGAAATTCTCACCTATAGCTATCCTAGCTCCATGGCTTTTCATTTGCAGAAGTCTTCATTGTTTTCGCATCTTCGTCAGCTTCGTCGTCCGTAGCTACTACATATATAAAAATCGAATTTTTATTTCAAAGTTCAATATATAAAAATCGAATTTTTATTTCAAAGTTCAGTATATAAAAATCGAATTTTTATTTCAAAGTTCAATATATAAAAATCGAATTTTTATTTCAAAGTTCAATATATAAAAATCGAATTTTTATTTCGAAGTTCTATATATAAAAATCATATTTTTATTTCGAAACAAATTCAGTTTTAACTTCTTTTAAATCTTTTACCTTTTAAAGTTTAAATCTTTTAAAACCTTTTTAGAAATCAGTTTTAAAATCATTTATAAAATCAGTTTTCTAATCTTTATAAAATCAGTTTTACAATCTTTTATAAAAGAAACTGTTTTTATTCTTTTTAAAAAAATTCAGTTTTTATTTTAAAAATCGAAATCAGTTTTTTTTAAAAAACGAAATCAGTTTTTAAAAAACCTTTTAAATCAGTTTTTAAAAATCGAAATTAATTTTAAACTCTGAAATAAAAATAAAATAAAAGTAAAAATGGAAATGCTTACCGTATGCGAAGAGGGGGGGGTATACTGCGTCCTCGGTTGGTCGGAGAGGGTGGCAGGGTGGCACGTCGATGGTGGAGCATTCGATGCGGTGGTGGCTGGCGCGGTTCAGTTGGTGGCTGCGGTTGAATGGATCGGCTGCGGGGTCGAATCGAAGAAGGGGAGGAGGAGCAGCAGCTCGAGGCGGAGAAGAAGGAGGAGAGGGGCGGAGCTTGAGGGGAGGGCGACGACGTCGGAGGGAAGGGGGGGCGTGCGATCGACGGTGGCGACTGGGAATTGGGGATCGGGTTTTAGGGGTTTTTTTTTTTTTTTTTATTTCTTCTGAAATGAAATCGAGGGGGGCCAGAACGTATAGGGGAGAGGGAATTTTTTTTTTTTTTTCTTTCTAAAAGTTGACTTTTTATTCGACTTCGAAACGAGGCCCACCGACTGTCGCCCATAGCGTTTCACCCCCATTCCGAACACAATGGGATATGTATCGTAAGCTGATTCGGCTGTTACAATCAGTTTTCGTTAAATTTATATTTAAATCACTATATTGAATTTTAAACGTACATTTCAAATTACCGGGGTCACATACTAACTAGAAAAATTCCAGAAAAATATTTTCTAGCTTCGTATTGACGATACGGTCCTAACAAAACTAGTTTCGTCGAATTCTGAGACCGTTTGAAAAATGGTCATTTTTCAGTCGATTAAAATCAACTGAAACTGGTCAAACGCGTTTTCTTTTGCCACGCTCACATATTGATTCGAAAAATTATGAAATTTGGAATCTAGCAATAACTTGACACTGCGGATCCAACAAAACTGGTTTCGTCGAAATCCGAGGTCATTTGCAAAATGTCCATTTTTAAGGGCCTGAATTCCATAGCGACTATTCAGAAATTTCAACTGGACATATCTCTTGATTCCCGCTACGAAATTTCGATTCGTCGGATTCGTTGGAAAGATATCATCAATTAGATCCTATGATTTTTGGTTTCACTAAAATCCGGATTGTTTTGCACCCGGTATATTCAATTGAAGTTTGAAATCGAATTATCGAACTACCGCGCCATTTTCAATTCCTTTTATAATTATATATAATTATTATATATTCTAACGACGACGTATATAATATATACGTTCGAATTATATTCAAAATAAATTTCTCGTCGATATTATTTAAAATAATTCATTTTAAATAATCTAAATTCGCTAAAATTGCCAAAATAAAAATTTTAAACTGGCCCAGATTTTCCGGGTTGTTACAATCGGCTCAGTCACATTTCATATTTCATATGTATACGTGTTTATACTTGTTTATGGATGAACTTGAATGTGTTATCATGTGAATATTGCATATGGATGAATGGTTGTGCACACATATAGTGTTTATGTGACTAGGACTATTTGCATACATGTGGATTCATGGCACTAAACATATTTTGCATTTAGAAGATCAATCAGGCCTGATCATTTGCATTAGATAAGGAACATATACACACACTTTCTGCATATGTTTTTATGGTATTATAAATCTTTTAAGGACAATGGTTGCTTGTGGATGATGTCTTGAGTAGATGGACGATGGAGGGTAGGATACGTTCTTCCTAACTTAGAGATTTCGGGGACAAAATCCTTAAAGGAGGGGAGAATGTAACAAACCGAATTTTAATAACGTGTTAAGACAAGAATCGAGGAAGAATTAAATTTTAAAATAAGAATCAAGAGAAATGGGTTGTGCCATTGCGTTCATCTCAGAATTCTGGTTGGAAACGAGTCCGAAATTTCGTAAATCGGAGTCCGTATGACCGAGATATGACCTCTAGAAGTTTCACGAAAAATCAGAAAACGAAAACAGATTTTCAAATTTCGAATTTAGCCCCAAACAGACTGGGCAGGAAAATTTCCCGCCCAGCCCCAGGTCGACTGCGGAGTCGACCCCCCAGGACCAGGTCGACTGGGGAGTCAACCTGGGTGTCGACCTGGGGGTCGACCTCCTTGGTTGGGCCAGGTTGGCCTGGTGCACCTGCTTGCTCCTTTGTGTCTGTTCTGTTGGCCTGTGACGAGATTGGATGGTTCAGATCTGAACTAGGGTTAATCTAAGGGCCTAAACTAGTCCTAACTTCTATAAAAACACCCTAAGACCTAGCCTAATTCACTACAAACCATCCTAACAACGAAGTGCTGCCCAAATGTCTCTTGATCGTGGCCTCCATCTTCAACTTCAAAGGCTTAAGCATGCAAACTAGATTCAAGTCAAAGGAGCAAGCTTTCTACATCAAATCAAGGAAGTAGAGCATCATCTCAACACCGTTCTACGGCAAATGCTTGCTCATAAATCTCTAGCCACGCTTTGTAAGTTCTTGCTACTTTTAGATCTAAACGGTAGTTCTAATGTTGACATGGAATAAAATGAGATGAAACCTAAGTATGTTAGTCTATGTGAATCTAGTCTTGCCCCTCTCTTGAACCTATGACTTTGGGCTATTTCTTAGTGATTAAATCATGCCACTCATGTTGTGTTTGACCTAGTTTATCATGCAAGATTGAATCTTGACTTGTGGAATGTTGGCATGAACCCTTAGAACAATTTGACTTGTGGAACATTCATATGAACTTGACTTGGGGCTTATGCATGTAAAAGAACCTAAACCCCTCATGACCATTTACATACCTAGGATGATGAACCTAGTGTTATGCTATCATACATGTTTGAGGCCAATCCCTTTATGCTATTATACATGTTTGAGGCCAATATGTTGTCATATTATTCCTACTATGTTGACTCGCTTTCACTTGCGTTGGGAATGCGCCTTGGGTAGTTTAGGCAAACTTGAGATGGGCTATGAAACTTAACATGAATTAAGTAATGGGACAATGGGCATAAGTGGAAAACGTGGACTTTGTCGTGGCCTAAATTTGACATGAACATGACAAGTAGGAAAACATGAAAGTGACCAACTCGAGGTTGGGTTGAGTTTGTAGCATAAATCTGCCCGGAACCGCCCGGCAAATCCAGTAGCTATAGACAATAAGACCCAATGTGAGTAGTTGGTCATATCGCGCTTAAAACCCGAGGTTAGACTAGGTTGTGGTGTAAAGCTGCCCGAACCCGCCCGGCGTAACCAGTAACCACAACAAAGTCTAATGTGAGAGGTTGGGGTGCATTAATTTACTTAATGCCACATGATAAGGTTAAGTTAGTTTGACTAATGGCACTTAACCGATATGACATGAATGGGTAGGTTAAGTAAGACCGGACTTGATTACTTAAAGACACTTAACCATATAACACGATTAGCGGATTGGTTAGTTTAACCTAAATGGGTTGATAACACCCGACTGGGATAACGCGATGCGTGGTAGGGTTAAGTAAACCCACAACAATGATACTTAACCATTATAAATACGACTAGTGGATGGGGTTAAGTTAACCTACACTTAACCAATCCGACTCGGTAATTTAATGAGGTTAAGTTAACTTACACTTAACCAATCTGACTTGATGATTTGATAGAGTTAAGTCACGAACCTCTTAAATATGCTTAACCAATCCGACTCGATAATTTAATGGGGTTAAGTTAACCTATACTTAACCAATCTGACTCGATAATTTAATGGGGTTAAGTTAACCTACACTTAACCAATTTTACTCGATGATTTGATGAGGTTAAGACAACCTATACTAAACCAATCTGATGCGGTAGCTTGATGAGGTTAAGATAACCTATACTTAACCAATCCGACTCAGTAATTTGATAGGGTTAAGTTAACCTACACTTAACCAATCTGACACGATAATCTAGGGTTAAGTCATGAACTTCTTGATATACTTAACCAATTTGATACATGGTTTTTAGGGCTAAGTATTGAACTTGAATACTTAGCCAATTTTGACATGATTCATAGGCGGGGTAAGTCATGAACTCGAAAGGCGGGGTAAGTCATGAACTCGAATGACAACAATTAACCCATTAGACAAAACCCTAGTTCAGGGGACTAAGTGGAAAATCGTAGTTAATAAGGATAACGGGAAGGGAAACTAAGTGATAAACCTTAGTTAAGGATAACTAAGTAATAATTCTAAGTCAAGAGAATTGGACCAGTTCACAAATAGATGAGTAACCTGATACGGTAGGTCATCGTTTAAACAAACACACGAGGAGGAGCGAATGTTTATCTGACTTAGATAAAGGCTCCAACGAACTGGGTGACGAAGCGGTAGCTTCGGGGGATGTGAGGGTACTCTTGGTATCCCTCTGTGAGGTTGCAGATGATTCGCCTGGGCTCACGGTGGTTAAGGTCTGCGGTAGAAGAACCAAGGGTATGCCTTGGTTGTTGTGCGAGCAACCTAAAGACTGAGGTGGATTAGCGTGGAGTCGGCGATACTTAGTTTAGCCCTGTGATAGCACGTCGTCGACTACTTACCATCTTTAGTCAATCGTGTACGTATGCGGAAAGGCAGAGAACTCCCAACAGACCATATACTTGCTATCTAGTTATGGGTGAGGTTGGCCAATAGGAAAGTGGGGGCATGGATGGCCGGAGTATAGTTCTCGTGTATGATTTTCTTGGATTTCCTTTCAGTAGTTGAGGGAGGGGTCACGTGGGACCATAACACCGGTAGAAAAACAGACCTTGATATCTGCATCAGTAGATAACCTAAAGCTCCCGACCGAGTCATGTATTTCTTGATTAGCCCTATCAAGGGCCTCAGATGGCACATTGAGATACATGTGCATCTAGACATGGAAAAACGATTCACGATACATACGTGGGAAAAAGGGCGTGGTTGACAGGTAGCGTAATCCCTAGCGGTCTTAGGTGGCTTAAATCCAAACCGAGTTACGAAAACGTTTAGTAGGTAGCGTAATCCCTAGTGGTCCTAGGTGGCATAAATCCTAGCCCAACATTCGAGAATTCATGTAAGAAAATACAGCTAGATTAAGGGTGACAGTCCAAACGATTTCAAGGATAATGGAACTACGTTGAAGTAGTTTAGAACTACGTTGAAGTAGTTTAGAACTACGTTAGGAAGCCCGTAGGATTTACGGCAAAGGACTAAGCATATACATGGAAAGAAACATACGAGTTGGGAAAACCTACATTAGGTTGACATGGACCATTTCATGACATTGGGCAAGGGACATTTTGTAGCTAACACATGACACGGGTTGGGATACTAGTACGGAAGGTGCAGGGCAAATATACTTGATAGAACCTTGGGGTGTTATACTCAATAGAACCTTGGGATGTTATACTCGATAGAACCTTGGGATGTTATACTCGATAGAACCTTGGGATGTTATACTTGATTCATAGTGACCGTAGTTTATCTTGATACAGTTGTTCATCCTGTTACCTTGGTTTAGCTTGTCTATCTTGTCATCATCCTTATGTTTACTTTCAGTTTATGCATGTCATGTTACCTTTACCTATTTTTATGCTGGAAGTAGATAGGACTTACCAGTCTTTATGACTGACCCCGTTTTCTTTCGCCTCTTTGTCTTCCGTTCTCCCCCCCTCCCCAGGTTTTCAGGGAGGAAATACTGTTATTTAGCTCAAACTTCTTCTGCTTCAAGGTCATCATGTATGGCTTGGATTTTTCTTGGCTATGGCTGCTTTACCGTTTTACTTAGGGAATATTTTATGACTGTGGTTTTATGCTTCTTTAACTATTGCAAGACAGGTTTTCAATGTAATGGCTTTTAAAGGCATTTTGATGTAAAAGGCTTTAAACCTTATAATTTTATGAGGTAATGAAATTTGGTTTTTCTTCCGCTGTTTTATATGTTCTGTCTTGCAATATTTCTGTGCATGTTTACCTAGACAACGCCCCTTCAAAGCTAGTGCATTCTCTTGTGAGTGACCCTGGCGGAGGTGGGGTGTTACATAGTGTAATTGTAGTGTAATTAAAAATCACTTTTGATGTAGAATAGCATAAAATTTCAATCCTTGATAGGATTATATATAGACCAGTTATCATAAAATTATGCTTGGGAAGAATTAGCTAACAATAATACATCATGGAATGATAGTGAAGAAACGATCCATGGGGACAATGGAATTTGGCGTAATTGAACAATGTGAATGGCAGGAAAAGAAATGGAGGATACTATAGATTAAATTATTCCACATCAAGGCGTAATACTAACAATTACAATGGAAATTATAGCAATAACTTGAACATGATGGATCATCAATTTGAAAAATCTAAGGCAAGGCGCTTTTATGGACCGGGCTGTTAATCAGAGACCTGAGTCTGCCGATTCCTGGTATAGAAGAATTTGTTAAACTTAAAAATACAGACAATACTATTATCTTATGGAGAGGTAAGTAGTAGCTCACAAGATGGTCTCTTCCTGTTTTGAGATCCACATGTTGGTTAATGTTTAATTTTTAAGTTTATTTTCTGAATGGTATGAGCTGATTATTTGTCCCTTCTATAATTCTATTTTTGGTCAGCTTGTCCTGTAATACGTACCATTGGCTTTTTATGTTATAAGCAAATTTGGTTGTTTGTTTGGACAGAGTCTAAACTTGGTATTGATATTTATTGTTGTTGTATACTGAATATCATTAAATTTCCATCATTCCAGTTATCACTTATGGAAAATGCTGAATAGTATAAAAATCAAAATTATTCCAGGATAAATTTGGTTATGTGTGCTCGATATAGTTCCATTAGCTGACACGGTAACGAAGGTGACAACGCGATGTGCTCTGCCCACTTCACATTGAGGAAAACCGAGCAAACAGAAACAGAACTAATTGGTGAAGCTGATGTGTATATGCCAGTGTGCAGGCAACATTATGTGGATGGTCATACTGTTATAGGAGCAGCAAGGTCTGTCTTAGAATCGAAGAAAGAATCACTTGAAAACCACTCGGAGGTTGCTACTGGTTGAATCAATAGATATTACTTGTGGCACTGATCAAGGTTGACAGTAACTTATTGTTATAGAGTTGGTGTTTATTGCTTGAAATTTACTGAATCATTTGCATAATAAATTTGAATTTAGGGTGTGTGTAATCTTCTTATGGTTTGCTGTGTAATCTTATTATGTTAATTAGTCATCTGTCCAATTCTGAATAAAAGCCAGCGACCAGCTTCTTTTCCTGTTCTTTCTAGGAAATTCACGATGAAGCAATAATAGAAGATTGATTTGAATATAAATATATGTTGAAATTGATATTAAGGAAACACCTTCAAATTGGTCTAGTCATTATCTTTTTTTTCATGTCATATATAAGAAAAACGAGAAAAATAAACTAAAAATGAAGACTTTTTTTTGCTATCCAGACTGTCCTCAGACTTGTATTGTTGAGTTTGTTCTCTTTTAGGTAGCTAAATGATTCTCATTTTTTCTAATTGCACTTTGACTAATTTTTTAGAGTGACAACTGTTGTATTGATCTTCATATCGCCGTGGTTTAGTATCACATTGTGTGACGAGGGAAGTTGATCATGGTCTGTAAATGAACGTTGCATCTGTAGTGTTGCCAATCTTGGCGTTTTGAGGCCTGATACAGTGTTGTGTGGATGTGCTCTTAGTCTGGGTACTGCTTAATTCGGTACTTTTTGATGATTCATTGGTTACTTCTGTTTAGCTACTTGAAATTTATGAATAGCCTTTTGTTTCTCTTCATTTATTTCTTCTTAAGGTTTTCATTTTTCTAGCATAACGACATGAACAAATTTTCGTTAGCGTTCTACTGTTAAAAAGAACATCAAATTTATTGTTTTTGTTTAAATAGCTTATTTTCTGTTGTTAAATTATTCGCTGATAGAGGTGCATAGAGACATATTTGCCTATTTTTAAATTTGTCTACTTTTATGGTTAGCTGATAATGGGAAATTGACTTTCCTCTTCTTATTTGTTTTTCACTTTTAGCCAATTATCAGTTTTTGGAATTTTAATTAAGCTTGAAAACTATCACATTCCGTGACTCCCGCAATTTCAAGTAGTTGGGTGTAGACCAGAGAAAAAAAAACAGACCAAAACTAATTAGCACATTTTGAAGGCGAAACAAATTAGCACCTGGACTCAGGCTCAGTCCATTCACTGTATCCATGTGCTGGCCGCATACCACCAAATCAACCTTACCTACCGAATCTAATTTATTTATAGATGATAAAACTAAAATTTCAATATGATTATCAAAGATGTGAATGGAAAAAAATCCTTCAAAACACCCCCATTAATATATTTGAATTGTAGGAGCTTCTACTGTCAAAGAAATTGTCATCCTTTCAATGTTAGACTGAAATTAACGATTCTACGCAGATATATAAAAATATTCAACAACAGCTATAATACTCCCCGAAATTCATCAAAAAATTGTCAGCGTTATACTCCTTAAACGTACTTATACATAATAATAAATTATATATATGCCAAACAACATGTTTCACTGCCAGAATATTTTGTTGTGAATGACAAAAAAAAAAAATGTTTACAAAGCTCATGTTTATTCTCAATACAACTGTCTGGGATTGTTGTATCTAAAGGTCGTATAGACATTGGACAACAATAACTGCAAAACCAGCCAACGTCAACCCTGATACGTAATAACAATTCAACACTGACAAACTTAAATAGCTGGCGTTTGTCTTATCTGGATTTTGGAAAACATAAATCATATTTGAAGCCATTTCAAGATAACATCTTTAAAGGCGGTATAATGAGAAACTTTGATTGCATGTTTACTAATATCATGTATTGTTTTGTTTTTAGTAAATAGTTACTCAAAATATTTTTCAGTTGTCTATCATCATACAGTATTTAAAACTGTAAAAGGTTAAAAAAAAAAAAAAAAAAAAATTAGTAAGTGTTGTCGATTTTTAATGTTGTTTCAATATGGATGGAGTATTCAACAAAAAAACAATAAAAATGAAAAATTACAAAAGTGTAATGCGAAACTTACCCCTCTAATGCCACGTCCACCGAATGAAAGCACAGCTAAATCCAGTTTTGCATGATATTAGTAGATAAATGATCCCGAATTTCATCCATCTCTTGATGGCTATAAGAACGATCTTGTACAAAGTCCTGCAATTAAGAGATTGTTTTAAAACTAGAATCATATAATTATTTAACATTAAAAATGAAGGAAAAAGAAAAAACTAAAGTGGTACCTTTTCTAAATCAATGCTTTGATGGTGATTTTTGATTATTTCACACATATATCTCATCACATAATAAACACAATCCGTTGATTTAGATTGTTTAGGACACTACAACAATAGAAAAGAAATTTAGTGGTCAGTTCAAAATGAATTTATATCTTAAATGACATACAATTATTATATGTTAGAAAATCAATCACCGTAACATTTTTCCGTGTCAAGAACGAGGTTCCTCGAGACATGCAGCCACATACTTTATAAAGTTTAAATGCCCTACACATGCAAGAAAATGTTAAAACAAATTGAACAACGACAAAATCAGAAATTGTCTTATTAAAAAACGATTTGTTTTTTAAAACTATAACTGATATTCTACAACTTACAAATTGACTTGTGCTTTAATTTCCAAACTACGCCTTCTTTCGGCCCGAGGGTCAAAAACATAAACCTCATTCTCTTGTATATGAAAAACAAGCAGTAGACAATGTTTCCTATAATATAAAATTTATAGAAAGTTAAAATTAGTAGCAAATTTATGAAGTAGTTACAAAATTAAAGGTTTATTGTTTATATACTCTTCGTAATGCGGGGCGAAGAGACATTTTTTTTATTGCGACTCACGACATGTGTGAAGGATATATGAATTAGTCGCGTCTGGAGATTTCCGCACTTGGGAAAGCTTATCAGGACACATAAACCTGATGCTCTTCACTTCGAGATCGTTGAAGCTATGATTTAACCACTTACACATTGTACAATATTAATTTAGCATGGAAACACGACATGTAACCATGATATTTGGCAAAGTAATAATATTAAGTAGTCTGCATGTACGAGTGAAATGCTTACAAGATGCAAATGTGTAACCATGATACATTCAACCACGCCATGCTAAGGAATTGTACAATGTCAGCGTTTGTGATCTTGATTTCAAAGTCCTCATCGCGCTTAAGTAAATCCGAATTCACTTGAATTGCATTAATTATGTTATCAACTGATAGCGCTTAAACTATCAGGTCATGAAAATATCGACACTCTTTCGTTAACGTTTTGAGGATCTCTTCATCCACGATTGTATTACGCTTTGTAGAATCATTTTTTATTGCAGTACTGACCTTGTCATTACTTCCGATCACGCTCTTGCATGGTTGAGACCCCTAGTTCAAAATTATTTAAGGTACTTGATGTTACTATCCATTCAAAAAGAGAGAAAAAAGCCAACTAAAAGGAAGAAGAGCCGTAACCATTAATATCGTAGATTGCTGATAAGGAAATAAGGGTAAATTTCTCAACACTCCAACAATTTAATAACGCTTGTACATGCGCATAACTGTGTACCGTCATGTACAAAGACTATATACTAGACGTTTACAGTCTTTAGCCATATATGCATTATATATATTACTGTTAAACTAGGAAAATCAGACTATACTGACTATTGTGTATACTTCCTCCAGCATTTTCATGCTGCCCAACCAATTATTAAATTCATATTTCATGCATAGTTATTGCCCAGTACATATATACTGCTACTATTTACATTTGAAAATCATTAGGTTTGTCGTTCTGCTCCAGAACTATTTATGTGTTGTCAAGACTCAAGAGTGCATTTATTGATGCATACATACGTTGAATGGTTTTTATATTGATGAAATGTGGTCAGTCTTTATTTCAAGTGATTTTTAAACTTTGTCGTTTTCATAATTTTCGGTTTACAGTTCATAGTGCACTTTTTCAAATGGAAAAGTAAAAACTGTGAAAATGAAAGGGGACACACATACCCGACACACATATAAGAATGCAAAGTTGTGAATTAACAGTGTGTACACGAAAGTATGTTCAACAGATTACGCTAGTTATAACAGTATGTACATTTTTTGTGCTTGCTTATGATAACAAGTTAAAAACTGTTGTACATGCATCACATTCAAACCTTGACTTCTTTTGGCAAAACATAACATATAATGTTACACATAATGTTACCGCCAGGTTATAAACCTTGACTTCTTATGATAACATATATAAACCTTGACTTCTACGATTTTTTATGTATAATCCTACAACAAAGAAGTCAAAATAGATAGACATGTATCAATTATGGTATTTATACTTACCGTATCATTGTTTAGAAGCACGAGACTTTTAGGCCATTGAACAAAGCTACCAACTGCTTCACCCATCGTGCTGTGATGTTTAGTTGAAACCGGAAGTGGGATTTCTTCTTGACTAGACTCCACTGCATCAACGCCAATCTTTACATGATCGACCAAGATTTGTTGATTGTGACAATAATCTTCAGGCTTTGAAGCAGGATGTACCCTGCCACTACCTACTACGATAATTTTGGAGTCCACATTCACAGCTAATGATATTTAGTTGTTTTCTACAATGAAAGCACAAAACCACCATTTTTCACTTACACTTGTCAAATGCATATCATATACGTAAATTAAAATCTACTTTTGAATTTTTTACTAGCAACTCTGCAAAGGGATCCATCTTTTGAGTAATTTCGTTTGTATCTAGTAACTTGGTCGGGTTCACTGATTGAAGGCTACTGCGATGATCATGCAATGGTATGTTGTCAACCCTCTCTGCAACGGGTACCTGTATGCCCATCGTGTTCAAAATGTTTGCAACCTGCTGCTCAACCATTGATTGCATCATTGACCGCATTTGTCTCACTTTAGCCTCTATTTCTTGCCCCATTTTAGCCTCTAAATCTTGGGTAACAAGATATAGCTGATATGCAGATATTACACCTCTTGGACCTTCCGTTTTCTCTCCCTCTCTAAATACATCTTTGATACCAACCGTTTCACCGATTCCTCTAACCCGGTCGGGATGCTCTCTTTTTTCAAGCGCACGACTTAAGACATCATCATGTCTATGCAGAGTCCATTCCCCTTCGATTGCCTTCTGTCTCAAATCGTTTTGTAAACAAACAGTGGGAGTTATTATAAACAATCAATAAAAATTAATCTTAACTAATATTTCATCAAGCTATTTCATGCTATATGGAAAACGGAAGTGGGTTAAAATTAATCTTAACAGCAATACAATGGATTAATGAGACAACGATAAAAAAATGAACTCTAAATAATAATAAAAACAAGAGTAAGAGATTAATATCAAATGCACTTGCTGAAGTTGTCTTGCTCTAAATAAGCATTTACATTTGCATAGAAATTTATTTACAAACAAAAAAAAGTCAAGGGACCAGATGCCAATATAAGTACATTAGGGGTTGCAATACAAAAAACCAAGATTTAAATGGTGGAGGAGGACAGGTGATTATAGCTGTGGCTCACCCAACTTTGCTTTTGCATTATTATCACCAACTAGAAGGTTTATCATACATTTACAGGTGATTATAGCTGTGACAAAGCTGGTATTCTGCATCACCGACGTTACCACTTATTTTTTTAATTAACTAGAATAGGTTGATCTCCAACTTTGATTAAGATATGGAAATATCAATTATTATGCCGTTATTATTTTTCAGGTTAAAATCATAAACAATTCCATTTTTGGAACTGGAATCAGGAATCAAAGTTTTTATTCTATTACTATAGTGATAAATGTTATAAAGCTAACTTAAGCTTCTAATATTGATTGATGTCGACTTAAAATCAAAAAATACATGTTATTGGACTAAGAATAAAAAAAATGAATATATCATATCAACAATCTTAGGAAATAGCTATTTCAATTAGTTGTATGAGTCCGTTAACCATTTGGAGGACCTCACTCCGTGTGTTTCAATTTTATAATTATTGATCCTGCTTTCCGTTTAGCTTAAGATTTTCATATATTCATTTGGAGTTGGTCATGTTGATTATAAAAATATAATTTTATTTTATTTACATTCCTTCAATTATTTTTATATTAGGATATAACTATAGATGTCGCCAAACCAATGTACATTGTACCATTTTTGAGTATCAATTTGAAGCTAAGATTATTGCACAACATTATGCATTGGTGCTATCTTGATGTTTAATTTGGTACGGAGAAAAAAGAATTCTCAGCGTTTGTTACTGCTTTTTAATGGTCTACTTATACATCATGTTAATTTTCCAACTTCTGTTTTGAAATAGTTTTTGTATGCTTATTTATCATTTTGTTTACATATTGCTGTTGTTTAATTACTATTTTCAGTGTATTGCATTGGTATTTAGTTGGAAGGTAATCATTTTACTCTTGTAATGAATTTTTTCTCCATTATATTTAAAAGATTCTGAAAGATAGAAAAAAATCCACTCTATAGTTATCAGTGTCATTTACATTTAATAAAATATTTTATCTCTGTCATTTATTACCATGAAAAATACATTATGTGATATCTGCAATTGTTGCTATTTTTATATTCCCTTAATTAATCCTTCTGTCCATATATTCTTCCTATAATTTTTTATTTTCATCCTTTTTATCTTTTAAGTTCATAGTTCACGATTTTCATAGATTGGACTGTTAAGTGTTATCCTATGTACATGACAATTGGATGTTACACATAATATTTTGATGTTCTCAAATATTTAGAATATTATAACAAATAATGTAATTTGTAGTAAATTGTACATTTTTTATTTTAAATTCAAAAAAGGTTTGTTTTATCTGTGCAAATAAAGCTTTGGAATTTGCTATACATGTATCTACATGGACAAACATGATACAAAAATATAGATGTGGTTTGTCATAGTGAATTGAAAATTAGTCATACAGCTTTTTTTGTAACTAACTTAGTTTTCTCGATAGGGATTTCATAATTTCCATTGGATGTTTTCTTTGATCTAGCCATAATCCAATCAACGCTTCGGTCCAAAACAATTCCACTTGGTAATGTGGTTGATGAATTGTGGTCGTTGACTATCCAACTAGCCTTCTTCCCACCATATCCAGCTTGCCCTAAATAGTGAGGATGCACATTTAGTGTCTGACACTTTCTAGCCTTCTCGCTTATTTCCTGTTTCAGAATTTTAGTAATGTCAATACAGAGAATTAGCAATGTACAGTTTGCACACACATTGTAAATTAATGTAAATATGGAATCATGATTTTGCCAAAATTAGCAGAGGATTAGAAATAAAAAATATACCTTAAATTCTTCGGTTTCATGATAGTGCTTGAAAGCTTCCCACTGTGCTTGTGTAATACCATCATAATATTCGTAGGGCTCTCCACGATCGGCCGAAAGCTTTCTTTCCTTCGTAATCCACCCACTAACTAATCTTGTTTTGAAATCTTTCCATCTTCCTCTAGCAGTTCTTAATACAATGCCTTTTCCATTTGTCGTCGATCTGAAACTTGGACTGGGTTAATAAAAAATAAAGATCAAACGGTTATAATATGAAATTACAATGAAAAAATCCATATGTAGATGAATAATACTTTAACATCTTCCCAAATAGTGTCCTTAAGCCCAGCGTTAACGCCATCCCAATTATTAATATTGATATCAATTTTGGTTCTAACTACATCGCCAATATATGTTTTATAACAATTGGCCCACTTTCCAATAGGTTTGCCATTAGCAGACCACTCAATGAATTTTGGCTCATGTGTTTTATATTTCTTTCCACTTGTTGGACCTCTTTGCTTCTTCTTAGATGGCTGCGAAGAATAGCTCTGCTCCTCATTATGTCCATGCACTATTTCCATTATTCCTATATATCAGAAAATTTAGCATCAATATATACAACACATATATTTTAGAAAAGAAAGACTTATGTACTTATGCAACATCACAATGCAAAATTCACTGAGTATACTTCAGTAAAATGCTGCAGGTATATAGATGTTTATATCTCTACCAACACATTTTCATTAAGTATATAATATGAGTGCATATTGCCACCAAAGCAGTTGTAAAATTGAAAAGTCAATTAATAAATCAAGTGTATTCTCTCATATTTTAAGAAATTTGATCTCATATGCAAGCAAACATTTTTAGGAAATGGGGAATGAAAAATGAAAATTTGAATGAGAGGCTGACAGAAGTTAATCATGATGCAAATATCACTGCTCATTTTGTATCTTATATTATCTCATGTCCAAGTTGCATTCTCAAAAGCTTGTATATGCTAAGAAAGTGTTCAGCAAGCTATTCATGAAAAGTGTTAAATTCTATCTTGTATGCCTACCGTTTTAAATACCAAAATAGAAAACCATAAATATTTATTAAGTCGTTAATGGTGCTGGCTATGTAACGACGAAGGGAGGTTAACTTTTAGCCATCCAAGGACAATATATGAGAGAAAATAAACATATATCAATGGTGCAAATGCTTACTCCAAACGTGCAATCAAAACGGAAATACATTTCACTTTTAACAAGACAAAGCTAATTAAGTAACAAGGATGACTAATTAGCTTAAACTTAAAAACTGATACAAAAGGTTCACTATGGTACTATCATGAAGAGAATAGAACCATACTTTGTCAAATTGTGAGTTCTCGACTAGTTTATTTTGATAATTAACATTATAATTTATTTGCTTTCACAATGATATGATTTATCCACGGCTAAATTTTAGGACTTTTTACCTTTTTATTTATGTAGGCAGCCATGTCGAAAAATCAGTTATCAAATGCTTGTTAATTTTAAAATACAAACCAAATAATCGCTTATCAATCATAGGTTATACTAACTTTTTTAATGAGTTTGCTAATGCAACCACAAATGATGTAAACTCTTTGTTTTAAACTGTTGGAATTTTGTGTAAAATTTAAATCTTATGTATGAAAAGAAACTTTTATGTTTTTAATTTAATCTTTAATCTGAAGTCCACCTTAAAGAATGAAAAAAACTAGAGAAGCGGCAGAAGCATTCAGGTTTTGTAAAATTGGATAGTAAGCATTAATTCAACCCACGTTTGTTTTCAGCCTGATGTAATTGTCTTTTACTATTCCTTTTTGTGATAGGCAAAATATGGAATAAATGTAAAAAGATACATGGAAACCGATTCAAAGAAGTCTAAGAAGACAACTATAAGAAATTCAGATGGTCATGTGTCGAAATTTTATCCATTCCTTCTTGGAAAGACAGAGACTGGTTATTTTTTAAATATAGGCATGTGAATTGGGGACCTAGCGAGATAGCTACCATCTATGCGCCTAAATCCTCCTTGTTCTAAATTCAGACATAATAGGCATTTCCTTATAGAAAGCTATCAATTATTTTACAAAAATATACTCTTTCCTTTACAAGGGAAGTATTTTTTTTGCAAAATTTGTAAAAGGCTGTGTTATAGTTTGCTGTGCAACAAGGAAATACGAGGATACGTTTTCTCCATATAATATGTTGTAGCTTTGTTTGTTCAACATTTAAATTCAAGCAAAGATTGTATCTAGTGTCCGGCCATAAGTAGTTAATATGTTTAAGGTGTTTATATGTTTAAGTAGTTAATATGTTTAAGTATTGTGGAAATGAATAGAAAACCTGGTGCAGTTTCCAAACTTTGTTGTGACCAAAAGAGTAAATTTCAGGAAAAAAGGGATTTGTTTATGGTAGCAGTATAGTCTGTGAGCATGAGGTAGTAAAGATTCTCCATTTTGGTACCTCACAGATTACACTGCTATAAAAATCTTTGTGCGTGCACACACCGTATAAACAAATGCCCAATGCACATGTTTGTCCAGTGTGCATTTCATTAGCCGAGAACCATTTTCAAGCATATAAACAAATGCCCGAAGCATGCCCAAAAAAAAAGCATGCGAAAAAAAAACATACCAATATGGGATGAAAAAATGGCATACCAATGCAGAAAAAACATGAATTAATTATAATATATGTTGCTTAGATTAAATAAAACATACCCGAATCAAAGGCAGTAAGTCGGAAATCTTTGCAAATTCTATATGTCGGGAATCTTTGCAAATTTTGTTGCTTAGATAACGAGAGCAACCAATGTTGCTTAGATATAATGTTGCTTCTAACTGTTGCTTAGATTAGATGAAACGTACCTGAATCATAAACAGAGCAACCAATGTGTAAGTATATAGAATTTACAGAAGCTAAATCTGAAATACAAAATGCAAGTCATCGTAAGCAAAGAGAAAAACGTGGATGATGGACAGAAACAATAACAACAAATAACATATTGCCAACTTTTGTAATTTGCAATAAAAACGAAAACGACCAGCAATATATTTAAACAGATATATACTATAAACATTACAGTATAATGCTCCCTTTCTTTTAGGCTCCAAAAATTTAAACTGATATATACTACCAACAAATGTATAAAAGAGATTGATTTTTTGGGTTCAAATTTATCATAGACGTACACTTAATTATCTAATTTTGCATTATTAGAGAACAAATAACCAGTGTATCAAATGTGAAAATAAAACAAGCACACAAATATTGTGACAATCTATATTAGAATTAATATGCGTGTAATTAATTAATTTTTTCACTTAATACCTTATTGAGTCGGCCTAGCTACAAAATAGAATACATATACCAAATTATCCCGCTATCCAAACCCCTTCATCATGATCAGAACGTGCATAATTTGCATTTAATTCGACTTCATCTTCTTGTAAACTTACACTGACGGAGAAAGGTGGGTTCTCGTCAAATTGATTATACTCTTCTTCATCTACCACATCATCAATTCCAACAACGCGTCTTTTGCTGGGAAGAACAACAGATCGCTTAGAATCAGCTGGATCAGTCACATAAAAAACTTGTTTTGCTTGATTCACCAACATGAGTGGATCATTATCATGGCTCACTACACCAAAGTAAACAATTGTGAATCCATATTCATCCACTCGTATAACACGATAGTTGTCCGCCCATTTACGTAGAAATAGTGGAATACTGAATCCTTTATACTCATGTTCCCAAATATCCTCACTTTTCCCGTAATATGGCATTGTCATATTTATTGGTCTATTATCTTTAGCACTAGCAAAATCTCTTGAAGATGCCACAACACTAACTCCGCTATTTTGCATTTTTCTCATCTCATCCTGGCGCTTGGTATAAAATACATATCCATTAATATCATATCCTTCATATGATTTGACTGAAATCGAGGCCCATATGCTAAGAATCTTATTGTATCAGAAATATTATGATTTGTTTGTTCAGTTTGAAACATTACCCTAAATTTAAACCATTCGACGAAGGAGCGGTTATGTTCAATTGTCAACCATCTTTCATTCTTTGGAGGATTCTTAGACTTTAGAATTGCCGTGTGCTCCTCTAAGTAAGGATGAACCTCACTAAGTTGTTGCAAAACAAACAGTTGCGCTTTCTGAATCATTTCATCACCAATTGAAGTCGATTTTAACCCAGTTGTGCCTTGACCATCAAGTCGCCCTTCATGCTAAGACTTGCAAAGTCCAATAGGTTCAACACCCGTTAAGTATTGAGTAGAATATTTCAATAACCTCCTTGGCAATAGTGCCTTCTACGATACTAGCTTCGGGTCTATATCCGTTCTTTGTTTTCCTTTTTAAAGTTCCCATATGCATTTCAAACGGATGCATGTATCTCATAAACACAGGACCATAAATCTTGATTTCTCTTACCAGATGAATGACCAAATGCACCATAACATCAAAAAATGAAGAGGGGATAAACATCTCTAATTGGCATAAGGTAACGATAATTTCAACTTGTTGACCATCCAACATATTAGGATCGACCACCTTGCTACAAATTACATTAAAAAAGATGCAAAGCTTTGTAATAACATGCCTAACGTGTTTAGCCAATATACCTCGAATTGCAATAGGTAACAAATGTTGCATTAACACGTGACAATCATGAGACTTCATACCAGTCAATTTCAAATCCTTCATTGATACACGGCTGCTAATGTTCGAAGAATAACCCATTGGAACCTTAACACCACGAAGACACTCACATAAACTGGTTTTCTCTTTTTTGGACAACGTGTAACATGCAGGAGGCAAAAAGGTACGTTTACCCTTCTTGACTGGTGCTAAATCTTTCCGAATACCCATCCTTAGCATATCTTGCCTAGCTTTCTCACTGTCCTTTGTCTTACCAGGTATGTTCAAGAGTGTCCCAATAGTACTGTCACATACATTTTTTTTCTATATGCATGACATCTAGACAATGCCTAACCTGTAAGTGTCTCTAATATGGAAGTTCCTAAAATAAATATTTCTTCTTCCACGAGCCTTCTAGAAGAGGAGAAGTTTTGCTAAATGCATTTTCAGTATCCTTGACCCATTCATAAACATCATTTCCTGTTAATGGCAAACGAGCAACTCCACTCTCTATTTCCCCATTGAAAGACTTCTTCTTTTTATGATAATGATGATCGAGCGGGAGAAACCTACGGTGATGCGTATACACATTTTTCTTACAATAATGCAAGTGCTCAACAATCATATCATCTTGACATATTGGGCAAGCTTTGACACCATTTATGCTATAGCCAGACAAATTACCACATGCAGGAAAATCATTTATGGTACAAAAAACCGTGGCGTGCAATGTGAAATCACTTTTGCTATATGCATCAAACACACGTACACCATTATCCCACAAAATTTTTAGATCATCGATAAGAGGAGCTAAGTAAACATCAATGTCGTTTCCTGGTTGTCGTGGTCTCGAGATTAGAAGAGACAACATGATGTATTTCTGCTTCATACTCAAGTGAGGTGGAAGATTGTAAATCACCAAAAGAACTAGCCAAGTACTATGTTGACTACTAAGATTTCCAAATGGGTTTATGCCGTCTGTGCAAAGACCAAGTCTAAGATTCCTACTTTCTTTACCAAAACTAGGATACATTACATCAATGTTTCTTCACAGTGGCGAATCGGCTGGATGCCTTAGTAACCCATCACCTTTCCTCACATCCACATGCCATCTCGGGTTTTTTGCTTTTTTTTTTATTTGCAAATAAACGTTTAAACCTTGGTATAATGGGAAAATACCATAACGTCTTTGCTGGAGGCCATTTTTTATTTGAGTCATTATGAACATTCCCTTGCAACTTGTAATGGGATAATCCACACTTGGGACATTCATGCATGCTCTTATATTCATTTCGATACAATATACAATCATTTGGACATGCGTGTATCTTTTTGTACCTAATACCAATTTGGCATATAATTTTCTTTGCTTCATAGTTAGAAGTAGGAAGCTCATTACCTTCCAGAAGCATGTCTTTCAAAAGTTCCAGCAATGATGTAAAACTTTTATCGCTCCACCCATGTTTTGCTTTTAAATTGAAAAGCTTGAGTACAGCAGTTAATACTGTGAACTTAGCACAGTCAGAAAACAATGGCTTTTCAGCATCAATTAATATTCTTTCACACATTTTTGGATCTTCCATCAAATGTTCTTCAGCATCATGAAACATCTCATGAACAAAATCATTTTCATCATTCACCTCATTACTCACGTTATCTCCTTGATCATTCTCGTCAATCACATGATTGCTAGAACGAGTTCTGCTAAGTATACTTTCACCATGCCATATCCACCGTGTATAATTATTTTTAAACCCATTATGAATTATGTGATCCTTAACACACTCTATGTTGCGCTATGTTGCACAATCTTCTCCTGTTGTTGCAACGTCTACAAGGACAAACAATTGTTTCTTCTGCTGTCCTTAATTGCTCATTCAACGCACAACTGATGAACTCTTCCATTTTGTGTAAAAACACATTATCACAACGTTTCAAATGATACATCAAACTATGATCCATGTGCAAATACCAGAGATACTACACAAAAAACAACAAAGAAATTAGAAACAAAATCCAAGTTTAAGTGGATGACACGAAGAGTGCAACATAAACCATGTTACATTACCTTATTATGAGGGTTGGATAAAACACAACTGCAGTGCATCAATTGTTGCTTCCATTTAGCTTTTGAGTAACATGTATATATGTTATTTCAGATTACACAGTTGTTGGTTTGCTATTACGGTTAGGAATAAAAGACCTGTTCAACACGATATAGCCTGTCATCGCAGCATATTCTAATTAATGTATAATCACCATGTCGATTAAGAATATATAAAATGTATGTTAATGCATATATAAAAATGAGCAATAACTCAAGTTAAATTGTACGACACACATTTCAGTTTGGGAGTGCATATTAAATATAAAGTATTATTCAAGCAAACTAATGCATTTTACTTGTAGTACAGTCACCCTCTTATTTGCAAAGCATGTCGAAACATATGGAAATTTGGATGTGAGTGTACTTAGCGCCTGAGTCAGAGTTGATACAAGTTTTTATGAGGATGACACATATGGCGTTAGTTCATGGAGGCACCTTATCAATATCAACTTCAACTTCACAACCCTGGTTAGCTGCACTATATTGTGTGGTAATCTATCATGCATCTCCCTCATTTTTCATGAATAGGTTATCACACATATAATTGTATAATTGCGGATTCAAACAATGAGATAATTGAAAGAAGCCAGGAGTTGTGATGAACATGGGTCCAGTAGCTAGTCCCTACCTAGTACCTAATGATCTAATTTACTCAGTATGTAAGGGTAGTGTTGATACAATAACTAGCAACCGATCCTATATGCAAACGTTAGTATGATAGTATCTATTTCAAATTTCGCGCTTTTCCCATTTCCTTTTCCTGGCCATTTCTACTAATCAAATTGAAATCTTTTCTTCCCTATCATAATGTTTGTCCAGTTACAAATTCATTTCCCCTTTATTTATAGTCATATCCTCTCCTTTCAGCACAATGTGGTACCGGTACTTTTTTTTGGATGTGATTGTCTATAACACAAAATAATCTTGGTAAATATCATGCTTGAATTTGACTTAAACGCTATGATTTGGGAAGTTGGAAAATATGCTTTCATGTTAAAGACGTCTACTAATTTAGGTTTCTTACTATTTTACATTTTTTGTTTACATTTTCCTACTCACTAACGGTATTGTTTTTGATGGTTCGATGAGTTAAAATTTTCCATATTAAGAATACATTGATTTTTTTTCCCATTTTTAAATAGATTTAAGGTTAAACGGAAATGTGATCATGTTCCATATTTGACATAATTGTTCATCAAGCATTTGCATTTGATAGTTTAGTTTTATACTTGGAAACTTGGTTATTATTCATTGTGGTTCAGGTCTAAATGTCAATAAGAATAATTTATATATTTTTGTACCTAGAACTTGCAAGTTGTTTAATTAATCAGATAATATTTCCAATAAATGTAGATAACATCTTTTCGAACATTTATTATTTAATTAATCAGATAATATTTCCAATAAATGTAGATAACATCTTTCTGAACATTACATTCAAACTTTGTAACCATGCAAAGAAATAATACTATGAATTCCATGAAAACAATCCAAAATAGCTACATGATTATAAGCTACACACCTGCTCAATATTCTAAGAAAGCCAGCTAATTCATTTACGAATACTAAGCTATTATCAAGGTTTGAATTTGCATTTGTAAACCTAAAGGTAATAGTGACGATAATAAATTGTTCGGCCAATAAACCTTCCTGTAGGCAAATGAAGGATGGAATGAAATTCCATATTCATATACCCTTTTGTTCACCAAAATAATCATTTGGACTGAGATAGATATATTTTTCATAGTCTAATAGCTTTTCCATAATGGAGGATAACTAATCACGAGAATGTTAATTAAAACCTTATTAAGGTAAAACTCTCAACAACTTGTTTAATATTGCAGTAAGTAAGTGCTGGATAAATTTTGCATGTATTGATAACTATAAAGCTTTTGTGTAGCGTCAAATTTCTATGTTCTACACCATAGTGGTAATGTTGTCACTGAAAAATCAGTATAACGTTATGATATTCATATACAATATTTAACAAACAAAAGTAGTACTTATAATCAAACACCGCAATTACTGTGCCATTTTGAAGAAGAAAAATATAATTTCTTCAACATTCACTAATTTAAATATGTTAAAGGCTTATATATATATATATTCATACACGTATACACATATACATGTATATATATACAAATATGCATATACATGTGTGTGTGTATATATATATTCATACACGTATACTCATATACAAATATATACATATATATATATACAAACATACACACACACACACATATATATATACACACACACACACACATATTTGTTAGCATGTTCTTAAAGAGGAATGATGCTTTGGATACAATAGTCCCACATCACGAAATATATTGAAGGAATTGTGTACAAATATGAGCTGGTAGGCACGTAACAACAGGGATTCCTTTCGTTATATGGGAGTTGTGTGCCAGCTCATATGCGTGCAAGGAAAGGGGGCTTTGTTCCGACCGTCATTACATAATAGTGGTATCAGAGCCGAAGGTTACGGACTGGACCATGTAGGCAAGGCAGTGCTCTCAAAAGATACTCGTAGGATGCGAGTCAAGGGGGAGACTGTTAGGATTGTCTCGCATGTTCTTATGGAGGAATGATGGTTTGGATATAATAGTCTCATATCACGGAATATACTGAAGGAATTGTGTACAAATATGAGCTGGTAGGCATGTAACAACAGGGATTCCTTTTGTTATATGGGAGTTGTATGTCAGCTCATATGTATGTAAGGAAGGGGTCTTTGTTTCGACCGTCGTTACATAACAATATTTTCATATGTATACACATGTATGCGTGTGTATTAATTTTCAAAAAAATGTGTGTATTTACACATGTATATGCATGTATGTGTGTATGTACATATCAAATTCCACATCTGAAAAATTGTAGATTTTTTAACGTCTGTCATGTCGCAGATGTTAAACTGTACGGGAAAAACTGCTATCACGAAAAAACTAACAAGTTGCACAAGCCTACAACATAAAAAAAAAAAATTCACACCTAAAATTGTATTTTTGCGCGTGTTAACAATAACTTTTCTATTCAATTTTACGGATCTCTTTCATCCTCTGCTACAATTTGTGAAGGAAAATCATGTGAGATCGTTATTCATCCAAAATATTATATTCAATAAAATTGACTGAATTATGTTATAAAGCCAATAAATGAATTACTTTTGCATTTATGATATTATACAATTGTGCATAAACATAAACCAAATTAGTGGATGTATGAATAATTTCTTTATGTAGCAAATTAATCTTTTGCTACACGTGTTTAATAGTTTTCAGTTTGTCTCAATTTTACATGCAAGTCATTTTACATTATTATCTTGCAACTAACATATTCTAATTGGCGCCTCGGCAAGTGAAAAAGCCCTGAGCTGGCGCCTAGGGCTTTTTGGTGCCTAAGCGCTATAAAACGAGCACCTTGACAACACTGATATTTAGATGAGACTTGTCATAAAAACTTTAAATGTTCAATTTTGAACACTTAAGTTACTCAGATTGTTTCAGCATGGATGACTTCAAAATGTAAAAAAGAGAAAGCACGGGGGGGGGGGGTAGGGGGTAGAGGTGCTACTAATATAGATTTCTGGAAATCAAATGGAAAATCTATACATTTGTTCTTATTTAACTCAAAATCATTTCTGGAAAATTTGAGACATGTACAAATTATAGACACTTATGAACAAAGAAAAGCGTAAGGTAAAGCAATCAATTTTTTTGTCACATTTTGTTCACGGATAATACTAAGTGAAAAATGCAAGCTATACACAAAGTGGTTACTGATTCTTTCAAGCTATGAACAAAGTGCAGGCTATGAACAAAGAGGTTACTGAAGCAATCAAATGCGGTCACATTTCGTCCACATTTCTTGGTTTGAAAAAAAATCTTTATGTTTATAAAGCAAATTATATGGACAGACCATTGAATCTAACCTTATGAACACTAGTACGGCCTTTTCCAAATCTACAAACTTTGATGGCGTAAAACTTTGGGCAGTTTGATGATTCACTTTCTCTAATCCATGTCCATAATGCACACGGGTACAACTACCTGATCGCTCTATGCAGCTTGTGTCTACATTAATGATGATAACAATATTTTAATATTGCATGGAGTACAATACGTACTCCTAGATTTGAAGATGGAATCGGTCGAAAAGCATTATAGAAATAAAAGGAAATATCTAGAATCAGGTTAATATAGGAAGTACTGAACATACAAGACCTATATGAAAAGTGGAAACATAACAAATATATAAGTGAAAAGTCTTTTCTGGAAATCTATATCAGTAACAACTATTCAAGCACCTATGCATTTCATTTCTTGATAACAACTGAAAATAGGTGATATTTAACTCAAAATCATTTCTGGATCACAACTGAAAATCAAATTGGAAATCTATACATTTGTTCTTATTTTACTCAAAATCATTTCTGGAAAATTTGAATGATATCATAATGTTCAAAATTTTGTTTTAAATCAATCGTTAAAGTAAATGTTTTAGCGATTGGTTTTCGACATAACATTTAGAACATGTAAGAGTGTGATGATCTTAGTTTTTGTGGACATGTTGTTTATTGTGTAGATTAACATCCTTAGTTTCATTTGATTTGGAGAGACGCAACATCAGAAATTGCTAAGATGTGTAGGATGAGGTGTAGCAGAAGAGAAGGCATAGTACACCCTTAACCTTCAGATGAACTAAGAATATTTTCTATATAAAACAAAATGTCAAAATGTATTAAGATGATCGAATTAAACCAATATTAGAAAACATGGTTAAAATCTCTAAAGCCATTCCTTAATACAGTAACATAGGGAAATCACCCCACCGATAATGTACGCCTAATGATTAACTGATGCTGATAAGTATTCATACCCGTTGGTCCGTGTAATTCTAAAACAGCTGTAACATTATTTGGAATTAGTTGTGTTAAACTACCATTAATAACCTTTGTATAACTAACCACGTATAACAGTCTTCCAAAATGGAGACTTAAGAAATCATCTATTTCTCCGGCTGATGGTGCACTCGTATCCATAGGGTATATTATAGGTATGCAAACCCATTGATCTGTATAGTTTAATAAAAATTCAGAATCATATGAAAAAGGTTGTATTAAACCACCACATCAGTGTTGACTGTTGAGTGCAGCTCTATAAATCTAATGTTAATAACATAAAGATGAAGTCATTTATCAACAATGTTTTTTCCCTTCTTTTCATGTATGAGCTGCATTCACAGTCAATTAAACCATTTACTAACAACTTTTTTGCTTTAGCTAACATGCCTTTAAAATACCTCGATCATTTTATTTAGAATCAATCAAACTTGAATTCATTATTTCATTTGCGTTCTTTGAAACTTCAGTCAGTCTGTTGGAACTAAAATAGTTGATATAAACGAACTAACTAAATAGTGCAATAATTTATTAAAAAAAAATATACTATGCTAATTTCTTTCTTCCCAATCTCGCTTCTTCAGAATTTTAGAATTTAAACAACTGTGTGAGGGACTAATACCGATTCAAGTAATAGTCATTATAATCTCATGGCTTCTCTACTGCCTTTAATCTCAACCCGGCATTAAGGACATGGTTTTGACAGTTCTATCCATACCAATGACCATTGTCAAACCCAAGCTTGTATTGACTTAGGTTTGCACTACTAGTTGTATTGTCAAACCCAAGCTTGTATTGTCAAACCCAAGCTTATATTGTCATACCAAGGACATGCCTTTAGACGATGATCTGTTCAAACCATGTAGACATGGGCGTGTGCAAAATGCAGTCAGTTTAAATGTTATTAGTTCTTTACTTAGTTTAATTGGAGTAGTCTGAAACAACAAATGAGCGAATCAGGGAGTTAAAAATGATAGACATGCGATAGAAGGCAAGGAAGGCAATTGAGCATCGAGGAATACAAATAATTTATTAATTTATTACCTTTAATACTTCTACATAAGTAAACATAAATGTATATTTACTAACATCGTCCTCACTTGTTATTTGCATTGTAATTTATGCAAGTTGAAGTTTCCTTATTACAAACACGATTTAGTTCTGTAGCATTATTACTAGAAGATGGAAATGAATAACGTGGGCATTGAAAAAAGCCAGTTTGTCCTAGATCGAAGAATGAAAATAGAAACGAAAAGTTTTGGTTGTAATGTATAGTAATGATAGCACAACATCGATTGCACAAGTGTACCACATCACTGTAATAAAGGAATCAACATCAAACCCATTAATCATAACAAAATTGACTAATCAAAAGGTACACCATATAATGAATGATTAATAAAAGTAAATTAATGCCTTAAGCATTCTAAACACCTGGGACAGAGGAATTGATCCTCTTTGGTGATAGAAGAAGGGTGACACGTGAAAATTTCACTCAGATTTAATAACAATCGGATGATTTTGGCTGCCTATTCAAAAAATATAATGATTCATATGTTTGGTATCCCCATTTTCATAGGCTACCACTATTCATTTTATACAAAATGACCGGTCTATATTCTACAAATATATAATCTATTGTAAAGCTTGTTCTGTAGAATCCAACAAAAACTATACTTATGTAATATACATCTTAAATCAAGGGAAAATTATTGTTATGTCAAAAACTCCAATATATTGTTTAAGGATTTTATTTTTGTTATGTGATTATGTATTTTTACATGTCATTTTCTTATATTTGTTTATTACGATAGTTGAGATATTTTTTTTAGTTTATTTTTCCTTGTTTGATATTTGCTACGTTGGTAAATGAATATTAAAGTTTGTTGTTAATTTAAAGTTCAAACACTTCTTATTTTTGAACTACTTTATAATTCAAAATTTTGATTCATCTAAAATTTGTTGAATTTTATAGAGATACTTCTGTGGTTTCTATTCTATGTAGGCCGGATGAAACAAGCATCTTTACCAAGGGATCTGATGGAAAGGTATTATTACACAACATTTCATCAAACGTTCCTTTCTTTCATTAAAGGTCAACTACTGCATAATCACTGTCTGCTTATAGTTTTATGTTCCTCAAAGTAGGATTGTCAAACATTGTGCCTATATAATAGTGTCTGCCAATGCAGATATTTGAGTGGAACCTGCATAATCAAGGTCAAGTTCTTTGGTATAACATGCATCATATTTTTGGAAAACAAAAATCATTACAAAGGCGAATCCTATAAGACCAGTTTTGTTTGTTACAAGGATGACTTCAACTGTACTATGTCATTTGCACGTTCACCGTCCTGTAAACAAAATAAAATTTAACAGTAACTTATTTCAGATTGTTGTTTCAGAATGTTTAACTATTTTGATTCACTTATGGGTTTATGCTGCTTAATGGTTTCCGTTACTAATGCTTGTTTATATTACCTGTTGAAACAAAAAAAATAAAGTAGAAAATGTAGTTTAGATAGTGGCTTCCAGATGTAGATTACTTTTTCATTTACCATAAACCATAGTTAATGTGCATGTACTATTAGATCAATTTTCATTGAAAAAACTACAAATTTATGTTTGATAGAGTAAAAAGCATCTAATTTAGTTACAGAGTTACTTTTTAGCTACCATAATATTCGTTATATAGTTATAGAGTTTCAACCAAAGTTTCTATTTAGTTTAACAAAGGGAGTTCGTCTTTACACAACCAGGTCTTGGGAATCACTAGTACAAAACAGGGTATTTGTGACATTGTAATTTAATAAAATTACACATCTCAATTCAAATCGGACCAAATCAATCCAAATCGAACCAAATAAAATTGTACATATCAATTGAAATACCCAAATCGAACCTTAAAAAGTGACAGCGTTATACGCCTTCAAATTTGCAGTGACTAGAATTGGAAATTTGATTGGACTGAATGTAGGGCAGAAGTAGATCGACTGCTACTGAAGATGACGGAGATCAACGACTGATTTTTTATTACGAACGAAGATTTTTCGTTTTTGTTTACCAATTTCATTAAAACTCGCGCAATTTTTTTACTTTTTCCTCCACAATGGAGGCCTTTTTTTTATTTTTTCCCTCCAGATTATATATGCGTCTGTTTAAGCCCGGACGCAAAGCCCAAATAATTTGAACCCGGTAAAGCCTTCTTCCCCTCAATATATTTGCATCTAATTAAAAAGGGGAGGATGCAATTATGTACTGCCTATTTGCGTCCATTTATAGAAAAAACAGATGCAAATAGCTCTATTTAATTTCATTTCTACCTACCGCGTCTGCTCACAGACATCAACGGATGCAAAAGTTTGGGGCTATATTTTGCTTTGGCTTATTTGCGTCTAATGTTGATAAGTAGTAGATGAAAATTATACTATTTGCATCTATTGTTTGTACATCAGATGCAAATGAACAGACCAAATACCCTATTTTGTAATAGTGCATGGTGCTCAGGAGCTAGTTGGCACGAGTGATGGTAAGGTAGTTTCAGGGTGCGCGCATAAGTTGTGGCGAGATGGATGTAGTGCGCACGACAGGGTTGGAGGTCAAAGAGCATGGCAGTGGTCTCGGATCAAGAGCGTTGGAGGTTCATCGATGGTAGCATGCAGTGAGGCAATGGAGAGGTTGGTGAAAGGCATTGTGGAACAAATCCGAGGGAGGTGGCTTGGTGAAGAGGCTGGATCTCATGATTTACTATGCATGTTGTATTAGGCATGGGACGAGCAGCATGGTTATGGGTGAGGATGAGGTGGAAGTTGGGGTTAATAATGGTAGAATAAAATAACGTGAATTTGGGGATGGAGAAAGAAGTAAACTCACCGAATTTAATAAGAAGAGAAGAAAGAAAGGCTACGTTTTTTTTTAGTTTGTAAACTTGAGGAGATTTGGGTTTTTTCTTTTGCTTTGAGAAATTTAGATTAAGAAGAAACGTAGGGAAGAGAATAAAGGAAGAGACATGTGTTGTTTTTCTCTCAACAACCTTCCTTAAAACTAACAAATGTTAATTTAAATGAAAGAGGTCCCAAAAAGTGTAACAAAAAATTAATATAAAAATTAAATTATTTTTTCTTTTTGAAATGATATGTCAAGTAAATTTATGCTAATACAAATATTAGTAGAAATATTAGTACAAATACTGGAAGAATATAGATGAGACATAAGTAAAGATATACAGAACGAACGTTGTCCATTTTGTGTGTTTTTGCAATGTAAAACGCAAATCTTAGATAAATGAAATCGGATTTTAATGAATTGAAAACGACATCACTTTTAATGAATATAGATGATATACTTATTTTTTAAAAATGATGTTATTTTCGTTTCATCAAAATACAATTTCGTTTGTCTAGAATTCTCATTTTACACTTCAAAACACGGCGAAAGCACTTTGCTAGGAAGACACTAACACTGAGAGATGAAAGCTAGGGGAGAAAATGGGATTATGTGATACCCCACGTCCGTTAATGTCACTCTTTAAGAGAATGCATTAAGTTTCATGAAGCGTTATAGGTAAACAAAAACATAATATTACAAGATAGGCATATAAGAAAAGATCTGATGAACATGTGATGATAGAACCGATTAGGCATAGTGACATGATTAAGCAAACTAACGTAATAGGCATATTAGATCTAAACAACAAGTTAGATATACAAGAAATGACAGATTTGTTATGATTCAAACTACTCAATAGGCACAGGCTTTGATCCAAACTTATAGGCATGTCAAATTACATTTTAATTATTTTTATCTAAAAATAATATAAACTCACCGTGATTGGATCTAAAGAACAGGGAATTGACTGAAGAACAAATCTATGAATTTGAATAAATTGTTTGTTGAAGAAGAATAAGCTAGATCAGATTGAGTTAAGGCAACACCTTGTCGTCGCCATTGATTCAGATGAATAAAACAATGGGATTATGGTCCTATTTATAGCATAGGGTCAATGTTAGGACCCGAACTTCCCCGGTAAGGAAAGCCCGGATATAATTGAGAACAAGCCACAAAAGGACGCAGACGGAAGAACATTTCATTGTTAATTACAACAATATCATCAGAATACAAGAATATACAGAGTATAAATGAATATTATACATTACAAAATATTAGAGATTACAATAAATTACATAGCAACGGAAAATAATACAAAACACAACTGAAGGAGATACAAGGATACAAAGCGTAAACCAGGATCCTGTGAATATAAACCTGCAAAACCAAAACTACTAGCTGCCCGTGTCAAAATAAGGGCACCCAGAGTTTAGGTTAAAATAATAAACTCCACGTCAGTCATGGGACTGGTGTGAGAACTAAAACAGTTATTAATCTTTATTTTAAAGTTAGGTAAATCAAGGGACAACGCCGTATAACACGGAACGGGTTTCCTCCCAAGAATACCAGTGCATGAAACAACAACGCAATGCTAAATAAAGAAAAATGAAGCTATTATAAGACCTAGGTCCCATCACACAATGAACACAAACCAGAGGATAGGGTTTTCCCTTATAATAACCAAAGCATGCTTGATACGTTTAAAACAAATCATCTGGTACTATTATAAGTGCATAGTGTATAAAACAACTTCAAATCATAAGTATCAATCATAGATGGCATAAGTGCCCCATACCACTATGTCGCCATACTAGGCTCAACAATCAAAACCGCAAAGTCACGTATTTGGAAATTGGATTTCCAACTATGAACCGAGGCAAAAGATAGTCCTCTACCGAATTCGAGACAATCTAGCCTATGTCTCAGGACCCAGACACAGGTGAGCCCTTGGATCGTCAGGGCCGGTCCACCGATGTGGATTAAAATGCCTGAACACTACGTCTCCCCGCCCTATGGGGCGTAAATGAGTCCAATGACTCCATCGGTCCCGGATCGACCGATATATCCGAGGCGCCTCGCAACAGCAACAACCACATAAGTCAAACTCGTCAGGGCGTGTAAAACCACTGACGCCACTTCTAGCTAGAAGGAAACGCAAGCCCTCCCTGATGTCCTCTCCCGTTTTTGGTTCACAACCGGGGTGTGAGGCTCGCGAATCAACGTTACACAAAGCTATGCCACACAGGCCGTGCTTTGATCATCCACCACAAGACTCTGCTTTTCAACAGAAGCCTTGATCATATTGCCACTTAGGCGTGCCACACAGGCAATTCACTCCATGCGTTTGATATCCATCGATATATAACCCCTGAGCTCGTACGTCTCAGAGAAGGGCGTTAAGCAAGAGAATAACTTCTCCGCCGCTAAACAGATATATATTTAATAGAAATCAATCACACAGAATAAAATCCAATGTCAGACACACAGTCCATTTACAAGTTCGTTCTGGGTCTGAACGAAACCGGAGGCACCTAGTACCCCGCATATCCATCGATCTCCAAGTACGTCTGGACGACCACTAACTGATTCCCTCCTCTTGGGTGTACGACCCACTCAAGATCATCAGTAATCACCCAAACGACGTGAAGACCTCCGGTCTTCAACCACCGTCTTCACCTTCGACTTATCGTCGTTTCAGAATGGGATAAACCCGGTCTTTCCGAATAACTCGCGTATATAATTAACAAGTGTTACACAAACACAACATACGCCTCATTCCAATTCAGAATATTCTTTTATTCAAATATTCCTATATTTTGGGAAAGGTTCCCATTAATTTTATCAAAGATAAATTCTTTAAATTTATTCTTTAACTTCTTTTGAATATTAATTCAAACTAGTCGGGATTAGCGGACCACATCGAAATAATCATTTATTTTATTTCCCAATCCCAACCTATTCATCCCATGAAGTAAAACTGGTCATACTTCATATCTAACACTACGGTGTTATCGGTAAATTCAATTACCATTTCACGTTCAAATCTAATTAAAGATTTAACTATCGCCTGCAGCAAAACAGGTGATACTCCATTCTCGATCTTTTCAATCTAATTAAAGATTCATTAAAACTTCACTTAGTTTTAATCCTTAACTGGGTTGAAGAATTAGTGTCATTTAAAACACGATTCACGATAAACCCAAATCACATTTGATATTAAATACAAGGCTCTGAATAGAAAATATATCGGCTTATATTCAATATCAACTTCTACGACCAACAAATATCGTATTGGAAATAACGATATAAATATATCTTCCAAATTCCCATAACAATATCTGTATCATCACGAAATCCAACATCGAAATATTCCAAAGACAATTTTAATTCAAATCCGTTCCAATTCACTTATTGGAAAATCTGGTTACTTTTAAAATCCTTTTCAAATTCAATTTATTTATTTAAAAATAAATAGAATTATAATTCTAGTTCAAAACTAGTTCATTTCGAAAAAAATCTATTTTTATCTTTTCAAATATGGAGTTTTTCATCCCAATTCTTCTCAAATCATTTCTTATGATTTTACACAAATTATTACTATTTTTAATAATTTTATCAAGGCCCGTACAGTCGATTTCCATCAACGGCCATCGAACTGCACTTACAGCGACCTTTTCCAAATTTGATTTGGACATAATTCCAAATCCAACCGTTAGATTTCAAATTTATAGTATTCATTGGAAAGCTCTTTTCGGTACGAACGCAACGGTTCGGTTTTAGGAGAATCCGACGGTCGGATCTCCCGCAACGTCAATTCGAAGTCAATGGTCGAAATTCACGAACTGCCGCGGCGCGACGCGTTCTATTCAGGCCATTATATATATATATATATATTTCGTCGATTCCCTTTTCAAAACGTATTTTATAAATCGTTTTAAATCCGATTTCAAAACCATTTCAACCCTATAATCAAAATTGAATTTTCCCTTACAAATTCGTTTTAAATTCATTTCAAATTGATTTCAATTCAAATCGATTTTTAATTCAATTTCAATTCAATTTGAATTTCAAATTAATTTAATTCCAATTCGAATTCAATTCTATTCAATTTCAATTCGAATTTCGATTATTTTCAATATAATTCAAATTTCGAAATCACTTTCAATAGACATTGAAAATTGAATAAAATCGATATAAATATCGTTCACGTCAAAATGGCGTCAATCTAATCAACACAGCTTCATATATTTCTACTTTCAAATATTCTATTTCAAATATTTCTTTTTCAAATATTTCTATTCAAATATTTCTTTTTCAAAACTGGAATGAGGCCCAATCAATTACCATATAATGTTAATTATATGGATTTTCTACAACACATGTATAAAATAACAACGATAAATAATCAACCATCATCCAAAGTGCATTCCACACTGTATAAGCATCAAATATAAATATTTAACGCTTATGACAGTCTGTCAATCCATCAATCGACATACAACTAATTATTGGGATTAGTGTATGTCGTATATCATCCCAATACCCGTGTGGGGTTTCAAACAATCAAACACAGATTTCATTTGTGCAGTTGGGCGATGTGTAAAATTTATCGTCCCAATCAATATCAGTCAAATGTGTGTATATAAACAAATCGTTCGATTTGTTTATATTAATTTATTTCAAACACACGTTAGAAAATTCTCTTTTCAACTATAAAATATTTTTAACTATATAAATATTTCATTTCATTTCACATCACATTACACAATCAACTACACATCAAAATCAAACAAACAAGCATACAAGCCGTCCATGGTCTGTGGACGACGGGAGTCGGGTGCTACTAAACACCGTCTGCATCCTAGTATATATTTCAACTAGAAATAAAATTAAAAGTGAGAAGTTATCACCGACTAGCTAATCCAAACGCCACGACTCTTCTTATGTAGGAAATCTTTGCAGTGCTCGTCTTTTGCCACTTTCACTGCCCGTAGCTACTACATATGTAAAAATCACATTTTTATATAGTTGCTATGCATATAAAAAACATATTTTTATAATTACTCCATATGGATAAAAATTCTATTTTTACATCGCTACTATATAGATAAAAATTCGATTTTTACATCGCTACTCATATAATAAAGATTATATTTTCATCTCGCCACTCTATATAAAGATTTCACCTTTTCAAATATAAAGATTTCGTCTTTTAACTCTATAAAAATCATATTTTTATAACTTCAACTTCATAGTAAAAATCGTATTTTTATCACTTCAACTTCATAGTAAAAATTACATTTTTATTACTTCAACTTCATAGTAAAAATTACATTTTTATCACTTCAACTTCATAGTAAAAATTACATTTTTATCTCCCTACTAAATGTATAAAGATTTCATTTTTATTCATCTACTATATAAATAAAAATCCGATTTTTATTCCAATGTTTTATATAACCAAAACCAGATTTTTAAACGATTTTATTTAAATAAAATTAAACTAAAATAAATAATGAAACTCACTGTGTTCTCTGCCTGAAGCACATTGCCTAGGGTTGGCCATTTCCGGCTAATCCGATCGTCGAAGCAAGGGGGATCAGAGGGGAGGCACGCCAGTGGTGGAGGGGAGGGGGAAGGTCTGGCGACGGTTTCCAGGGGGGTTTGGGGACTTCGGTTTCGGGTTAAGGGGGGGGGTCTGGGATCGACGTTTGAGGAGGGGGAAGAGGAGAACGGAGGAAGAGGAAGGCGGTGGCGCCCCGCCCTGAGCGGCGGCGGCGATTTGAGGGGGGGGGGTGATGCTGATCGTCGGCGAGGTTTTTTTTTATCTGGAAATGAAATGGTCGGGGAAAGAGAAGAAAGAAAGGGGGGGGTTAAGTGAAAATTATATTATGTAATTTTAAAAAGTAATTTTTTCATTCGAACTCGAAATGAGGCCCACCGCCTGTCGTCCATAGCTAATTACCCCCATGCCGAACAAAATGGGATATGTATCGTAAGCTGATTCGATCGTTTCGATCAGTTTTCGTCAAAATCAACATATAACTCTATATATTGAATTTGAACGCGCATTTCAATTTATTGGGGTCACATACTAACTCGGAAAATTCCAGAAAAATATTTTCTAGCTTCGTATTGACGATACGGTCCTAACAAAACTAGTTTCGTCAAATTCTGAGACCGTTTGAAAAATGGCCATTTTCCCATCGATTAAAATCAACTGAAATGGTCAAAACATGTTTTCCTTTGCTACGCTCACATATTCAATCGAAAAGTTACAAAATTTGAAAACTAGCAATAACTAGACATTACGGATCCAACAAAAGTGGTTTCGTCGAAATCCGAGGTCGTTTGCAAAATGGCTATTTTCAAGGGCTAAAATTCCATAGCGACTATTCTGAATTTTCAACTGGGCATATCTTTTGATCCCCGCTATGAAATTTTGATTTTTCAGATTCGTTAGAAAGATATTCTCAATTAGATTCTAATATTTTCAGTTTCGCTAAAATCCGGTTTATTTTGAATCCTGTACATTCATTTAAACTTTGAAATTGAATTATCGAACTACCGCGCCATTTTCAATTCCTTTTATAATTTAAAATAAATATTTATATTCTAACGACGATCTATATAAATATATACATTCGAATTCTATTCAACATAAATTTCTCGTCGATATTATTTAAAATAATTCATTTTAAATATTCAAAATTCATTAAAATTGCCAAAATAAAAATTTTAAATTGGCTCAGATTTCCAGGTTATTACAATCTCCCCCACTTAAAACTTTTCGTCCCCGAAAAGGAACGAAGCCGAAATTTGTTTAACAAATCAACTCAACTTTCACTATTTTCACTACGGCTTAAGTTCTTCAACTTTTCAGTTTCTAAGAACTTTTCAAATTTTTCAAAAATTTGGCTAACACCCTAAATTTTCGAAAAATTTCGCCATGACCTCCCCTGCACTGGGAGCACCGGGAAAATCCCGAAATTGCCATACAGGCCCTCTGATCTCAAAAAGAAAAAGCCAAGCGGCTAGCCAATCGGCTCATAAAATCATCATCACCCAAACAAAACAGTAAATTATGGTAAACATGTACCTATTTGTCGGGCAAACAATTTTATTCTTCTGCTCTAGCCTCTTTGCTATGACCTGTTCAATGTAAGTACATGTATATGCAAGCAAATGCGACCAAATTTCAATACAATTTACTATTTGGTTCAAATTGGCTATAGGGTACACATTTTAATTAATCAATCAATAATCAACAACACAACCATCAATCAATTAGTTGATTAGCTTTTCAAATTCATAACTTTGATATATAGTCAAAAATCACATTTTTGGTGCCAAATCACAACAATAAGCCCTATCTAATTTTGGTTCTCACACCAGTTAATAGGAAATATATAAATATCACACTTTCGTCACTCGAAGATAAATTCTGACGATGAGAACTCAACCATCAGAATCATCCTCGGGCCACTAGATTATGATTCTATATCTATCCAGTATATTAAAACTTCGTATACACGCTAGCTAGGCGTATATGCAAAATCTTTACATACTAGATTGTCCAAATTTAACACAAATAAATATTCAAATACATTGAATAAAATTTAAATTTTCAAAACAAAATTCGTTCTCATTTTAAAAATATACTCTTCACACTCGTTCTAGGATACTACTGATCCCATCTCTAACGAGTCATCCCCATTGGATATTACTATTCCAATTTCTGATGAATTCTTTCGTATGGTTCCAATGTGTCTTGTTCTCTGAGCTTTGTAAACCAAAGCTCAGATACCACGCTGTTAGGACCCAAACTTCCCCGGTAAGGAAAGTCCGGATAGAATTGAGAACAAGCCACAAAAGGACGCAGACGGAAGAACATTTCATTGTTAATTACAACAATATCATCAGAATACAAGAATATACAGAGTATAAATGAATATTATACATTACAAAATATTAGAGATTACAATAAATTACATAGCAGCGGAAAATAATACAAAACACAACTGAAGGAGATATACGGATACAAAGCTTTCCGGATATCGTTCCAGCTGTAAACCAGGATCCTGTGAATATAAATCTGCAAAACCAAAACTATTAGCTGCCCGTGTCAAAATAAGGGCACCTAGAGTTTAGGTTAAAACAATAAACTCCAGGTCAGTCATGGGACTGGTGTGAGAACTAAAACAGTTATTAATCTTTATTTTAAAGTTAGGTAAATCAAGGGACCACGCCGTATAACACGGAACGGGTTTCCTCCCAAGAATACCAGTGCATAAAACAACAACGCAATGCTAAATAAAGAAAAATGAAGCTATTATAAGACCCAGGTCCCATCACACAATGCAACACAAACCAGAGGATAGGGTTTTCCCTTATAATAGCCAAACCATGCTTGATACGTTTAAAACAAATCATTTGATACTATTATAAGTGCATAGTGTATAAAACAACTTCAAATCATAAGTATCAATCATAGACGACATAAGTGCCCCATACCACTATGTTGCCATACTAGGCTCTACAATCAAAACCGCAAAGTCACGTATTTGGAAATTGGATTTCCAACTATGAACCGAGGCAAAAGATAGTCCTCTACTGAATTCAAGACAATCTAGCCCATGTCTCAGGACCCAGACACAGGTAAGCCCTTGGATCGTCAGGGCCGGTCCACCGATGTGGATCAAAATGCCTGAACACTACGTCTCCCCGCCCTATGGGGCGTAAATGAGTCCAATGACTCCATCGGTCCCGGATCGACCGATATATCCAAGGCACCTCGCAACAACAACAACCACATAAGTCAAACTCGTCAGGGCATGTAAAATCACTGACGCCACTTCTAGCTAGAAGGAAACGCATGCCCTCCCTGATGTCCTCTCCCGTTTCTGGTTCACAACCGGGGTGTGAGGCTCGCGAATCAACGTTACACAAAGCTATGCCACACAGGCCGTGCTTTGATCATCCACCACAAGACTCTGCTTTTCAACAGAAGCCTTGATCATATTGCCACTTAGGCGTGCCACACAGGCAATTCACTCCATGCGTTTGATATCCATCGATATATAACCCCTGAGCTCGTACGTCTCAGAGAAGGGTGTTAAGCAAGAGAATAAATCCTCCGCCGCCAAACAGATATATATTTAATAGAAATCAATCACACAGAATAAAATCCAATGTCAGACACACAGTCCATTTACAAGTTCGTTCTAGGTCTGAACGAAACCGGAGGCACCTAGTACCCCGCATATCCATCGATCTCCAAGTACGTCTGGACGACCACTAACTGATTCCCTCCTCTTGGGTGTACGGCCCAATCAAGATCTTCAGTAATCACCCAAACGACGTGAAGACCTTTGGTCTTCAACCACCGTCTTCACCTTCGACTTATCGTCGTATCAGTTATTCAGAATGGGATAAACCCGGTCTTTCTGAATAACTCGCGTATATAATTAACAAGTGTTACACAAACACAACATACGCCTCATTGCAATTCAGAATATTCTTTTGTTCAAATATTCCTATATTTTGGGAAAGGTTCCCATTAATTTTATCAAAGATAAATTCTTTAAATTTATTCTTTAATCTTCTTTTGAATATCAATTCAAACTAGTCGGGATTAGCGGACCACACCGAAGTAATCATTTATTTTATTTCCCAATCCCAACCTATTCATCCCATGAAGTAAAACTAGTCATACTTCATATCTAACACCACGGTGTTATCGGTAAATTCAATTACCATTTCACGTTCAAATCTAATTAAAGATTTAACTATCGACTGGAGCAAAACTGGTGATACTCCATTCTCGATCTTTTCAATCTAATTAAAGATTCATTAAAACTCCACTTAGTTTTAATCCATAACTGGGTTAAAGAATCAGTGTCATTTAAAATACGATTCACGATAAACCTAAATCACATTTAATATTAAATACAAGGCTCTGAATAGAAAATATATCGGCTTATATTCAATATCAACTTCTACGACTAACAAATATCGTATTGGAAATAACGATATAAATATATCTTCCAAATTCCCATAACAATATCTGTATCATCACGAAATCCAACATCGAAATATTCCGAAGACAATTTCGATTCAAATCCGTTCCAATTCACTTATTGGAAATTCTGGTTACTTTTAAAATCCTTTTCAAATTCAATCAATTTATTCAAATCTATTTTTATCTTTTCAGTTATGGAGTTTTTCATCCCAATTCTTCCCAAATCATTTCTTATGATTCTACACAAATTATTACTATTTTTAATAATTTTATCAAGGCCCGTACAGTCGATTTCCATCAACGGCCATCGAACTGCACTTACAGCGACCTTTTCCAAATTTGATTTGGACATAATTCCAAATCCAACCGTTAGATTTCAAATTTCTAATATTCATTGGAAAGCTCTTTTCGATACGAACCCAACGGTTCCGGTTTTAGGAGAATCCGACGGTCGGATCTCCCGCAACGTCAATTCGAAGTCAATGGTCAAAATTCACGAACTACCGCGGCGCGGCGCGTTCTATTCAAGCCATTATATAATATATATATATATATTATATATATTTCGTCGATTCCCTTTTTAAAACGTATTTTATAAATTGTTTTAAATTCGATTTCAAAACCATTTCAACCCTATATTCAATTTCAAATCAAAATTGAACTTTCCCTTACAAATTCGTTTTAAATTCATTTCAAATTGATTTCAATTCAAATCAATTTTTAATTCAATTTCAATTCAATTTGAATTTCAAATTAATTCAATTCCAATTCGAATTCAATTCTATTCAATTTCAATTTGAATTTCGAATATTTTCAATATAATTCAAATTACGAAATCACTTTCAATAGACATTGAAAATTGAATAAAATCGATATAAATATCGTTCACGTCAAAATGGCATCAATCTAATCAACACGGCTTCATATATTTCTATTTTCAAATATTCTATTTCAAATATTTCTTTTTCAAAACTGGAATGAGGCCCAATCAATTACCATATAATGTTAATTATATGGATTTTCTACAACACATGTATAAAATAACAACGATAAATAATCAACCATCATCCAGAGTGCATTCTACACTGTATAAGCATCAAATATAAATATTTAACGCTTATGACAGTCTGTTAGTCCATCGATCGACGTACAACTAATTATTGGGATTAGTGTATGTCGTATATCATCCCAATACCCGTGTGGGGTTTCAAACAATCAAACACAGATTTCATTTGTGCAGTTGGGCGATGTGTAAAATTTATCGTCCCAATCAATATCAGTCAAATGTGTGTATATAAACAAATCGTTCGATTTGTTTATATTAATTTATTTCAAACACACGTTAGAAAATTCTCTTTTCAACTATAAAATATTTTTAACTATATAAATATTTCATTTCATTTCACATCACATTACATAATCAACTACACATCAAAATCAAACAAACAAGCATACAAGCCGTCCATGGTCTGTGGACGACGGGTGTCGGGTGCTAATAAACACCGTCTGCATCCTAGTATATATTTCAACTAGAAATAAAATTAAAAGTGAGAAGTTCTTACCGACTAGCTACTACACCGAGAGATCGAGTTTCAGATTGATCGGGTGCTACTAAACACTTATCTTTGCAGTGCTCGTCTTTTGCTACTTTCACTGCCCGTAGCTACTACGTATGTAAAAATCACATTTTTATATAGTTGCTATGCATATAAAAAACATATTTTTATAATCACTCCATATGGATAAAAATTCTATTTTTACATCGCTATTATATAGATAAAAATTCTATTTTTACATCGCTAATCATATAATAAAGATTATATTTTTATCTCGCCACTCTATATAAAGATTTCGCTTTTTCAAATATAAATATTTCGTCTTTTAACTCTATAAAAATCATATTTTTATAACTTCAACTTCATAGTAAAAATCGTATTTTTATCACTTCAACTTAAAAATTACATTTTTATCACTTCAACTTCATAGTAAAAATCACATTTTTATCTCCCTACTAAATGTACAAAGATTTCATTTTTATTCATCTACTATATAAATAAAAATCCGATTTTTATTCCAATGTTTTATATAACCAAAACCAGATTTTTAAACAATGTTATTTAAATAAAATTAAACTAAAATAAATAATGAAACTCACTGTATTCTCTGCCTGAAGCACGTTGCCTAGGGTTGGCCATTTCCGGCTAATCCGATCGTCGAAGCAAGGGGGATCAGAGGGGAGGCGCGCCAGTGGTGGAGGGGAAGGACTGGCGACGGTTTCCAGGGGGGTTTGGGGACTTCGGTTTCGGGTTAAGGGGGGTCTGGGATCGGCGTTTGAGGAGGGGGAAGAGGAGAATGGAGGAAGGCGGTGGCGCCCCGCCCTGAGCGGCGGTGGCGCCCCGCCCTGAGCGGGGGCGGCGATTTGAGGGGGGGGGGCGATGTTAATCATCGGCGAGGTTTTTTTTCTTTTTTCTTTTTTTTTATCTGGAAATGAAATGATCGGGGAAAGAGAAGAAAGAAAAGTGGGGGTTAAGTGAAAATTATATTATTTAATTTATTTTAATTTTAAAAAGTAATTTTTTCATTCGAACTTGAAACGAGGCCCACCGCCTGTCGTCCATAGCTAATTACCCCCATCCCGAACACAATGGGATATGTATCGTAAGCTGATTCGATCGTTTCGATCAGTTTTCATCAAAATCAACATATAACTCTATATATTGAATTTGAATGCGCATTTCAATTTACTGGGGTCACTAACTCGAAAAATTCCAGAAAAATATTTTCTAGCTTCGTATTGACGATACGGTCCTAACGAAACTAGTTTCGTCAAATTCTGAGACCGTTTGAAAATTGGCCATTTTCCAGTCGATTAAAATCAACTGAAATGGTCAAAACACGTTTTCCTTTGCCACGCTCACATATTCAATCGAAAAATTACGAAATTTGAAACCTAGCAATAACTAGACATCACGGATCCAACAAAAGTGGTTTCGTCGAAATCCGAGGTCGTTTGCAAAATGGCTATTTTCAAGGGCCGAAATTCCATAGCGACTATTCTGAATTTTCATCTGGGCATATCTTTTGATCCCCGCTATGAAATTTTGATTTTCGGATTCGTTAGAAAGATATTCTCAATTAGATTCTAATATTTTCAGTTTCGCTAAAATCCGGTTTATTTTGAATCCTGTACATTCATTTAAACTTTGAAATCGAATTATCGAACTACCGTGCCATTTTCAATTCCTTTTATAATTTAAAATAAATTTTTATATTCTAACTACGATCTATATAAATATATACGTTCGAATTCTATTCAACATAAATTTCTCGTCGATATTATTTAAAATAATTCATTTTAATTATTCAAAATTCATTAAAATTGCCAAAATAAAAATTTTAAATTGGCTTAGATTTCCGGGTTATTACAGTCAACGAATCTAGCCAAGAATTCAGTCCACGTATGTAGAAATTAACCTGGTTCAGATCTGGGTGTGTCGACACCCCCTTATGGTGTCGACCCATGGGTTGACACCCCTAGGGCTGGGGTCGACCCCCAACGGGTCCGATTCCCGCGTTGTCCCGCCTCCGATTTCTGATTTTCTGGAATGTTTATTTTATATATAATTAGCTTATATATTTGTGTAAACTTCAAACCTTAATGTCTTCTTCATACGATGTCCGTTTTATGCAAACTCAGAGTCTATCTCAAATAGAATTCCCAGATGAGCGCAATGGCTCAGCCCGTTTTACTTAATTCCAAATATTTAATTAAGTATTCCTTAGTTTACCATCTTAATGTGTTATAAAATTACGGGGTGTTACATTCTCCCCTATTCAAATGATTTCGACCCCGAAGTCTCAAAGTTAAGAAGAATGTATATCCTAACATCCACCATCCATCTACTCATCCATCAATCACAGGCATCCATTTTCCTTAAAGACTTCTAATGCTTATATGAACATATGCAAAGGTGTATGTATATGTCCCTGTACTAATGCGAAAGATCAGGCGGTCTATTGATTCAGTCGACCTCCTTAATGCAATGTATGTTAGTGCCATGAATCCAAAATGTATGCAAATAATCCTACTATAACATGTAAGTTCTATATGCGTATGCAGTCATTCATCCAAATGCAACATCCATATGATGATATATCCACTTTCATCCATTAAAAGAAGAAAAATGCACACATATCCATATGCAGTATGAGAGTGATTGAGCTGATCTAGTGCCTAATGTGTGTGTGTATGCGTCTCCGAGCAATCACTAGCAAACACTTGCATCCATCAAACATAACATGTCTCAAACACATGTTTACATCCATGGGATTCCTACCTAAAGGTCAAAGATTCGATCAATAGCATATACTTTAAATGATAGAAACAAGCATGAATAAAAGCTTTGGAAAGGAAGTTAAGACATACCCTTGAAAAGAAAAGCGTATGAAGCTCGAATCTTGTCTTCGGTCTCCCAAGTTGCATCCTCTTGGTTATCTCTCCACTGAAATTTCATCAACTTGACTTCTCTGTTGCATAACTTCTTAACTTCTGATCCAAGAATACGGGTAGGAACTCGTCTAATTGTCGCCTCCTGTTCTACCTCTACTTCCTCAAGCATACTCGGCTTAACTACTTCTGTAGTATCACGCAAACCATGTCTCCCACCTCAAACTCAATGTAGGTCCTTCTTTTATCTGCATAGGACTTCTGCATGTCCTGAGTTGTCTTCATGCATTGACGAATAAGATCAATCTTCTCTGAAGTTTCTCTAACCATATCCGCTCCAAGTAGAAGCCATTCTGTAGATTCCCACCAACAAGTCAATGATCTACAAGGTCGTCCATATAATGCTTCGAAGGGTGCCATGCCAATACTAGCTTGATAACTGTTGTTGTAGGCAAACTCTACTAAAGGAAGATGCATTTCCCAAGTCCCTCCAAAGTCTAAGATACACAGCCTCAAAAGATCCTCTAGAACTCTGTTCACCCTCTCCTTCTGTCCATCAGTCTGAGGATGATATGCGATGCTCAAACATAACTGTGTACCAAGTGCTACTTGTAGACTCTTCCAGAACTCATTAGTGAATATAGGATCTCGATCACTCACTATGATGGAAGGTAACCCATGTAGACAGACAATCTCGCGAAGATAAACAGCCGCCAACCATGTTGTCGTTCTCTTGCGCTTAACATGAATGAAATGAGCGCTCTTTGTAAGTCTGTCGACTATAACCCAAATATTGGTGTTGCCTTTCCTCGATCTAGGCACACCATCAATGAAATCCATCGAGACGCTCTCCCATTTCCACTGTGGGACCTCCAAAGGATGAAGTAAACCACCGGGCATCCTTTGCTCAGCTTTGACTTGCTGGAAAACCAAATATCGAGAAACAAACTCCGCCACATTTTCTTCATCCCAGCCCAAAAGAAAACCCTCTTCATATCTCCATACATCTCATCACCACCTGGATGAATAGTCATCTTAGAATGATGAGCTCCCTCAAGGACTGTCTTCAACAAACTCCCAATTCGGGGAACACAAAGACTTCCATCTCGTCGCAACCACCCTCCATCGTCCGTGGAATACCTACTGAGGTGACTAGAAGTCTCCCCTCTACTGAGCCTATCCAAGATGTCTGAAATTTGTGGATCCTCTCACTGTGAAGTTCATATCTGATCCAGAAGAGTAGGTTGTACCACTAGTGATGCCAATAAACTAGGTTTAAATTCGGTGGAGGGTCTAAAATCAAAAGTCGATATAAACTCCAAGCTTTTACTCTCCACAAACAAAGGACTTAAGGCCTTCCTCTGCATTCTCAATGCGTCTGCCACCACATTATCCTTGCCAAGGGTATAATCAATCTCAAAGTCATAAGACGCTATGAACTCCATCCATCTTTGTTGCCTTAAATTATGATCCTTTTGCGAGAATAAGTACTTGAGATATTTATGATCGGTATACAACTCGAACTTCTCTCCAAGCAAATAATGATGCCAAATCTTAAGCGCGAATACTATGGCGATTAACTCTAAGTCATGGGTAGGGTAGTTCAACTCATGAACTCTTAACTGTTTACCTCCATAACATACTACCCTTCCCTCTAGTATCAGAACCGCACCAAGCCCTGTACCACATGCATCGGTGTATACTATGAACACTTTGTTCCCGTCAGGCAAGGTCAAGACTGGGGCTGTTGTCAGAGCCCTCTTCAATCATTGGAAAGCATCGTCACAATCTATATCCCAAGAAAATGTCAGATTCTTCTTCGTCAGTCCGTTGAGTGGGGATGATATCTTTGTGAAGTCCTTAATGAACTTCTTATAATAGCCCGCCAATCCAAGAAAACTTCTCACCTCCGTTGCATTCTTTGGGATCTGCCAATCTTGAACTGCAGCTACCTTCGCGGGATCCATTGCTATCCCATCTTTAGAGACTATATACCCTAGAAATCTCACTTCTTTTCTCCAAAAATGACATTTGGAGAACTTCGCCTTAAGCTAGTGCGCACAGAGAGTCTTCAAAACCTCCCTTAAATATCGGGCATGCTCTTCCTCTCTCTTCGAGAAAATCAAGATGTTGTCAACGAAGACCACAACAAACTTATTTAGAAACTTTCAAAACACCCTACTCATCAGATCAACAAAATAGGCGGGTGCATTCGTCAACCCAAAAGGTATAATGAGCCACTCGAAGAAACCATCTGGAGTTTTAAAAGCGGTCTTGTCTATACTGTCCTCGACCACCCTCAACTAACGAAACCCCATGGCCAAGTCTAACTGAGAGAAAACAGATGCACCAACAAGCTAGTCAAACAGATCATCTATTCTTGGAAGTGGGTGCCTGTTCTTTTTAATGAGTTTATTCAACTCTCTATAATCCACACATAAGCGAAGAGAACCATCCGCCTTAGTTGCGAATACCACCAGAGCGCCCCATTCAGATATGCTTCAACTAATAAACCCTTTCTCAAGTAGCTCCCCTACTTGCTTGCTAAGCTCCCTCCTTTCATGTGGAGCCATATGGCGCAAAGGCAATGGAATTGGCTTTGCATTGTCCACCAAGTATACACGGAAATCAATCTCGCGCCTCGGAGGTAAGCGTCGAACCTCCTAAAAAACACCAGGATACTAACAGACTACTGGTACAAATCGTAGATCATCGATAGATGCATCAGGCGACTCTAGGAAAGTAAGCATAACAGACCCACTAGGGTCACAAGAAATCTCGAGGGTCCTCCCATGGCAAGTCAAAAGTCTAACGACCCTCCTCTCATAATCCAGAGTAGCACCATACATGGCTAGCCAATCCATCCCTAGAATCAAACCATAACCCATGAAACCAAGCACATATGCGTTGCACTCAAACTCGACGCCCAACACAGATATTCTCAAACCCCGACAAATCATAGACAAGAGTCGTACCCCCAATAGGGTTTGAGGCAACAACGAGATCCAAAACTTTAATGATACTAAGGTGCAGAGACTCAACAATGGAATCAAATATAAATGAATGCGAAGCGCCCGAACCAAAAAGAGTTCTAATAGGATGATTGGAAAGAGAAATCAAACCTTCAATGGAAACTTTCCTACCTCTGTCTGGCGCATCGGCCACGAGAGAATGCACCTGCCCTCCTAAAGATCCTGCCCTTTGACCTTGTCCTTGCTTCTTCGGGCACTCCTTAGAAAAGTGTGCGACCTCTCCACAATCGAAACAAGCATTCTTCTTTCTTTTGAAGTTCTTGATCAAGTGACCCTTGCGTCCGCAATTATGGCACTTCCTCTTTTCTCTAGCCTTGCTGTCCTTTCCGCCCTTCTTTTGTTGTTGTTGTTGTCCTCCTTTCTTGGGCCACACTTTCTGATTTTGTGTTTCCTCAACCATAGCCTCTTTCTTTTCACCTTTATCTTCCTCATGCATCAATACCATATCAACGAGTTTCTCAAAGATTTCTCCCATCGGAATATGAAACATAGCCAACCCATGGAGGGGTTCATTCAATACTCTAACAAACCTCAAAGCTTTCTTGTGCGGGGTATTCACTAGCTCTAAACCAAACCTCGCCAATTGATTGAATTTATTAACATATTCTTTCATTTACATGCATCCTTGCTTAAGCGCCAAAAACCTTTCCATTTGCATACTTTGCTTGGCTTGAGAAAGAAACTTCATTTCAAACCTTTGTCGGAATCATCCCAAGTTTCCACTGGACGCCCTGCTTGCGTCACTTCCCACCAGAATGAAGCCTCATTTTTCAACTGCCAAACGACCAGCTGAATCTTCCTATGATCGTCAACTTCAAAAATTCCAAACAAATCCTCCGTCTCTTTAAGCCAATTCCTTGCTTCTATAAAAGTCTCAGTTCCTCGTAATGGCCTTCCTCCCATAGCACATAAATCTTTGCGTATCTTAGAGAAATTATCAGCATGTGGAGGAGGAGGAGGAGGAACAGTGGGTGCAGCTGGGGGAGAAACGTCTGCTTGACCACCGCTAGGTGCCAGGGCCTCAAGATACCTACGGAACCAACCCAGTATCGTAACGCCCTCAGAAATATTAGTGTAATGACCCAGATTTTGTCGAATTTGGTTATCGCCATAAACTCAATGATGACTAACTAAACATTAGAAAAATACCGAAAAGTTAATAGAAAGAAGTTAGAGGGTAGAATAGATAAGATAGAACTAATAGAATAGAAGAAGAAGAAGAAGAAGAACACAACATCAGAGTAAACACGAATCTCACTGCGGAACGAATAAAATATTACATAACTTTTGAAATACAAATAGTATATGTATATAATAACATTTCAAAGTACAACACTTATAAAACAGCGGAAATAAATAATAGCTATATAATCCTGAAGCCTCCTGCTCCAAGCTCACCAAGTGCATTTGTAAATTCCCGACTACTTGACTACCCATACAAATTTAGGCACCCAAGAGTTTAGGGAAAACAAAACGAAATAAACTCCAGGTCAGTCCTGGGACTGGTATGAGTAAAACAGTTTAAAACAGTTCGAACAAGTAAACTATATCTCATAATACCATGCCGTATAACGGAACGGGTTTCTTTCTTATGAGAATCCAAAATATCTTTATATTAAAACCTTTTTATATTATAATAATGTCTATCAACCACAATATAATAGTCATCTAGTAGAAACGCTTCCATCTCACGTTCTACATAAATCAAAATCGCCAGCACGTATTTGGTAATGGATTTCCAACTATGACAAGGTATGGAACCACCTTTCGCTAGTGTACCTCTAGAGAGGAATACACTGGGTTCAACAAGAACATCTTGCAACCCGGCCACACATGACCGACCACTCATTTCGCTTGAGTGTATCGAATGTATATCACCAACGGTTGGGATCAGCAACCGTTTCCCGAATGGGACGACATCGACAATAGATTTTTATGAAGTAAATGAAACTCTAGATCAGGTGATTATACACCCTAATAGGTGAGACCTACATAGCCATGCTGCATGCCCGACTTTTGTCATTTACCGGATGTGAGGCTAGAAGCTACGCTTATCTTTTACATGTCACATCTTCATTCACTTAGAATGTCACATCGTCATACCTGCCAAATCACAAATTGACTTATCCAAAAATACCACGGGTATAAAGCTAAGAAAAACGAATTCCTCTGCTGCCACATAAATACGTTTGAAATGACCAACTTACGTGATCTACCAGATATACTCTGTCAGACCTTCGTCCATACAAGTTGTCCTGGGACTGGACAACCGAAGGCACTATTCAGTATATTCATCTTAGGCACTGTTATCTAAGATTTATACAACAGCCCTTGCACTTAACTCCGTCTTCAATTATCTTTGGCATATATGATTCACAACGCTTATGCCAATATAGAGTAGTTCTTCGGATAATAATCCAACCGGTCTCTCCATATTAACAACGTTAAAATGGTCAAAAACTTCGATAGTCGGTGAGTTAACTATCAAAGAAAAACAGGTGTGCAAACAACGATATTATTTCCAGATGGAAATTATATCGATTAATCATCATTTAACATTTATCTCTATTTTCTATAATTAGAAAATATATGTTATTAACACGGGAAAATATTTCCATGGCTTAATTACGTATCACTATCCTTCCACAGCTATCAGACTCTACTATAAACTAACAAGAGAACAACTTCCTAAATATAAACCCCGAAGGCCGAACCAACATCAGATCGATACTCAGGAAACCATTCAACTTATTAATCTCTAGTCAGTTTCTAATTTTTGTTTAACTCCATCTTTATTAACTATGTTCGATTAACTCGATTCGATTAACTCCTCTATTTATTTTCCCAAATAAATAATCCTTTATTCTATTTATTAATGTTTTACAAATATTTTCTCTTTACATTTGTTTGACAAATATTTTCCTTTACATTCCTTTTCACAAATATTTATTTAACGAATAAATATTTCTTTTTATAAAATCTTTTGATTTTATAAATCTTTCTTTTCAATATAACATTTGAAAATCTCCTTTCCAACATTTCAGTATTTCTTACGGTATTTAAAATACCAAATCACAATGATCGATATCATTCAAACACACATAATCAACAACAGATTATATATCACATCATATATCACAATATATGAAACAGAACATTATTTATATACTGAGGAACCCAGTTGGGTCCCTCCAACCTGTTTCCCTGTATCACAGATGTTAAATAAAACAAATATCACGAATATAAAATATTCTGATAAACAGAATCAATATTCGATTAACGATTTATGTATGTACATCGTTATCGATAATTTCAACCAATACACAAGCAATTCAGCCAAACAGTTAACACACAACAATCAGTCATCATTTATCAGTTTTAAATATACGTTATAAAAATAGAACTATTCAGAGTTGGTGAGTTTTACTCACATTGGCAGTTCATCGTTAAAGAACGATAAACTGTTTGTTTGATTTAAATCAAACAATTTACTTCGCCATAAATTCAAACAAGCTCAAAACCGCTCCCAGTTAGTTCCATTATGGGGCTCTCGTCCATACGATCCCGACGGATCCTGTTTTTCTGAATTCCGTTAACGTATCAATGAGATATTGAATTTTCAAGTTTGTACTTTATTTAAATAAAATACTTGGTTCAAAATCAACTTGGGCTTAACCTGATTATCCGGCCCATTTCCTATATCCACCCGCGCCCTTAAAGCCCACCACACTTCTTCTTCTACCCAGACGCTGAAACACAATCCGACTCCCTCATTTACCATTACCGTACATTCAATCCCTCCCTCCTCCTTCATTTCACCATGAATCTCCAAAACGAGAACACCGATCAACTTCTCATCACGCACTCTTCCTTTCCATGCCAACTTTGTAAATCTCGAACCCAAATTGCAACTCGCGACTCCAGCCTCATAGATCACGGCTCCAGTGAATCCATCGACACCAAAAATCCCGGATTCCCTCAAAAAAACCACAACGAGATGCCATTCGATCTCGTGATTACCAATACGAACTCGAATCGGTTTAGGACTTCTTAAATCTTGCTCAAGACTGAACCCTAGGTTCACGGTAGAAGAGAGCAGCAAAGAAAATCAACGTCGAACCCTCTAAAAACGATATGAGATTGTTGTCAACGTTGATATGAGTTCGTATATATATATATAATAAAATTTATAGATTTTCGTTTGATTTTTATTTGATTATCAAAGGAGGATTTTTTTCTGAAGAACGAAAAAAAACAACGGCGGCTTGAATTTTCAGTTCTCACGTTTTTAACCTTACGGTTGTGGTTGAGAAGGAGGATAGGTGTCTTTGCTTTGACCACATGGATTAGGATATTTTTATTTAATATCATTTTATATTTGTTTTGACTTCTAAAAATTCGTGTGGTCACACATGATACCCAAAAATCACGAAACTGGAAATGTAGCTAGATTTCGACATTAAGAACCCAACAAAACTAGTTTCGTCGAATTACGACTTCGTTTGATCACACAGCGTATTTTTAAGGTCAATTTATCGACCGTTTTTCACATAAAAAACCCGTACGGCCACATACTGACTTCAAAAATAACAGAAATTGAAATCTAATTATAATTTAACATTACAGATCCAACAAATTTAGTTTCGTCGAATTCTGAGGTTGTTTGCAAAACTGGCTATTTTTAAAGCCCTAAATAACCCTTTTAAATATATAAATATATTTAAAAACAATTAAATTAAATATTTATAAATAAATATTATCGTATATATATTCACATGGAATACCGTACAGCTTCAGAATATTCCTATATGAATTTCTAACTCAATATTTCAATCCTGATTAAATTGATATTCGATTTATAATGTAATTCCTTTTTAAAATATAAATAATTCGTTATAAATTATAAAGGAATTCTACAGCGAATTTTCTAAAATTTGATTTGGACATAAATCAAAATCTACCTGATGAAATCTCGATTTTTTTCTTTCACTAGAAAAATATACTCCACCAGCTCCACACGTTTCTTGTTTCACAGAAATCCGGCTTAAAACGAATTCTGTATATTCAGTTGAAGTTCAAATCACCAAATAACGAACTGCCGCGCCATTTCAAGCTCGATTTTAATTATAATATAATTATACGTTCAAACTGTCGTTTAAATAATATATTCGTTAGTCTAATTCAATTCTAAACTGAATTAAATATCACAGATGATCCAGTTCACACCATATCGCCATTTCAGCCAATTCTGATTATTTCAGAATTAAATATATTATTTAATCATTATTTTAATTAAATATTCACCATTATTTAATTCAACAACCATGAAATCCTTTTAATCACCTTTCTAAATAATTAAATAAATTAATTATTATATCGCTGGAAAATGCGGGTCATTACATTCTTCCCTACTTATAATAATTTTGTCCTCGAAATTGCTAAGTTATAAAACAAACCCTATCGACTGGTTAGAACTTATTTGTTCACTTCTAAATCTTCAGTTTCAACTGAACCAATTTAATTTCGATTAAAATATTAATCAATTCTTATCAATGAAAATTTTCAAAAATCTTGAAAATTTTCTAACACCTTAACTTTTCGAAAAATATCGCCAGCACCTCCTTTGTACTGGTCAATAGGTCAAACTCCAACTCGCCTCTCTGGGCCATCTCAGACCCGAAAGAAAATCAAACAACCAAGCGGCTTGCCAATTCGGCTCATCAAAATCTCATACCATATGAAATATAAACTTGTACCTTTTTGTTGGGCAGATCAACTCTATCACTTCTATATGCTATCAACTCAGCATATACCAATGTTATCCCAATCAAATTATGATCAATTTATCCTCAACACGTCTATTCACTTATATCCAAAGCAAATCCCATTTCAACTCAAGTTCAATTCTTGATTCCAAATCTTGATTTACCAAACCAATTCTATTTCAACCTAATAAGTCTCCAGTCAATTTCTGATTTAGCTTAACTCCATTTCTTAACTCCTTATGCATGAACATTTCCTTTTCTAATTCATATTTCCAATTTCAATATTTGATTACGTTTCTGATTCTATTTGGAAAACATTTCCAAATCTTCTTTACTTGGATTTAAACAGATGTTTAAATCAACATCGCGATGACAATTCAAACCACAATACTTATTTACTAAATTCACTTAACCACTTTCACTCTCGAACCTTAACCATTTCTAAATTTAAAACGAAGTCAATCAAGTTGGGGTATAACTACCTCTCAGACCTTAACTGAACAACATTTCAAATCTCGAAATAGGGTAAGTTCATCTTTTAACTCTTACTAGATTAACTCTTATTCGAATAACTTACATCTGAATGACTTATATTTGATAATCTCTCTTCTTCGAATAAATTATATTCGATAACTCAACTCGATTTGCTCCATTTGAATAACTCTAACTGGTTAACTCCAATTGGTTAACTCTAACTGATTAATCTAACTGATTAATTCTAACTGATTAACTCTAACTGATTAATTCTAACTGATTAATTCTAACCGATTTATTTTAACTGATTAACTCTAACTGATTAACTAATATTTGATTAACTCACTTCGATTAATCTTTTGATTAACTCCTTTGAATCATCTCCTTTGATTAATTTCTTTTCTGTTTATTTATACAAATAATTCCTTTTCTATTTGTTTACTTAACAAATAACTATTCCCCTTTCAATTCTATTCTATTTATTTAACCAATAAATATTCCCTTTCAAAATCAAACAACTTGTTTTTCTCAAAACAATTCAAAACTAAAATTTTGGTAGTAATCCGTCACTTAGAAACTCAAAAATGAACACCGATGATGCACCATCGGAATTTATTTCCCAGCGATCAAAGTAAGTTCAATACTATATCACTTTTCAAAACTATTTTTTTAACTATTTCCATTTTGAAATAACTTCAAAAGATCATTCCAATGTTTGTAAACAACTTAAAATCTCCCTGGATCTTAAAATTTCCATATATTTAATCCAAATCCATTTACAAACACTTATTTAAATTCCTAAGGTTTTAACCTCAATTCTGATTTAAATTCAGATTTAATTTATTTCGATTTCATATATTTCACTTATATGAATTCTGATCGATTATTTACATAACCATTTCACATTTTATAATCTTACTCGGTTATAATAACAACCGGTATATCCTATATATTATAATCATTGCAATATAAATCCTTTATATCAAAATATAATCTGGGCAAAAATTATTTCGTTTACCCTCTTTTCAAAACATACCATGACGGTTGATCGTATTCAAGTGTTTATAAACTCCTATCGATACAGTGGATCAACTGATCGACCAAAATCCATAAACAACTCAACCAACAAAGTTCCACGATATAAAATCATTTTATATTGAATAACAAATACGTTCACTCGTATATACATACTAAAACTCAATTTAGGGTATTACTAACCCCATCTCTACCAAGTCACGCCACAGAGCCAAGGTAATAACTTAACCTTAAGCTTTGATACCAATTGTAACGACCCGGATTTTGTCGACTTTGGTTATCTCCATAAACTCAATGATGACTACCAAACATCAGAAAAATACCGAAAAGTTAATAGAAAGAAGTTAGAGGGTAGAATAGATAAGATAGAACTAATAGAATAGAAGAAGAAGAAGAAGAACACAACATCAGAGTAAGCACGAATCTCACAGCGGAACGAATAAAATATGACATAACTTTTGAAATACAAACAGTATATGTATACAATAACATTTCAGAGTACAACACTTACAACAACAACGGAAATAAATAATAGCTATATAATCCTGAAGCCTCCTGTTCCAAGCTTACCAAGTGCATCTGTAAATCCCCGACTACTTGACTGCCCGTACAAATTTAGGCACCCAAGAGTTTAGGGAAAACAAAATAAAATAAATTCTGGGTCAGTCATGGGACTGGTATGAGTAAAACAGTTTAAAACAGTTCGAACAAGTAAACGATATCTCATAAGACCACGCCGTATAACGGAACGGATTTTTCCCTTATGAGAATCCAAAATATCTTTATATCAAAAACCTTTTGATATTATAATAATGTCTATCAACCACAATATAATAATCATCTAGCAGAAACGCTTCCATCTCACATTCTACATATATAGTATACAATCAAAACCGCCAGCACGTATTTGCTAATGGATTTCCAACTATGACAAGGTATGGAACAACCTTTCGCTAGTGTACCTCTAGAGAGGAATACACTGGGTTCAACAAGAACATCTTGCTACCCGGCCACACATGACCAACCATTCATTTTGCTTGAGTGTATCGAATGTATATCACCAACGGGTGGGATCAGCAACCGTTTCCTGAATGGGACAGCATCGACAATAGATTTTTATGAAGTAAATGAAACTCTAGATCAGGTGATTATACACCCTAATAGGTGCGACCTACAGAGCCATGCTGCCTGCCCGACTTTTGTCATTTACCGGATGTGAGGCTAGAAGCTACGCTTAACTTTTACATGTCACATCTCCATTCACTTAGAATGTCACATCGTCATACCCGCCAAATCACAAATTGACTTATCCAAAAATACCATGGGTATAAAGCAAAGAGAAACGAATTCCTCCGCCACCATGTAAATACGTTTGAAACAATCAACTTACATGATCTACCATATATACTCTAACAGACCTTCGTCCATACTAGTTGTCCTGGGACTGGACAAACCGAAGGCACTATTCAGTATATCCATCTTAGGCACTGTTATCTAAGATTTATACAACAGCCCTTGCACTTTACTCCGTCTTCAATTATCTTTGGCATATATGATTCACAACGCTTATGCTAATACAGAGTGGTTCTTCGGATAATAATCCAACCGGTCTCTCCATATTAACAACGTTAAAATGGTCAAAAACTTCGATAGTCGGTGAGTTAACTATCAAAGAAAAACAGGTGTGCAAACAACAATATTATTTCCAGATGGAAATTATATCGATCAATCATCATTTAACATTTATCTCTATTTTTTATAATTAGAAAATATATGTTATTAACACTGGAAAACATTTCCATGGCTTAATTACGTATCACTATCCTTCCACAGCTATCAGACTCTACTATAAACTAACAAGAGAACAACTTCCTAAATATAAACCCCAAAGGCCAAACCAACATCAGATCGATACTTAAGAAACCATCTAACTTATTAATCTCTAGTCAGTTTCTAATTTTTGTTTAACTCCATCTTGATTAACTATGTTCGATTAACTATCTATTTATTTTCCCAAATAAATAATCCTTTATTCTATTTATTAATGTTTTACAAATATTTTCTCTTTACATTTGTTTGACAAATATTTTCCTTTACATTCCTTTTCACAAATATTTATTTAACGAATAAATATTTCTTTTTATAAAATCTTTTGATTTTATAAATCTTACTTTTCAATATAACATTTGAAAATCTCCTTTCCAACATTTCAGTATTTCTTACAGTATTTAAAAAACCAAATCACAATGATCAATATCATTCAAACACACATAATCAACAACATATCATATATCACATCATATATCACAATATATGAAACAAAACAGTATTTATATATTGAGGAACCCAGTTGGGTCCCTCCAACCTGTTTCCCTGCATCACAGATGTTAAATAATACAAATATCACGAATATAAAATATTCTGATAAACAGAATCAATATTCGATTAACGATTTATATAAGTACATCGTTATCGATAATTTCAACCAATACACAAGCAATTCAACCAAACAGTTAAGACACAGCAATCAATCATCATTTATCAGTTCTAAATATACGTTATAAAAATAGAACTGTTCAGTGTTGGTGAGTTTTACTTACATTGGCAGTTCATCGTTAAAGAATGATAAACTGTTTGTTTGATTTGAATCAAACAATTTATTTCGCCATAAATTCAAACGAGCTCGAATCCGCTCCCAGTCAGTTCCATTGTGGGGCTCTCGTCCATACGATCCCGACGGATCCTGTTTTTCTGAATTCCGTTAATGTATCAATGAGATATTGAATTTTCAAGTTTGTACTTTATTTAAATAGAATACTTGGTTCAGAATCAACTTGGGCTTAACCTGATTATTCGGCCCATTTCCTATATCTACCCGTGCCCTTAAATCCCACCACACTTCTTCTTCTACCCAGACACTGAAACACAATCCGACTTCCTCATTTACCATTAGCGTACATTCAATCCCTCACTCCTCCTTTATTTCACCATGAATCTCCAAACCGAGAACACCGATCAACTTCTCATCAGACACTCTTCCTTTCCATGCCAACTTTGTAAATCTCGAACCCAAATTGCAACTCCCGACTCCAGCCTCATAGGTCACGGCTCCAGTGAATCCATCGACACGAAAAATCCCGGATTCCCTCAAAAAAAACCACAACGAGATTCCATTCGATCTCGTGATTACCAATACGAACTCGAATCCGTTTAGAACTTCTTAAATCTTGCTCCAGACTGAACCCTAGGTTCACGGTAGAAGAGAGCAGCAAAGAAAATCGATTTCGAACCCTCTAAAAACGATATGAGATTGTTGCCAACGTTGATATGAGTTCATATATATATATAATAAAATTTATAGATTTTCGTTTGATTTTTATTTGATTATTAAAGGAGGAATTTTTTTCTGAAGAACGAAAAAAAACAACGACGACTTGAAATTTCTGCTCTCACGTTTTTAACCTTTTGATTGTGGCTGAGAAGGAGGATAGGTGGCTTTGCTTTGACCACATAGATTAGGATATTTTTATTTAATATCATTTTATATTTGTTTTGACTTCTAAAAATTCGTGTGGTCACACATGATACCCAAAAATCACGAAACTGGACATGTAGCTAGAGTTCGACATTACGAACCCAACAAAACAGGTTTCGTCGAATTCCGACTTCGGTTGCTCACACAGCGTATTTTTAAAGGTCAATTTATCGACTTTTTTTCACATTAAAAACCCGTACGGCCACATATTGACTTCAAAAATCACGGAAATTGAAATCTAATTATAATTTAACATTGCGGATCCAACAAAATTAGTTTCGTCGAATTCTGAGGTCGTTTGCAAAACTGTTTATTTTTAAAGCCTTAAATAACCTTTTTTAAATATATAAATATATTTAAAAACAATTAAATTAAATATTTATAAATAAATATTATCGTATATATATTCACATGGAATACCGTACAACTTCAGAATATTCCTATATGAATTTCTAACTCAATATTTCAATCCTGATTAAATCGATATTCGATTTATAATGAAATTCCTTTTTAAAATATAAATAAATCGTTATAAATTATAAAGGAATTCTACAACGACTTTTCTAAAATTTGATTTGGACATAAATCAAAATCTACATAACGAAATCTTGATTTTTCTCTTCCACTAGAAAAATATACTCCACCAGCTCCACACGTTTCTTGTTTCACGGAAATCCGGCTTAAAACGAATTCTGTATATTCAGTTGAAGTTCAAATCACCAAATAACGAACTGCCGCGCCATTTCAAGCTCGATTTTAATTATAATATAATTATACGTTCAAACTGTCGTTCAAATAATACATTCGTTATTCTAATTCAATTCAAGACTGAATTAAATATCACAGATGATCAAGTTCACATCATATCGCCATTTCAGCCAATTCTGATTACTTCAGAATTAAATATATTATTTAATTATTATTTTAATTAAATATTCACCATTATTTAATTCAACGACCATGAAATCCTTTTAATCACCTTTTTAAATAATTAAATAAATTAATTATTATATCAGTGGAAAATGCGGGTCATTACAATTAGGTTCCCTAGACATGCTGATGTAACAACTCGGGTTTCGACAGACCGAATTTTTCAAAATCCAATCCATCGGACCCCAAGTTGGGTGCTCTGGTATCCTGCAGAAAAGACAGAGAGAAAGAAACATGTCAGAGTTCGAAAAGCAGCTCACAGCGGAAGGAATAAAATATAATTTATTCAAAATAACATTACCTTAATAATAATACTGCCAAGCCAATAGTCAACCAATACTATCTCTGTCATGAACCTAACCTGCGCATGTTGTGAGGAGGGGGTCAGAACATAAGTTCTGTGTGACTGGACTATAATAAACTCTTGTGTAACCCTACATATACCGTTCAATTATAATTTCTTTTTTATTAGGTTATTCACAATATTAGCACCCAAGGCCAAACCCATGTCATTCTCGTCCAATTACGACTTAACCTAATACATCGTATATGTAATTTTTCCCCAACTCGTATAATCCTTTCCATGTATACGTACAGTCCCTTGCCGTATATCGTACGGGCTTTATCACGTAATTCTATACTACTTCAACGTAGTGCCACCATTCTTGAAATCGTTTGGACTGCCACCCTTGATCTGGCTATGTTTCCTTATCATGAACTATCGAGCGTTCAACTAGGATTTATGCCACCTAGGACCACTAGGGATTATGCTACCTATTGAACGTTTTCTAGATTCGATTAGGGTTTATGCCACCAAGGACTACTAGGGATTATGCTACCTGTCGAACAGCGCCCTTTTCCCACGTATGTATCGCGAATCGTTTCCGATGTCTAGGTGCACATGTACACTATATGTGCGGCCCGAGTCCCGTGACAGGGCTAAATCAAGAAATACGGAACTCGTTCGGGAGCTTTAAGTTATCTGCCGATGCAGATGCTAAGGCCTGTTATTCTACCAGTGGTTATGGTCGCACGTGACCCCTCCCTCAACTAATGAATGGCAATCCAAGAAAATCAAGCACGAGAACTGTACTCCTGCCACCTATGCCCCACTTTCCTATTGGCCAGCCTCACCCACAACTAGATAGCAAGTATATGGTCCTTTGGGAGTTCTCTGCCTTTCCGTATACGTACTACGATTGACTGAAGATGGTAGGTAGACGACGAGTGCTATCACAGGGCTAAACAAGATATCGCCGCCTCACGCTGGTCCATCCTAGTCTTTAGGTTGCCTTATATTGCAACTAAGGCATACACTTGGTTCTCCTACCGCAGACCTTAACCTCTGTGAGCCCAAGCGGATCATCTGCAACCTCACAGAGGGATACCAAGAGTACCCTCATGTTCCCCGAAGCTACGTGCTTCGTAACCCAGTCAACTGGAGCCTTTTTCGAAATCAGATAAACGTTCTCTCCTCCTCGTGTGTCTGTTAAGCAATGATCTACCGTATCGGGTTATTCATCTATTTATGGACTGGCTCAGTTTCCTTGACTAAGAATTATTACTTAGTTGTTCTTAACTAAGGTTTACCACTTAGTTTCCTTTCCCGTTAATCTTGTTAACTAAGGTTTACCACTTAGTCCCTTTAACTAAGGATTACAACTTAGTTCTCGTTCTCAATCGTTTTCTTAACTAAGGTTTACTGCTTAGTTCCTATTAACTAAGGCTTGTTACTTAGTTATCATTCTCGTTGTTTTACTTAGTCAATTCTCGTTACCTTAGACATCAGACCACATATTCTTGCTTTATAATTCAACTTGTTGACTAAGGTTTTCCCATGAATTCAAGCATAACTTAAGTTCTCTTTTATTCGGTGATAGCGCATGGGTGTTTTCCCATAGTTCTTGCTTAGCTTACCCCATATTATAGGTTATCCCACCCTTCAGGTCTTACATTACATCTTAAGTCATAGTCTTTCTCTGTCCCTAGGACAGGTTTAACCCCTAATTAACCCTTCGACTATTTCAACTTCGATTTATAATAAGTAGTTAACATTCCCTATTTCCGTTTTTGGTTAAGTTTTGTTCATATGTTCGTGTCGACTTAACCCCATCTCCTTATAACGTTCATTCACAAATTTGGTTAAGTGTTGTCTTTGAATTCATGACTTAACCCTACGAATCATGTGCCATTAATTATTTATTAATGCACCACAACCTCTCACATTAGACCTGTTGTTGTGGTCACTGGTTATGCCGGGCGGTTCCGGGCATAATTACACCACAACTCAGTCTAACCTTGGGTTTCAAGCGCGATATGACTAACTTCTCACATTAGGACCTATTGTTTGCTACCACTGGTTTGGCCGGGCGGTTGCGGGCAGGATTACATCGCAAACTCATCCTAACCTCGAGTTAGCCACGTTTCATGTTTGGTTCATGTCTATTCTAATTGGCATATGTCAAGTTCATAATCATGTCAAAAAATATTAAGTTCATGTTATGCCAATTACCCAACTTACAAGCATGTTCTTATAAATGTCAACTACCAATTCATGCCATGTTCGTGTTCGTTTTAGATGTCAAGTTCATAAGCATATTCTAAATGTCATATTTCAAGTTTCATAATCTTGTCCCTATTTACATTACACAAATTACTCAACCATATTCATGTTCAATGCATTTCAATAGTGCCAAAATTCGAGTATCAAGTTCAATTTAGATGTCAGGTGTCAATTCCCCAAATCCAAGCTTTACCTAAAAACCCCCAATTTATATTCATGCTTGTAATCCCATTAACAGGTTACGTCTATCATTAAATTCATAATTCATATTCATGTCAATTTCATGTTCAAGTTCTAGATGTAAACTTCATGTCAAATTCCAGATGTCAATTCATATCAAGTTTGTGTTCTTATCCAAATTCAAGTTATAATACAGGTTTTATTCTAGAGACATGTGCCCATTAACAAATCCATAAGTCAATTTCATGCTTAAATCAACGATGTCAATTCTACGCCAAACCCCAAATCATGTTCATGCGTATAATTCTAAATTTGGTTTACGCATTCAGGTTTTGTCAATGTTATATTACGCCCAACCCTCTTTGTAATTTATAACCAAACCCTCCAGTTCATGTCATAGCCCAAAACCGAGCGTTTCCCTTTTTCGCTTGCAATAATCATTCAATCGTATTTATTTTATGATAGATCTAGGCTCGAGATAGCCTAGCTATTAAAAATCAAAAAGGGAAAGAATAAAAGGAGGCACGTAATTGTAGGCATTATAATTAAAATCGAGCACATGATAATATTAAACATTATGGATTCAATAATTTCATTTCATGTTTACATAGGGAATGTTTGAACGATAAATAATAATTTTACACAAAAAGTGCATTATAACTCCACTCACAGTGTTTGTCATCTTCAAAATGTAGATCCTCGATTGCCCCTTTGATTTATGAATTGGATTAATCCTTGAACTGATTTCCCCCTTTCCCTTTTTGTTGCTTTTGATTCATCTTTGATTGATTTCATGTCCAATTCAATTTATCTTTGAGTTCATATGCGGCGTAGGTTGCAGATGTGAATTCCTTCTCTTTGCGTAGTGATTTAGATCTAAGCCTCTTTTCTTTTTATTCATGGTTGTAGTAATTCTAGATCTCATTCTTTTTAATTTTAAGAATAGATGTTGTAGAGAAAAGGGAGAAGAATAGATCTAAGATTTATTTAGATTAATAGCTTGAGGAGGAAGAAGAAATCAAGTTAGAAGAGAGCCATGGCCTTGCCATGAATTGTTGTGGAGTTTACAATGAGCCTAGGATGTTTATATAGGTGTTAGACCAACGTACTGTAATAACCCGGAAAATGCGGGCCAGTTAAATTTTTTTATTTTGGCAATTTCGACGAATTTTGAATATTTAAAATGAATTATTTTAAATAATATCGACGAGAAATTTATTTTGAAATATATTTAGAACGTATATAATTATATACGTCGTCGTTAGAATATAATAATTATATATAATTATAAAAGGAATTGAAAATGGCGCGGTAGTTCGATAATTCGATTTCAAAATTCAAATGAATGTACCAGGTGCAAAATAAACTGGATTATAACGAAACTGAAAATAATAGGATCTAATTGTGAATATCTTTCCAACGAATCTGAAAAATTGAAATTTCATAGCGGGAGTCAAAAGATATGTCCAGTTGAAATTTCAGAATAGTCGCTATGGAATTCAGGCCCTTAAAAATGGAAATTTTGCAAACGACCTCGGATTTCGACGAAACCACTTTTATTGGATCCGGGATGTCAAATTATTGCTAGATTCCAATTTTCATAATTTTTCGAATCAATATGTGAGCGTGGCAAAGATAAACGCGTTTGACCATTTTCAGTTGATTTTAATCGACTGGAAATTGGCCATCTTTCAAACGGTCTCAGAATTCAACGAAACAAGTTTTGTTAGGACCGTATCGTCAATACGAATATAGAAAATATTTTTCTGGATTTTTTAGAGGCTGTATGTGGCCTCGGTAATTTGAAATGTACGTTTAAAATTCAGTATAGTGATTTAAATGTAAATTCAACGAAAACTGATCGAAATGATCGAATCAGCCTACGATACATATCCCGTTGTGTTCAGAATGGGGGTAATTAGCTAGGGACGATAGTCGTTGGGTCTCGTTTGGTGTTCGGATTAAAAGTCAACTTTTGAAATTAAAATAATATAAAAAATAAATAAATAAAAACCCTCACCCTTACTTTATCTCCCTTCCCCGTTCATTCTTATTCAAATCAGAAATAAATAAAAAACCCGCGATGGAGCCCTAGCCCTCGTAGCCGCCCATCGACGCTCCTCCAGCCGACCTCCCCCTCGCGCTCAGCCTCTCCTTCCTCCTCCTCCACGCCGCCTTCTCCTTCCCTCCTTTCTCTGACCGAACCCGCGCCCTCGACTTGACTACCGCCGGTCAGCCCAAGACCCCATCCACCACCTGCCCGCCCACCAGTCGCCTGGCCCTACCTCCAACCCGCCGCGCCTGAGCGCCGACAGCAACCCCTCAACCTCCGATCCCTTTTTCCTTGCCCTTGATCGAAAAACCTAGCAATGTAAGTCCTCCAATCCCTTTTAATTTGTTTAGTAAAGTATGATTTCTTTGCATTGAACCCATATGAATTTTAAAACTGAAAAATATATGATTTTATGTGGTAAAAATATAGTTTTTATTATAGTAGAGTATTAAAAATATAATTTTTATTAGATGTGAAGATAAAAAATATGATTTTTACTTGTGTAGAGTATTAAAAATATGACCTTTATATAGTAGAAGATATAAAAATACTATTTTTATATAAGTAGTGTATTGAAAGTAAAATTTCTATATAATAGAGAATATAAAAATATAATCTTTATATTTGAAAAGGTGAAATCTTTATATAGAGAATAGCGTGATAAAAATATAATCTTTATTATATGAACATCGATGTAAAAATAGAATTTTTATCTATATAGTAGCGATATAAAAATAGAATTTTTATCTATATAGTACCGATATAAAAATAGAATTTTTATCAATATAGTGGCAATGTAAAAATAGAATTTTTATATACATAGCGACAATATAAAAATATGATTTTTATATATGTAGTGGCTACAGACAACGAAATTGACAAAAGGCGAGCACGGTGAAGATTTCTACATAGGAAGAGTCGCGGGGTTGGATTAGCTAGTCAGTGAGAACTTCTCACTTTAACTTTTCTTTTCTAGTTATATAAATATATACTAGGATGCAGACGGTGTTTAGTAGCACCCGACACCATCGTCCACAGACCATGGACTTGTTTGATTGGTTGTGTAGTTGGTTAGATTATTTGATTTGAATTTGATTGTTTGGTGAAATGGAATGGATTTGATTGATATGTGTATGGCGTGGGCCATTATTAGACCGAGGATAAGGCTAGGCCTTGTCCCGTTTCTAGTATCGTGCCGTTATGCCGCCGAAATTTTCTAAAATAAGTTAGAAAAATAAAGATATCATTTTATTTAACAAATGAACCGAATAGAACATTCATAGGTTGAATAAAATAATTCGGTCATTAAAAATATAATTTTTAACGTGAATGTGAATAAAATAAATATTCATTTACAAACCGGATGGTTTGTTTATGTACACTTATTTGAAGGACATTGATTGGGACGATAAATTTTACACATCGCCCAACTCAACAAATAAAATCTGTGTTTGATTGTTTGAAACCCCACACGGGTATTGGGATAAAATACGGCATACACTAATCCCAATAATTAGTTGTATGTCGATCGATTGATTGACAGGCTGTTATAAGCGTTAGATATCTATATTTGATGCTTATACAGTGTAGTGCACTTTGGATGATGGTTGATTATGTATCGTTGCTATTATATACATGTGTTGTATGAAATCCATATAATTAACTTTGTATGGTAATTGATTGGGCCTCATTCCAATTTAGAAAATAAAGAATATTATAAAAAAAAGGTTCATGTGTTGACCGTACTCATCCATTGAGATTAGTCATGTGTTGAAAGAAATATTTTAACAATAAAATTTACATCTTTATATTATAAAATAAAGGTTCATGTGTTGACCGTACTCATCCGTTGAGATTAGTCATGTGTTGAACGAAATATTTTAATAATAAAATTTACATCTTTATCATTATAAAACAAAAGGTTCATGTGTTGACCGTACTCATCCGTTGAGATTAGTCATATGTTGAACGAAATATTTTAACAATAAAATTTACATCTTTATTAGATATAAAATTAGAAAGTAACTGGAAAATAGATAAGATGAGTGGTCTCCTGGATATTGATCTGATGTTGGTTTCGGCCTTCGGGGTTAATATTTAAGGAATCGTTCTCTTACTAATTTACAGTTGGAGTCTGATTTGAAATCAAACGAAAGATACCATAATTTTTATAAAATATATTAAATAACAAAAATAATCACACGTGGACAGTACTCATTCGTTGAGATTAGTCATGTGTTGACAAAAATATAGATTCACGTATTGAATAGGATAAATATTCATTTGTTGAATAGAATAACGGAATTATTGAAATATATAAAGCCGTATTGATTAGAGATGCGCTATTTTGACGCGAACGATATTTATATCGATTATATTCATTTTTATAATTGAATTGAATATATAACGAATTCGAATTGAATTGAATAGAAAACAAATTTGAATTGAATTGAATAGAAAACGAATTTGAATTGAATAGAAAACGAATTCGAATTGAATTGAATAGAAAACGAATTTGAATTGAACTGAATAGAAAATGAATTTGAATTGAATTGAATAGAAAACGAATTTGAATTGAATTGAATAGAAAACGAATTTGAAATAGAATTGAAATCGATTTGAATTTGAAATGAATGTTGAAATTGTTTTTGAAACAAATTTGAAAAGATTTATAAAATTCGTTTTGTAACACCCCATGTATTCTTTAACAGTGAAATTCACAAATTAAAGTATAATTAATTTCAAATCAAAGAATTAAGGGGAACGGGATACGCCATTGCGTTCGTCTCGGAATTCTTCTTGGGATAGAGTCCGAGTTTGCGTAAAACGGACTCCGTATGAAGAAGATATGGCCTCCGGGAGTTTCAGAATTCATTTTAAAATTCAAACAGACCAAAACAGCTTAGAAAACAAGTTTAAAATTCAAAAATCGGGCCGGATTGGCCAGGGCGGGAATTTTCCCGCCCAAGACACCCAGGTCGACTGGGTAGTCGACCTGGGCTACCCAGGTCGACTGGGTAGTCGACCTGGGGCACCCAGGTCGACTACATAGTCGACCTGGGGGTCGACTGGGGGGGTCGACCTGGCCCCTGAGCCAGGTCGAACCCAACCCCCTGGCTTGCCTGATCTGTGTTTGGTCGATTTTCTGAGCCTTGCCTTGTCACTATGGCTAGGTGTCAGCTCCTGATTGGTCTCTCCTTCAAACGAACGGCTATTATTAAACCAAGCTCCATCGACGGTCCAAATCAACTCACAAACTCTATAAAAAGGACCTAAGACTCACCCTAATTCACACAAACAAAAATGGAGATCAGACCGTCATGCTGCTGAGGAAAGACTAGGAATAGCCGTCAGAAATTGAGAGACAATTAAGAGATAATTCAAAAGCTTAAAGCAACGTCAATTAAATCAAAACAACGCCTACAACAAAGGATAGCATCTCCAAATTCAGAATTCAGATTCCTGAATTGAAGATTCGTCATACGTTGTAAGTAGAGTGCTATTCCGATGTGAATAAATAATTGTGTTTTGATTTGTGTAAAGTGAGAAATGGAATTGTGGTGATAATAATCTATATTTGTATGTTGCTTTGATCCTAAACGATTTGGAAATGTTGTGGTATACGATTGGATATTTGCAAATATGCGATTTATGTTGGAAGTTAACAACCATATGTTGTGGTATTTTATTTGGGATTCATACAAGTATATGATTCACTATTATGCCAATATGATGTACATACTTTTATGATCACTTTTAGTGTGTAATTGGATTCAACTAAGTACTATGGGTTATATGAATCTATGTTGGAATTGGCAAATCATACTTTTGTATTAGAGACAAAAGTAAGCATCTTTATGAACATGACTAAACTATGTTTGGTGTTATGCCTAGTTGAAACCATGCTTTAGGCCTATGTTGTTATAAAAATCATATGGTGATATATGCAACACTAAGTTAGATTAACATTCCAATTGCAAGTTTACATGAATAGATTAAAAACCATGATTCATGTTTAGGTATGTTTATGTTATGATCATATGAATATAATGATTCATGTTTAAGTATGTTTATGCCATGACTATATGCTATTACCATGCAAGTTCACATATGCCTAACTCATGTTAATTGGATCGTTATGTTGCAAGTTCATGCGTTCACACTCCCCTTTTTATGTCACTTAGAATATATAAACACCATGTTATAAGCCTCCCCTTTTTCATGTGGCTAAGTTGGGTTTAAATGTTAAACCCAACATATGTTATATTTTAGTGAACGTATAAAACGGGGGTAATGACGATGAGGTAAAAACATAGAACATATGTGTTGGCATGTTTGACGCATGCCAACAACCATGAAAAACAATTAAGTGGCATAAATAAATTTTTACCCAATAAAGATGAATTTGAATAATGGGCCGCAAATATTTACATATAAAAAGAAAAGAGACAAAATATGTAAATGTAGAAAATACGATGTATTTAACCCGAGGTTGGGTTGAGTTGTGATGTAAACCTGCCCGGAACCGCCCGGCTGTCCAGTAGTCACAACAATACCTATCCAATGTGGGTGGTTAAACATGGAGCCCAATAAGGACCCGAGGTTAGACTGAGTTGTGGCGTAAGACTGCCCGGACCCAACCGGCAACAGGCAGCCACAACAATACCTGTCTAATGTGAGTGGTCGAGGCTTTAATAAGACAATTAAGGCTGAGTCAGGATTGATAGGATTAAGTAAATTAAATTAATACTTAATCAGAATGGAACATGCTAAACTATACAGACTGATTGGGGGTTAGTTTTACAAAACACTTAACCAACTTAGCATGTTGGCTAGAAATAGAACCCCTTCTCCAGTAGCGGGGGACCCTTTTCAGCAGTAACCCTACAAGGTGTATCAGGATACCCTGAACTAGGCAGGGTGGGGCACGATTACTGGGCTGACTGTAAGAGGTCAAATCGACGGTGGTGGTGCAGCAGTGTAGGTTCTAACGGGGTGCGGGCGTGCACACACTCCGGCGTAGAAAAATAAGGCACTGGGCACCAGTAGCATACCTGTGCATTCTAGGATTGTGTCGGGCCGCCACCATGGGAGTTGATACACCCCATGGTGGGACCAGCATAGGTAACTACAACATCGGGGGCCGTAAGACACATGTAATGATGCGAGTAGGAGCCGATCATTAGAAACGAATCACTTCACCCTGATTATGGGATGCCTGTTGGGAACCAGTTTATATGGATGCAGAGATTAATATGGGGTACGATAGTATATTCAACTCTAGACAACTTAACTTAGTTTATGGTGCTTTCCCATTTCCAGTTTATACTTATCATACCCAGTTCTTTATTCATAGACTGAATAGTCCTAGACTTACTCAGGCTTTATGTCTGACTCTACTTTTCTTTCGTCTTCTTTTCTTCCGTTTTCCCCCAGGTCCACAGGGAGGGAATACCGCAGCTTGACCAGTTCTCACATCCAACTTTTGAAGAGAAAGAATGTATTGCTTGGATCTTTTTCGTTTTGGGACTATGGCTTTGGACAGCAATTATGGGACTTATGCAATTTACTTATGTTTTTATGCTTCTTTATATAATGTAATAAAGACAGTTATGAAGATGTAATGGTTTTTTTTTGGAAGTATTGTAAGACAAGTTATGACATGGTTTGTGTAACACGTATTTTTTTGAAATAAAAATTGCTATTGTTTTCCGCTGTTCAAGAATATGTGTTTTCATATCTGTCTTGTATATCCATGACTTATACTTGTAAACCTCCACCAAAATTAGGGCATTCCCTTTGAGAGTGACCCTAACGGAGGTGGGGTGTTTCACTTGGTATCAGAGCATAGGTTTACCAGATAAGATAAAAGTTTTGAAAATTTATTTTCAAAAGAAAATTTAAAGAAGCATTTAAAAAAAAAGATAAAATATTATTTTATTTTAAAAAGGCAAAGTCCCCTAAAGCCATAGGTACTATCTTTTATCCTTCGTTTTGAATCTATCCTTTTTGTTTCATCATGTCCGAAGAAATTAACTTGCCAGAGGGTATACCAATACCTGGTTGGTTTAGACGATTCTTAGAAGCAAGGGCCACTCAGCCAGGTCCTACCGTTCCTCCTCCCCTAGCTGCAGGAAATCATCCAGCTGCAGCAGCACCTCTTCCTCCACCTCCTCCGCGGGGAAATACTTTTGCTAAGATATGTAAAGATTTTAAAGCTATGGGAGGAAAGGACTTTCATGGAACTGAGTCCTTCGTGGTAGTCAGGAATTGGCTGAAAGAAACCGAGGACTTATTCGTCATCTTTGAGGTAGAAGATAGGCAGAAGGTACAACTGGCAGTATGGCTACTTAAAGGCGAGGCTTCCTACTGGTGGGAAGTCACTAATGCAGAAAGACCAGTGGAAACATGGGAGGACTTTAGGACAAGGTTTGAGGCTAAATTTCTCTCAGAAGCTGAAAGGAGTCTTCAGTTGGAAAAATTCTTATTTCTTAAGCAAGGGAATATGACAGTCAAAGAGTATGTTAACCAGTTTGATCAGCTGGCTAGGTTCGGACTGGACCTAGTCAACACCCCGCACAAGAAGGCTCACCGCTTTGTCAAGGGGTTGAATGAGCCATTACACAGTTTGGCCATGACCCATATACCCATGGGAGCTACGTATGAAAGGTTGGTGCAGATGGCATTGCTGAACGAAGAAGATAAGGGCAAGAAGGAGACAAAGGCAGAAAGCTCTCAAGGGAAGAAAGAGGGTTTGCAGCCTAAGAAGGCAGACTTTAAGAAGGGCGGGAAAGACAACAAAGAGAAAAGGAAGTGTAATTTCTATGGCAAAGTGGGGCACTTAGTGAAAGATTGCCGGAAAAAGAAGGCCAAGATGAATGGTGAGTGCTTTTCTTGTGGTGAGACAGGCCACCTGGCTAAGGATTGCCCAAAGAAGCGAGGGCAGGGGCAGAGGGCTGGATCCACCTCAGGGCCACAAGTTCATGCGCTAGAAGCGCCACCTCTGCAACAGCGAGGTATAAATACTTCTGTAGAAAGTGTAGTTTATCTTTATGATCACCCAGTTCGCACTTTATTCGATTCTGGCGCATCACATTCCTTTATCTCATCTGCTTTAGTAGAATCTTTGCACCTAGAAACTAGAATGGTAGAGGACCCCTTAATTGTTTCAAATCCAATTGGGGGCCCAGCTCATTTATCTATGATCTGTGTGGGATTGAAAATTTCTATTCTAAGCGTAGAATTTAAATGTAGTGCCTTTGTTTTCGGCTTTTCGGGATATGGTTTGATTTTGGGCATGGATTGGCTATCTAGTAATGGGGCCATCCTTGATTGTGAGAAAAGGGCTGTTAGGCTCCTGACCCAACTCGGTAACACTTTGGAAATTACTTGTAATCCCTCGTATGCGGTTATGCTTAGTTATCTTGAATCGCTAGATGCCTCTGTCGACAGTTTGCAATCGGTTAGAGTGGTCCGAGAATATCCGGATGTCTTCGAAGAGGTAAAGGGCTTACCTCCGAAGCGGGAAAGAGACTTCCGCATATATCTTGTAGATAATGCAAAGCCCGTTGCGTTGCCCGTTAGACACATGGCTCCACGGGAAAGGAAGGAGCTCAGTAAACAGATTAAAGAACTTTTAGAGAAGGGGTTCATTAGGAGGAGCATTTCAGAATGGGGCGCTCCAGTGGTGTTCGCTACAAAGGCGGATGGTTCACTCCGTCTATGCGTTGACTATAGGGAGCTCAACAAACTAACGAAAAAGAATAGGCACCCTCTCCCCAGAATTGACGATCTTTTTGATCAGCTTGTAGGAGCGTCTGTTTTCTCCCAACTCGATTTAGCGACCGGATTTCATCAGCTAAGGGTGGCTGAAGATAGTATCGATAAGACAGCATTCAGAACCCCAGATGGCTTCTTTGAATGGCTTGTCATGCCTTTCGGCTTGACAAACGCACCCGCTTACTTCGTGGACCTATTGAGTAGGGTGTTCAGAGATTTCCTCAATAAGTTCGTAGTGGTCTTCGTAGACGATATCTTGATCTTCTCGAAGAATGAAGAAGAGCATGCTCAGCACCTAAGGGCAATCATGGAAACCCTGCGAGTCCATCAACTAAAAGCCAAATTCTCCAAATGCCACTTTTGGAGAGAGGAAGTAAGATTTCTTGGACACATAGTATCCAAAGAAGGGTTAGCAGTAGACCCGGCTAAGGTAGTAGCGGTGCAGGACTGGAAGACACCAAAGAATGCAACAGAAGTCCGAAGCTTTCTCGGGCTAGCAGGCTTCTATCGGAAATTCATCAGAGACTTTGCAAAGATATCAGCTCCGCTCACAAAGATGACCAAGAAGAATCTAGTGTTCAATTGGGACTTGGATTGCGAGTTTGCTTTCCAACGACTAAAAAGGGCTCTTACAACAGCCCCAGTTTTGACGTTGCCAGATGGGAGTAAGATGTTCACAGTTTATACAGATGCATGTAGGACAGGGCTAGGCGCTGTCTTAATGCAAGAAGGAAGGGTAGTAGCTTATGGCGGAAGGCAATTGAAAGTGCACGAGAAAAACTACCCGACCCACGATCTTGAGTTAGCTGCCATCGTCTTTGCACTCAAGCCTTGACGACACTATCTCCTATGTGAGAAGTTCGAACTTTACACTGACCATAAATCGTTGAAATATCTTTTCTCGCAGAAAGATTTTAACTTGAGGCAACAGAGATGGATGGAGTTTCTTGCCTCGTACGATTTCGAGATCTCCTACACTCCGGGCAAAGGCAACGTAGTGGCAGACGCGTTGAGCCGAAAGAAACTAACCCTAAGCCCGCTGTTTGTTGAAAGACAAAGCCTAGAGTTTATAGCCATCTTTGACTTTAGACCCTCCTCCGATTTTGTACCAGGCTTGCTGGCATCTCTCGAAGTACGCCCGACTTTAGTGGACTCAATAGGGACAGCACAACCCGAAGACCCTCAGCTTGTGGAGACAATTGATAGGCTCATTAGGGGTTAGACTTCAAGTCACCTCAGCAGATACTCCATCGACGACAAGGGTTGGCTAAGGCGAGACGGAAGACTATGCGTCCCACAGTCAAGGGATTTAGTAAAGAAGGTTCTCGAGGAAGCACATCACTCCAAGATGACGATACACCCAAGCGGGGATAAAATGTACAAGGACATAAAGAGGACTTTCTTTTGGAACGGCATAAAGAAGGACGTGGCAGATTTCGTTTCTAAGTGTATGGTGTGCCAACAGGTTAAGGCGGAATAGAAAAAGCCTGGCGGTCTGCTCCATCCTCTAGAGGTCCCGCAGTGGAAGTGGGATAGTATCTTAACGGACTTCATTGATGGGCTGCCTAGGTCTAGAAGAGGCAACACTAGCATTTGGGTAATAGTGGATAGGCTTACTAAAAGCGCCCACTTCTTACCTGTCAATAGTAAAAGAACTGCCTCATCCCTAGCATCTCTTTACCTCAAGGAAATTGTTCGACTCCATGGAATACCATCCAGCATTGTTAGTGACCGAGTCCCTATCTTCACAAGTGAGTTTTGGCGGAGTCTGTAAGAAGCAGTAGGCACACAGTTATGCTTAAGCACAGCTTATCATCCCCAAACCGACGGCCAGACAGAAAGAGTGAACAGAGTTTTGGAGGACCTTTTAAGACTGTGCGTCCTTGACTTCGGAGGGACGTGGGAAGACCATCTTCCTTTGGTAGAATTTGCCTACAACAACAGCTACCAAGCAACCATCGGAATGGCGCCCTTCGAAGCTTTATATGGAAGACCGTGCCGATCGCCCACTTGTTGGTGGGAGTCTACTGACAAACTCATACTTGGACCAGATATGATCCGAGAGACTTCAGAAAAAGTAGACTTAATACGGAGAAGGATGAAGACAGCCCAAGACAGACAAAAATCCTACGCCGACAAGGGGAGGACCGACCTTGAATTTGAGGTTTGGGACAGAGTTTTTCTTAAGGTATCTCCGCTAAGGAACGTTGTTCGTTTTGGAACCACAGGAAAGCTAGCACCAAGGTTCGTAGGGCCATTTCCTATCATCGAGAAAATTGGGAAAATGGCCTATAGATTAGAGCTACCTGAAAAATTGGCCGGAGTTCACAACGTTTTTCATGTTTCGCACCTCCGAAAATGTCTACATGAATCTGCTGAAGTGGTAGAGCCAAATATTCTAGAAGAAGCTGAAGTGGAACGCGAAGCAACCGTGAGGAAAGTTCCAACCCGCATATTAGGAACGGAAGTGAAGAAGCTACGCAACCGCGAAGTCAAGCTCGTCAAAGTTCAGTGGAGCGACGCCGAGGGAGACGCAACTTGGGAAACTGAAGCTAGAATACGCGCAGCCTACCCTTTTCTTTTCTAGGGTACATCTTTGATCTTTCTTTTTCCTTAAGTTTCTCTTTTATCTATCTTTTTAGGTATATCTCCTCGACCTTATCTTTTAGGAAGAAACCCTTTGGATGAAAACATGTAATTGAAACATGTTCTGGATGATGGTTGCAAGTGGATGCAAGTGATTGCTAGTGGATGCTCGTGGTTGCATATACACACACAATCTAGGTTTTAGATCGGCTCAGTCACTTCATGTTGCATATGCATAAATGTATTTATTCGTATATGGTTGAAGTTTAATGTGTTGTCATATGGATGTTGCATTTATATATATGAATGATTGTGCACTCATGTAGAATCATGAATAGGAAAATTTGCATACATAATGGATTCATGGCACTTACATAATTTGCATTAAGGAGGTCAACTGAATCAGTAGACCGACTGATTTTGCATTAGATAAGTACATGTACACACACTTCGCATATGATCATGAAGCATTAGAAGTCTTTTAAGGACAATGGATGCTCGTGTTTGATGGATGAGTAGATGGATGTTTGGATGTTAGGACGTACATTCTTCCTGAACTTGAAGATTTCGGGGACAAAATCCTTTTAAGTGGGGGAGAATGTAACACCCTGTGTATTCTTTAACAGTGAAATTCACAAATTAAAGTATAATCAATTTCAAATCAAAGAATTAAGGGGAACGAAATACGCCATTGCGTTCGTCTCGGAATTCTGCTTGGGATAGAGTCTGAGTTTGCGTAAAACGGACTCCGTATGAAGAAGATATGGCCTCCGGAAGTTTCAGAATTCAGTTTATAATTCAAACAGAAAAAAACAGCTTAGAAAACAAGTTTAAAATTCAAAAATCGGGCCGGATTGGCCAGGGCAGGAATTTTCCCGCCCAAGACACCCAGGTCGACTACATAGTCGACCTGGGGGTCGACTGGGGGGTCGACCTGGCCCCTGAGCCAGGTCGAACCCAGCCCCCCTGGCTAGCCTGGTCTGTGTTTGGTCGATTTTCTGAGCCTTGCCTTGTCACTAGGGCTAGGTGTCAGCTCCTGATTGGTCTCTCCTTCAAACGAACGGCTATTATTAAACCAAGCTCCATCGATGGTCCAAATCAACTCACAAACTCTATAAAAAGGACCTAAGACTCACCCTAATTCACACAAACAAAAATGGAGATGAGACCGTCATGCTGCTGAGGAAAGACTAGGAATAGCCGTCAGAAATTGAGAGACAATTCGAAAGCTTAAAGCAACGTCAATTTAATCAAAACAACGCCTACAACAAAGGATAGCATCTCCAAATTCAGAATTCAGATTCCTGAATTGAAGATTCGTCATACGTTGTAAGTAGAGTGCTATTCCGATGTGAATAAATAATTGTGTTTTGATTTGTGTAAAGTGAGAAATGGAATTGTGGCGATAATAATCTATATTTGTATGTTGCTTTGATCCTAAACGATTTGGAAATGTTGTGGTATACGATTGGATATTTGCAAATATGCGATTTATGTTGGAAGTTAACAACCATATGTTGTGGTATTTTATTTGGGATTCATACAAGTATATGATTCACTATTATGCCAATATGATGTACATACTTTTATGATCACTTTTAGTGTGTAATTGGATTCAACTAAGTACTATGGGTTATATGAATCTATGTTGGAATTTGCAAATCATACTTTTGTATTAGAGACAAAAGTAAGCATCTTTATGAACCTGACTAAACTATGTTTGGTGTTATGCCTAGTTGAAACCATGCTTTAGGCCTATGTTGTTATAAAAATCATATGGTGATATATGCAACACTAAGTTAGATTTACATTCCAATTGCAAGTTTACATGAATAGATTAAAAACCATGATTCATGTTTAGGTATGTTTATGCTATGATCATATGAATAGAATGATTCATGTTTAAGTATGTTTATGCCATGACTATATGCTATTACCATGCAAGTTCACATATGCCTAATTCATGTTAATTGGATCGTTATGTTGCAAGTTCATGCGTTCACACTCCCCTTTTTATGTCACTTAGAATATATAAACACCATGTTATAAGCCTCCCCTTTTTCATGTGGCTAAGTTGGGTTTAAATGTTAAACCCAACATATGTTATATTTTAGTGAACGTATAAAACGGGGGTAATGACGATGGGGTTATAACATAGAACATATGTGTTGGCATGTTTGACGCATGCCAACAACCATGAAAAACAATTAAGTGGCATAAATAAATTTTTACCCAATAAAGATGAATTTGAATAATGGGCCGCAAATATTTACATATAAAAAGAAAAGAGACAAAATATGTAAATGTAGAAAATACGATGTGTTTAACCCGAGGTTAGATTGAGTTGTGATGTAAACCTGCCCGGAACCGCCCGGCTGTCCAGCAGTCACAACAATACCTATCCAATGTGGGTGGTTAAACACGGAGCCCAATAAGGACCCGAGGTTAGACTGGGTTGTGGCGTAAGACTGCCCGGACCCAACCGGCAACAGGCAGCCACAACAATACCTGTCTAATGTGAGAGGTCGAGGCTTTAATAAGACAATTAAGGCTGAGTCAGGATTGATAGGATTAAGTAAATTAAATTAATACTTAATCAGAATGGAACATGCTAAACTATACAGACTGATTGGGGGTTAGGTTTACAAAACACTTGACCAACTTAGCATGTTGGCTAGAAATAGAAAACCTAGTAGCGGGGGACCCTTTTCAGCAGTAACCCTACAAGGTGTATCAGGATACCCTGAACTAGGCAGGGTGGGGCACGATTACTGGGCTGACTGTAAGAGGCCAAATCGACGGCGATGGTTCAACAGTGTACGTTCTAACAGGGTGCAGGCGTGCACACACTCCGGCACAGAAAAATAAGGCACTGGGCACCAGTAGCATACCTGTGCATTCTAGGATTGTGTCGGGTCGCCACCATGGGACTTGATACACCCCATGGTGGGACCAGCATAGGTAACTACAACATCGGGGGCCGTAAGACACATGTAACTATGCGAGTAGGAGCCGATCATTAGAAACGAATCACTTCACCCTGATTATGGGATGCCTGTTGGGAACCAGTTTATATGGATGTAGAGATTAATATGGGGTACGATAGTATATTCAACTCTAGACAACTTAACTTAGTTTATGGTGCTTTCCCATTTCCAGTTTATACTTATCATACCCAGTTCTTTATTCATAGACTGAATAGTCCTAGACTTACTCAGGCTTTATGTCTGACTCTACTTTTCTTTCGTCTTCTTTTCTTCCGTTTCCCCCCCTCAGGTCCACAGGGAGGGAATACCGCAGCTTGACCAGTTCTCACATCCAGCTTTTGAAGAGAAAGAATGTATTGCTTGGATCTTTTTCGTTTTGGGACTATGGCTTTGGACAACAATTATGGGACTTATGCAATTTACTTATGTTTTTATGCTTCTTTAAATAATGTAATCAAGACAGTTATGAAGATGTAATGGTTTTTTTTGGAAGTATTGTAAGACACGTTATGACATGGTTTGTGTAACACGTATTTTGTTGAAATAAAAATTGCTATTGTTTTCCGCTGTTCAAGAATATGTGTATTCATATCTGTCTTGTATATCCGTGACTTATACTTATAAACCTCCACCAAAATTAGGGCATTCCCTTTGAGAGTGACCCTAACGGAGGTGGGGTGTTTCACGTTTAAAAGGGGAAATTGATGAAATATAAATAATATATATATTATATATATATATATATAATGGCCTGAATAGAACGCGCCGTGCCGCGACAGTTCGTAAATTTCGACCATTGACTTCGAACGACCATTACGGGAGATCCGACCGTCGGATTCTCCTAAAATCGGAACCGTTGGGTTCATATCGAAAAGAGCTTTCTAACGAATATTAGAGATTTGAAATCTAACGGTTGGATTTGGAGATACTTCCAAATCAAATTTGGAAAAGGTCGTTGTAAGTGCAGTTCGATGGCCGTTGATGGAAATCGACTGTACGGGCCTTGATAAAATTATTAAAAATAATAATAATTTGTGTAAAATCATAAGAAATGATTTGGGAAAAATTGGGATTAAAAACTCCATATTTGAAAAGATAAAAATAGATTTTTATCAAAATGAATTAGTTTTGAACTAAAATTAAAACCCATTTATTTTTAAATAAATAAATTGGATTTGAAATGGGTTGTAAATAGAATTCATTTGTAGGTTTATCGTGAAGGGTGTTTTAAATGACACTTGTTCTTTAACCCGATAATAAATAGAATGTGATTTAGGTTTGTCATGAACTGTGTTTTAAATGACATTAGTTCTTTAACCCAGTATAAGGAGTTTTAATGAATCTGTAATTAGATTGAAATGTGAATTGATAATCTGAATTATCAAATTTAGAATGTTAGCGAGAATGGAGTATCACCAGTTCTTGTTGCTGGCCCTGAGTAGGCCGGGTACGCATGATAAGGGGTTCTCGCTTCGTGGTTTGGTGGCGAACGGGAGACTCTTGCCCCTACATGTCACAGTTTAGAGCGTTGGTTCGCCAGTAGGCGCGAGACTCGAGAGGGTCGCCGTTAAATAAGGGATTGGGTGACCAGTGTGAGCCGCGGTGGGTTTTACCTGCTGCAATGGAGGATGAAGGGATGGTTGCAAAGCCTACCGAATTTCGCGTTGCCATCACAGTTGGTATCAGAGCTTTGGTTTACAGAGCTCGAGAACAAGACACATTAGAACCATACGAAAGAATTCATCAGATGTTGGATTAGTAATATCCAACTAGAATGACTCGTTAGAGATAGGATCAGTAGTATCCTAGAACGAGTGTGAAGAGTATATTTTTAAAATGAAAACCAAATTTATTTTGAAATTTAAACCAGTTTATACGTATTTGAATATTCGTTTATATTGATTTGGACAATCTAGTATATAAAGGTTTTGCATATACGCGTCATGAACGTATATTCGAAGTTTTAATATACTGGATAGATATAGAATCACACTCTAGTCACCCGGAGATGGTACTGATATCACGTGCATCATTAGTATTTATTTTCGTGTTTCGAAGGTGTGATATCTATATATTTCCATTAGACTGGTGTGAGAACCAAAATATAGCTAGATTTATTGTTGTGAATTGGCATCAAAAACATGATTTTCTGTATATATATCAAAGTTATGAATTTGAAACGTTAATTCACTAATTGATTGATGTTCGAGTTGTTTGTTTATTTGTTTGATAATTTTGAACCATTATGCCTAATTGAATCAAATATTGAATTGCACTGAAAATTGGTCGCATTTGCTTGCATATATATGTACTTACATTGAACAGGTCATAGCAAGGAGGCTAGAGCAGAGGAATAAACTTTGTTTGCCCGACAAATAGGTACATGTTTATCATAATTTACTGTTTTGTTTGGGTGATGATGATTTTATGAGCCTATTGGCTAGCTGCTTGGCTTTTTCTTTATCTTTTTGAGATCAGAAGGCCTATATGGCAATTTCGGGATTTTCCCGGTGCTCCCGGTGCAGGGGAGGTTATGGCGAAATTTTTCGAAAATTTAGGGTGTTAGCCAAATTTTTGAAAAATTTGAAAAGTTCTTAGAAATTGAAAAGTTGAAGAACTTAAGCCGTAATCAAAATAATGGAAGTTGAGTTGGTTTGTAAAACAACTTTCGGCTTCGTTCCTTTTCGGGGACGAAAAGTTTTAAGTGGGGGAGATTGTAACAACCCGGAAAATGCGGGTCAATTTAAAATTTTTATTTTGGCAATTTTGACGAATTTTGAACATTTAAAATGAATTATTTTAAATAATATCGACGAGAAATTTATTTTGAAATATGTTTAGAACGTATATATTTATATACGTCATCGTTAGAATATAATAATTATATATAATTATAAAAGGAATTGAAAATGGCGTGGTAGTTCGATAATTTGATTTCAAACTTCAAATGAATGTACCAGGTGCAAAATAAACCAGATTATAACGAAACTGAAAATAATAGGATCTAATTGTGAATATATTTCGAACGAATCCGAAAAATTGAAATTTCATAGCGGGAATCAAAAGATATGTCCAGTTGAAATTTCAGAATAGTCGTTATGGAATTTAGGCCCTTAAAAATGGAAATTTTGCAAACGACCTCGGATTTCGACGAAACCACTTTGGTTGGATCTGGGATGTCAAGTTATTGCTAGATTCCAATTTTCATAATTTTTCGAATCAATATGTGAGCGTGGCAAAGGAAAACGCGTTTGACCATTTTCAGTTGATTTTAATCGACCGGAAATTGGTCATCTTTCAAACGGTCTCAGAATTCGACGAAACTAGTTTTGTTAGGACCGTATCATCAATACGAATATAGAAAATATTTTTCTGGAATTTTTAGAGGCTGTATGTGGCCCCGGTAATTTGAAATGTACGTTTAAAATTCAGTATAATGATTTAAATGTAAATTCAATGAAAACTGATTGAAATTATCGAATCAGCCTATGATACATATCCCGTTGTGTTCGGAATGAGGGTAATTAGCTAGGGACGATAGTCGTTGGGTCTCGTTTGGTGTTCGAATTAAAAGTCAACTTTTGAAATTAAAATAACATAAAAATAAAATAAAATAAAAACCCTCACCCTTACTTTATCTCCCTTCCCCGTTCATTCTTATTCAAATCAAAAATAATAAAAAAGAAAAAAAAACCCGCGATGGAGCCCTAACCCTCGTAGCCGCCCACCGACGCTCCTCCAGCCGACCTCCCCCTCGCGCTCAGTCTCTCCTTCCTCCTCCTCCATGCCGCCTTCTCCTTCCTCCTCCTCCATGCCGCCTTCTCCTTCCCTCCTTTCTCTGACCGAACCCGCACCCTAGCCCTCGACTTGACCACCGCCGGTCAGCCCAAGACCCCATCCACCACCTGCCGCCCACCAGTCGCCTGGCCCTACCTCCAACCCGCCGCGCCTGAGCGCCGACAGCAACCCCTCAACCTCCGATCCCTTTTTCCTTGCCCTTGATTGAAAAACCTAGCAATGTAAGTCCTCCAATCCCTTTTAATTTGTTTAGTAAAGTATGATTTCTTTGCATTGAACCCATATGAATTTTAAAACTGAAAAATATGTGATTTTATGTGGTAAAAATATAGTTTTTATTATAGTAGAGTATTAAAAATATATTTTTTATTAGATGTGAAGATTAAAAATATGTTTTTTATTTGTGTAGAGTATTAAAAACATGACCTTTATATAGTAGAAGATATAAAAATACTATTTTTATATAAGTAGTGTATTGAAAGTAAATTTTCTATATAATAGAGAATATAAAAATATAATCTTTATATTTGAAAAGGTGAAATCTTTATATAGAGAATAGCGTGATAAAAATATAATCTTTATTATATGAACATCGATGTAAAAATAGAATTTTTATCTATATAGTAGCGATATAAAAATAGAATTTTTATCTATATGGTAGCGATATAAAAATAGAATTTTTATCTATATAGTGGCAATGTAAAAATAGAATTTTTATATACATAGCGATAATATAAAAATATGATTTTTATATATGTAGTGGCTACAGACAACGAAATTGACAAAAGGCGAGCACGGTGAAGATTTCTACATAGGAAGAGTCGCGGGGTTGGATTAGCTAGTCGGTGAGAACTTCTCACTTTAACTTTTCTTTTCTAGTTATATAAATATATACTAGGATGCAGACGGTGTTTAGTAGCACCCGACACCATCGTCCACAGACTATGGACTTGTTTGATTGGTTGTGTAGTTGGTTAGATTATTTGATTTGAATTTAATTGTTTGGTGAAATGGAATGGATTTGATTGATATGTGTATGGCGTGGGCCATTATTAGACCGGAGATAAGGCTAGGCCTTGTCCCGTTTCTAGTATCGTGCCGTTATGCCGCCGAAATTTTCTAAAATAAGTTAGAAAAATAAAGATATCATTTTATTTAATAAATGAACCGAATAGAATATTCATAGGTTGAATAAAATAATTTGGTAAAAATATAATTTTTAATGTAAATGTGAATAAAATAAATATTCATTTACAAACCGGACGGTTTGTTTATGTACACCTATTTGAAGGACATTAATTGGGACGATAAATTTTGCACATCGCCCAACTGCACAAATAAAATCTGTGTTTGATTGTTTGAAACCCCACACGGGTATTGGGATAAAATACGGCATACACTAATCCCAATAATTAGTTGTATGTCGATCGATTGATTGACAGGCTGTTATAAGCGTTAGATATCTATATTTGATGCTTATACAGTGTAGTGCACTTTGGATGATGGTTGATTATGTATCGTTGCTATTATATACATGTGTTGTATGAAATCCATATAATTAACTTTGTATGGTAATTGATTGGGCCTCATTCCAATTTAGAAAATAAAGAATATTATAAAATAAAGGTTCATGTGTTGACCGTACTCATCCGTTGAGATTAGTCATGTGTTGAACGAAATATTTTAACAACAAAATTTACATCTTTATATTATAAAGTAAAGGTTCATGTGTTGACCGTACTCATCCGTTGAGATTAGTCATGTGTTGAACGAAATATTTTAACAATAAAATTTACATCTTTATTATTATAAAATAAAGGTTCATGTGTTGACCGTACTCATCCGTTGAGATTAGTCATGTGTTGAACGAAATATTTTAACAATAAAATTTACATCTTTATTAGATATAAAATTAGAAACTAACTGGAAAATAGATAAGATGAGTGGTCTCCTGGATATTGATCTGATGTTGGTTTCGGCCTTCGGGGTTAATATTTAAGGAATCGTTCTCTTACTAATTTACGGTTGGAGTCTGATTTGAAATCAAACGAAAGATACCATAATTTTTATAAAATATATTAAATAACAAAAAAAATCACACGTGGACAGTACTCATTCGTTGAGATTAGTCATGTGTTGACAAAAATATAGATTCACGTATTGAATAAGATAAATATTCATTTGTTGAATAGAATAACGGAATTATTGAAATATATAAAGCCGTATTGATTAGAGATGCGCTATTTTGACGCGAACGATATTTATATCGATTATATTCGTTTTTATAATTGAATTGAATATATAACAAATTCGAATTGAATTGAATAGAAAACGAATTTGAATTGAATTGAATAGAAAACGAATTTGAATTGAATTGAATAAAAAACGAATTCGAATTGAATTGAATAGAAAACAAATTTGAATTGAATTGAATAGAAAACGAATTTGAATTGAATTGAATAGAAAACGAATTTGAATTGATTGAATAGAAAACGAATTTGAAATAGAATTGAAATCGATTTGAATTTGAAATGAATGTGGAAATTGTTTTTGAAACAAATTTGAAACGATTTATGAAATTCGTTTAAAAGGGGAAATCGACGAAATATATATATATATAATATATATATATATATAATGGCCTGAATAGAACGCGCCGTGCCGCGGCAGTTCGTAAATTTCGACCATTGAGTTCAAATGGACATTACGGGAGATCCGACCATCGGATTCTCCTAAAATCGGAACCGTTGGGTTCGTATCGAAAAGAGCTTTCTAACGAATATTAGAGATTTGAAATCTAACGGTTGGATTTGGAGATACTTCCAAATCAAATTTGGAAAAAGTCGCTGTAAGTGCAGTTCGATGGCCGTTGATGGAAATCGACTGTACGGGCCTTGATAAAATTATTAAAAATAGTAATAATTTGTGTAAAATCATAAGAAATGATATGGGAAAAATTGGGATGAAAAAATCCATATTTGAAAAGATAAAAATAGATTTTTATCGAAATGAACAAGTTTTGAACTAAAATTAAAACCCATTTATTTTTAAATAAATAAATTGGATTTGAAATGGGTTGTAAATTGAATTGATTTGTGGGTTTATCGTGAACGGTGTTTTAAATGACACTTGTTCTTTAACCCGATAATAAATAGAATGTGATTTGGGTTTGTCGTGAACTGTGTTTTAAATGGCATTAGTTCTTTAACCCAGTAAAAGGAGTTTTAATGAATCTGTAATTAGATTGAAATGTGAATTGATAATATAAATTATCAAATTTAGAAAGTGAGCGAGAATGGAGTATCACCAGTTTTGCTCCAAAACGATAGTCAAATCTTTAATTAGATTTGAACGTGGAATGTTAATTAATTTTACCGATAACACCGTGGTATTAGATATGGAGTATTACCAGTTTTGCTTCATGGGATGAATAGGTTGGGATCGGGAAATAAAATAAATAATTAATTCGGTGTGGTTCGCTAATCCCGTCTAGTTTGAAAAACCATAATTTGGTTTGATATGACATCCAAAGGAAGATTAAAGAATAAATTTAAAGAATTTATCTTTGATAAAATTAATGGGAACCTTTCCCCAAGAATATGAAATTTAGAAACTAGCTGTAGGTTAGCTAAGAAGAATGGTTTCCTGGGTATTGATCTGATGTTGGTTTCGGCCTTCGGGGTTAATATTTGGGAAAATGTTCTCTTGCTGATTTACGGTTAGTGGCTGCTAAATTGGAATGAGGCGTATGTTGTGTTTGTGTAACATTTGTTTACTATATACGCGGGTTATTCAGAAAGGCCGGGTTTATACCCATTCTGAATAACCGATTCGACGATATGTCGAAGATGAAGATGGTGGTTGAAGACCGGAAGTCTTCACATCGTTTGGGTGATTAATGATAATCTTGATTGGGATGTACACCCAAGATGAGGGAATCGGTTGGTGGTCGTCCAGACGTACTTGGAGATCGATGGATATGCGAGGAAAGTGCCTCCGGTTTCGTTCAAACCCAGAACGAACTTGTAAGTGGATTGTGTGTCTGACATTGGATTTTATTCTGTGTTGATTGATTTCTGTTAAATATATATCTGTTTGGCGGCGGAGAATTTATTATCTTGCTTAACGCCCTTCTCTGAGACGTACGAGCTTAGAGGTTATATATCGATAGATATCAATCGCATGGCATGAATTGCCTGTGTGGCACGCTGAGTTGCATGGATCAAGGCTTCTGTTGAAAAGCAAAGTCTTGTGGTTGATGATCAAAGCACGGCCTACGTGGCAGCTTTGTGTATAAGGTGAATTCGCGAGCCTCACACCTCGGTATGAGTTAAAAACGGGATAAGGACCGTTGGGAGAGCACAACGTTTCTTTCTAGCTTTGGTGGTGTCAGTGACTTACCAGCCCTGACATTTATATACTTTTCACCTTTGTGGTTGTTGGATGAGGCGCCTCGATTTTAGGTCTGTAAGGACCGGGAAACGTGTGTTCAGGAATAACTAATCCTCAAACGTAAGAGAGGACCGGCCCAACCGATCCAAGTGGCTGCCCAGAGTGTGTAGTCCTGGGACATTTGCTAGAGTGTCTCGAATTGGAGAGGAGCTTTCCCCTTGCCTCGACTCATGACGGAAATCCAATTGCCAATACGTGATATTGCGGTTTTAATTGTAGAACTAGTATGGCGACATGATATATGGTACCCATGCCGTCTATGATTGATATTTATGATTGAAATTGTTTTGACACTATACACCAATAATAGTATCAAATGATTTGTTTTAAACGTACCAAGAATGTTTGGCTATTATAAGAGAAAACCCTATCCTCTCTCTTGCGTAGCATTGTGTGATGGGACCTGGGTCTTATAATAGCTTCATTTTTCGAAAAAGCATTGCGTTGTTTATTCTATGCACTGGTGTTCTTGGGAGGAAACCCGTTCCGTGTTATACGGCGTGGTCCCTTGAATTACTCTCTTTTAAAGTAAAGTTTTAAATAACTGTTTTAGTTCTCACCCCAGTCACATGACTGACCTGGAGTTTATTGTTTTAACCTAAACTCTGGGTGTCCCTATTTTCGACACGGGCAGCTAGTAGTTTTGGTTTTGCAGATTTATATTCATAGGATCTTGGTTTACAGCTGGAATGATATCCGGAAAGCTCTGTATCCGTATATCACCTTCAATTGTGCTTTGTATTATTTTCCGCTGCTATGTAATTTATTGTAATCTTTGATATTTTCGAATGTAATTTATTCATTTATACTCTGTATATTCTTGTATCTGATGGAATTGTTGTAATAGCAATGAAATGTTCTTCTGTCTACATTCCAATTTATCCTATTCTCAAATAATCAGGGGTTTAGAACGTTCTTGGTCGGTTTAACGATTGATTCGGATCGAGCGAAATTCCTTGCCATCACACGTACCAGGCCCAAAAACTCATCCAGGTGCTCAAAAATGAACCTGGACAGCTTCTGCGGCGAATTTCCCGCTTCTGGACCAAAATTCCCGCTCCAGGACGCTACAGGTCGACCTCCCCAAGGGGGGGTCGACACTATGGTCGACCTCCCCAAGGGGGGGTCGACCCTATGGTCGACCTGGTCATTTTTTTTTCTGTTCTGGGCTGGGCTGTTTTCTGATTTTTCGCTGAAACTTCGGGAGGTCATAACTCCTTCATACAGACTCCGATTTTCGAAAACTCGGACTCTATTTCATGTAAAATTTCGAGAGGAACGCAATGGTGATGTCCATTTTACTTAATTCCTGATATTTAAATTAAATATCCTTATTTTACTATCTTATCCGTTACACAAACTATTATCGAATTAATTTTTCTTCGCTTCCATGTATTTATTAATTCTCATTATACATCACCATTATTTACCTATACAAGCGTATTTTCATATATTTTATTTCATTTTTAATTATATTAAAAATGCGGGGTGTTATAGCTGAAAAGTAAAGGAAAAAGGGATTCAAACAGAGAATCGAAAGATATTACTTATGGCTTTGGGGAATATGTTTTTCAAAACAGACTTTTCTTTTGAAAATGCTTTCTTTTTAAAACCTTTTTTAAAACAATTTTCAAAATCTTTTATCCGATCTGGTAAGCTTCAGCTCTGATACCAAGTCCCACGTCCGTTAATGTCACTCTTTAAGAGAATGCATTAAGTTTCATGAAGCGTTATAGGTAAACAGAAATATTACTAGATAGATATAAAATAACAGCGGAATTAAAAACTTTATTGAACAGAAAACATCATGGTTCAAAGCATAGTTACATCATGATTCTGAAATATATAAAACCAGTACATCAACTTTAAACTTTTGTCTTGTACTAAAATCATCTGAGTACAATAAACAAAGAAGCATAATCCCCAAAATATAGCCATAGTAGAGAAGATATGAAATCAAACAGTACATCTAAGCAGCTCCAAGCAAAAGGAAAGAAGAATCCTGATCAAGCTTGAGTATTCCCACCCGGAGAACCTTGGGGGTGTGGGGGGGGGGGACGGAAAGAAAGAAGAGGAAACAAAATAGGTCAGACATAAGTATGGTGTATCCAGTTACTTTTAGTATATAAATAGATAAAAGCACCATGACAGACACATAAATTGGATAAGAGGGATAACAACATATAAGGCAGGTATGCCAAGGTAAATAGGATAAACCGAATAGAACATATATGTATAGCGCTTCTCTAATACTTTTCTCTCTCTCTGCACCAATACTAGTATCATATGAACAAGATGATCCCCAACAAGTACAAGATGGTAGGCTTAGGCGTACTTCTAGTGAGAGGTTTTACCCTATACAATAGCAGGCAGTCCAACTGAATATACCGGTGTTAACCCTAAGGATAATAACGGGCTCCTAAACAAGCGAGACTAGATGTACCCTAATTACTACCCCAATCGATCGGCTCCCTAACTCCGTAGATACCCTGTACTGGCCCCACAGTAGGATGTATCACTTCCTAAAGTAGCAACCCTTTGTTTTCGGAATGTTCATAACCATATCTACTGATGTCACAACATCTTATTTTCCCGGACATGCGGACCCATGCACGCACATGAGCCCGACGGAACGCGTCGTCAGATACCTTTTCCTAAGTGACCTCTTATAATCAGCACAGTAAGCATGCCCCGACTCTGACCTAGTCCAGAGTACTCGTTTGATATGTATATGGGTTACTGACTAAAACAGACCCCCCACACACCAGATGATACAAGCTTACCCCCAGGCTTGCATCCCCACTACTAGGATTTCAACAAGTTATGCCTACTAGTGTAACAAGATTGCATAATCCCACGGGTTAAGTTTGTGGGCCTATATATAAATATTACCTACCTCCCCAAGATTTACTTAACCCACCCATTATTTCAAGCAAGTTCACTTGACACTTTCTCTAGTTAACATGTTCATGTAATCCCTATGAATTAAACCAAGTTAAGTATTACAAGCTCATTACCATTTATTCATTTATGGTTATAATGCGCTAGAACTCCCACATTTAGTCTACCACTTGTGGATGCTGGATATGTCGGTCGGGTCTGGGCAGACCTCTTCCACAAGTCGGACTTAACCTCGTGTCTTAGCACCGTCACGTGTTTATGCACTTAGACCCCTCACATTAGATTTATCACTTGTGGGCGCTGGATATGTCGGCCGGTCCGGGCAGGCTTCTACCACAAGTATAATCTAACCTCGTGTCTAAGCGCGGTTACAGTTTCTTGCTACTGTAAATCCAGGCATTTTCATTATTTAACAATTATTCCTCTTTCATTATATGTTTTCATACCCCTTTTCCAAGTCATATTCATCATGCACCATATGCCCCAAATTAAGATCTTTAATCACAGTTTGGTTTATGCCCCAAATCCATATTCATGTTTTCAATCCAAGTTATTACCCAAATTTCCCAATACAAGTTATTCCTCAAATTTAACGTTTCCCTTTGTTCCCGATTTCATTCGTACGCATATTTCAGTGGTTTGTCTAGGCTAGAAGGTAGCTTGGCTATAAAATAAAAAGGGAAAAGAGGAAGGGAAGAGAACAGAAATAAGCACAATAACAAGATAGACATATGATGGAAGGAATATGCATAACAACTGAATAAGCTTATAGTGACAAAATTGGGCATAATAACAAGATAAGCATATAAGAACAGATGTGATGAACATGTGATAATAGAGCTGATTATGCATAGTGACATGATTAAGCAAACTAACATAATAGGCACATGAGATATAAATAGCAAGTTAGATATACAAGAAATGACAGATCTGTTATGATTCAAATTAATCAATAGGCACTGGCTTAGATCCAAACTTATAGACATGTCAAGATTACATTTTAATTATTTCTATCTAAAAATAACATAGACTCACTGTGATTGGACCTAAAGAACAGGGAATTGATTGAAGAACAGGTCTCTGAATTTGAATAACTTGTTTGTTGAAGAAGAATAGGCTAGATCAGATTGAGTTGGGGCAGCACCTTGTCGTCGTCGTTGATTTAGATGAATAAAACAATGGGATTAAGGTCCTATTTTAGCATAGGGTCAACGAATCTAGCCAAGAATTCAGTCCACGTACGTATAAATTAACATGATTCGGATCTGGGGGTGTCGACCTGGGTGTCGACACTCCCTTATGGTTTGACCCATGGGTCGACACCCCTAGGGATGGGGTCGACCCCCAACGGTCTGATTCCCGCATTGTCCTACTTTCGATTTCTGATTTTCTAGAATGTTTATTTTATTTATAATTAAATTATATATTTGTGTAAACTTCGAACCTTAATATCTCCTTCATACGATGTCCGTTTTATGCAAACTCGGAGTCTATCTCAAGTAGAATTCTGAGACAAATGCAATGGCGCAGCCCATTTTACTTAATTCCAAATATTTAATTAAGTATTCCTTAGTTTATCATCTTAATGTGTTATAAAATTATGTGCTGTTACACAGTAGTCCTAGATGTGAACGATGGATATTAGGCGCTGCACGTATCGACCCATGTAGTGTTGTAGCTAATGCGTCAAGTATCCCGCCTGGGAAGTACATCTGCAAGAATTAAACTCAAAGGAATTGACGGAGCCCACACAAGCGGTGCATAACGAACATTGTTTGTTGTGTATTTCTACCCATATCTCATCCGTGTTCTCCTAGTATTTAACTAGTATTTCTACTAGAATTCGTATTAGCATAAATTTAAATGATATATCATTTCAAAAAGAAAATAAGAAAATAGGTATTTAATCTTTACAATGATTTTTTTGACATTTGTTAAATCCTTTTTCATTTGAATTAACACTTGTAAATTTTTGGGTCACTTGTTGAGAGAAGAACAACACGTATCTCTTCCAACCTTCTCTTCTCTGCGTCTTTTCTTCATCTAAATTTCTAAATTTATCAAAGCTAATGAAAAAAAAGGAAAAAAATCTAAATCTCCTCAAGTTTTCAAAATAAAAATAAAAAAGCCACCTTTCTTTCTTCTCCTCTTTATCCTCAAATTCATTCACATCTACTTCCATTCTCCATTGCCAAATTCACATAATTTTTTCTTTTTCTATTATCAACCATGACTTCCACCACATCCTCACCCATACCTTGTTTTCCGCCCCGTACCTAATACAACCTCCACTCCACTTTCAATTGCGCTATCATGCCTCTACACCAAGTTGTCTCCCTCAAATCTGCTCCGTAATGCCTTCCACCAAAACCCTCCATTGCCTTATGTGTGCCCCACCAATGACAAACCTCCAATGCTCTAGATCCGAGACCTCCGCCTTGCTCTTCGACCTCCGACCCAGTCGTGTACATCACATCCACTCCACCTCAACCTATGCGTGCACTTTGAAACCACCACCCCATTAATCGCGCCAACCAGATCATACGAGAAAGCATTTGCGACCCCGCACCTATAATTCACAAATCCATCCTTCCTCTTTCTTTTTGTTCGGGAACAAATAAAGTGAAAACTTTTCTTGTATTGGTCTTCGCTTGTTTTGGTGCCCTAAATTTTCCGTTGTCCGTTCTAAGAGTCCATGTTCATCGCTGTTCAAAATTGGTTGATGTCCGTCTATATTCGAGTGGTGTTCGTGTATTCATAAGCGCATGCAAGTTCTCTTATGTCATTGTCAATTGTGACCAATCCGCGAAATATGATAATTTTCTCATGACTTGGATTCTATGTTAAGTTAACAGATTGTACGTGAAATGTTGATTGCCACATTAGTTTGTATTCTATGAATTTCTATGCTATATTACATGATATGTTAATCCATGCACCTGTGACACATAAATTGATATGCTAGTTTGGACATGATATGTGATACGTATACTGATATGTTATGTTATTGTATGATATTAAATCATACTACAGGATCACTGGTATAAAATCATAATCCCTTGAAATAATACATACCCTAATGATTTTATTATTATTAACACTAATTTGGTATACTGGTTGAAATGATATACCCGAATTTTGAATTAACGTGGATTAAAATGATATATATTCATATCACTTGACCATAGATACGCTTTAACGACCCGGGGATTTCGCGATCCTGGTTACCGACATAAACTCATTGTCGACTATCCAAGCATCGGAAATACTGGATAATCCATGAAAGAAATTAGAGGGTGAGGATAGATAAGATAGAAACTTAGAATAGAAGAAGAAGAAGAACATACAACATCACCAGAGTAACACGAATCTCACAGCAGAACGAACAATATATAATAGATACATAACTTTGAAATAAAACTAGTATATGTATACAGTAACATTATCAGAGTACAACACTTACAACACAGCGGAAATAACAATAGCTATATAATCCTGAAGCCTCCTGCTTCAAGCTCTCCAAGTATATCTGTAAAATCCAGACTACTTGACTGCCCATACAAAATTGGGCACCTAAGAGTTTAGGGAAAACAAAACAAAACAAACTCTGAGTCAGTCGTGGGACTGGTGTGAGTAAAACAGTTTAAAACACTTTGAGCAATTAAACGATATCTCATAAGACCACGCCGTATAACAGAGCGGGTTTTTCCCTTATGAGAATCCAAAACATTTGATTTAACTTTCAAAATCCTTCTAAAAGAAACGATAAACTTTATATCAAAACTCTTTTGATATTATAATAATGTCTATCAACCACAACTAAATAATCATCTAGCAGAAACGCTTTTATCTCACGTTCCACATATATAGTATACAATCAATATCCGCACGCACTTATCGGATAATGGATTACCAACTATGACAAGGTATGGAACCACCTTCCGATAGTGTACCTCTAGAGAGGAATACACTGGGTTCAACAAGAACATCTTGCAACCCAGCCACACATGACCGACCACTCATTTTTCTTGAGTGTATCGAATGTATATCACCAACGGTTGGGATCTGCAATCGTTTCCCGAATGGGATAGCATCAAATAGATTAAAGAATGAAATGAATATCTCTAGATAGGTGATAATACACCCTAATGGAAGAAACCTACATAGCCATGCTGCCTGCCCCATTTTTGTCATTTCCCGGTTGCGAGGCTAGAGGCCACGCTTATCTCTGACATATCACACATTTATTCACGTTGAATGTCACATCGTCATACTCGCCAAATCACAAATTGATTTCCCCAAAAATACAACTGGTATACAGCTAAGAGAAACGAATTCCTCTGCCATCAAACGTATATACGTTTGAAGAGATCAACTTACGCAATCTATTAAATATACTCTATCAAACATTCTTCCATACAGGTCGTCCTGGGACTGGACAAACTGAAAGCACTATTCTGTAAATCCATCTTAGGCAATTTCTACCTAGGATTTGACAGAACAATCCTTGCACAAGTTCCGTCTTCAATTATCTTCATCATATTTGATCGCAACGCTAACGCCCATACAGAGTGGTTTTCAAATAATGAATCTGATCCCGGTCTCTCCATATTGACGATGGAAAAATGGTCAAAAACTTCGATAATCGGCGAGTTAACTATCAAAGAAAAACACGTGTGCAAACAACGGTCGTATTTCCAAATGGAAATCTTACCGATCAACCATCAATCAACTTTTTCTTTTTTTAAATTAATTTATCATTAATTTTGTAATGACCCGCATTGGCAGAGGTATTATGATTAATTTATTTAATTATATAAATGGTGGGTTAGTGAATTAACTAGTCGTGGAATTAAATAATGGTGAATATTTAATTAAAAATAATAAATTAAATAATATATTTAATTCTGAAATAATCAGAATTGGCTGAAATGGCGATATGGTGCGAACCGGATCATCTGTGATATTTAATTCAGTGTGGAATTGAATTTGAATAACGAATATATTATTTGAACGACAGTTTGAACGTATAATTACAATATAATTATAATCGGCTCGAAATGGCGTTGCAGTTCGTAAAGTGGCAATTCGTACTTCAACTGAATGTACAGGATTCGTTTTAAACCGGATTTCTGTGAAACAAGAAACGTGTGGAGCTGGTGGAGTATATCTTTCTAGTGGAAGAGAAAAATCGGGATTACGTCGTGTAGATTTTGATTTACGTCCAAATCAAATTCTAGAAAAGTCGCTGTGGAATTCCTTTAAAATTTGCGACGCTTTATTTACGTTATAAAAGGGATTTTCAATATATTTGAATATCGGGTTTGAATTTAGACAAGGTCCTTTTGAGACGTAGTGATAAATTAATTTTTAGAATTTTATAGTAATTTTTAATTAATTTAATAACCAACTTTTTATTTGGAGTATTTCGCACCCTGAAATCAACATTTTGAAGTTTCAAAATATGAGTCCACCTACCGATATTATTATATTTTCGGGATCACAGCACCTCACTGAACACGACTATATTTTGATTTCAGTCTGCAACGCGAAATTTGTGAATAAAGAATTGAATATCCTATAAAGTAACATTTTCTTAAGTAACGTTATGGTCTCAAAAATGACAACAACATAAATTTTTGTCAGAATCCAAAAATATCTCAAACCCAAACCCTACATCAGGCCACGTTCTCATTGTTACTTTGAAGGAGCCACGTTCTCATTTATACTTTAAAGGAGCCACGTTCTCGTTATGCTTTGGAGCCACATTCCTCATGTATCCACCACCCCTTCCACGTATATAAGTACACACAAGCGCCTTCGTCATTTCGGTTGAGCAAAACAAAAATACTGCTTATCAAAATGGCTTCAGGAGGTTTAAGAAATCAAATAAAATATATATAAATATATATGTGTAGCTGTATATATAATAGCACAAGGATTTCCGAGAGCGTGAGTATATACCATCGGGTCAGTGACTGCATTCATGGGTACGAGAGAAGGGAGGCCAGTTCGAAGTGGAAACATATCCGAAACCGTGAAGGACTGGAAGTGGCGTTCAAAGGGGGGTTAAATGGGAAACCGTGAATAGGAGAGGGAAGGGTCTGGACGTTGAAGAAGTAAAGGGAGATGAAAACGAAAGGGAGGGTGCTGGCGTTTCGTATGAAGTGCATGGGATTAGCGGTCCTAAGATGGGAGTTGAAACATGAAGGCTGTATTGAAGAGAATGTGAATCAGCATGCGTTGGGAGGGGAAATCGGATAGGAAATGCATGTGTGGCACTCTGGACGTATGTCAGAAGGGGAAACACCTTGTTTTCGTGGGGTGTAATGATGGGGTGATTAGAGGACTGAAGGTGGCGTGTAAAAATAGGAGCTGCTAGCTTAAGTTTTTTTTAAATAGAGGACGGATGGACCATGGAGCAAGAATGAAGTGGAAGAACAGTCGGTCATGGATGTGTTTGAGAAGGAGGCCACGGCGGTTTTTGTTTTGGAAGAAGGATTAAAGAGGCGGGTCGGGTTTAAGCAGAGGGAATGGGCCAGTTTTGAGAAGTAAGCCCATTTAATTTAATCAAGTTTTATTTTTAAATTGGTTCAAACTTGAAAATCGAATATCTTGGTCATACAAGATCAAATTGACGAACCGTAAGTTGCGTTGGGATCGTATGGACGGGAGCAACACAATGAGACTGACCGGGAGTAAATCCGAGCTCGTTACAATTTATGGCGAAATAAATTGTCCGTCGAAATCAAATAACGCAAACCGTTATTTAACGATTAACGCGCCAATGTGAGTAAATCTCACCAACTTTGAACAGTTTATAACTTCATGTTATATTTTTTAGAACTGTTAGATATTGGCTGTTTGACTGTATGTTGACTGTTTGATTGAACTGCTAGTCAGTTAGTTAAATTTGCTATATTGATTCTGTTTAACAGAATATATCATATGGAACTGAAAGTGATGTTATCTATATTGTTTAACATCTGTGATGCAGGGAAACAGGTTGGAGGAATCCATCCAATTGGATTCCTCAACATTTATTTTACAATTTTCCTATATTGTGATATATGATGTGTTATATAATCTGTTATGGAGTATGGGTGTTGGAATGATGTTGATCATTTTTATATATTTTTAATATCATAAGAAACCCTGGGATGTAAAAAAAGAAGTATTTCAATGTATATTGAAATAAAGGAATTTTATAAAATCACAGGATTTTATAAAAGGAATTATTTATAAAACGAACACGGTTTTATAAAAGGGATATTTATTTAGAAAATAAATAGAAATAGAAAAGGAATATTTATTTAGAAAATAAATAGAAGTTATAAATAGGAAATATTTGTAACGGTAAATAGAAGTTATAAATAGGAAATATTTGTAACGGTAAATAGAAGTTATAAATAGGAAATATTTGTAACGGTAAATAGAAGGTATAAATAGGAAATATTTGTAACGGTAAACAGAAGTTATAAATAGGAAATATTTGTAACGGTAAATAGAAGTTATAAATAGGAAATATTTGTAACGGTAAATAGAAGGTATAAATAGGAAATATTTGTAACGGTAAATAGAAGTTATAAATAGGATATATTTGTAACGGTAAGTAAACGTTATAAAAAGGAAATAGTTGTAACGGAAAACGTAGTTTATCAAAGAAGTTAATCGATGTTAGTTAATCGATTAGTGTTAAAGTAAAAGAAGTTAATCGATGTTAGTTAATCGATTAGAGAATAAAGTTAAAAAGAAGTTAATCGATGTTAGTTAATCGATTAGAGAATAAGGTTAAAAAGGAACTAATCGATGTTAGTTTAATCGATTAGTGTTAAAGTAAAAGGAACTAATCGATGTTAGTTAATCGATTAGTGTTAAAGTAAAAGGAACTAATCGATGTTAGTTTAATCGATTAATGTTAAAGTCAAAAGGAGTTAATCGAATATAGTTTATTCGAAGAAAGTCAAAAGGAGTTAATCGAATATAGTTTATTCAAAGAAAGTCAAAGGAGTTAATCGATGTTAGTTAATCGATTAGAGAATAAAGTTAAAAAGAGTTAATCGATGTTAGTTTAATCAATTAGAGTAAAAGGAAAGTAGTTAATCGATGTTAGTTTAATCGATTAGAGTTAAAGCAAAGGAGCTAATCGATGTTAGTTTAATCGATTAGAGTTAAAGTAGAATGAGTTAATCGAATATAGTTTATTCGAAGAAAGTAAAAGGAGTTATCGAATATAGTTTATTCGAAAGGAGTTAAGTGAAATGAGTAAATCAATAGCACTAGTCAAATAGAGTTAATCGAATAGTGTTAGTCCAATAAAGTTAATTGATAAGGGTTAATCGAATAGAGTTAAGTAAAAAGAGTCAATCGAATATAGCTATTCGAAGGAGGGTTAAGTAAGGAAGTTAGAAAAAGGAATAAAGTGAACTTTGCTAATTTCAAAGTTAGAAATGTTGTTCAGTTAAGGTCTGAGAGGTAGTTCTACCCCAACTTGATTGGCTTCGTTTTTAACTAAGGAATAGTTAAGATTCGACAGTAAAGGATATGGTTTGAGTTGGCATCGCGATGGTTTGTTTAAACATCTGTCTAAGTCCAATGAAGAAGCGTGGAAATGTTTTCCAAATAAGAAACCAGAAATGTTTTCTAATGAAGAAAACAAGAAATGGAAATGTTTTCCATTGTTAATAACGTATATTTTCCAAATCTAGAAAATAAGAAATATTGAAATAGGGAAACGGAGATAAGTAAAATTAATGAATTAAAGAGATAAATGTTGAACGATGTTTGATAGATATAATTTCCATTTGGAAATAATATCGTTGTTTGCACACTTGTTTTATTCGATAGTTAAATCACAGACTATCGAAGTTTTGACCATTTTAACGTTGTTAATATGGAGAGACCGGTTGGATTATTATCCAAAGAACCACTCTGTATTGGCATAAGCGTTGCGAATCATATATGCCAAAGGAAATTGAAGACGGAGTTATGCAAGGGCTATCCTATTTACAGAATAGTGCCTTCGGTTCATCCTGTTCCTGGATGACTTGTATAGACGGATGTCTGACAGAGTATTTCCAGACGATCACGTATATTGATTTCTCCAACCGTACCAAGAGTGGAAGCGGAGAAGGAAACTTCTTTTAGCTAACACATAATGTATTGTTGAGGACGTCAATCGGTGATTGGATGGATTTGATGATGTGGCATTCAAAGTGAATCTGGTGTAATGATAAAGCGTAGCTTCTAGCCTCATCATCCGGTAAATGACAGAAATCGGGCAGGCAGCTTGGCTAAGTCGGTCGCACCGAAGTAGGGTGTATAATCACCTGATCTAGAGTTTCATTCATTTCTAAAAATCTATTGTTGATGCTGTCCCATTCGGGAAACGGTTGCTGATCCCAACTGTTGGTGATATACATTCGATACACTCAAGCGAAATGAGTGGTCGGTCATGTGTGGCCGGGTTGCAAGATGTTCTTGTTGAACCCAGTGTATTCCTCTCTAGAGGTACACGAGCGAAAGGTGATTCCATACCTTGTCATAGTTGGAAATCCATTACCCAATACGTGCTTGCGGTTTTGATTGTATACTATATATGTAGAACGTGAGATGAAAGCGTTTCTGCTAGATGATTATATATATATATACTGTGGTTGATAGACATTATTATAATATCAAAAGGTTTTTGATATAAAGATATTTTGGATTCTCATAAGGGAAAAACCCGTTCCGTTATGCGGCGTGATCTTATGAGATATCTTTTACTTGTTCGAACTGTTTTTAAACTGTTTTACTCATACCAGTCCCATGACTGACCCGGAGTTTACTTTGTTGTTTTCCCTAAACTCTTGGGTGCCTAAATTTGTACGGGCAGTCAAGTAGTCGGGATTTACAGATATACTGGAAGAGGTTGGAGCAGGAGGCTTCAGGATCATATAACTATAGTTTATTTCCGCTGTGTTGTAAGTGCTGTACTTTGATAATGTTATGTATATTCAAGTACCAAGTTTGTATTTCAAAGTTATGTTATGAAATATATTTATTCGTTCCGCTGTGAGATTCGTGTTACTCTGATGTTGTGTTCTTCTTCTTCTTCTATTCTAATTTTCTATCTTATCTTTCCTCACCCTCTAATTTCTTTCACTAATTACCAGGATTTTTCGATGTTTTGGTTATCGACATCGTGCTTATGTCGATAACCAAAGTCGCCGAAAATCCGGGTCGTTACAGTTGGTATCAGAGCTTAAGTTAAGAATTACTTGGCTCTGTGGCGTGACTCGGTAGAGATAGGGTTAGTAATACCCTAGACTGAGATTGAGTGTATATATACGAGTGAACGTATTTGTTATTGATATAAAAAAAATTGTTTTATATTGTGGAGATTCATTGATTGAGTCGTTTATGAGTTCTGGTCGATCAGTTTGATCCACTGTATCGGTAGGAGTTACTAAACTCTTGAATACGATGAACCGTCATGGTATGTTTTGAAAGGATGGTAAATTAAAATAAGTTTACCCAAGGTATATTTTGATATAGAGAAGATATATATATCAAAATTATAATATATTGGATATATTGGTTGTTATTATAATCGAGTAAGATTATAAATTAAATGGTTATGTAAATAACCAATCAGAATTCATAAAAGTGAAATACGTGAATTCAGATAAGTTAAATCTGAAATTTAAACCAGAAATTGAGTTAAAATTCTGGAGAATTGGATAAGTGGTTGTAAATGAATTTGGATTAAAAATAAGGAAAATTTAAGTTCCTGGGAGATTTTAAATTGTGTTACAAGCAGTGTGAATTATTTTTGAAATGAATTTCAAAGTGGAAAAGTTTGGAAATAGTTTTATAGTATTGAACTCACTTCGATCGCTGGAAAATAGATTCTGATGATGACAGCTGCATCATCAGTATTCATTTTCGAGTTGTAAGTGACGAATTACTACCAGAGATACTGTTTTGAATTTGTTTTGGGAAAGACAAGTTGTGTTGAATTTCAAAATGGGATTTATAATATGGAATTTGAAATTTTAAATAGATTTGAAATATCTGCTTGTTTTAAAAGAAATAAAACGAGAAGTTCCTTTATAAACGAAGTTTATAAATGAAGTAAAAAGAATTATCATTGGATAATTCAGAAATAAAAATACAAGTGTGAAGTTGAAAGGAAAAACCTATTTTCCAAAGGTAGTAATATCGATTTCAAAAGGAATTGAAATCGAGACTTATGTAAAGAATGAATAAAGAAAGTTTGAAAAGGAATTTGAATAAAGGAAGTTCAAACATAGAATGTAAATAAGAAAATTCAAAGGGGATTTGAATATAGAAATTCAAATGAGATTTGAATAAAGAAGATTTAAATAATGGAAAATTTAATATAGAATTCACATAGAGTAATAATGAAATTTGAATATAAAATTCAAGTAGATTGAAATGGAAAATTGAATATAGAAATTCAAAGGGAGTTTGAATATATGAAACTCAATGGAAGTGATGTAGAATTTGAATATAGAAATTCAAATGGCGTTTGTATATAGAAAATATAAGAGATTTCAAATATAGGATTTGAATATCGAAAGTAAAATGAAATTTGAATGTAGAGGATTCAAATAGAATTAAAAATGAAATTTGAATAAAGAAGATTCAAATAGAATTGAAATTGAAATTTGAATATAGAAGATTCAAAAGGAATTAAAATGAAATAAAGAGAATTCAAATAGATTCGAATAATGAAATTCAAATATGGGATTTGAATAAGAGATTTGAAATGAAATTCAAATATGGGATTTGAATAAGAGAATTGAAATGAAATTCAAATATGGAATTTGAATAAGAGATTTGAAATGAAACTCAAATATAGAATTTGAATAAGAGAATCGAAATGGAATTTGAATATAGGAAATTCAGATAAAATTTGAAATGGAATTCAATTAGTTGATAAACAAGTTAAACATATATTTGAACATGTTATACTCAAATATGAAGGTGAAATGGGAAAACCAGTAATTTGAAAATCACTTAACGAAATAAGTTAAAACGATTGGATTAAGTTGAAATGAATTAGAAATGTATGGATATACATGAGATAGGTATGGAAAAGGTATGAAGGTATATAAATAGAATGCTCGACAAAAAGGTATGTATTTAATTCATATATGAGATTTTATGCGCCGTATCGGCTAGCCGCTTGGCTTTTTCTTTTTCTTTTGGATTGGTAAGGGCCATGGGAGGCTATTCGAAATATCCCGATGATCCCAGTACAAAGGAGGTTATGGCGAATTTTTCCGGGAATCTAAGGAGTTAAAATATTTTAAGATAATTTGATAACTAGAAATCTATATATCAATATATATATATATAGAAGTCGATAAGAAAACGAACTTAGAATTAGAATAGTATAATCAAAAAGAAAGCCTAGAATAAAATCTAGTCAGGATAGAAAGAGGAAGTGTATACGTGTTTAAAGGTGAATAAGTAATTGTATGATATTGATTATTCGAGTAAGAGGTCTTATCTGTTTTGACGTTATAAATGTTATTCAGTCAAGGTCTGAGAGGTAGTTATACCCCAACTTGATTGATTTGATTATTAACAAATAAACAGTAAGATTTCGGGCTCGAAGATCAATGTTGATTAAGAGTTAGTTGAATATAGTAATTGGGTTGTCGTAACGATGTTTTACACAACATCCGTTTTAACCCAAATAAGTGTAAACTTGGAGATATAATAAAGAATATTTTCCAAGTATAGAAATAAACGAGACCAGAAAAGAGATAAGTAATTGGAATATTTTCCAATCATAAATAGCTTATATTTTCAAAAAGTTTAGAAAATAAAAGAAGGCGATATTCGGAAATGTTTTCCAAATAACATAAAAGGCCAATATGCTTATTGAAAATATTTGGTTAACAAATATTGATAAAGAAATAGAGAAGTGATTTAACTAATGGAATATTGATTATGGGCTCAGTTGAATTTCAAAAAGGAAAATTTGAATTTTGAAAAAGTAAACTGTTTAAAATCCCCAGGAAGAGACTGTTTTGAATTAAGAACAAATTTAAATAGAAGTTTGCGGAAGTAAGCTGAAAATGAATTGAAACAGTTAAGTGAAAACTGAATGGAAACAGAACGATATCAGGAAAAATTTGTTCTTGAATAAAATTGGATTGTCGAGATAAGAATCGGAAATGAAAATTGGATTGGGAAGTTAAGAGTTCGAAATCGATAATGGAACTCGAATTTGAAATAAAATTCGACTTAGGATATAAGCGAATGGTTGTGTCGTGGATAAAAGCAGATGGGAATTTGATTGGGATGACCCTTGTATCCGCTGAATTGATAACAGGTGGAAAGGATATAATGATATGCCGACAAAGGGTACAAGTTTATATTATATATGGGTTTGAGATGTTGATGAGCCGAATTGGCAAGCCGCTTGGCTGTTTGATTTTTATCTTGGGATGGAGATGACCCAGAGAGGCGAGTGGTGGTTTGACCGATTGACCAGTACTAAGGAGGTGCTGGCGAAATTTTTCGAAAAAGTTAAGGCGTTAGAAAATTTTCAGGATTTTTGAAAATTTTCATTGATAAGAAGTAATTAATAATTTAATTGAAATTAAATTGGTTCAGTTGAAACTGAAGTTAAGAAGTGAACAAATATGTTCTAACCAGTCGATAGGGTCGTCCTCTACTTTTAGCAATTTCGGGGACGAAATTATTTTAAGTGGGGAAGATTGTAATGACCCGCATTGGCAGAGGTATTATGATTAATTTATTTAATTATATAAATGGTGGGTTAGTGAATTAACTGGTCGTGGAATTAAATAATGGTGAATATTTAATTAAAAATAATAAATTAAATAATATATTTAATTCTGAAATAATCAGAATTGGCTGAAATGGCGATATGGTGCGAACCGGATCATCTGTGATATTTAATTCAGCGTGGAATTGAATTTGAATAACGAATATATTATTTGAACGACAGTTTGAACGTATAATTATAATATAATTATAATTGAGCTCGAAATGGCGTTGCAGTTCGTAAAGTGGCAATTCGAACTTCAACTGAATGTACATGATTCGTTTTAAACCGGATTTCTGTGAAACAAGAAACGTGTGGAGCTGGTGGAGTATATCTTTCTAGTGGAAGAGAAAAATCGGGATTACGTCGTGTAGATTTTGATTTACGTCCAAATCAAATTCTAGAAAAGTCGCTGTGGAATTCCTTTAAAATTTGCGACGCTTTATTTACGTTATAAAAGGGATTTTCAATATATTTGAATATCGGGTTTGAATTTAGACAAGGTCCTTTTGAGACGTAGTGATAAATTAATTTTTAGAATTTTATAGTAATTTTTAATTAATTTAATAAGCAACTTTTTATTTGGAGTATTTCGCACCCTGAAATCAACATTTTGAAGTTTCAAAATATGAGTCCACCTACCGATATTATTATATTTTCGGGATCACAGCACCTCACTGAACACGACTATATTTTGATTTCAGTCTGCAACGCGAAATTTGTGAATAAAGAATTGAATATCCTATAAAGTAACATTTTCTTAAGTAACGTTATGGTCTCAAAAATGACAACAACATAAATTTTTGTCAGAATCCAAAAATATCTCAAACCCAAACCCTACATCAGGCCACGTTCTCATTGTTACTTTGAAGGAGCCACGTTCTCATTTATACTTTAAAGGAGCCACGTTCTCGTTATGCTTTGGAGCCACATTCCTCATGTATCCACCACCCCTTCCACGTATATAAGTACACACAAGCGCCTTCGTCATTTCGGTTGAGCAAAACAAAAATAATGCTTATCAAAATGGCTTCAGGAGGTTTAAGAAATCAAATAAAATATATATAAATATATATGTGTAGCTGTATATATAATAGCACAAGGATTTCCGAGAGCGTGAGTATATACCATCGGGTCAGTGACTGCATTCATGGGTACGAGAGAAGGGAGGCCAGTTCGAAGTGGAAACAGATCCGAAACCGTGAAGGACTGGAAGTGGCGTTCAAAGGGGGGGGGGTTAAATGGGAAACCGTGAATAGGAGAGGGAAGGGTCTGGACGTTGAAGAAGTAAAGGGAGATGAAAACGAAAGGGAGGGTGCTGGCGTTTCGTATGAAGTGCATGGGATTAGCGGTCCTAAGATGGGAGTTGAAACATGAAGGCTGTATTGAAGAGAATGTGAATCAGCATGCGTTGGGAGGGGAAATCGGATAGGAAATGCATGTGTGGCACTCTGGACGTATGTCAGAAGGGGAAACACCTTGTTTTCGTGGGGTGTAATGATGGGGTGATTAGAGGACTGAAGGTGGCGTGTAAAAATAGGAGCTGCTAGCTTAAGTTTTTTTTTTAAATAGAGGAAGGATGGACCATGGAGCAAGAACGAAGTGGAAGAACAGTCGGTCATGGATGTGTTTGAGAAGGAGGCCACGGCGGTTTTTGTTTTGGAAGAAGGATTAAAGAGGCGGGTCGGGTTTAAGCAGAGGGAATGGGCCTGTTTTGAGAAGTAAGCCCATTTAATTTAATCAAGTTTTATTTTTAAATTGGTTCAAACTTGAAAATCGAATATCTTGGTCATACAAGATCAAATTGACGAACCGTAAGTTGCGTTGGGATCGTATGGACGGGAGCAACACAATGAGACTGACCGGGAGTAAATCCGAGCTCGTTACAATTTATGGCGAAATAAATTGTCCGTCGAAATCAAATAACGCAAACCGTTATTTAACGATTAACGCGCCAATGTGAGTAAATCTCACCAACTTTGAACAGTTTATAATTTCATGATATATTTTTTAGAACTGTTAGATATTGGCTGTTTGACTGTATGTTGACTGTTTGATTGAACTGCTAGTCAGTTAGTTAAATTTGCTATATTGATTCTGTTTAACAGAATATATCATATGGAACTGAAAGTGATGTTATCTATATTGTTTAACATCTGTGATGCAGGGAAACAGGTTGGAGGAATCCATCCAATTGGATTCCTCAACATTTATTTTACTGTTTTCCTATATTGTGATATATGATGTGTTATATAATCTGTTATGGATTATGGGTGTTGGAATGATGTTGATCATTTTTATATATTTTTAATATCATAAGAAACCCTGGGATGTAAAAAAAGAAGTATTTCAATGTATATTGAAATAAAGGAATTTTATAAAATCACAGGATTTTATAAAAGGAATTATTTATAAAACGAACACGGTTTTATAAAAGGGATATTTATTTAGAAAATAAATAGAAATAGAAAAGGAATATTTATTTAGAAAATAAATAGAAGTTATAAATAGGAAATATTTGTAACGGTAAATAGAAGTTATAAATAGGAAATATTTGTAACGGTAAATAGAAGTTATAAATAGGAAATATTTGTAACGGTAAATAGAAGGTATAAATAGGAAATATTTGTAACGGTAAACAGAAGTTATAAATAGGAAACATTTGTAACGGTAAATAGAAGTTATAAATAGGAAATATTTGTAACGGTAAATAGAAGGTATAAATAGGAAATATTTGTAACGGTAAATAGAAGTTATAAATAGGATATATTTGTAACGGTAAGTAAACGTTATAAAAAGGAAATAGTTGTAACGGAAAACGTAGTTTATCAAAGAAGTTAATCGATGTTAGTTAATCGATTAGTGTTAAAGTAAAAGAAGTTAATCGATTAGAGAATAAAGTTAAAAAGAAGTTAATCGATGTTAGTTAATCGATTAGAGAATAAGGTTAAAAAGGAACTAATCGATGTTAGTTTAATCGATTAGTGTTAAAGTAAAAGGAACTAATCGATGTTAGTTAATCGATTAGTGTTAAAGTAAAAGGAACTAATCGATGTTAGTTTAATCGATTAATGTTAAAGTCAAAAGGAGTTAATCGAATATAGTTTATTCGAAGAAAGTCAAAAGGAGTTAATCGAATATAGTTTATTCGAAGAAAGTCAAAGGAGTTAATCGATGTTAGTTAATCGATTAGAGAATAAAGTTAAAAAGAGTTAATCGATGTTAGTTTAATCGATTAGAGTAAAAGGAAAGTAGTTAATCGATGTTAGTTTAATCGATTAGAGTTAAAGCAAAGGAGCTAATCGATGTTAGTTTAATCGATTAGAGTTAAAGTAGAATGAGTTAATCGAATATAGTTTATTCAAAGAAAGTAAAAGGAGTTATCGAATATAGTTTATTCGAAAGGAGTTAAGTGAAATGAGTAAATCAATAGCACTAGTCAAATAGAGTTAATCGAATAGTGTTAGTCCAATAAAGTTAATTGATAAGGGTTAATCGAATAGAGTTAAGTAAAAAGAGTCAATCGAATATAGCTATTCGAAGGAGGGTTAAGTAAGGAAGTTAGAAAAAGGAATAAAGTGAACTTTGCTAATTTCAAAGTTAGAAATGTTGTTCAGTTAAGGTCTGAGAGGTAGTTCTACCCCAACTTGATTGGCTTCGTTTTTAACTAAGGAATAGTTAAGGTTCGACAGTAAAGGATATGGTTTGAGTTGGCATCGCGATGGTTTGTTTAAACATCTGTCTAAGTCCAATGAAGAAGCTTGGAAATGTTTTCCAAATAAGAAACCAGAAATGTTTTCTAATGAAGAAAACAAGAAATGGAAATGTTATCCATTGTTAATAACGTATATTTTCCAAATCTAGAAAATAAGAAATATTGAATATAGGGAAACGGAGATAAGTAAAATTAATGAATTAAAGAGATAAATGTTGAACGATGTTTGATAGATATAATTTCCATTTGGAAATAATATCGTTGTTTGCACACTTGTTTTATTCGATAGTTAAATCACAGACTATCGAAGTTTTGACCATTTTAACGTTGTTAATATGGAGAGACCGGTTGGATTATTATCCAAAGAACCACTCTGTATTGGCATAAGCGTTGCGAATCATATATGCCAAAGGAAATTGAAGACGGAGTTATGCAAGGGCTATCCTATTTACAGAATAGTGCCTTCGGTTCATCCTGTTCCTGGATGACTTGTATAGACGGATGTCTGACAGAGTATTTCCAGACGATCACGTATATTGATTTCTCCAACCGTACCAAGAGTGGAAGCGGAGAAGGAAACTTCTTTTAGCTAACACATAATGTATTGTTGAGGACGTCAATCGGTGATTGGATGGATTTGATGATGTGGCATTCAAAGTGAATCTGGTGTAATGATAAAGCGTAGCTTCTAGCCTCATCATCCGGTAAATGACAGAAATCCGGCAGGCAGCTAGGCTAAGTCGGTCGCACCGAAGTAGGGTGTATAATCACCTGATCTAGAGTTTCATTCATTTCTAAAAATCTATTGTTGATGCTGTCCCATTCGGGAAACGGTTGCTGATCCCAACTGTTGGTGATATACATTCGATACACTCAAGCGAAATGAGTGGTCGGTCATGTGTGGCCGGGTTGCAAGATGTTCTTGTTGAACCCAGTGTATTCCTCTCTAGAGGTACACGAGCGAAAGGTGATTCCATACCTTGTCATAGTTGGAAATCCATTACCCAATACGTGCTTGCGGTTTTGATTGTATACTATATATGTAGAACGTGAGATGAAAGCGTTTCTGCTAGATGATTATATATATATACTGTGGTTGATAGACATTATTATAATATCAAAAGGTTTTTGATATAAAGATATTTTGGATTCTCATAAGGGAAAAACTCGTTCCGTTATGCGGCGTGGTCTTATGAGATATCTTTTACTTGTTCGAACTGTTTTTAAACTGTTTTACTCATACCAGTCCCATGACTGACCCGGAGTTTACTTTGTTGTTTTCCCTAAACTCTTGGGTGCCTAAATTTGTACGGGCAGTCAAGTAGTCGGGATTTACAGATATACTGGAAGAGCTTGGAGCAGGAGGCTTCAGGATCATATAGCTATAGTTTATTTCCGCTGTGTTGTAAGTGCTGTACTTTGATAATGATATGTATATTCAAGTACCAAGTTTGTATTTCAAAGTTATGTTATGAAATATATTTATTCGTTCCGCTGTGAGATTCGTGTTACTCTGATGTTGTGTTCTTCTTCTTCTTCTATTCTAATTTTCTATCTTATCTTTCCTCACCCTCTAATTTCTTTCACTAATTACCAGGATTTTTCGATGTTTTGGTTATCGACATCGTGCTTATGTCGATAACCAAAGTCGCCGAAAATCCGGGTCGTTACAGTTGGTATCAGAGCTTAAGTTAAGAATTACTTGGCTCTGTGGCGTGACTCGGTAGAGATAGGGTTAGTAATACCCTAGACTGAGATTGAGTGTATATATACGAGTGAACGTATTTGTTATTGATATAAAAAAAATTGTTTTATATTGTGGAGATTCATTGATTGAGTCGTTTATGAGTTCTGGTCGATCAGTTTGATCCACTGTATCGGTAGGAGTTACTAAACTCTTGAATACGATGAACCGTCATGGTATGTTTTGAAAGGATGGTAAATTAAAATAAGTTTACCCAAGGTATATTTTGATATAGAGAAGATATATATATCAAAATTATAATATATTGGATATATTGGTTGTTATTATAATCGAGTAAGATTATAAATTAAATGGTTATGTAAATAACCAATCAGAATTCATATAAGTGAAATACGTGAATTCAGATAAGTTAAATCTGAAATTTAAACCAGAAATTGAGTTAAAATTCTGGAGAATTGGATAAGTGGTTGTAAATGAATTTGGATTAAAAATAAGGAAAATTTAAGTTCCTGGGAGATTTTAAATTGTGTTACAAGCAGTGTGAATTATTTTTGAAATGAATTTCAAAGTGGAAAAGTTTGGAAATAGTTTTATAGTATTGAACTCACTTCGATCGCTGGAAAATAGATTCTGATGATGACAGCTGCATCATCAGTATTCATTTTCGAGTTGTAAGTGACGAATTACTACCAGAGATACTGTTTTGAATTTGTTTTGGGAAAGACAAGTTGTGTTGAATTTCAAAATGGGATTTATAATATGGAATTTGAAATTTTAAATAGATTTGAAATATCTGCTTGTTTTAAAAGAAATAAAACGAGAAGTTCCTTTATAAACGAAGTTTATAAATGAAGTAAAAAGAATTATCATTGGATAATTCAGAAATAAAAATACAAGTGTGAAGTTGAAAGGAAAAACCTATTTTCCAAAGGTAGTAATATCGATTTCAAAAGGAATTGAAATCGAGACTTATGTAAAGAATGAATAAAGAAAGTTTGAAAAGGAACTTGAATAAAGGAAGTTCAAACATAGAATGTAAATAAGAAAATTCAAAGGGGATTTGAATATAGAAATTCAAATGAGATTTGAATAAAGAAGATTTAAATAATGGAAAATTGAATATAGAATTCATATAGAGTAATAATGAAATTTGAATATAAAATTCAAGTAGATTGAAATGGAAAATTGAATATAGAAATTCAAAGGGAGTTTGAATATATGAAACTCAATGGAAGTGATGTAGAATTTGAATATAGAAATTCAAATGGCGTTTGTATATAGAAAATATAAGAGATTTCAAATATAGGATTTGAATATCGAAAGTAAAATGAAATTTGAATGTAGAGGATTCAAATAGAATTAAAAATGAAATTTGAATAAAGAAGATTCAAATAGAATTGAAATTGAAATTTGAATATAGAAGATTCAAAAGGAATTAAAATGAAATAAAGAGAATTCAAATAGATTCGAATAATGAAATTCAAATATGGGATTTGAATAAGAGATTTGAAATGAAATTCAAATATGGGATTTGAATAAGAGAATTGAAATGAAATTCAAATATGGAATTTGAATAAGAGATTTGAAATGAAACTCAAATATAGAATTTGAATAAGAGAATCGAAATGGAATTTGAATATAGGAAATTCAAATAAAATTTGAAATGGAATTCAATTAGTTGATAAACAAGTTAAACATATATTTGAACATGTTATACTCAAATATGAAGGTGAAATGGGAAAACCAGTAATTTGAAAATCACTTAACGAAATAAGTTAAAACGATTGGATTAAGTTGAAATGAATTAGAAATGTATGGATATACATGAGATAGGTATGGAAAAGGTATGAAGGTATATAAATAGAATGCTCGACAAAAAGGTATGTATTTAATTCATATATGAGATTTTATGCGCCGTATCGGCTAGCCTCTTGGCTTTTTCTTTTTCTTTTGGATTGGTAAGGGCCATGGGAGGCTATTCGAAATATCCCGATGATCCCAGTACAAAGGAGGTTATGGCGAATTTTTCCGGGAATCTAAGGAGTTAAAATATTTTAAGATAATTTGATAACTAGAAATCTATATATCAATATATATATAGAAGTCGATAAGAAAACGAACTTAGAATTAGAATAGTATAATCAAAAAGAAAGTCTAGAATAAAATCTAGTCAGGATAGAAAGAGGAAGTGTATACGTGTTTAAAGGTGAATAAGTAATTGTATGATATTGATTATTCGAGTAAGAGGTCTTATCTGTTTTGACGTTATAAATGTTATTCAGTCAAGGTCTGAGAGGTAGTTATACCCCAACTTGATTGATTTGATTATTAACAAATAAACAGTAAGATTTCGGGCTCGAAGATCAATGTTGAATAAGAGTTAGTTGAATATAGTAATTGGGTTGTCGTAACAATGTTTTACACAACATCCGTTTTAACCCAAATAAGTGTAAACTTGGAGATATAATAAAGAATATTTTCCAAGTATAGAAATAAACGAGACCAGAAAAGAGATAAGTAATTGGAATATTTTCCAATCATAAATAGCTTATATTTTCAAAAAGTTTAGAAAATAAAAGAAGGCGATATTCGGAAATGTTTTCCAAATAACATAAAAGGCCAATATGCTTATTGAAAATATTTGGTTAACAAATATTGATAAAGAAATAGAGAAGTGATTTAACTAATGGAATATTGATTATGGGCTCAGTTGAATTTCAAAAAGGAAAATTTGAATTTTGAAAAAGTAAACTGTTTAAAATCCCCAGGAAGAGACTGTTTTGAATTAAGAACAAATTTAAATAGAAGTTTGCGGAAGTAAGCTGAAAATGAATTGAAACAGTTAAGTGAAAACTGAATGGAAACAGAACGATATCAGGAAAAATTTGTTCTTGAATAAAATTGGATTGTCGAGATAAGAATCGGAAATGAAAATTGGATTGGGAAGTTAAGAGTTCGAAATCGAGAATGGAACTCGAATTTGAAATAAAATTCGACTTAGGATATAAGCGAATGGTTGTGTCGTGGATAAAAGCAGATGGGAATTTGATTGGGATGACCCTTGTATCCGCTGAATTGATAACAGGTGGAAAGGATATAATGATATGCCGACAAAGGGTACAAGTTTATATTATATATGGGTTTGAGATGTTGATGAGCCGAATTGGCAAGCCGCTTGGCTGTTTGATTTTTATCTTGGGATGGAGATGACCCAGAGAGGCGAGTGGTGGTTTGACCGATTGACCAGTACTAAGGAGGTGCTGGCGAAATTTTTCGAAAAAGTTAAGGCATTAGAAAATTTTCAGGATTTTTGAAAATTTTCGTTGATAAGAAGTAATTAATAATTTAATTGAAATTAAATTGGTTCAGTTGAAACTGAAGTTAAGAAGTGAACAAATATGTTCTAACCAGTCGATAGGGTCGTCCTCTACTTTTAGCAATTTCGAGGACGAAATTATTTTAAGTGGGGAAGATTGTAATGACCTGCATTGGCAGAGGTATTATGATTAATTTATTTAATTATATAAATGGTGGGTTAGTGAATTAACTGGTCGTGGAATTAAATAATGGTGAATATTTAATTAAAAATAATAAATTAAATAATATATTTAATTCTGAAATAATCAGAATTGGCTGAAATGGCGATATGGTGCGAACCGGATCATCTGTGATATTTAATTCAGCGTGGAATTGAATTTGAATAACGAATATATTATTTGAACGACAGTTTGAACGTATAATTATAATATAATTATAATCGAGCTCGAAATGGCGTTGCAGTTCGTAAAGTGGCAATTCGAACTTCAACTGAATGTACAGGATTCGTTTTAAACCGGATTTCTGTGAAACAAGAAACGTGTGGAGCTGGTGGAGTATATCTTTCTAGTGGAAGAGAAAAATTGGGATTACGTCGTGTAGATTTTGATTTACGTCCAAATCAAATTCTAGAAAAGTCGCTGTGGAATTCCTTTAAAATTTGCGACGCTTTATTTACGTTATAAAAGGGATTTTCAATATATTTGAATATCGGGTTTGAATTTAGACAAGGTCCTTTTGAGACGTAGTGATAAATTAATTTTTAGAATTTTATAGTAATTTTTAATTAATTTAATAAGCAACTTTTTATTTGGAGTATTTCGCACCCTGAAATCAACATTTTGAAGTTTCAAAATATGAGTCCACCTACCGATATTATTATATTTTCGGGATCACAGCACCTCACTGAACACGACTATATTTTGATTTCAGTCTGCAACGCGAAATTTGTGAATAAAGAATTGAATATCCTATAAAGTAACATTTTCTTAAGTAACGTTATGGTCTCAAAAATGACAACAACATAAATTTTTGTCAGAATCCAAAAATATCTCAAACCCAAACCCTACATCAGGCCACGTTCTTATTGTTACTTTGAAGGAGCCACGTTCTCATTTATAATTTAAAGGAGCCACCTTCTCGTTATGCTTTGGAGCCACATTCCTCATGTATCCACCACCCCTTCCACGTATATAAGTACACACAAGCGCCTTCGTCATTTCGGTTGAGCAAAACAAAAATAATGCTTATCAAAATGGCTTCAGGAGGTTTAAGAAATCAAATAAAATATATATAAATATATATGTGTAGCTGTATATATAATAGCACAAGGATTTCCGAGAGCGTGAGTATATACCATCGGGTCAGTGACTGCATTCATGGGTACGAGAGAAGGGAGGCCAGTTCGAAGTGGAAACAGATCCGAAACCGTGAAGGACTGGAAGTGGCGTTCAAAGGGGGGGTTAAATGGGAAACCGTGAATAGGAGAGGGAAGGGTCTGGACGTTGAAGAAGTAAAGGGAGATGAAAACGAAAGGGAGGGTGCTGGCGTTTCGTATGAAGTGCATGGGATTAGCGGTCCTAAGATGGGAGTTGAAACATGAAGGCTGTATTGAAGAGAATGTGAATCAGCATGCGTTGGGAGGGGAAATCGGATAGGAAATGCATGTGTGGCACTCTGGACGTATGTCAGAAGGGGAAACACCTTGTTTTCGTGGGGTGTAATGATGGGGTGATTAGAGGACTGAAGGTGGCGTGTAAAAATAGGAGCTGCTAGCTTAAGTTTTTTTTTTAAATAGAGGAAGGATGGACCATGGAGCAAGAACGAAGTGGAAGAACAGTCGGTCATGGATGTGTTTGAGAAGGAGGCCACGGCGGTTTTTGTTTTGGAAGAAGGATTAAAGAGGCGGGTCGGGTTTAAGCAGAGGGAATGGGCCAGTTTTGAGAAGTAAGCCCATTTAATTTAATCAAGTTTTATTTTTAAATTGGTTCAAACTTGAAAATCGAATATCTTGGTCATACAAGATCAAATTGACGAACCGTAAGTTGCGTTGGGATCGTATGGACGGGAGCAACACAATGAGACTGACCGGGAGTAAATCCGAGCTCGTTACAATTTATGGCGAAATAAATTGTCCGTCGAAATCAAATAACGCAAACCGTTATTTAACGATTAACGCGCCAATGTGAGTAAATCTCACCAACTTTGAACAGTTTATAACTTCATGTTATATTTTTTAGAACTGTTAGATATTGGCTGTTTGACTGTATGTTGACTGTTTGATTGAACTGCTAGTCAGTTAGTTAAATTTGCTATATTGATTCTGTTTAACAGAATATATCATATGGAACTGAAAGTGATGTTATCTATATTGTTTAACATCTGTGATGCAGGGAAACAAGTTGGAGGAATCCATCCAATTGGATTCCTCAACATTTATTTTACTGTTTTCCTATATTGTGATATATGATGTGTTATATAATCTGTTATGGATTATGGGTGTTGGAATGATGTTGATCATTTTTATATATTTTTAATATCATAAGAAACCCTGGGATGTAAAAAAAGAAGTATTTCAATGTATATTGAAATAAAGGAATTTTATAAAATCACAGGATTTTATAAAAGGAATTATTTATAAAACGAACACGGTTTTATAAAAGGGATATTTATTTAGAAAATAAATAGAAATAGAAAAGGAATATTTATTTAGAAAATAAATAGAAGTTATAAATAGGAAATATTTGTAACGGTAAATAGAAGTTATAAATAGGAAATATTTGTAACGGTAAATAGAAGTTATAAATAGGAAATATTTGTAACGGTAAATAGAAGGTATAAATAGGAAATATTTGTAACGGTAAACAGAAGTTATAAATTGGAAATATTTGTAACGGTAAATAGAAGTTATAAATAGGAAATATTTGTAATGGTAAATAGAAGGTATAAATAGGAAATATTTGTAACGGTAAATAGAAGTTATAAATAGGATATATTTGTAACGGTAAGTAAACGTTATAAAAAGGAAATAGTTGTAACGGAAAACGTAGTTTATCAAAGAAGTTAATCGATGTTAGTTAATCGATTAGTGTTAAAGTAAAAGAAGTTAATCGATTAGAGAATAAAGTTAAAAAGAAGTTAATCGATGTTAGTTAATCGATTAGAGAATAAGGTTAAAAAGGAACTAATCGATGTTAGTTTAATCGATTAGTGTTAAAGTAAAAGGAACTAATCGATGTTAGTTAATCGATTAGTGTTAAAGTAAAAGGAACTAATCGATGTTAGTTTAATCGATTAATGTTAAAGTCAAAAGGAGTTAATCGAATATAGTTTATTCGAAGAAAGTCAAAAGGAGTTAATCGAATATAGTTTATTCGAAGAAAGTCAAAGGAGTTAATCGATGTTAGTTAATCGATTAGAGAATAAAGTTAAAAAGAGTTAATCGATGTTAGTTTAATCGATTAGAGTAAAAGGAAAGTAGTTAATCGATGTTAGTTTAATCGATTAGAGTTAAAGCAAAGGAGCTAATCGATGTTAGTTTAATCGATTAGAGTTAAAGTAGAATGAGTTAATCGAATATAGTTTATTCGAAGAAAGTAAAAGGAGTTATCGAATATAGTTTATTCGAAAGGAGTTAAGTGAAATGAGTAAATCAATAGCACTAGTCAAATAGAGTTAATCGAATAGTGTTAGTCCAATAAAGTTAATTGATAAGGGTTAATCGAATAGAGTTAAGTAAAAAGAGTCAATCGAATATAGCTATTCGAAGGAGGGTTAAGTAAGGAAGTTAGAAAAAGGAATAAAGTGAACTTTGCTAATTTCAAAGTTAGAAATGTTGTTCAGTTAAGGTCTGAGAGGTAGTTCTACCCCAACTTGATTGGCTTCGTTTTTAACTAAGGAATAGTTAAGGTTCGACAGTAAAGGATATGGTTTGAGTTGGCATCGCGATGGTTTGTTTAAACATCTGTCTAAGTCGAATGAAGAAGCTTGGAAATGTTTTCCAAATAAGAAACTAGAAATGTTTTCTAATGAAGAAAACAAGAAATGGAAATGTTTTCCATTGTTAATAACGTATATTTTCCAAATCTAGAAAATAAGAAATATTGAATATAGGGAAACGGAGATAAGTAAAATTAATGAATTAAAGAGATAAATGTTGAACGATGTTTGATAGATATAATTTCCATTTGGAAATAATATCGTTGTTTGCACACTTGTTTTATTCGATAGTTAAATCACAGACTATCGAAGTTTTGACCATTTTAACGTTGTTAATATGGAGAGACCGGTTGGATTATTATCCAAAGAACCACTCTGTATTGGCATAAGCGTTGCGAATCATATATGCCAAAGGAAATTGAAGACGGAGTTATGCAAGGGCTATCCTATTTACAGAATAGTGCCTTCGGTTCATCCTGTTCCTGGATGACTTGTATAGACGGATGTCTGACAGAGTATTTCCAGACGATCACGTATATTGATTTCTCCAACCGTACCAAGAGTGGAAGCGGAGAAGGAAACTTCTTTTAGCTAACACATAATGTATTGTTGAGGACGTCAATCGGTGATTGGATGGATTTGATGATGTGGCATTCAAAGTGAATCTGGTGTAATGATAAAGCGTAGCTTCTAGCCTCATCATCCGGTAAATGACAGAAATCCGGCAGGCAGCTAGGCTAAGTCGGTCGCACCGAAGTAGGGTGTATAATCACCTGATCTAGAGTTTCATTCATTTCTAAAAATCTATTGTTGATGCTGTCCCATTCGGGAAACGGTTGCTGATCCCAACTGTTGGTGATATACATTCGATACACTCAAGCGAAATGAGTGGTCGGTCATGTGTGGCCGGGTTGCAAGATGTTCTTGTTGAACCCAGTGTATTCCTCTCTAGAGGTACACGAGCGAAAGGTGATTCCATACCTTGTCATAGTTGGAAATCCATTACCCAATACGTGCTTGCGGTTTTGATTGTATACTATATATGTAGAACGTGAGATGAAAGCGTTTCTGCTAGATGATTATATATATATACTGTGGTTGATAGACATTATTATAATATCAAAAGGTTTTTGATATAAAGATATTTTGGATTCTCATAAGGGAAAAACTCGTTCCGTTATGCGGCGTGGTCTTATGAGATATCTTTTACTTGTTCGAACTGTTTTTAAACTGTTTTACTCATACCAGTCCCATGACTGACCCGGAGTTTACTTTGTTGTTTTCCCTAAACTCTTGGGTGCCTAAATTTGTACGGGCAGTCAAGTAGTCGGGATTTACAGATATACTGGAAGAGCTTGGAGCAGGAGGCTTCAGGATCATATAGCTATAGTTTATTTCCGCTGTGTTGTAAGTGCTGTACTTTGATAATGATATGTATATTCAAGTACCAAGTTTGTATTTCAAAGTTATGTTATGAAATATATTTATTCGTTCCGCTGTGAGATTCGTGTTACTCTGATGTTGTGTTCTTCTTCTTCTTCTATTCTAATTTTCTATCTTATCTTTCCTCACCCTCTAATTTCTTTCACTAATTACCAGGATTTTTCGATGTTTTGGTTATCGACATCGTGCTTATGTCGATAACCAAAGTCGCCGAAAATCCGGGTCGTTACAAATTTATTCTGTTACCCATTTCCTTATCTTCATAAATTCTTATTTTATAAATTTAGAAAATATACGTATTAACTATTGGAAAAAAATTCCATTCCTTATTTCACTTATCACTGTCATTCCATTATTCTTTATCATCCAACATTTCGTTTTCTATGATTAGAAAATATCTCTGATTATATTTGGAAAATGTTTCCAAAACTCATTCATTGGATTTAAACAGATGTTTAAATAAAACATCGCTATGCCAATGATTGCCTTCATTAACTAAATTCACTTAACCAACCTCAACTATCAAACCTTAACCATTCCTTAGTTAAAAATGGAGTCAATCAAGTTGGGGCATAACTACCTCTCAGACCTTAACTGAACAACATTTCTAATTTCGAAAATAGACCAAGTTCACCTTCTAAATTTTTAACAAACTTCCTTTCGTAACTCTCGGATTCTATTTACGAATCCACTTCTTTTACAGAAATTATTTGATTATAACAATAGTGTTATAATTCCATGCTTCCGAAATATAATAACTTAAGTATAACTTTTGTTTATTAATTTGGATAAATAAACAAACAGCAAATTTATTTATAAATAAATCATAATTAAAAACAGAAAGTGAATATTACTTTCCCGAATTCGATATAATCGAATTCAACGTATAATTCTCTTTCGAATAATCTCTATTCGTTAACTCCATTTCGGATAAACTATATTCAATTATCTTCTTTTCAAATAACTAATATTCGATAATCTCTCTTTCGAATAAACTATATTCCATAATCTTCTTTCGAATAAACTATATTCGATAACTCATTTCGAATAAGTTATATTCGATTAATTCATTTCGAATAAACTATACTCGATAACTCCTTTCGAATAAACTATATTCGATTAATTCCTTTCGAATAAACTATATTCGATTACTCCTTTCAAATAAATTATATTCGATTACTCCTTTCTTCGAATAACTATATTCGATTAACTCCTTCGAATAAACTATATTCGATTAACTCTCTTCGAATAACTAATATTCGATAATCTCTCGTTTTCGAATAAACTGTATTCGACTAACTCTAATTGATTAACTCTAACTGATTAACTCTAACTTATTAACTCTAACTGATTAACTGTAACTGATTAACTCTAACTTCAAATAACAAAATTTGATAACTCTCCTCGAATAACTATTTTTCAAATAAGTATATTTGATAACTCTCTTTCGAATAAGCTAATATTCGGTTAACTCTCTTCAGTTAACTCTATTGGATTAAACCTATTCGATTAACTCCTTTTTGATTAACTCTAATCAATTAAATATATTCAATTAACTCTATTTGATTTACTCAAATAGATTAACTCTAATCCCTTTTATAATTCTACTTACTCTCCAAATATTTCCTTTTATGATATCTTATTTATTTCCAAAATAAATATTCCTTTTATCTTTCTATTTAATTTTCCAATATATATCTCTTTTCTCTTCTATTTGTTCAACAGATATTTTTTTCTATTTGTTTCACAAATATTTCCTTTTCTATTTGTTTCACAAATATTTCCTTTTCTATTTGTTTTACAAATATTTTCCTTTTCTATTTGTTTTATAAATATTTTCCTTTTCTATTTGTTTCACAAATATTTTCCTTTTCTATTTGTTTTACAAATATTTTTCTTTTATATTTGTTTTACAAATATTTTCCTTTTATATTTTTCTTTGATATTATTATTTTCTTTTATAAAATTCCTTTCCTTTTATATATAAAATCCATTGATTTTATATAAATAATTCATTTTCAAAATACACTTTGAAAATCCCCTTTTCTACATCCCAGTATTTCTTACGGTATTTAAAATACCAAATAACAATGATTGATATCAATCAAACACACATAATCAACACAGATTATATATCACATCATATATTACAATATATATGAAAACAATAGTATTATAAATATTAAGGAATCCAGTTGGATCCCTCCAACCTGTTTCCCTACATCCACGGATGTTAAACAATATAATAATCGATTTCATTTCGATATGAAATATTCTGATAAACACAATCAATATTTGATTAATATATATATATATCGTTATCTATAATTTCAACAAATACATAAGCAATTCAACCAAATAGTCAACACACAACAATCGATCATCATTTATCAGTTCTAAATATTAATTAGAAAAATATGAACTGTTCAGAGTTAGTGAGATTTACTCACATTGGATGATCATCGTTAATAACGATAACCATCGCTTGATTCAGACGGACAATTTATTTTATTATAATTGTAACGAGCTCCAAATTACTTCCAGTCGGTTCCATGTTGTATTGTCCGTCCCTACGATCCCAACGAATCCAACCGTTCGAAATTCTGATTTCGTATGACCCAGATATAACATTGTAAAGTTAATACACTATTTAATTAAATTTAAACTTAATTAATATAATTTATTGGGCTTTAACCTTTGACCCTGCCTGTGAAAACCCGTAACTTCCCCGTAAAGGAAAGTGTCGGATAGTTCGAGAACAAGCCACAACAGAACGCATATAAAAGAACATTTCATTGTATATTACAACAATGCATCAGATTACAAGAATATACAGAGTATAAATGAATATTACACAGAAATCAGAGATTTAAATTACATTTAAATACATTGCAGCGGAAAATAATACAATACACAACTAGAAGAGATATACGGATACAAAGCTTTCCGGATATCATTCCAGCTGAAAACCAGGATCCTGTGAATATAAATCTGCAAAACCAAAACTACTAGCTGCCCGTGTCAAAATAAGGGCACCCAGAGTTTAGGTTAAAACAATAAACTCCAGGTCAGTCATGTGACTGGTGTGAGAACTGAAATAGTTATTAATCTTTACTTTAAAACATTAGGTAAATCAAGGGACCACGCCGTATAACACGGAACGGGTTTCCTCCCAAGTATACCAGTGCATAAAACAAACAGCGCAATGCTAAATAAAGAAAAATGAAGCTGTTATAAGACCCAGGTCCCATCACACAATGCAACGCAGCCGAGGATAGGGTTTTCCCTTATAACAGCCAAAGAATGCTTGATACGTTTAAAACAAATCATTTGATACTATTGTAAGTGCATAGTGTATAAAACAACTTCAAATCATAAGTATCAATCATAGGCGGCATAAGCGCCCCATCCCACTATGTCGCCATATATAGGTTATACAATCAAAATCGCAAAGTCGCGTATTTGGAAATTGGATTTCCGTCTATGAACCGAGGCAAAAGATAGTCCTCAACCGATTCGAGACTGTCTAGCCCGAGTCTCAGGATCAGAGCTCGAGTGACCCTTGGATCGTCAGGGCCGGTCCACCGATGTGGATTAAAATGCCTGAACACTACGTTTCCCCGCCCTTTGGGGCGTAAGTGAGCCAACTAAATGACTCCATCGGTTCGAGAACGACCGATCAATCCGAGGCGCCTCGCAACAGCAACAACCACATAAGTCAAACTCGTCAGGGCGTGTAAAACCACTGACGCCACTTTTTAGCTAGAAGGAAACGCATGCCCTCCCTGAGGTCCGTCTCCCGTTTTTGGTTCATACCGGGTGTGAAACACGCGAAGTAACCGTTACACAAAGCTACGCCACAAATGCCTTGCTTTGATCATCACCTCAAGACTTTGCTTTTCAACAGAAGCCTTGATCATTTGCCACTTAGGCATGCCACACAGGCAATTCACTCCATGCGTTTGATATCCATCAATATACAACCTCTGAGCTCGTACGTCTCAGAGAAGGGCGTTAAGCAAGAGAATAAATTCTCCGCCGCCAAACAGATATATATTTAATAGAGATCAATCACACGGACTAAAATCCAATGTCAGACACACAGTCCATTTACAAGTCCGTTCTGGGTCTGAACGAAACCGGAGGCACCTAGTACCCCGCACATCCATCGATCTCCAAGTACGTCTGGACGATCACTAACTGTTTCCATCTTCTTGGGTGTACAGCCCAATCAAGATCATCAGTAATTATCCAAACGACGTGAAGACTTCTGGTCTTCGACCACCGTCTTCATCTTCGACTTATCGTCGTATCAGTTATTCAGAATGGGATAAACCCGGTCTTTCCGAATAACTCGCGTATATTTTAAATAAGTGTTACACAAACACAACATACGCCTCATTCCAATTCATTAGTCACTAACCGTAAATTAATCAAGAGAATAATTCCCCAAATATTAACCCCGAAGGCCGAAACCAACATCAGATCAATATTCAGAAAACCATTCTGCTTGGCTAACCGACAGTTAGTTTCTAAATTTCACATTCATAGGGAAAGGTTCCCATTAATTTTATCCAAGATAAATTCCTTGAATTTATTCTTTATTCTATTTTTGAATCTCAATTCAAACTAGTCGGGATTAGCGAACCTTACCGAAGTAATCATTGGTTTTAATTTCCCAATCCTAACCTATTTATCCCATGAAGTAAAACTGGTAATACTTCATATCTAACACCACGATGTTATCGGTAAATTCAATTACCATTTCACGTTCAAATCTAATTAAAGATTTAACTATCGCCTGGAGCAAAACTGGTGATACTCCATTCTCGATCTTTTCAATCTAATTAAAGATTCATTAAAACTCCACTTAGTTTTAATCGTTAACTGGGTTAAAGAATCAGTGTCATTTAAAAACACGGTTCGCGATAAACCCAAAGTCACATTCCATTAATTATCGGGTTAAAGAACGAATGTTATTTAAAACACTGTTCACGATAAACCCAAAAATCAATATCGATTCAATTCCAATTAAATATTATTTAATTGGTACACTTCGTTAAATCTAAACAAAAAGATTTAATCTTTTCTCAACTGTGTTCAAGAACAGTGTTAGTGAAGACACCATTCACGACAAACCCAAATCACATTTGATATTCAATACAAGGCTCTGAATAGAAAATATACCGGCTTATATTCAATATCAAATTCTACGACTAACAAATATCGCATTGGAAATAACGATATATATATATATCTTTCAAATTTCCATAACAACATTTGTATAATCACGAAATCCAACATCGAAATATTCCGAAGACAATTTCGATTCAAATCCATTCCAATGCAATTATTGGAAATTCTGGTTATTTTTAAAACCCTTTTCAAATTCAATTTATTTATTTAAAAATAAATATAATTATATTCCTAGTTCAAAACTAGTTCATTTCGATAAAAATCTATTTCTATCTTTTCAAATATGGAGTTTTTCATCCCAAATCTTCTAAATCATTTCCTATGATTTTACACAAATTATTACTATTTTTAATAATCTTATCAAGGCCCGTACAGTCGATTTCCATCAATGGCCATCGAACTGCACTTACAGCGACCTTTTTCAAATTTGATTTGGACGTATCTCCAAATCCAACCGTTAGATTTTGAATTTCTAATGTTCGTTAGAAAGCTCTTTTCGATACGAACCCAACGGTTCCGGTTTTTAGGAGAATCCGACGGTCGGATCTCCCGTAATATCCGTTTGAAATAAATGGTCGAAATTCACGAACTGCCGCGGCGCGGCGCGTTCTATTCAGGCCATTATATCATATATATAATATATATTTCGTCGATTTCTATTTAAAACGAATTATATAAATAGTTTTAAATTCGTTTCAAAAGCAATTTCAACTTCCATTTCAATTCAAATCAAAATTGAATTCTTCTTTATAAATTCGTTTTAAAATTCATTTCTATTCAATTCAAATTTCAATTCAATTTGAATTCATTTCAATTCGCTTTCAATTCAATTTGAATTCGTTTTCAATTCAATTCATTTCGAAATCGTTTTCAATTCAATTCATTTCGAAATCGTTTTCAATTCAATTCATTTCGAAATCGTTTTCAATTCAATTCATTTCGAAATCGTTTTCAATTCAATTCTTTTCGAAATCGTTTTCAATTCAATTCATTTCGAAATCGTTTTCAATTCAATTCATTTCGAAATCGTTTTCAATTCAATTCATTTCGAAATCGTTATATATTCAATTCATTTCGAAATCGTTATATATTCAATTCATTTCAAAATCGTTATATATTCAATTCATTTCTAAATGAACAAAATCGATATAAATATCGTTCACGTCAAAATGGCGTCAATTAAATCAACACGGCTTCATAAATTTCTATTTTCAAATATCCTATTTCAAATATTTCTTTTTTTCAAAATAGTTGTTATTATCAAAATATTTCGTTCAACACATGACCAATCTCAATGGATGAGTACAGTCAACACATGAACCTTTATTTTATATCGATAAAGATGCAAATTTTATTATTAAAATATTTCGTTCAACACATGACTAATCTCAACGGATGAGTACAGTCAACACATGAACCTTTATTTTATATCGATAAAGATGCAAATTTTATTATTAAAATATTTCGTTCAACACATGACTAATCTCAACGGATGAGTACAGTCAACACATGAACCTTTATTTTATAATATTCTTTATCTTCTAAATTGGAATGAGGCCCAATCAATCACCATATAAAATTAATTATATGGATTTTCATACAACACATGTATATAATAGCATTGAAAAATAATCAACCATCAACCAAAGTGCACTACACTGTATAAGCATCAAATATAGATATCTAACGCTTATAACAGCCTGTCAATCAATCGATCGACATATTTAATAAATCAGGATGAGTGAATTTCATATTTCATCCCAACACCCGTGTGGGGTTTCAAACAATCAAACACAGATTTTATTTGTGCAGTTGGGCGATGTGTAAAATCTATCGTCCCAATCAATGTCATTCAAATAGGTGTACATAAACAAACCGTCCGGTTTGTAAATGAATATTTTATTTTATTCACATTCACTATATTCATATTCACGTTAAAAATTATATTTTTAACGATAAAACATTTTATTTTAACATATGAATTTCTATTCAGTTCATTCTTTAAATAAAATGGTATTTTTATTTTCTAACTTATTTTAGAAAATTTCGGCGGCATAACGGCACGATACTAGAAACGGGACGAGGCCTAGCCTTATCCCCGGTCTAGTGAAGGCCCACGCCATTCACACATCAATCAATCCATTCATTTCACCAAACAATTCAATTTCACTAAACAATTCAATTTCAAATCAAATCATCTAACTAATCTATGCAACCAAACAAACAAGTCCATGGTCTGTGGACGATTGTGTCGGGTGCTACTAAGCACCGTCTGCATCCTAGTGTATATATATGAATAGAAATGAAATTGAAAGGTGAGAAGTTCTCACCGATAGCTATCCTAGCTCCACGGCTCTTCAAATGCAGGAAATCTTCACTGTTCTCGTCTCTTATCACTTTCTTCGCCCGTAGCCACTACAGATGTAAAAATCGAATTTTTATTTCGCTATTCCCTATAAAAAAAATCATATTTTTATTTCGAAGTTCAATATATAAAAATCATATTTTTATTTCGAAGTTCAATATATAAAAATCATATTTTTACCTTGCTATTCAATATATAAAAATCGAATTTTTACTTCGCTCTCCAATATATAAAAATCTAATTTTTATAGTCGCCTCATACGGATAAAAATTTTTATTTTTACAAACAATGAAAATTCTATTTTCTACATCTCAATGATTTTTATTTTAGGAAAGATCATATTTTTAGTCAAAGAAAGATCTAGTTTTTATTTTCAAATCACAGATGTTTATTTTTCAAAAGTAATTCTAATTTTATTATTTATTTATTTTTTTAAAAACATTGCTAATTTTATCTTCAAAAACCATACATTTTGATCTTGAAACAATGCTAATTTTTTTATTTAAAAAGAAATCCATGCCAGTTATATTTTAAAACCAAAGTTATTTTATTTTAAAACAACTCTATTTATTTTATTCCTAAACAAATCTATATTTTATTTCTAAACAAATCTATATTTTATTTCTAAACAAATCTATATTTTATTTCTAATCAAATCTATATTTTATTTCTAAACATAGTTAACTCTAAATTACCATAATAAATAAACAAAATTTGATTAACAAAATTAGTTAAACCTAGTTATCAGTTACCTTCATCGTCTTCTACAGAAGCCGTAACCCAGAAGCCCCGCCTCGACACTTCACTGTCGCCTGCCAATTCAAGCCGTCAATCGACGATCGCCTTCCACCACATGGTGCGCCTCCGCACCACCTCCCATTGCCGCGAGCAGGAGCCCGCTCGAAGACCCCATCTCGCCAGTAATTGGCTCCGACCGCGAGCCCTAGAAGCTCGAAAATCATACACTCCGTGATACTAGAATACATCCTCACCATTTTTGCGTTTGAAGCCCCTGAAACCATCACGCGAATCGGTCGAAGTTTGAGGAAGAAAGATGGAGCAAATCAGCCGTCTATTTTAATTTGGGGCGGCGCGATTCTGAGCCTAGGGTTAGGGTATTTTGGAGTATTTATATAATTTATATTATTATTTTATTCAATTAATAGTTTCTAATGAAATTTCGTACTCCGAACTCCAAATCGAACCCAACGGGTGTCGCCCCTAACTAATTACCCCTATTCCGAACCCAATGGGATATGTATCGCAAGCTGATATGATCGTTTGAATCAGTTTCCATTGAAATTTACATTTAAATTACTATATTGAGTTTTAAACGTACATTTCAAATTACCGGGGTCACATATTAACTCTAAAAATTCTATAAAAATATTTTCTAGCTTCGTATTGACGATACGGTCCTAACAAAACTAGTTTCGTCAAATTCTGAGACCGTTAGAAAAATGGCCAATTTCCAGTCGATTAAAATCAACTGAAACTGGTCAAACACGTTTTCCTTTGCCACGCTCACATATTGATTCAGAAAATTATGAAATTTGGAATCTAGCAATAATTTGACATCACGGACCCAACAAAACTGGTTTCGTCGTAATCCGAGGTCGTTTGCAAAATGTCCATTTTTAAGGGCCTGAATTCCATAGCGACTATTCAGAATTTTCAACTGGACATATCCTTTGATTCCCGCTATGAAATCTTGATTATTCGGATTCGTTGGAAAGATATTATCAATTAGATCCTAATGTTTTTGGTTTGACTAAAATCCGGATTGTTTTGCACCCGGTACATTCAATTGAAGTTTGAAATCGAATTATCGAACTACCGCGCCATTTTCAATTCTATTTATAAATATATATAAATATTTATATTCTAACGACGACGTATATAAATATATACGTCGAATTATATTCAAAATAAATTTCTCGTCGATATTATTTAAAATAATTCATTTTAAATAATCAAAATTCGCTAAAATTGCCAAAATAAAAATTTTAAACTGGCCCAGATTTTCGGGTTGTTACACGAGGGGCCGTATCTATATATATAGATATATATTTATATAGAGCAATTCACTTTCATTTCACACAACACAACAACCATGGACGATATTTATTGGTTGAAATGGTTGTGAAAATTGATTGATAGCGAATGATTGTTTGGGATTGTTTGTGATTGATATTGGTTGATTGTGGTTGAAAAATACCCATTTGTGGCTGTGAAATATTTGGTTGAAACCACATAGGATTGGTTGTGGAAATGAAATAAATATATACATGTCGCCTGCGTGCGAACTAGATGCATGATCCCCATTGTCAAAAACCGCGAGGTTTTAAGGTAGAGCGAGGAGCCGTACTAGGGACGGTGCCGGTTTTAACTACCCTGCCGTTATGCTGCCGAAATTTTGAATAATATTCGTGTGTTTGAATTATTTTCATATGCTTAAACTATATTTATTCATTGTATAGAAAACATTCATGTGTTGAATTGATATTCATTCGTTGATTAGAAGTTCATGTGTTGAATGGTGTTCATATTTTGAAATAAATTGTTTGATAATAAAAATCACCTTTTATCTATATATAAAATCCTATTTTTGTAACCTATATGAACTATATAGAAAATAGTGTTTTGAAATGAATTGTTTTACAATAAAAATCACATTTTTATTGTATGCATAAATCGTCGAAATGTGAAGTGTTAAAAATAGCCACTTGTTCAAAATAAACATATATGAGTTGAAATATTCATTAATTAGCTAATGAAATGATTTGCACCTATTTATGTAACATTAGAATGAATGGTGATTTTAAACCAAATAGAAATCAAATATGAAGTTGAATAGAAAATGATAAATGATAAGAACTGTATATATATGTACATGCATATTTATTGAACAGGTTATAGCAAAGGGGCTAGAGAAGAGGAATAAAATTTTGTGCCCGACAAATAGGTACACATTTACTGTTTTTTTTGGGTGATGATTTTATGAGCCTGTTGGCTAGCCGCTTGGCTTTTTCTTTTTGAGATTAGAAGGACCGGGAACGCTATTTGCGATTTCCCGATGCTCCCGGTGCAGGGGAGGTTATGGCGAAATTTTCCAAAATTTTAAGGTGTTAGAAAAATATTTGAAGTGAAAACGATATTGAAATCATTGAATGAACTATATTTATATAAATATATAAATATAAATAAAATTAAAACGAAACGAAGCCGTGCAGTTCGTATTTTGAAACCGTGTTTTCAAACAACTAGTGCGGGGAATCCGACCATTGGATTTTCCCGAAACCACAACCGTCGGGTTCGCCTTGGAAATATCTTTCCAACGGCACCAACCTTGTAAAAATCCAACGGTTGGATTGTCTGGAATGTTTAATTCAAATCTGAAGAAAAACAGCGCCAGAAGCGATTATATATATATATATATAATTATATATTTAATCGAATAACGACGCTGCAGTTCGTATTTTGAAATCGAAAATTCAAACGATTGTACCGGGAGATCCGACCGTCGGATTTTCCCGAAACTGGAACCGTTGGATTCGTTTTGAAAAGACCTTTCTAATGATGTAAATTTTGTGAAGATCCAACGGTTAGATTTTCAGATATGTGTAAATCAAATCTGAAGAAAAACAGCGCCACGGCCGCCCTATGGCCCGAAGCGTCGTTTTGAATAAAATAGCTATTTTAAAATAAATAAAAATAGCGATAAATCGTTATAAAATATTGGAAACGTTATGGAATGGACATAAACTGAATTTGCTCGATTTATGTTGTATTTGATGGTTGAATGTGTTTGGTGTGAAAATTACATTAAAGAACAATATTGGTGTTGTCGAATAATTTAACCATTGAAATAAATCGATTTGAAATTCTAAATATACGTGAATTATTTGAAAAGGCCGAGTTAATTCTCATTTCGAATAATTGACCGACGATTGAAATTCGAAGATGAAGATGGTGGTCGAAGACCGGAGATCTTCACCTCGTTTGGATGGTAACCGAGGTCCTGATTGGGAGGCATCCCAAAATATGGATAATGAGTGGTGATCGTCCAGACGTACGTGGTGATCGATGGGTTTGCGAGGTATTTAGTGCCTCCGGTTTCGTTCAGACCCAGAACGGACTTGTAAATGGACTGTGTGTCTGACATTGGAGTTTATTCTGTGTTGATTGATTTCTGTTAAATATACATCTGTTTGGCGGCGGAGAATTTATTCTTTTGCTTAACGCCCTTCTCTGAGACGCACGAGCTCAGAGGTTGTATATCGATGGACATCAGTCGCATGGCATGAATTGCCTGTGTGGCATGCTAAGATGCAGTGATCAGGGCTTCTGTTGAAAAGCAAAGTCTTGTGGTGATGATCAAAGCACCGCCTGTGTGGCGTAGCTTTGTGTATAACGAAAAATCGCGAGCCTCACACCCCGGTATGAACCAGAAACGGGAGGAAGGACCTCAGGGAGGACATGCGTTTCCTTCTAGCTAGGGTGGTGTCAGTGACCTACCAGCCCTGACATTTATATACTTTTCACCTATGTGGTTGTTGCTGTTGCGAGGCGCCTCGGTTTGATCGGACGATCCGGGTCCGATGGAGTCATTCGTTGGCTCGTTTACGCCCCAAAGGGCGGGGAAACGTATTGTTCAGGAATTTTAATCCACATCGGTGGACCGGCCCTGTCGCTCCTAGGGTCACTCGAGCTCTGATCCTGAGACATGGGCTAGATTGTCTCGAATTCGGTAAGGACTATCTTTTGCCTTGGTTCATGACGGAAGTCCAATTTCCAAATACGTGACTGTGCGGTTTCGATTGTATATATACATTTGGCGACATAGTGGCATGGGACGCTCATGTCGTCTATGATTGATAGTTATGATTTGAAATTGTTTTTGAAACATATAAACACTAGCAATAATATCAAATTTCTTTGTTTTGTTCGTATCAAGCATATTTTGGCCGTTATAAGGTAAAAACTCAATCCTCCGGTTTGCGTTGCATTGTGTGATGGGAACTGAGTCTTATAACGGCTTCATTTTTATAAAAAGCATAGCGATGTTTAAAAGAAAGATTTGTTTTAAAGCACTGGCAATCCAATGGAGTAAACCCGTTCCACGAAAGTGACGTGGTCCTGTGATTGGCCAATTATATATGTGTTGAGTGGATTTCTCATACCAGTCCCATGACTGACTCGTAGTTTGTTTCACTTTCAAACTCGGGTGCCCCTTTTTCCACACGGGCAGCCTTGTATTCAGGTTTAGCTGGTTCTTTCTGGATAGCTGGAGCTGAAGATGGATTCTATCATTTATTTCTTTTTATGCTGTTCAGCTCCTATTGTACCTATTTTGTTTATTTCCGCTGTAGACATTTATGTATAGCTGAACTGTATTTGTACTAAGTAAGATCCTGTATACTGTGTAACTCTGATGATTACTTTACCCAGTATATTTTGTTGTTCATATCTGGTGTATTTATTTAATTCTGTTCTGCTATTATCTGTTTCTGTGTTATATTCCAAAGATAACCCTTGTTTCCGTGAGAACGGGATTTTGGGTCGTCTCAACGTGGTGATGGGGGGTTCTCGCTTCGCGGTTTGGTGGCGAACGGGAGACTCTTACCCCCACATGTCCCTTGTGGTGGGGGTTGGTTAGGCAGTGGCCGGGAGACTCGAGAGGGTCGCCGTAAAACAAGTTATTGGGGAACCGCTGGGAGCCACGGTGGGTTTTACCTGCTGCTTTGGGGGATGAAGGGATGGTTGCAAAGCCTACCGGATTTCGTCGGGCTGTCACAGTTGGTATACATCCAACCCGCTATAAGCCTTCTTCTTCCTTTGTACAAACAAAATCCCAACTCCAGGAATTTGCTCCAGCGCCATACCCAAGTTTTCTCATAACTCGTCCTTCTTCTACAAATCACCGAAGTCAAAATCGAATACACCAACATTCATCTCAACTTAATATCCTTGATTCCATCACCAAAAGGGCCAGCTCGAGTTCATCTTCAGAAATACGTCGCCAATACCTCGATTATGAACAGAATCTCGCGCGTCTGTTTTGCATCACCGAGCTCCCCAGATTTTATCAAGTTCGAGTACACCATCTTCAACGCAGCTTGCACACAAATAACCCATCGCGACTTATGCTGTTTTCATGCACAGAACAGTAGAGGAGGTGCGACATCTTTCCCATAAAAATTCACCAAACTCCATCAGGGGGTGTGTCTCTCACCTATGAACCCTGCACTCCCTTCCAGATCGCCTGTCTCCTCCTTAAATGTCGACCGTGACCTTCCTAGTACGCAAAGTCGGAGAATTCGAACTCTAGAAATGCTTTTCAAATGGTATAAAACTGGTACAAAATAGAAGCTCATGTTGAAAGAAGTTGAATGGATTTGAAAGCACCAGTTTTTATTGAAGATTTGGTTCTTAATGTATTTTCCAAGGTCACTGTTTTGTTTGAGAGGAGAATAAGTTGGTGGCGGAAATTGTTTGACCGCGGAAATGATTTTGATTAGGGTTAGAAAAGTATTAGGATCATTTATAGGTAATTTTTATATATTTTTATTGATTTTTTTATTTTATTTTAATCAATTGCTAATTGTGTTTGTCTTTAAAAATTCCTGTGATCACACACGATATCCAAAAATCACGAAAATGGACATACGCCTTCAGTTCGACATTACGGACCCAATGAAACTGGTTTCATCAAATTCCGACTCAGTTTGCTCACACAACGTCTTTTTTACCGTCGAAATACTAACTGTTTTTCACATTAATATTCTAGATCTAATAAAATTAGTTTCATCTAAAACGAAGGTCGTTTGCAAAACTGGCTATTTGTAAAGCTCTAAATAAACCCTTTTATATATTAAATATATTTAAAAATAATTTACTTAAATATTTATAAATAAATATTATCGCATATATTCCCAATAGAACGTCATACAGCTCCAATTGGATTTATAACTAAATATTTCCAATTTTCCGGTTATATCGATATTTGATTTATATTTAAATCCTTTTAAAATATAAATAAATTGATATAAATTATAAAGGAATTCCATAGCGACTATTTGAAAATTTGATTTGGACATAAATCAAAATCTACACAATGAAATCCCGATTTTTCTATTCCACTAGAAAATTGTACTTCACCAGCTCCGAACATTTCTTGTTTCACAGAAATCTGATTTAAAACAGACCCTGTTTATTTAGTTGAAGTTCAAATCGCCAAATAACGAACTGCCGCGCCATATCAAGCTCGATTTTAATTATAATATACTTATACGTTCAAACTTCGTTTATATAATATATTCATGAATATAATTCAACTCTATACTGAATTATATATATTATAAATGATACAGTCCACACAATATTGCCATTTCAACTATATTTTAATTATTTCAAAATTAAATATATTATTCTATTATTTATATTAATTAAATATTCAATATTATTTAATTATACCGTTTTAAATCTCTAAATCACTAATTAAATAATTAAATAATTAAATAAATTAATTATAATACCATAAAAATATGGGACATTACATTCTTTCCCCCTTAAAATAATTTCGTCCTCGAAATTGTTAAGGTGGGAAACATTATTTACTTCTTTTTTCAGTTTCAATTGAACCAATTAATTTCAATTGAAATATTAATTAATTCTTATAAACGAAAATTTCAAAAATCCTGAAAATTTTCGAACACCCGAAATTTTCGAAAAAATTCGCCAGCACCTCCTTTGTACGGCTCAATCGGTACAACTACAACTCGCCTCTCTAGGCGTTCTCCAACCCAAAAAAAAATCAAAACGCCAAGCGGCTTGCCAAACAGGCTCATAAATCTCATCAAACTCATATGAATATAAACGTGTACCTTTTTATTGGGCATTCAACTCTGATATCAATTTAGCATATACCAATGTATTCCCAGTCAAACTCCTATCAGTTTAACCTCACTCACAATCATTCGCTTATATCCGAGTCAAATTCCATTCTCAATCTCAAGTACCATTCTTGATTTTCAAACTCTTAACTAACCAATCAAATATACTTAACCTCGTTAAGTTCCATCCAAATATTCCATTAACTAGTTAATTTCACTAATCAGTTATCTTTATCTCAAAATTAAAATTTGATTTTTATTTCAAAAATCAACTCAATTCACATGGGTCAAATTTTATTCAAGAATCCAACTTTTTTTGTATCGTTCTATTACAAATCAAATTTCAATTTGCTTTCACAAATTTCTACTTAATTTGTTTTTAATTCAAACAATCTCTTCCTGGGAATTTAAACCATTTACCATATCAAAAATCAAACTTTCCTTTTTTAGGATCCAAAACAACTTGTTTTTCTCGAAACAATTCAAAAAAAATCTTTTTGGTAGTAATCCGTCACTTACAACTCGAAAACCGATAATGGCGCGCACATCATCAAAATCTATTTTCCAGCGATCGAAGTGAGTTCAATACTATATCACTTTTCAAAACGATTTCTAAACACTTCATTTTGAAATCTCTTTCAAAATATCCTTCACAATGCTTGTAAACAATTTAAAATCTCCTAGGATTTTAAAATTCTCATATATCCATACAATTCCATTTACAAACACTTTTCATGTTTTCAGAATTTCAAATTCCAAACTCTGATTTAATTTCATATTTAATTTATCTGATTTCATATATTATACTTATATGAATTCTAATTGGTTATTTATATAACCATTTCAATTTATAATCTCATCTGATTATAAACACAACCAACACATCCATTATACAATAATACTTTAAATATTAATCACCGTTTTATATCAAAATATAATTTGAATAAAATTATTTCATTTACCCACTTTTCAAAACATACTGTGTCGGTTCATCATACTTGAGTGTTCAGAAATTTCTACCGATATAGTGGGTCAAACTGATCGATCAGAACTCATAAACAACTCAACCAATAAATCTCCACAATACAAAACCACATTATATCAAATAACAGATACATTCACTCATATATATATATACACTCAACTCAATCTAGGGTATTACTAACCCCATCTCTACTGAGTCACGCCACTGAGCCAAGGTAATTAGAGCCAAGGTAATTACTTAACCTTCAGCTCTGATACCACTTTAACGACTTGGGGATTTCGCGATCCTGTTTATCAACATAAACTCAATGTCAACTATCCAAGCATCGAAAATACCGGATAGTCCATGAAAGAAATTGGAGGGTGAGGATAGATAAGATAGAAACTTAGAATAGAAGAAGAAGAAAAACATACAACATCATCAGAGTAACACGAATCTCACAGCGGAACGAACAATATATAATAGATACATAACTTTGAAATAAAACTAGTATATGTATACAGGAACATTATCAGAGTACAACACTTATAACACAGCGGAAATAACAATAGCTATATAATCCTGAAGTCTCCTGCTCCAAGCTCTCCAAATATATCTGTAAAATCCTGACTACTTGACTGCCAGTACAAAATTGGGCACCCAAGAGTTTAGGAAAAAAAAAACTCTGGGTCAGTCGTGGGACTGGTGTGAGTAAAACAGTTTAAAATAGTTTGAGCAATTAAATGATATCTCATAAGACCAAGCCGTATAACGAAACGGGTTTTTCCCTTATGAGAATCCAAAACATTTGATTTAACTTTCAAAATCCTTTTGAAAGAAATGACAAACTTTATATCAAAACCCTTTTGATATTATAATAATGTCTATCAACCATAACTAAGTAATCAACTGGCAGAAACGCTTTCATCTCACGTTCTACATATATAGTATACAATCAAAACCGCAAGCAGTTATTGGATAATGGATTACCAACTATGGTAAGGTATGGAACCACCTTCCGATAGTGTACCTCCAGGATGAATACATTGGGTTCAACAAGAACATCTTGCAACTCGATCACACATGACCGACCACTCATTTCGCTTGAGTGTATCGAATGTATATCACCAACGGTTGGGATCAGCATCCGTTTCCCGAATGGGACAACATCAAATAGATTAAAGAATGAAATGAATATCTCTAGATAGGTGATAATACACCCTAATGGAAGAAACCCACATAGCCACGCTGCCTGTCCGAATTTTGTCATTTCCCGGTTGTGAGGCTAGAGGCCACGCTTATCTCTGACAGATCACACATTTATTCACTTTGAATGTCACATTGTCATACTCGCCAAATCACAAATTGATTTCCCCAAAAATACAATGGGTATACAACTAAGAGAAACAAATTCCTCCGCCACCAAACGTATATACATTTGAAGATATCAACTTACGCGATCTATTAAATATGCTCTGTCAGACATTCTTCCGTACAGGTCGTCCTGGGACTGGACAAACCGAAGGCACTATTCTGTAAATCCATCTTAGGCAATTTCAACCTAGGATTTGACAGAACGACCCTTGCACAAACTCCGTCTTCAATTATCTTCATCATATTTGATCGCAACGCTAACGCCCATACAGAGTGGTTTCCAGATAATGAATCTGATCCCGGTCTCCCCGTATTGACAACGGAAAAATGGTCAAAAACTTCGATAGTTGGTGAGTTAACTATCAAAGAAAAACATGTGTGCAAACAACGGTCGTATTTCCAAATGGAAATCTTACCGATCAACCATCAATCAACTTTATCTCTTTTTAAATTAATTTATCATTAATTTATTCAGTTACCCATTTCTATATCTCCATAAATTCTTATTTTCTAAATTTAGAAAATATATGTATTAACTATTGGAAAACATTTCCATTCCTTACTTCAAGTATCACTGTCATTCCAGTATTCTTTATCCTCCAACATTTATTTTTCTATGATTAGAAAATATCTCTGATTATATTTGGAAAATGTTTCCAAAACTCGTTCATTGGATTTAAATAGATGTTTAAATAAAACATCGCTATGCCAATTCAATTCATTACCTTCATTAACTAAATTCACTTAACCAACCTTCACTATCAAACATTAACCATTCCTTAGTTAAAAATGGAGTCAATCAAGTTGGGGTATAACTACCTCTCAGAACTTAACTGAACAACATTTCTAATTTCAAAAATAGACAAAGTTCACCTTCTAAATCTTTAACAAACTTCCTTTCGTAACTCTCGGATTCTATTTACGAATCCACTTCTTTTACAGAAATTATTTGATTATAACAGTGGTTTTATAATCCTATGCTTCCGAAATATAATAACTTAAGTATAACTTTTATTTATTAATTTGGATAAATAAACAAACAACAAATTTATTTATAAATAAATAAATCTTAATTAAAAAGGAAAGTGAATAGTACTTTCCCGAATTCGATATAATCGAATTCAATGTATAATTCTGTTTCAAATAATCTCTATTCGTTAACTCCTTTTCGAATAAACTATATTTGATTATCTTCTTTTCGAATAACTAGTATTCGATAATCTCTCTTTCGAGTAAACTATATTCGATAATCTACTTTCGAATAAACTATATTAGATAACTCCTTTCGAATAAACTATATTCGATTAATTCCTTTCGAATAAACTATACTCGATAACTCCTTTCGAATAAACCATATTCGATTAATTCCTTTCGAATAAACTATATTCGATTACTGCTTTAGAATAAACTATATTCGATTACTCCTTTATTCAAATAACTATATTCGATTAACTCCTTCGAATAAACTATATTGGATAAATTCTCTTCGAATAACTAATATTCAATAATCTCTATTTTTCGAATAAACTGTATTGGACTAACTTTTATTGATTAACTCTAATTGATTAACTCTAACTGATTTACTCTAACTGATTAACTCTAACTTCAAATAACAAAATTTGATAACTCTCTTCGTATAACTATTTTTCAAATAACTATATTTGATAACTCTCTTTCGAATAAGCTAATATTCGATTAACTCTCTTCAATTAACTCTATTGGATTAACCCTATTAGATTATCTCCTTTTTGATTAACTCTAATCAATTAACTGTATTCAATTAACTCTATTTGGTTTACTCTAATCGATTAACTCTAATCCCTTTTATAATCCTACATACTCTCCAAATATTTCCTTTTATGATATCTTATTTATTTTCTAAATAAATATTCCTTTTATATTTCTATTTATTTTTCCAATATATATCTCTTTTATCTTCTATTTGTTCAACAAATATTTCCTTTTCTATTTGTTTTACAAATATTTTCCTTTTCTATTTGTTTTACAAATATTTTCCTATTCTATTTGTTTCACAAATATTTTCCTTTTCTATTTGTTTTACAAATATTTTTCTTTTATATTTGTATTACAAATATTTTCCTTTTATATTTTTCTTTGATTTTATTATTTTCTTTTATAAAATTCCTTTCCTTTTATATATAAAATCCATTGATTTTGTATAAATAATTCATTTTCAAAATAAACTTTGAAAATCTCCTTTTCTACATCCCAGTATTTCTTACGGTATTTAAAATACCAAATAACAATGATTGATATCATTCAAACACACATAATCAACACAAATTATATATCACATTGCATGATCATCGTTAATAACGATAACCATCGCTTGATTCAGACGGACAATTTATTTTACTGTAAATTGTAACGAGCTCCGAATTACTTCCAGTCGGTTCCATGTTGTAGTGTCCATCCCTATGATCTCAACGGATCCAACCGTTCGAAATTCTGATTTTGTATGACCCAAATATAACATTGTAAATTTAATACACTATTTAATTAAATTTAAACTTAATTAATATAATTTATTGGGCTTTAACTTTTGACCTAGCCCATGTCCGCATCTAACCCGCTATGAGCGTTCTTCTTCCTTCGCACAAACAAAATCCCAACTCCAGGAATTTGCTCTAGCGCCATACCCAAGTTTTCTCATAACCCGTCCTTCTTCTACAAATCACTGAGATACAAATCGAATACACCAACGTCATCTCAACTTAATCTCCTTGATTCCATCACCAAAAGGGCCAACTCGAGTTCATCTTCAGAAACGCGTTGCCAATACCTCGATCATGAACAGTAGCTCGCGCGTCTTTTTTACATCACCGAGCTCCCCAGATTTTATCAAGTTCGATTACACCATCTTCATCACAGCTCGCACACAAATAACCCATCGCGACTTATGCTGTTTTCACGCACACAATAGTAGAGGAGGTGCGACATTTTTCCTATAAAAATTCACCAAACTCCATCAAGGGGGTGCCTTTCACCTATGAACCCTGCGCTCCCTTCCAGATCGCCTTGTCTCCTCCTTAAACGTTGACTATGACCTTCCTAGTATGCACGGTTTGAGAATTTGAACTCCAGAAATGCTTTTCAAAGGGTATAAAACTGGTACAAAATAGAAGCTCATGTTGAAAGAAGTTGAATGGATTTGAAAGCACCTGTTTTTATTGAAGATTTGGTTCATAATGTATTTTCCAAGGTCACTTTTTTGTTTGAGAGGAGAATAAGCTGGCGGCGGAAATTGTTTGACCATGGAAATGATTTTGATTAGGGTTAGAAAAGTACTAGGATTATTTAAAGGTAGTTTTTATATTTTTTTATTGATTATTTTATTTTATTTTATTTTAATCAATCGCTAATTGTATTTGTCTTTAAAAATTCCTGTGATCACACATGATATCCGAAAATCAAGAAAATTGACATATACCTTCAGTTCGACATTATGGACCCAATGAAACTGGTTTCGTCGAATTCCGACTCCGTTTGCTCACACAACGTATTTTTAACCGTTGAAATACTAACTGTTTTTCACATTAAAAATCTGTACGACCACATACTGACTCTAAAAATCATGAAAATTGAATCTAGCATTAATTTAATATTACAGATCTAACAAAATTAGTTTCGTCGAAAACGGAGGTCGTTTGCAAAACTGGCTATTTTTAAAGCTCTAAATAAACCCTTTTAATTATTAAATATATTTAAAAATAATTAAATTAAATATTTATAAATAAATATTATCGTATATATTCCCAACAGAATATCATACAGCTCCAATTGGATTTATAACTTGATATTTCCAATTTCCCAGTTATATCGATATTCGATTTATATTTAAATCCTTTTAAAATATAAATAAATCGATATAAATTATAAAGGAATTCCATAGCGACTATTTGAAAATTTGATTTGGACATAAATCAAAATCTACACAATGAAATCCTGAATTTTCTCTTCCACTAGAAAAATGTACTTCACCAGCTTCGAATGTTTCTTGTTTCATAGAAATCCGATTTGAAATGGACCCTGTATATTCAGCTGAAGTTCAAATCGCCAAACAACGAACTACCGCGCCATTTCAAGCTCGATTTTAGTTATAATACAATTATACGTTCAAACTTCGTTTATATAATATATTCGTGAATATAATTCAACTCTATACTGAATTATATATATTATAAATGATCCAGTCCACACAATATTGCCATTTCAGCTATATTCTAATTATTTCAGAATTAAATATATTATTCTATTATTTATATTAATTAAATATTCAATATTATTTAATTAAACCATTTTAAATCTCTAAATCACTAATTAAATAATTAAATAAATTAATTATAATACCGTAAAAATACGGGACATTACAGATATGAACACCGTTGGTCAAATAAAAACATTTTCTGAAGTTTATAATTAAATTTTGAATAAAGTAATTTAGAAGTTCTATCTATATATATGTTTAAATTAATGATCGAAATATTTAAACATGAATTTATAAGTTAAAACTTAATTGATTTAATGAATTGTTTTTAAATTTTATATTTAAATTTGTTGTTTAAAGTTAATTTACAAATTTGATTATAGATTATAAGATTTATTTTAAAATGTAACTTTTGTAAATTAATTAGATGAAAGATTGGATTTAATTTAGATATTTAAACTGATAAGATTAAGCAGTAGCTGTTAATTGGTTAAAAATTGAATTTTGAAATTTTAAGAACTTGATTAAAACTTTAAACCTAAAGTTAAAGTTTGAATGTTATTTAAACCAATCAAATGGAATGAATTTTGAATTTAAGTCTTAAATCAAATTGAAGTAAATGGGTTAGAAATGAAACTTTATGTTGTAAATTAATTTAAACACTGTGTTTAAATTATAAACTTATACCTTTTGAGTTCTAAATTGGAATTAACTGAAATTCAATATTTGAATTAATATTAAGTCAAATTTTGGAAAAACAGATATTTGGTTCGGATTGGATTATTATTTAAGCTAATTTTATTTTATATTAAACTATTTTATTTAAACCAGTTTCTCTTTTACTATTTATTTTCATATCTAAAAATATATTTTACAATTATTTTAATAGAGTGATTCTATATATTTAATCTAACTACTATATGTATATTTTAAAGCTATTTTAATCAAACTATTTTATAAATTTAAATATTATACTTATTTTATAACTATTTAAATTTTATATAATGTTAAATTATATTTAAAACAGAAACATATTTCCAATCTTAGTAATTAAGTCTGACTTTATTGAATATAATGATTTCATATAATAATAAAAGTATTTTTAATATAGAAATCTAAAATCGATACTTGAATTTTGAAAATGAACTGTGTTTGTAAATATGAGATTTGAAATTGAATCAAATATAGAATTGATATGAGAAATGATAACTAAAATCGGTATATGAAGTTAATTAATTTATGATATTGAAATATGATATGTTTTAAATATAAATGACCACATTATGATATAAGAGTTTGGTTGTTAAAGAGATCGGAGTCGTATATTAGCATACTCTTTATTAATACTAAAACCACTTTAACAACTATTCACATAGTAGAGAGTCCAAAAACGATGTAGGATGTTTTGGCGAATGTTATTAGAATGAAGTAAAATAACAATGATGGATAGCCTTAGCCTCCAGGTTGTAGTCAAAATGACTAAAATTAGAGCTATACCACGATTAAGTGAGTTGACACCTGATCGGCAACACTTCTTTGTGTTATTATCTCAGTTCCTCAATTTTAATTTGATGTACATCCTCGATTTTGGGAGTGTTGCCTGAAGCGGACGATAGCTACGTGCTACGCGTTACCACTAGTCCGAGATTACAAATGGTAGAATCCTACCCTGTGTGTTGCCTCTCTTGCCTTGTCATATTGATCCCGATTGAGCCCCGTGCAATATTGATTTGACGTTGTCGTATTGTGGCGCATCTCTTTCCACCGACAATTTACTGGTATTTTATATGCAGTATGCATGGCAATGCTTATGAACTGCACTAAGGATATAAATGTCATTTTGCTTAATGCTGTTTTTAGTAGTTTACTAACTATAGACATTAGTATAATAACGTATTGCATTATGTGTAAATACTTTAACAGATCCTTAAATGATGATGATTACAAATATCCTTTAAGTTACTTATACTATTCGCCTGAACGATTTATTGGAGTTGATTTACTTGCATAAGAATGTTAGTTTTGACTAGAGTATTTTATTTTACTTTATGCTCGGGTTAGACTAAGTATTATAGTTTTGAGATTTCACCTTTTGGAGCTGGAGATTTATGAGTACCTCATCTCTATTCATTTATTTCAGTCATTAGTTCTTGTATTGGTAAGATTCTATGTACTAGACTTTCGATGTATTTAATATTTAAACTCCGATGTACTATTGATGTGGGAAATTGATTATTTGCGCACGCCAACCCTCAAGAGTTGGTTTATAAGAAAAGCCGATACCCAAACAACCAAAAGCAATGAAAATGGACACACAAATTTTTATAATGGTTCGGTACTAATGCTTACATCCACTTTATAGTAATCATTCATCATCACTTTTACAATAACAATGGTTGCCTAAGTTTTAGTTACAAAGGTGTACAATAGAATAACAAAATCCTTATTAATTCTTAACTTTGACCTCTTCTTCTTCCTCCTTAGTCCAAAGTATGTTAGAATGAACATTAATGGCCAATGAAAAGCGCCAATGTCAAAAAATATCCAAGAATGTCCAAAATTTGTCCAAAACTCCAAGTGAATGCCAAAAAGTTCTAGGCAAACTTCTATGTGAAGTTTACAAGTCTAAGAATAAGTCAACAGCTATGGGAATCACCATTGAAGACATTAATGAGCTCAAAAGAAAGCTCTCTTGTATGCCTAACGTCCAAAAATACCAAGCCAAGCTATCCCCTTTGAATGCCAAGAGAGGGAGTATTTATAGGTGAAGTTTCCATGCATCATCCAAAATTTCGTATCCTAGGGAGATGCGGAATTCATATCCCTGAAATATAGCCAAGATTTCGAGTCAAGGTCCAAAATTTAGAATCTTGGAAAAACCCCTGAAAATACAATGATCGGCATGTGTTGTTCACTTAGAAAACAGTGATCAACACGTATTTGACAAGTGCCAGATCACTTTGCCAAATTTCGAATCCCTGTGCCAAATGCCAATTTGCATCCCAAAAACCCTGATCAACTCGGGTCATGCAAGCAAAAACAAGTGATCCGCGTGGAATTTCCATTTTCCAAAACTTGCCTTGCCACTTTGCATCCTCAACTGTGCCAGATTTCGCATCCTAGAACCATGATGCAAACATGTGGATTTCAGCTCGCATCCTGGTGTGCTCAGCCATTTTTGAAGTGCCAAATCGCATTCGAGATTTCCATCTCAGATCTTGCCAAAATCCAAGCTATGCCTAGGTCGAGGAACACCCATGATTTTTGATGATTTTACTATGTTGATCAGCCCCTTTTGAAGTGTTAAATCTTGTTTTGCCAATTTGGCTGATCCAAGGCTCGTGAGTTTGCGCAAGCAATTTTTAGTGATCAACACATTGTACGCAACACTTTTTGAGTGATCGAAACCAGAATTTACCAAAATCAGTATATATTGCCTTGATGAGTTTTATCACTTGATCGAACCAAGGTGCTTAAGAATATTGAGCTAATTGGACCAGCTTGATCAAGTATTTTCACCATGCCAGATTTTCCAAAATTTTAACGACTTCTCCAATCCGACAACACCGATCCGAGTAATCGATGATATTTCCAACCATTTCTGAACACTTCTCGACTTTGACCAAATCTCTTTATGTTTTCCAATGAACGTCCTTGATACTCGAGCATATCGCTAACCATAAATTTGATGTGTGACAACTTTGCCAAAATGCGTGTCAACACTATGCCCCCTAAAACATATCTTTATTGATTAAAGGAAGATGTGTTTTGCTCGTAAACAAGAAATCCAAGACTCCGCAAAACCAAAGCCAGGTGAAGTCCAAAGGAAAATCCTGTAAACAAAAAGACAAAGAGCTACAATCGCACCAGATCATATTAGCAATAAAACCATAAAACTGGAAAGCCAAGAAACCAGATAGCCTGAAAGACATGATCTGGCCGGATCGTACTAGCCAGGAATCCACGATCACGCCAAATCGTATTAGCCATTAAAAGTTTGAAATACGATGAAATCCAATGATCGCTCGTGATCATTTCTTGAGTGATAACCAAAACTATTGAGCAACCAGAATAACTGAAGTAACCAGAGTAACCGAAGGACCATAAGGAACTAGGAACCTGAATACTAGAATAACCAACAATCGGTGGACCAAAAGGTCCGAAAGACTAAATAACCAAAGTAGCCTTAGTTGAGAAATCAGGTAAACCCAAAATCAGTAAAACCATAGTTACCGATACCCAGATAACCAGATATCATGAATAACCAAGTGGATCGTCATGCCATTGGTGGGCACAAAGACTCAAAGCCAAAAGTGAGCGACCTTTCCATGTCACCGAAAAGACCACTCGAATTTTAACCTGGTGAGTTGCCTGTCATGAACCGACAGAACAGCCCAAAACCAAATGAGTAAAGTCCTTACCCGCCACAAATCGAGGCGACCTTGCCAGGAGCTGACAAGGTGACCAGGATAGCCAGATGAGTTCAAGGCGGCCTTACTAGGGAAAGACGACCAAGAATAGCCGGTGTGTGAACTTGGCGAACCAAGTGCTAATGCTTTGGATCGAAGTCCTTAGAGTTCGTAATCCAATTCCAGGGTGCATCCCCTGACAAGAGCAGAGTAATCTTATTAAAGTTAAAAAATTGAATGGTTTTTAGCAAAAGCGAAAACAAAACTTAATAGTTTATCATCTGTAAGATCATGCCGAAGGACTCGCCTGTTCCCGTACAGATATGCGGACTCGGCCATTTTCAATTTCAAATTTATTCATAAAGGAGATTGAACTATTTATCATTTGCAAAGAGCATGACTACGATTCGCTGGTTCCTGTTATGTGGGTGGGAAAACTTAGTCATTTAAACTCCAAAACCAGAAGAAGTTCTGTAACACCATGAATTTTCTATGACTATTAAAAGAACGAATTAAACAATACTTAATTGTTAAAGTGAGAATTAAGGGAAAGGTTACGCCATTGCGTTCGTCTCGAAATTCTGCTTGGAATAGAGTCCAAGTTTTCGTAAATCGGACTTCGTATGAGGAAGTTATGGCCCTTAGAAGTTTCAGAAATTTATATAAATTAAAAACAGTTCAGATCAAAATTCAAAATTCAAAAATTCAAATGAGGAAGCGGGTTGGGCGGGATTTCTCCCACCCCAGACCAGGTCGACCAGGGGGTTGACCTCGCCTATACAGGTCGACCTGGGGGTCGACCTACCCCCGGGGCAGATCTGAAATGAGACGATCCTGACTTGTTGCTGAGTTTTTTCTGACTTGTTGCTGGGTCACTAGGGCATAGGTGGCAATTCTGGATAACTCTATCTAGCCTGGACGGTTGTGATTGCTCCTATGATAATCTAACGACTTCTATTGATTTAAACTTCTATAAAAGCATGCATAGACTCAAGCTCTAAACCTTAAAAAAAATTAGTCTCTTATCCTCCATGCTTCTGCTAGAATATTTCTTCTTCCTAAAGCTTAGGAATTGCAAGTCAGAATTCTAAATACAAATGACGAACGAATTATTCTCTTCTCGAACCTGTCTTTGTGAGTACAATTTCTTCCACAAAATAATTAATAAATTAATTATGATGAGTTATAATTAGGATTATGAGAATATGTCTGTTGAATCATGTGATGTTGTTTAACTTTGTTATCATTTGTTAGTGAACATATGTCAGTTTTGTTAACTTATGTTAGTAGATTTGTTTCATATGTCCAATCACATATGTTTAACTTGATTCATTTTATGACATCAGTTTATATGCAAGTTTGGGATGTAAATCATATGCTAGTTTGTATGTGAATCTTATGCAAGTCTGTTTCTACATATGCTAGTTTGTATGTGAATCTTATGCAAGTCTGTATGCGAATTATACACAAGTTTATATGTGAATCAAGTATATACATATGCTAGTTTATATGCAAAACATGTGATATTAGTTTACATGTTTAAATTCATATGCAAGTTTGTAGGAATTCATATGCAAGTCTGGGTGAAAACTATATTCACATATGCAAGTTTAGGTGAAAACCATATTCACATATGCAAGTTTAGGTGAAACCCAAATTCATGTATGCAAGTTCACAATTTCGTGTTTAGATCTATATTTAGATCCATGGTAGTTTATGCAAATTTATGTTCTATACGTCCATTGCCTATGTAAGTTATTGGCTATGCAAACTTATGTTATAATTTTTATTCGCAAGTTAGATCTATTTTATGTGTTATGCAAGTTATGATGTTGCTTTTCTTTTTATGAGTTAAACTCTTTGCGAGTCTAACATATTTCATGTTAAATGTACAAACGACGTGGGGATAATGGGAAAATATTAAATAATACATGTTGTGAATTGGCATAAAATGGCTCTAAAGGCATATAATTAATTTGAGACATTAATTGGTATAAGTTATATACCTAAAAAGTATGGACGTAATTTAGGTGACAATTATGGACATAGTTTAATTTGGAAATTATTGAAAATTTGAATAGGGATAATTAATTCATATTGGGGTGAAATAATTATGTGTAATAATGAACGCCTAAGACACGAGGTTAGACTCGTTTGTGGTATAAGACTGCCCGGACCCGCCCGACAAATCCAGCAACCACAAATGGTAGTCTAATGTGAGAGGTCGAAGGCATAAATTAAATGCGTAACAATTGTAAAGACACTAGGTTAGACTCGTCTGCAGTATAAGACTACCCGGACCCGTCCGACAAATCCAGCAACCACAAACGGTAGTCTAATGTGGGAGGTCTTACAAGGTTACAGTTATAATGAATTAAGTAACTTTACCAAGATAAACATGTGGTGGGACATGGGGGTTAAGTGGGTGACATGGGTGACATGTGAAATACGATTAGAAACACTTAACAAAATTGAAACATGTAAGAGGACATGAATAAGAAGGGGTTAACTGGGAAATCTTAGTGGGGACCAATCATAGGTGGAAAGCTTGTGTCAAGCATGGAGACCCTTTTCAAACCAGTAACCCATTAAGTATCTTTGTGAGCTCGAGTTAGATCGAGGACGGGACCGCTTACTGGGTTTGATTGCAAGAGGTCAAAACGGGAAAACGGTGGCAACGCAAGTCCAACGGGGTCATGTGCGTGCGTGGGTCCGGGCTGGTAGGTAAGACATTGTTGCATCGTGTAGATATAAGCCGTGCATCTTTAGTGGTATCGGGTTGCCACTTTGGGGAGTGATACACCCCACTGTGGGACCAGCACGGGTATCTATGAGTTAGGGAGCCGATCGCATGGGGGTAGTGGGTACAACTAGTGGAGATAGGGGAAGACGGCACCTACGAAGACATCTAGGGGTACATGAAACTACCATTATGATTATTATGTTCAATAAGCGGGATCAACCTTTAAGGTGACTAGTAGTGGTGCAGTGTAGTAATTATCCTATAGTGTTGGAGGCGCAATTAATGTTATCTTATTCTTCTTGTTTGCTTTGTCATGCCCGTTTGTTTCACAGTCATTCCTTGTTTTACCAGTTTATGCCTTATCCTAATTACTTTAATAATTATACTGTTAAAGTTATTGGACTCGCCATACTTTATGTCTAACCCCCTTTGTTTTCGCCTCTTTTCTTCCTCCCCCCCCCCCCAGGTTCTCAGGGTGGGACTAGTGCTAGTGGAGCTTGATTTGGATCTTTCTCTCTCTTTTGGAAGTGCTTGGATTGCTGAAAATAAAGTTCAGCTTATCTCTTTTATGGCTACTTATGTTGGGGTTATGCTTTTTACTTTATGTACTAAGAAAATAATTTGTCAAGATGGATATTAAGTGTACTTGGTTTTATTGTTGGTTTTTGATGTTGTTGTAACCAAACTATTTCTCCACTGCAATAAAAGTTGTTTTAATTTTTCAAGTACCAATATATGTATCTGTCTTGTTATATTTTGTTCTATACACCAGTAATACTCCATGAAAGTTAATGCATTCCCTTTGAGAGTGACATTAATGGACGTGGGGTGTTACACGTGGTATCAGAGCTGAAGGTTACAAGGACAGATAAGAGATTTTGAAAAACTGTTTTTCCAAAAGCAATTTATAAAGAAATACTTTCAAGAATATGTTTTAAGGAGAGTATTTTCAGGAGAAAAGTTTGTTTTAAAAACATAACACCCAAGAGCCATATATCTTTCTTTCGATTCTCCATTTTGAATCTCTTCCTTTTTCTTTTCAGCATGTCTGGGTTACCCGAGATACCCAAGGGAATACCTATACCAACTCGGTTCAGAAGGTATCTGGAGGCTAAGGCCACCGCCGCAGGCCCAACAGACATTCCTCCTCCTCCAGCTGCAGCCGCTCCTCCCCCTCCCCTACCCCTCCATTGATACTTTTTCGAAAATGTGCAAAGACTTTCGGGCAATGGGTGGGAAAACTTTTCACGGGTCAGAGACGTTTGTTGAAGCTCGAAATTGGCTTAAGGAGGTGGAAGATTTGTTTGGTATCTTCGAGATAGAAGATGGAAGGAAGTTCCAATTAACCGCTTGGTTAATGAAGGACGAAGTCTCGTTTTGGTGGGAGGTCACAAATGGAGAGTGTCCAGTGGATACATGGATGGATTTCAGGCATAGGTTCGAAATGAAATTTCTCTCACGAGCAGAAGAGAATTTATACATGGGGAGTTTCTTGGCGTTGAAGCAGGGGAATTTATCAGTAAAGGAGTACGTCAACAAGTTCAATCAGTTGGCTAGATTTGGCTTAGACTTGGTGAACACACCTGAAAAGAAGGCCCTGAGATTCGTCAAAGGTTTGAACGAGCCGCTACATGGGTTGGCTATGACCCACATTCCTATGGGGGCTACCTTTGAGAAACTGGTTGACATGGCGCTTATGCATGAAGAGGAGAAAGGTGCTAATACTAATAAGGCACCAGAAAAGAAAAGGGGTCAAAAGAAGTCACAGCAGCAACCTAAGAAAGGTGGTAAGGATAACAATAGCAAAGGAAAGAAAAGGTGCTTTAATTGTGGAACACTAGGCTATCTGAGCAAGGACTGTAGGAAGAAGAAGAAGACTGACTGTTTCAACTGTGGTGAGGCTAACATATGATTAAAGACTACCCAAGAAGTCAAGGGCAAGGGAAGAGGGAAGGGTCTACTTCTGGAGGGTAGGTTCAGGCTCTCATGGCACTACAGCAGGCAAGAGGGAAGGTTCATGTTCTCATGGCACCAGGACAGGAGAGAGGTAGAAACATTTCTGTTGAAAGTTTGGTTTTTCTGTTTGATCAACCTGTGCGTACTTTGTTTGATTCTGGCGCTTCACACTCGTTTGTGTCTGCTTCGTTAGTTGAAACACTGCACCTAAATACTAGTCTAGTTACGGATCCTATAGTAGTCTCAAATCCTATTGGTGGTTCGGCTCATCTTTCAATGATTTGTCGGGATTTAAGAGTGTCTATCTTGAGCGTTGAGTTTGAATGCAATGCCTTCGTTCTTGGCTTCACGGGCTATGGGTTGATTCTAGGTATGGATTGGTTATCCAGAAATGGTGCCATCCTCGATTGTGAAAAGAGAGTGGTTAGACTTATGACTCGCCACGGTAACACTCTCTAAATCTCTTGTAATCCCATACATTTTGTTATGCTTAGCTACTGTAACACCCCACACCCGCTAAGTTCACTCACTAAGGGAATGCCTTAGTTTCGGTGGAGTATTTTAAGTGAATATAGAACAGAAAAATTACAACAAGACAGACATAAGTAATACTTGAAAATTTAAAACATCATTTCATTGCAGCGGAAAGTAAAACATGTTTGGTTACACCAAAACCATAAACAAGAGTCAAGTACATAATATCCATCCTGATAAAACAAAAGTACATAATCCCACTACATAACTTAATAGCCATAATAGAAAAGATAAACTGAGCTTTACATCCACGGTCCAAGCTCCAAAAGATAGATAAAGCAGTCCGATCCAAGCCCACTAGTGCTAGGCCCACACTGATAACCTGAGGGTTGGGAAAAAGATAAAAACAATGGGGTCAGACATAAGTCTGAGCGAGTCCTATAACCTTAACAATACAATCATTAAAGTAATTAGGGTATGATATAAACAAGGTACGGTACCTCTGGGGATAATGACTACACTAAGTAGCCAACTAAACACAGGATGTACTAAGATAACCGAAAAGACGCATTTACCCACCCAAGGATAATTACTACACTGCACCACACCAGTCATTCCCAATTTAAGGTTTGATCCCACTAAGTATACTTAGTAATCTATAATTAGTAGTTTCGTGTACCCCTAGCTGACTACATAGGTGCCGTCTGCCCCTATCTCCACTAGGTGTACCCACTACCCCCCATTCGATCGGCTCCCTAACGTAGATACCCGTGCTGGCCCCACAGTGGGGTGTATCATCCCCCAAAGTGGCAACCTGATAATATCAACGGTGCACGGCTTATACCTACACGATGTAACAACGTCTTACTTACCAGCCCGGGTCCACACACGCATATGAAACCCGTTGGACTTGCGTTGCCACCGCTAACCCGTTTTGGCCTCTTACAGTCAAGCCCAATATGCGTGTCCCATCCTCGACTTGGGTCGAGCCCACAAAGATACGTTTGGGATATTGGTTGAAATGGGCCCCCACAAGCTACCCACCTAAGCTTGTCATTTCTAGTGAATCCCACTTAACCCTTTAACCATGTCCACTTACATGTTATAAATTTTGGTTAAGTCTTTTAATCATATTTTAATTGCCACTCAAGGCACCCACTAGATTTCCACATGCCACCCAAGGCACTTACTTGATTCCCACATGCCACCCAAGGCACTTACTTAACCCTTTAATCATGTTTAATTACATGTTCCACTTTGGTTAAGTATTCTAATCGTATTTTCTATTGCCACCCAAGGCAACTCACTAGTTTCCTCATGCCACCCAAGGCACCCCCACTAGTTACTACATGCCACCCAAGGCACCCACTTAACCCCTCATGCCCCACTACATGCTAATTTGGTTAAGTGTTTCTTAATTAATTAAGATCGTAACCTTTGTAAAGACCTCTCACATTAGACTGTCTTTTATGGCAGCTGGATATGCCGGTTGGTTCCGGACAGCCTTACACCACAACAGAGTCTAACCTCGTGTCTTTACACTTGTCACGTATTTAGTTTATGACTAAGACCTCTCACATTGGGCCTATCATTTGTAGCCGCTGGATTTGTCGGTCGGTTCCGGGCAGTCTTATGCTACAAAAGGGTCCAACCTCGTGTCTTAGTCGATTAATTACACCTAATTAATCACCCCCATAATTTGTATTAATTATCCCTAATTAATTACCAATTTCAAGAATATGGGTAGACCTAACTCAATAGGTAAATTCCCAATTCCATAATATGGGTAGACCTAACTTAATAGGTAAATTCCCAATTCCATAATATGGGTAGACCTAACTTAACAGGTAAATTCCCAATTATGTCCATTCACTTTATGTTATGCTTAAGCATACCCATTTCACACCATTTTATTAACATGCATATTAACCCCATCATTCCCCACGTAATTCGTTCTCATAACATGACATAATAAAGGGAAGATTCATCACAAATGCCATGGGTTTAACCAACATAGCATATAACTTTATCATGGGTTTAAAAGGTGTCAACTTGCATATATGAGCATACATTAAACCCAACTAGCATTTAACCCAAACTTGCATGAAGCACATATGTCACAAAGGGGGTAACTTGCATATGATTCTTATGTCATACAAAGGTGTGAACTTGCATAGCATGTCACATGTTAACTTGCATATAACCAAACACATAACTTGCATAACATGTTACATATGAACTTGCATATAATCATGCACATAACTTGCATATAACCAAACACATAACTTGCATAACATGTTACATATGAACTTGCATATAATCATGCACATAACTTGCATATAACCAAACACATAACTTGCATAACATGTTACATATGAACTTGCATATAATCATGCACATAACTTGCATTACATGTTACATATGAACTTGCATATAATCTCACATATAGCTTGCATAACATGTTACATATGAACTTGCATATAATCTCACATATAGCTTGCATAACATGTTACATATGAATCAATGTTCAACATAGTGTTTTGCATAATGAGCATCATAAAACATAGCATTAAACTTGCATAACATATAGCATAAAACTTGCAAAACACACAACATACACTATACTAAACTTGCATAAACACATTGATCCACAAACATAGCCATATCTTATTATATCCTATCTTAATCAATTCAACAATTGATTATTAAGGCTATAGAAACTCACCACTAAACTCCAATAAGCAAACCCTTGCCAAAAATCACCCAAAAACTCTAGCCTTGAAAATAAAGCTTGCAACTTGATGATGAATGCAAGCTAATGATCACTCATACAACTTAAAAATGCTTGTATGAACATGAAAGCCTTCATAGAAATAGTTTAGAAAGAGGATGGAGGCTAGGGTTTTGAGTGGAGGCCATGATCATAGAAAATTTTGGCATAGTTTAGTTAGAGGATAGGATTATGATCATTTAGGGCTAGCTTAGGGTCTTATTTATAGGATTAGGATGTGTTTTAGACCCTTAGATTAACCCTAGGTTAGTTTAGGTCCGTCAGATTTCGTCCCAAGCCCTCCAACCCAGCCCAAAACTCAACCAGGTGCATCCAGGCCAGAATCAGCCGACAGGGCAAGTCGACAGCCCTGTCGACTGCCAAGTCGACAGGCATGTCGACAGGCAAGTCGACAGCCCTGTCGACAGCCAAGTCGACTTGGCTGGGCGGGAGTTTTCCCGCCTGGCCCCCATTTCTGCATGTTTCGAAATTCAAATTTTCCGAAAACTTCTTTGGGCCTTAACCGGGTCATACGGACTCCGATTTACAAAATTTTGGACTCTATTTCGCGTATTTTTCCGAGACGAACACAATGACGTAACCCGTTTCCCCTGATTCTCACATCTGAGATTATTAATTCTGTAATTAGTGAATATCAGTGTTAACTGAAATTCGGGGTGTTACATTCTCCCCTCCTTAAAGGATTTCGTCCCCGAAATCTCCAAGTTAAGGAGAATGCATATCCTACCATCCAAACAACCATCTACTCAATCCATCAAACACGGGCATCCATTGTCCTTAAAACAATTTCTACTGATGTATGAGCATATGCAAAAAGTGTGTGTATATGTTCCCTATCTAATGTATGAACATATGCAAACCGTGATAGTGCCATGCATCCAATATGTATGCGAAAGAACCCTATCGACACATACTATATCTACATGAGTGCACAATCATTCACCAAAATGCATCATCCATATGATAACACAACCATTATACATCCATAAATATAGCTACCTACACACAATTATATGCAATATGCAATATGAAGTGATTGAGCCGATCTAGTGTCTAGAGTGTGTGTATATGCATCCACGAGCAACCACTAGCAAACACTTGCATCCACATGCATCCATCAATCATAACATGTCTCAAACACATGTTTCAACCATAGGTTTACCCTATCTAAAGGTCAAAGGTACTAACAAGAGGACATACTAAAGATAAGATAAGTACTAGACAAACGATAAAGGAGAAGTCAAAAGACATACCCTCAAAAAGGAATGGGTATAATGAACGCATTTTCGCTTCCGTCTCCCAAGTAGCGTTGCTCTCATCTTCTCCCCATTGCACTTTGACTAGTTGAACCTCCCTGTTTCTCAACCTCTTAATCTCTGACCCCAAGGATGCGTGTAGGAGCTCGTCGAATAGTCGCATCACGCTCTATCTCTACTTCTCTAAGCAAGCTCGGCTCTACCACCTCTGCGGTCTCATGTAGGCACTTCCTCAAATGTGACACATGGAATACATCATGTACACCTCTAAGTCTGTCGGGCAACTCCACTCTATAGGCCATCTGTCCAACCCTTTCCTTAATAGGAAACGGTCCAACAAACCTTGGTGCTAACTTCCCAACAGATCCAAAGCGAACCACATTCCGTAACGGAGATACTTTGACAAAGACCATGTCCCCAACATCAAACTCAAGCTCTGTTCTCCTCTTGTCCGCATAAGATTTCTGCCTGTCTTGCGCCGCTTTCATCCTTCTTCGAATCAAATCAATCTTTTCCGAAGTCTTCCTAACCATATCGGGCCCAAGCAAGATCTTATCCGTAGATTCCCACCAACATGTAGGTGATCGACAAGGCCTTCCATAAAAAGCTTCGAAAGGAGCCATGCCAATACTAGACTGAAAGTTGTTATTATATGCGAACTCCACCAATGGAAGATGCTCTTCTCATGTACCTCCAAAATCTAAGATACATAGCCTCAAAAGGTCTTCTAAAATGCGATTCACCCTCCCGGTCTGGCCGTCCGTCTGAGGATGATTTGCGGTGCTCAAACACAGCTGAGTCCCTACCGCCTCTTTCAAACTCTTCCAAAACTCGCTAGTGAAGATAGGATCTCGATCACTCACTATGCTGGAAGGTACACCATGAAATCTAACAATCTCTCGAATGTAGATTGAAGCTAGCCATTGAGCAGTCCTCTTACTCTTCACGGGTATAAAATGGGCACTCGTAGTAAGTTTGTCTACCCCAACCCAAATTCCCGTATTACCCTTCCTCGATCTTGGTAATCCATTGACGAAATCCATCGAGACACTATCCCACTTCCATAGCGGAACCTCCAATGGGTGAAGCAACCCACCGGGTTTCTTTTGCTCCGCTTTTACTTGTTGGCACACCAAGCATCTAGCGACATACTCGGCCGCGTCTTTCTTCATACCGGCCCAAATGAAAACTCGCTTCATGTCTTGGTACATCTTGTCCCTACCGGGATGAATGGTCATCTTCGAACGATGTGCATCATCAAGTATAGCCTTCCTCAAACCCTCGTCTTGCGGTACACAAAGTCTATCGTCTCTACGCAACCACCCCTTACCATCTAGGGTGTACCTACTCAAATGGCTGGACGACTCCCCCTCCTCATGAGCTTCTCTACTAACTCAACCAATTGTGGGTCGTCTCGCTGCGCTCCGCCAATCCGCCCCAAAAGAGTAGGCCTAACCTCCAAGGAGGCTAGCAAACCGGGTACAAAGTCAACGGAAGGTCTAAAGTCAAACATAGAAATAAACTCTAAAATCCGTCGTTCAACGAACAATGAACTCAAGGACAACCTTTTTCTACTTAAGGCGTCCGCTACCACGTTACCCTTGCCATGGGTATACGCTATCTCAAACTCATAGGATGCTAAGAATCCCATCCACTTTTGCTGTCCTAAGACTATGCGCTCGAAGAGTCTCCAACACTTCCCTAAGATGTAGGGCATGCTCTTCTCCACTTTTTGAGAAAACCAGGATATTACCCCATCCAAAATCATCACAACTGTCCATCTCTCACGCAGACCACCCTAGTCGAACTCGACATCCCCCAAATGCAAGCCCCAAAGGCCTAAACCAATATCAGACAAACACCCAAGGGATACCTCCTTCGAATTCAGATGACCTACGTGAGATGATACTAGTAAAAACGGCTAAATAATTAAGCCCTTGTCCAACTCTGGATGTCCTCGCCAGTCTCGCTCCAAAACCACCGTTTATCCCATAACTGGCTTTGCTCAACCTATTGAGCACATACGAAAACTTATTTCGCTCCTAGAAAAGACCAAGATGTCATTTACAAAGACCATCACGAACTTATTTAGGTACTCCCTGAACACCCTTCTCATCAAATCAACAAAGTATGCGGGGGCGTTCGTCAAACCAAATGGCATCACCAGCCACTCATAAAAACCATCCGGAGTCCTAAAGGTAGTCTTCTTTATACTATCCTCAGCCACTCTCAACTGATGAAACCCCGTGGCTAAGTCCTACTACGAAAACACTGAGGCGCCAACCAACTGATCAAAGAGATCATCAATCCTCGACAATGGGTGTCTATTCTTCTTTGTTATCTTGTTAAACTCCCTATAATCTACACAAAGTCTAAGGGACCCATCCGCCTTCATAGCAAAAACTACTGGAGCACCCCACTCCGATATACTTCGTCTTCTAAACCCCTTCTCAAGCAAATCGCCTACTTGCTTATGGAGTTCCCTCCTCTCACGAGGAGCCATGTGGCACACTGGCCAAGATACTAGTTTGGCATTGTCTACTGGATATATTCGGAAGTCAATCTCCCGCTCCGGAGGTAAGCCCTTCACCTCCTCAAACACATCCGAGTATTCCCGGACCACTCTAACAGATCGCAAACTCTAGACCGATGTGTCAAGCGATTCTAGATAACTTAGCATAACAGATTCCATGGGATTACAAGAGATCTCGAGAGTGTTACCCAAGCGGGTCGTAAGCCTAACAACTCTCCTTCCACAAACAAGAACGACACCATTACTGGATAACCAGTCCATGCCCAAAACTAACCCATAGCCCGTGAAGCCCAAGAAGCATCACATCTAAACTCAACGCTAAGTATAGAAACTTTCAAACCCAAACACATCATGGAGCCCCAATTGGGTTTGAAACAACTAAGCGATCATCTACTAAACTGGTGTCTAAGTGCAGTGACTCAACTAACAATGATGAGATAAACGAACTCGATGCGTCAGAATCAAATAAAGTTCGAACCGGATAATAAAGAAATCCAAATTCCAACCTAGACGGTCCTATCCCCATCTGGTACACTAGTCGTGAGGGAATACAACTACCCTCCAGGAGATTCCGTACCTTGCCCTTGCCTCTTTGGACAATCCTAATAAGGTGTCCTATTCCTCCCAAAAGGATAACTACTAGCCTTCTTCTTCCCATTCTCCACTCGTAACCTCCCATCAAAATGAGGTTTCGCTCTTCATTAACCAAACAACTATTTGAGCCTTCCTCCCATCGTCTATCCAATAGGTATCTACAAGTCCTCCTCCTTCTTGAACCAACTTCTAGTCCGACTAATGTCTAAGTCCCTTGAAGTGGTTTTCCATTCTTATCTATCTTAGAAAGATCATCTATACGCGGAGGGGAAACTCAAAACGAGAGAGGAAGAGATTCAAAACGGAGAATTTAAAAGATATAGATATGGCTATTGGGGTTTATGCTTTTCTTTCAAAAACTTTTCTCTTAAAAGACATGTTTTTGAAAATACTCCTTTCAAAAATATTCTTAGAAAATAGTTTTTCTAAAAATTTTATCTGTTCTGGTAACCTTAAGCTCTGATACCACGTGTAACACCCCACACCCGCTAAGTTCACTCACTAAGGGAATGCCTTAGTTTCGGTGGAGTATTTTAAGTGAATATAGAACAGAAAAATTACAACAAGACAGACATAAGTAATACTTGAAAATTTAAAACATCATTTCATTGCAGCGGAAAGTAAAACATGTTTGGTTACACCAAAACCATAAACAAGAGTCAAGTACATAATATCCATCCTGATAAAACAAAAGTACATAATCCCACTACATAACTTAATAGCCATAATAGAAAAGATAAACTAAGCTTTACATCCACGGTCCAAGCTCCAAAAGATAGATAAAGCAGTCCGATCCAAGCCCACTAGTGCTAGGCCCACACTGATAACCTGAGGGTTGGGAAAAAGATAAAAACAACGGGGTCAGACATAAGTCTGAGCGAGTCCTATAACCTTAACAATACAATCATTAAAGTAATTAGGGTATGATATAAACAAGGTACGGTACCTCTGGGGATAATGACTACACTAAGTAGCCAACTAAACACAGGATGTACTAAGATAACCGAAAATACGCATTTACCCACCCAAGGATAATTACTACACTGCACCACACCAGTCATTCCCAATTTAAGGGTTGATCCCACTAAGTATACTTAGTAATCTATAATTAGTAGTTTCGTGTACCCCTACCTGACTACATAGGTGCCGTCTGCCCCTATCTCCACTAGGTGTACCCACTACCCCCCATTCGATCGGCTCCCTAACGTAGATACCCGTGCTGGCCCCACAGTGGGGTGTATCATCCCCCAAAGTGGCAACCTGATAATATCAACGGTGCACGACTTATACCTACACGATGCAACAACGTCTTACTTACCAGCCCGGGTCCACACACGCATATGAAACCCGTTGGACTTGCGTTGCCACCGCTAACCCGTTTTGGCCTCTTACAGTCAAGCCCAATATGCGTGTCCCGTCCTCGACTTGGGTCGAGCCCACAAAGATACGTTTGGTATATTGGTTGAAATGGGCCCCCACAAGCTACCCACCTAAGCTTGTCATTTCTAGTGAATCCCACTTAACCCTTTAACCATGTCCACTTACATGTTATAAATTTTGGTTAAGTCTTTTAATCATATTTTAATTGCCACTCAAGGCACCCACTAGATTTCCACATGCCACCCAAGGCACTTACTTGATTCCCACATGCCACCCAAGGCACTTACTTAACCCTTTAATCATGTTTAATTACATGTTCCACTTTGGTTAAGTATTCTAATCGTATTTTCTATTGCCACCCAAGGCAACTCACTAGTTTCCTCATGCCACCCAAGGCACCCCCACTAGTTACTACATGCCACCCAAGGCACCCACTTAACCCCTCATGCCCCACTACATGCTAATTTGGTTAAGTGTTTCTTAATTAATTAAGATCGTAACCTTTGTAAAGACCTCTCACATTAGACTGTCTTTTATGGCAGTTGGATATGCCGGTTGGTTCCGGGCAGCCTTACACCATAACAGAGTCTAACCTCGTGTCTTTACACTTGTCACGTATTTAGTTTATGACTAAGACCTCTCACATTGGGCCTATCATTTGTAGCCGCTGGATTTGCCGGTCGGTTCCGGGCAGTCTTATGCTACAAAAGGGTCCAACCTCGTGTCTTAGTCGATTAATTACACCTAATTAATCACCCCCATAATTTGTATTAATTATCCCTAATTAATTACCAATTTCAAGAATATGGGTAGACCTAACTCAATAGGTAAATTCCCAATTCCATAATATGGGTAGACCTAACTTAATAGGTAAATTCCCAATTCCATAATATGGGTAGACCTAACTTAATAGGTGAATTCCCAATTATGTCCATTCACTTTATGTTATGCTTAAGCATACCCATTTCACACCATTTTATTAACATGCATATTAACCCCATCGTTCCCCACGTAATTCGTTCTCATAACATGACAAAATAAAGGGAAGATTCATCACAAATGCCATGGGTTTAACCAACATAGCATATAACTTTATCATGGGTTTAAAAGGTGTCAACTTGCATATATGAGCATACATTAAACCCAACTAGCATTTAACCCAAACTTGCATGAAGCACATATGTCACAAAGTGGGTAACTTGCATATTATTCTTATGTCATACAAAGGTGTGAACTTGCATAGCATGTCACATGTTAACTTGCATATAACCAAACACATAACTTGCATAACATGTTACATATGAACTTGCATATAATCATGCACATAACTTGCATATAACCAAACACATAACTTGCATAACATGTTACATATGAACTTGCATATAATCATGCACATAACTTGCATATAACCAAACACATAACTTGCATAACATGTTACATACGAACTTGCATATAATCATGCACATAACTTGCATATAACCAAACACATAACTTGCATAACATGTTACATATGAACTTGCACATAATCATGCACATAACTTGCATATAACCAAACACATAACTTGCATAACATGTTACATATGAACTTGCATATAATCATGCACATAACTTGCATTACATGTTACATATGAACTTGCATATAATCTCACATATAGCTTGCATAACATGTTACATATGAACTTGCATATAATCTCACATATAGCTTGCATAACATGTTACATATGAATCAATGTTCAACATAGTGTTTTGCATAATGAGCATCATAAAACATAGCATTAAACTTGCATAACATATAGCATAAAACTTGCAAAACACACAACATACACTATACTAAACTTGCATAAACACATTGATCCACAAACATAGCCATATCTTATTATATCCTATCTTAATCAATTCAACAATTGATTGTTAAGGCTATAGAAACTCACCACTAAACTCCAATAAGCAAACCCTTGCCAAAAATCACCCAAAAACTCTAGCCTTGAAAATAAAGCTTGCAACTTGATGATGAATGCAAGCTAATGATCACTCATACAACTTAAAAATGCTTGTATGGACATGAAAGCCTTCATAGAAATAGTTTAGAAAGAGGATGGAGGCTAGGGTTTTGAGTGGAGGCCATGATCATAGAAAATTTTGGCATAGTTTAGTTAGAGGATAGGATTATGATCATTTAGGGCTAGCTTAGGGTCTTATTTATAGGATTAGGATGTGTTTTAGACCCTTAGATTAACCCTAGGTTAGTTTAGGTCCGTCAGATTTCGTCCCAAGCCCTCCAACCCAGCCCAAAACTCAACCAGGTGCACCCAGGCCAGAATCAGCCGAAAGGGCAAGTCGACAGCCCTGTCGACTGCCAAGTCGACAGGCATGTCGACAGGCAAGTCGACAGCCCTGTCGATAGCCAAGTCGACTTGGCTGGGCGGGAGTTTTCCCGCCTGGCCCCCATTTCTGCATGTTTCGAAATTCAAATTTCCCGAAAACTTCTTTGGGCCTTAACCGGGTCATACGGACTCCGATTTACAAAATTTCGGACTCTATTTCGCGTATTTTTCCGAGACGAACACAATGACGTAACCCGTTTCCCCTGATTCTCACATCTGAGATTATTAATTATGTAATTAGTGAATATCAGTGTTAACTGAAATTCGGGGTGTTACAGCTACCTATAATCACTTGATGAGTCTGTTGAAAACTTGCAGTCTGTTAGAGTAGTCCGTGAATACTCTGATGTATTTTAAGAGGTGAAGGGCTAACCTCCAAAGCGGGAGATAGACTTACGCCTATACCTTGTTGACAATGCAAAACCCGTAGCTCTACCTGTTAGACACATGGCTCCAAGGGAGAGAAAAGAGCTCAGCAAGCAAGTCAAAGAGTTGCTCGAAAAAGGGTTTATAAGGCGGAGTATTTCTGAATGGGGTGCTCCAGTAGTATTCGCAACCAAATCGGATGGTTCACTTCGCCTATGCGTTGATTATAGGGAGCTAAACAAGCTGATCAAGAAGAATAGGCACCCACTTCCAAGAATAGACGACTTATTTGATCAGCTTGTAGGTGCGTCGGTTTTCTCCCAACTAGATCTAGCTATCGGGTTTCATCAGCTAAGAGTGGCTGAAGACAACATTGATAAGACCGCGTTCAGAACCCCGGATGGTTTCTTCGAATGGCTTGTCATGCCTTTCGGTTTGACAAATGCACCCGCTTACTTCGTTGACTTGATGAGCAAGGTGTTCAGGGAGTTCCTTAATAAGTTTGTGGTAGTCTTTGTAGACGACATTTTGATTTTCTCGAAGAATGAAGAAGAGCATGCCTTGCATTTAAGGGAAGTCATGGATACTCTTCGCGCACATCAGCTGAAAGCCAAATTCTCCAAATGCCATTTCTGGAGAGAAGAAGTGAGGTTTCTTGGACATGTGGTGTCCAAAGAGGGGATAGCTATCGACCCCGCAAAAGTAGTTGCGGTGCAAGATTGGAAGGTTCCCCGAAATGCAACCGAAGTCCGAAGCTTTCTCAGGCTAGCGGGCTTTTACCGAAAGTTCATTAAAGACTTTGCAAAAATCTCAGTTCCACTCACAAGAATGACAAAGAAGAACCTAACTTTCGCTTGGGATTTGGATTGCGATATTGCTTTCCAACGTTTGAAAAGGGCTCTAACAACAGCCCCAGTTCTGACACTGGCTGATGGGGGCAAAATGTTTACCGTATACACAGACGCATGCGGTACAGGGTTGGGTGCTGTCTTGATGCAAGAAGGCAAGGTAATTTGTTGTGGGGGAAGGCAATTGAAGGTACATGAGAAGAATTACCCAACTCATGATTTGGAGCTAGCTGCCATTGTTTTTGCTCTAAAGTCATGGCGTCATTACCTACTAGGAGAAATGTTTGAATTGTTTACTGACCATAAATCATTAAAGTACCTTTTCTCGTAGAAAGATCTTAACTTAAGACAACAAAAGTGGATGGAATTTCTGGCCTCATATGACTTTGAGATTTCCTATACCCCTGGCAAGGGCAATGTGGTAGCAGACGCCTTGAGTAGAAAGAAGCTGACCTTGAGTCCTCTCTTTGTAGAAAGGCAAAGCTTGGAGTACATAGTAAACTTTAACTTTAAACCCTCCTCTGAAATTGTACCTGGTATGTTAGCATCGCTAGAGGTGCGTCCTACTCTTTTGGACTCAATAGGAACCGCGCAACGAGAAGACCCCCATCTAGTTGATATGATGGATAAGCTAGTTAGGGGTGAGACTTATAGTCACCTCAATCGATGATAAGGGTTGGTTGAGACGGGATGGAAGGTTATGCGTCCCACAAGTATGGGATTTAGTGAAGACAGTTCTTGAAGAAGCGCACCATTCTAAGCTGACCATATACCCAGGCGGACACAAGATGCATAAAGATATAAAAAGGGTATTCTTTTGGAATGGCATGAAAAGGGATGTAGCTGAGTTCGTCGCTAAGTGCTTGATATGCCAGCAAGTCAAAGCTGAGCAGAAGAAGCCTAGTGGTTTGCTTCATCCTCTAGAGGTCCCACAGTGGAAGTGGGATAGCATTTCGATGGACTTTGTTGATAGGTTGCCTAGGTCAAGAAGGGGCAATACCAGTATTTGGGTAATAGTGGATAGGCTCACTAAAAGCGCTCACTTTATACCTGTTAAGAGTAGAAGGACTGCCACGTCCCTAACATCCATTTATCTTAAAGAGATAGTTCAAATCCATGGGATACCCTCCATCATAGTGAGTGATCGAGATCCTATCTTTACGAGCGAGTCTTGGAAGAGTTTGCAAGAGGCTGTAGGCACGCAATTATGCTTAAGCACGGCCTATCTCCCCCAAACAGAATGGTCAGACAGAAAGGGTGAACAAAGTATTGGAAGACCTCTTGAGATTGTGCATTCTTGACTTTGGAGGGACATGGGAGGATCATCTTCCTTTGGTGGAATTCGCTTACAACAATAGCTACCAAGCCGCCATAGGCATGGCGCCCTTCGAAGCTTTATATGGAAGACCATGCTGATCACCAACTTGTTGGTGGGAGTCTACAGACAAGCTCGTACTTGGGCCAGACATGATTAGAGAAACCTCAGAAAAGGTGGAATTGATAAGAAGACGGATGAAGGCTGCACAGATAAACAGAAGTCCTACGCAGACAAAAGAAGGACCGACCTTGAGTTTAAGGTTGGAGATAGGGTGTTCCTTAAAGTATCTCCTTTGAGGAATGTCATTCGCTTTGGGTCCGTAGGAAAGCTAGCTCCAAAGATTTGTTGGACTATTTCCTATCACTGAAAGGATTGGGACGATGGCTTACAGAGTAGAGCTACCCGAAAGACTGGCTGGAGTTCATAATGTTTTTCATGTTTCTCAACTGCGAAAGTGCTTACATGAGTCTGTGGAAGTTGTGGAGCCAAGTATACTAGAGGAAGTAGAAGTGGAACGAGAAGAGACTGTGAGAAGAATTCCAACTCGTATCTTGGGTACGGAAGTCAAAAACTACGCAACCGTGAAGTCAAGCTTGTTAAAGTTCAATGGAGTGACGATGAGGAAGACTCGAATTGGGAAACTGAGAGGAAAATACGCGCAGTCTACCCTTTTATTTTTGAGGGTACCTCCTTGATCTCTTTTTCCATAAGTTTATTCATGCTTATATCTATCTTTTAAGTATATCTCCTCTGTCCTATTCTTTATCCCTAGGTAGAAATCGATGGATGTAAACATGTATTTGAAACATGTTATGATTGATGGTTGCGAGTGGTTGCAAGCGGTTGCTAGTGGTTCTCGTGGATGCATGCACACACACATTAGGCACTAGATCAGCTCAATCACTTCATATTGCATATAAATATGCGTGCATATTTAAATTAATGAATGTATAATGGTTGTGTTATCATATGGATGCTGCATTTTGAAGAATGGTTGTGCACACATGTAGAAGTAATATGTATCGTTAGGATTCTTTAACATACATAATGGATGCATGACACTATCATGATTTGCATTAAGGAAGTCAACTGAATCAGTAGACCGTCTGATTTTGCATTGGATAAGGAACATATACACACACCTTTTGCATATGTTCATACAACATTAGAAATCTTGTAAGGACAATGGATGCTTGTGTTTGATGGTTGAATAGATGGATGATTGGATGATAGGATATACATTCTTCTTGACTTGAAGACTTCGGGGACGAAATCCTTTAAGGAGGGGAGAATGTAACACCCTGAATTTTCTGTGACTATTAAAAGAACGAATTAAAGAATACTTAATTGTTAAAGTGAGAATTAAGGGAAACAGGTTATGCCATTGCGTTCGTCTCGAAATTCTGCTTGGAATAGATCCAAGTTTTCGTAAATCGGACTTCGTATGAGGAAGTTATGGCCCTCGGAAGTTTCAGAAATTTATATAAATTAAAAACAGTTTAGATCAAAATTCAAAAATTCAAATAAGGAAGCGGGCTGGGCAGGATTTCTCCCGCCCAAGGCCCGATCGACCAGGGGGTCGACCAGGGCCCTATATAGGTCGACCTGGGGGTTGACCTACCCCCGGGGCAGATCTGAAATGAGATGATCCTGACTTGTTGCTGAGTCTTTTCTAACCTGTTGCTGAGTCACTAGGGCATAGGTGGCAATTCTGGATAACTCTATCTAGCCTGGACGGTTGTGGTTGCTGCTATGATAATCTAACAGCTTCTATTATTTTAAACTTCTATAAAAACACGCATAGACTCAAGCTCTAAACCTAAACAAAATTAGTCTTTTGGCCTCCATGCTGCTGCTAGAATAGTTCTTCTTCCTAAAGCTTAGGGAATTGCAAGTCAGAATTCTAAATACAAACGACGAACGAATTATTATCTTCTCTAACCTGTCTTTGTGAGTGCAATTTCTTTCACAAAATAATTAATAAATTAATTATGATGAGTAATAATTGGGTAATGAGAACATGTCTGTTAAATCATGTGATGTTGTTTAACTTTGTTATCGTTTGTTGGTGAACATATGACAGTTTTGTTAACTTATGTAAGTAGATCTATTTCACATGTCCAATCACATATGTTTAACTTGATTCATTTTATGACATCAGATTATATGCAAGTTTGGGATGTTAATCATATGCTAGTTTGTATGTGAATCTTATGCAAGTCTATTTCTACATATGCTAGTTTGTATGTGAATCTTATGCAAGTCTGTATGCGAATTATACACAAGTTTATATGTGAATCAAGTATATACATATGCTAGTTTATATGCAAAACATGTGATATTAGTTTACATGTTTAAATTCATATGCAAGTTTGTAGGAATTCATATGCAAGTTTGGGTGAAAACTATATTCACATATGCAAGTTTAAGTGAAAACCATATTCACATATGCAAGTTCACAATTTCATATTTAGATCTATATTTAGATCCATGGTAGTTTATGCAAATTTATGTTCTATATGTCCATTACCTATGCAAGTTATTGGCTATACAAACTTATGTTATAATTCTTATTCGCAAGTTAGATCTATTTTATGTGTTATGCAAGTTGAGATGTTGCTTTTCTTTTTATGAGTTAGACTATTTGCGAGTCTAACATATTTCATGTTAAACGTACGAACGACGTGGGGTAATGGGAAAATATTAAATAATACATGTTGTGAATTGGCATAAGATGGCTTTAAAGGCATATAACTAATTTGAGACATTAATTAGTATAATTTATATACCTAAAAAGTATGGACATAATTTAGGTGACAATTATGGACATAGTTTAATTGGGAAATTATTGAAAATTTGAATAGGGATAATTAATTCATATTGGGGAGAAATAATTATGTGTAATATTGAACGCCTAAGACACGAGTTAGACCCGTTTGTGGTATAAGACTGCCCGGACCCGCCCGGCAAATCCAGCAACCACAAACGGTAGTCTAATGTGAGAGGTAAACGACATAAATTAAATGCGTAACAATTGTAAAGGCATGAGGTTAGACTCGTTTGTGGTATAAGACTGCCCGGACCCGCCCGGCAAATCCAGCAACCGCAAATGGTAGTCTAATGTGGGAGGTCTTAAAAGGTTACGGTAATAATGAATTAAGTAACACTTAACCAAGATAAACATGTGGTGGGACAGGGGGGTTGAGTGGGTGACATGTGAAATACGATTAGAAACACTTAACCAAATTGAAACATGTAAGAGGACATGAATAAGGTGTTAAATGGGAAATCATAGTGGGGACCAAGCATAGGTGGAAAGCTTGTGTCAAGCATGGGGGATCCTTTTCAAACCAGTAACCCATTATGTATCTTTGTGAGCTCGAGTTAGATCGAGGACGGGACACGCTTACTGGGTTTGATTGTAAGAGGTCAAAACGGGATAACGGTGGCAACGCAAGTCCAATGGGGTCATGTGTGTGCGTGGGCCCGGGCTGGTAGGTAAGACATTGTTGCATCATGTAGATATAAGCCGTGCATCTTTAGTGGTATTGGGTTGCCACTTTGGGGAGTGATACACCCCACTATGGGACCAGCACGGGTATCTACGAATTAGGGAGCCGATTGCATGGGGGTAGTGGGTACAACTAGTGGAGATAGGGGCAGGCGGAACCTATGAAGACAGCTAGGGGTACACGAAACTACCATTATGATTATTATGTTCAGTAGGCGGGATCAACCTTTAGGGTGACTAGTAGTGGTGCAGTGTAGTAATTATCCTATAGTGTTGGAGGCGCAATTAACGTTATCTTATTCGTCTTGTTTGGTTTGTCATGCCCATTTGTTTCGCAGTCATTCCTTGTTTTACCAGTTTATGCCTTATCCTAGTTACTTTAATAATTATATTGTTAAAGTTATTGGACTCGCCAACCTTTATGTCTGACCCCTTTGTTTTCGCCTTTTTCTTCCTTCCCCCCACCTCTAGGTTCTCAGGGTGGGACTAGTACTAGTGGAGCTTGATTTGGATCTTTATCTCTCTTTTGGAAGTGCTTGGATTGCTGAAAGTAAAGTTCAGCTTATCTCTTTTATGCCTACTTATGTTGGGGTTATGCTTTTTACTTTATGTACTCAGAAAATAATTTGTCAAGATGGATATTAAGTGTACTTGGTTTTATTGTTGGTTTTTGATGTTGTTGTAACCAAATTATTTCTCCGCTGCAATAAAAGTTGTTTTAATTTCAAGTACCAATATATGTATCTATCTTGTTATATTCTGTTCTATACACCAAAAATACTCCATGAAAGTTAATGCATTCTCTTTGAGAGTGACATTAATGGACGTGAGGTGTTACAAGTTTAAGGAGGCCTTGCTAGAGCTAGATGACCAAGAATAGCCAGAAAGGTTCAAGGTTGCCTTGCCGGAGTAAGACGACCAAGAAAGGCCTAGAAAGTTAAGTTTTATTAACAACTAAAGGGTGATGGTGTGCTGCAGAGCAAAGACCTTTCCTAGGGATTATAACAGCTCATGTACATGTGTAGGTAGACTCGACCATCTACAACCAGAAAGTCAAAAGGATACATCCACAGGGCCGAAGCCTACAAAGTAAAAACCATGGGTTGGAGCCTATTAAGCCAGAACCATGGGAAAGATCCCAAATAACCAAAGTCTAGAAGAAGCCAGAAGCAAACCATAAGCCAGAGGAACCAAGAAAACCAAAAGCCGAAAAAACAAGAAGACCAAAAATCGGTAAACAAGGAACTAGAGAACCAAGTACCAAAAGCCAAGATACCGTACCAAGAAGCCAAAGAATACCAGAAAGTAAGCGACTAAAGAACCAGCAACCAAAGATTCCACAAAACCAAGGAAGACCAAAACCAAAATAACTGAAAAACCAAAATATCCAGAAGCTCAGAAACCAGAGGCAAAGAGATACTGATGTCTAGAAGGCCGGAATTCGAAACAGAACAAATATCACTGAATAATGATGCCCCCATGGGAGCTCGGCCCAGGCCTACCCTGAGTAGCATGACGGGGCTGTGCCTATCTAAGAACCATAACCTGAGTCCGAAAAAATCGTTCCAGCTCATCGCGTTTGACATGCTCTTCAAACATATCCTGAAGATGTTTATAATCATTCATGTTTTGAATGTCAGGATCATGAAACAAGCAATGTCTATCGTAATCCCTTTCTTTTTTAGTTGACTCTCGCCTAGGAGGTTTTCTGAAAGGAGCTGTTGGATGAATTTCCAAGTAAATCTCTTCGAGGGTATGGGTAAGTTCCGAATAGGACATGAATTCCGGTTCCCTCTAAGCAATGTTTTGACCATTCCCCAAAGAATATTTACCTTTGGCAGCGAAGAAACCTTTCCACTTCAAAGTGGAACTCAGGGAGATCCTTCGGTGGGTCGCGTTGTAGTGAGATCTTAAAATCAGTCTTATACAGAACACCAGAGGCTACAACCATCAAAACCATGGATGGATCGGGTAACCTTTTCAAGAATTTGTGCAAAGTCTTGCTGGACTTTTGCTTAATCGTCATTAGAGTCATAACGTTTTTTGGACTAGCGATGTGAACTCTAAACTGCTCGATGAACTTACAAACCAAAGAATTCCATGAATAAATCAAATTTGTTTCCTACTGTCGTAACCACATGGCAGCAATGTCTGTTAAGTAAAACAGAAAACACTCTACCATGATGTTATCAGAGGCAGAGAGAACTTCCATGTGGTGCACATAGCGCATCGAGTGAGAAGTCAGATCCTTCCGACCATTATAAGCTTCCAACGTCGACAATTTGAAGTCTGGTGGATTTCAATAATTCCCGATATCTAAAGAGAACGACCTACGAGTAACATAATCCAAATCCGAAGAAGAGGTACCGCCTTGAGTAAATCAATGAATGACATATGCAATTTGAGATCCATTACCAAAAGCAAGCAACTGATTCAACTTATCCAAGACGACACTGGTGCTTCGAGTGTTCAAGTCCAAGTTAACGACCGGTTGATTTGCAATAAGAACTTCCGGTTGAATCCCAAATCGAGGAGCCGCATCGGGCACAATCCTTACTCTTTGAATAGTGGGAGAGCTACAATCCAAACCTGCACGCAAAGGCGCTTGAGCAACATTAACAAGGACGGAACCCACGACTTGACCAACCAAAGCATCACGGGTTTAAGTGATGTTGGGATTAGGGTTACTACCCTCCCCCCCCCCCCAGTGTAGCGGGGACGACAATGGTCCAAGGATCAACGTCGCCCTGTTGTTGATTTTTTGGGGTTTCCCCCAAGTCTCGAGTTGTGACTTGCGAGACATTAGTACTTGTCCCAATAATATGTGCCTAGCATGTCGGCCTTCTAGCACTTCCAAGTCTAGCCTCAATTCGAGCAGAAAAGCATTCAGTGCTTCCACTTCTAGCTCGAGTCGAGCATTCACTTCCAAAACGAAATCCTTAATCATCCTATCAACATCGTCTCGAGTGACGTAGTTCGAGGGATTACCAGTCAAAGAAAGTTCTTGACTACCTTCACCTCCAATATCTTGAATCTCAGCAATAGCGTTGAGCTTATTGCATTTAACCATGATAAAAAGGGAGCGAGATCTGCTTTCGAAACAAAGTTCAATCCCAAATCTGAAACTATAACAGCCCACATTCCTTAATGTCACCCGCATAAGGATTTCATTAAGAAAGTATGGAGCATTGTAGGTATAAAGACATAAGACATAAGACATCACAAAGACCAATATTTCACAAGTCGTAATATTAAATTTACAGCGGAAGAAAACTTTGATTTCATAAATTTCAAAACCATCTTTATTCCATATAATTAAACAATTACAAAATGTCAAGTATCAAAACCTCAGTGAAAAACAACATCAAAGTAAAGTAGTATTATCCCTAAATATAGTCAAAAAGATACAACCTAACCTTGGAAAAAGAATAGGAAGCAAGCCGACTTGTAGAGATCCATCACAACAAAAGCTAACAAAGAAATCTGAAACTATACACTTTCTCCATGTAAGCCTGGGGGGAGGGAAAACAAAGAAAGGAAGGAAATGGGTCAGACATAAAGCCCGGTGAGCGGTTGGGATTAACAACCTGACTTACTAAGTTAAGTAAAACAGATAAATAATGGTTCTAGCAACAAAGAGGGAATGTGTCTATTTATGTCTAAAGATGAACAATAACTGATGTGAACTGATAATAAGGACTGGCTATTCTTATAAACAGACGATGATGATAACAATAATACAAGAAATCAAATCATGAAGATTGACTGTTTTGCACTTCTACAAGAATATCAGGACCAGGTGTTACCCTAGTTACATAACAGGATCATGATCACATAATAGTAGGAATAGTATTACTTGGCAGCAGGAACGTAATTACATAACAGCAGGAACAAAATTACATATCAGCAGTATTGCAGCAGGCTTACAAGATTAGGTGTTATCCTAATTACATAACAGTAGGATTAGGTGTACCCTACTTACATAACAGGATTAAGTATTAACCTAATTACATAACAGCAGGATCAGGTGTATCGTAATTACATAACAGTAGGTTTATATAACAGAAGGATTAGGTGTACCCTAATTACATAACAGGATTAGGTGATACCCTAATTACACAACAACAAGATTAGGTGTACCCTAATTACTACCCAAGCTATCGGCTCCCTACTACATAAATATCTTATGTCAGCCCCGGCAGTAGGGTGTATCACTCCCAATCCCAGCAACTTATAGAACACAGACCTAATTTACTAGTGTTACAACGTCTAAGTTTCCCTAATCGGAACCATGAATGCTCACGACTCCGCCAGAATGCGCCCGTACCCGCCTTCCTCGTTTGAACCTCTTACTATCCATTTCAGTAAAGCCTACACTGGCCCCTACCTAATGCGAGGCCCTCTAACAAAATACCAATAGGGATACTGACTTATATGGGTTCCATATAGCAAGATTGACACAAGCCAAACCCCCTAAGCTTGTGCCCTTAAGAAACTAGAATTTTAAGAGTCTCCAAAATCTGATACAACAGCAAAACAAGGGACCTCTTAGCTTATTAATAATCAAGTTTAACTTAGCTGGTTTAAGTTTATTAATAAGCATGGTTGTAATATTACATTTTTCTGTAAATGTTATTAAGTGTACAACCCTTTCCCCAAAACAAGCACGTGCCTAGATGTATATATATAATATAGTAATTCAGTTTACTAACTTACATCCGGTACCTACATTTTCATAACGTGTTCTTTACTCAATGTCTGTATTAAGTCTAATCTAACATGTTTACACATATGCATATTATTTCTTTCAATTATATTCCCAAGTTACCGCATGTGCATATTAACCCTTTTGATTATATTACAGTCAAAAGTACACAATTTATGATATGCCCTTAATTTATCCTTTTTCATGCCATTTCATATTATCCTAATTTCAATTGTACGCAATCTTAAATTAGAAATGGCCTAGCTCTCTCGATGGCCTAGGCTTAGCGTAAATAAGAAGAAAAAAAAGGAGAAGAACAAAATTAAATCAACTGAATAAAATAGGCATATAAATAAGACTGTAAATAAATAAAATAGCAGAATGGGGATAGGGAAGATAAACGTGCATAAATATCAAATGAGCATAAATGTCCAAATTAACATTAAATGAACATAATATCTAATTGACATGTTTTTCCCAAATTAACCATGAATGCTCATTAATGTCACATTGATGTGTTTTCCCCAATTAACGTATCCTTCCCAATTTAATGTCAATAGGTGACAAACTACCGTATTCCTCCAATTACATATCCTCTTTAATGATAATTAATATGACATATTCCTCAAATTACATATTCTCTTTAACGCTAACATGTTCCTCAACTTAACGTATCCTCTTTAATGCTAATTAATATGATGCATTCCTCAAATTACATATTCTCTTTAATGTTAAAATATTCCTCAAATTAACATATCCAGACTAATGTTGATTACATGTTTTCAAATCAAACCCTTATTGACATATCTACCAATTAATGCCAAGTAAATGTTTACCCAATCAATGCCATGTTAATATGTCTGCAAATTAATGTCAAATGTTCACCAAATCAATGCCATATGAATATGTCTACAAATTAATGTCAAATGTTCACCAAATCAATGTCATATTAATATCAATTTCATGTTTACAAATGACATTTCTACTTAATATAAAATTAAGTTTAACTTATTCATGTTTGCATGTTCTTCCTCTTTAATAATCCCTATTTACAGTACCAATTCTAATATGCCCAATCTTCTCTTTTTAACGTTATTCCATTCTTTTCAATTCTATGCAATTCAAAAGGGCATATAAAACTGTAAATAAAAAAAATAACATGAAGAGGATGAGGAAGAGATGTACATACAAGCAAATAACTGGAAAATGAATAGGCAATTGACAGTAATCAAAATAACATATAATCTTACAAGCATTATTACTCTTCAGAAATATATTTACTGTCAATTAAATTACTACAACAACTATTATATCCTATTTAACTTTAACTTAGAAGAAATCTGAGTAATCAAAGTAAACTCACCATAGTTGTAGATCTAGAAAATCTTCTAAAATAGTTGTTGTAGAAGAAAGTCCCCTTTTGATTTGTTGTTGCAAACTAATCAAAATTATCCTTGCTAATTTATGTTTGGGCAGCACCTCAGTATCTCCACATTTTTATTTAGAAAAAGGTTTGGTAGTATAAGAAGGAAGAATAGATTTTGTGTATAGAAAACAATGAGGTTGTCTGCCTTTATATAGATTACATAGGATAATTCTTGGCCTTTAGATATTAGGTTTTCAATCTAGGCCATACACGTAGCGCTGAGTCAGTGAATGAACCTAGCCAACAAAATAGTCAAAATACAGAATTATGAATCTAACTTGGATCTGGGTGGGTCGACCCATCAACCCGTTGGGTCGACCCAATTAGTTGTGGGTCAACCCTATGATCGACCCAGATAGGGCATGGGTCGCCCCATGAATGTTGGTTCCCACGTGTTGTTTTATGGTTTGAAATAATCTGAATTTATGCATATATAATCTTCTTATATGTACACAAACTTCTTATGCTCATAACTTCTTCGTATGTTATCCGATTTACGCAAACTTGGGCTCCATCTAAACCAAAATTCAGGGATGAACCCAAGGTAAAGTCGGTTTTACTTAATTCTAAATATTTAATTAAGTAATTCTAATTTTATTGTCTTTAAGGTGTGGTTATTTTGTATTAAATTTTGGGGTGTTACATTCTCCCCTACTTAAAGGATTTCGTCCCCGAAATCTCTAAGTTAAGAAGAATGTTACTATCCTAACAACCTATAACCATGTACTCATCCGTCATCCACTGGAATCCATTGTCCTTAAGAATTTCTAATGCTTGTATGAACATATGCAATGGTGTTGTCTGTATATGTCCCTATTTTAATGCGAAAATCAGGTGGTCGACTGATTCAGTTGACCTCCTTAATGCAATAAATGTTTGTGTCATGCATCTAATGTAACGACCCAAATTTTTGAACAGTTTAATTTAAATATTTAATATGGTTTTAAATATTAAGCACACAGTATAAATTAATATTTATATTGTGTTATAGATTTTTTAATCGAAATACAATTTATTTCGAATATTTATAATTACCGAAATATGAGAAGTTGAAATAATTAAATTCGAATTTAAAACGGAGATAAATAATTCAAATGATAAGTATGAATTTTATTTGAATTTAAATATATAATTGAATCCAGAATTTTAAACTGAATAAAAACAATCTAGATGACCAGTATAAATTAAATTTCAATATATATTCTATTTGAATATAGATATAGACGATAATAATAATTTATCAAGGAATTAAATTGTTTTGAATTTAATTTATATCAGTTTGGATTAATATCTCCTCCATATGGTCGAATTGAGTTTCGATACTTGTCCCAGTGTGTTCAGAATAGCGGTTTTACCCTAGGAAGGTCAGTCGTTGTGTTCAAAAAGGAGTTCGTGATCACAAGATAATTAAATTTAAATAAACACTGTACTAGTTAATACCTGCCTTAATAATCCATGTACCTATTAGAACCTACCTCTGATAAATCTTACCGAGTAAACACCTACATTCATTTCCTTAACCAGGAAGTATCTCGCCTCTATAAAATCGCATCATCACCTTCACTGTTTGTTAAAACAAATCAAAGCATTTCTTCTGTAAACAATTATAATGGCCGCTCTATTTCTTTCTAAATCAATTCGTTCCCGTGTATTTAGATTCCACTAAAAATCAAAATGTAAAAGCGAAGCCGGGCTTCTGAATCTCGATTAATTGAATCTCCTGCTCCGGGTATTATTTCAAGACGCTCCGTATATGAGCCTCTTCAAACAGGACTTATTGCTATTGATGCGATGATCCCTATAGGACGCGGCCAGCGAGAATTAATTATTGGGAACAGACAAACCGGCAAAACAGCAGTAGCCACAGATACGATTCTCAATCAAAAAGGGAAAAATGTAATCTGTGTTTATGTAGCTATTGGTCAAAAAGCATCTTCTGTGGCTCAGGTAGTGACTAATTTCCAGGAACGGGGGGCAATGGAATATACTATTGTGGTAGTCGAAACCGCGGACTCACCTGCTACATTACAATACCTTGCTCCTTATACAGGTGCGGCTTTAGCTGAATATTTTATGTATCGTGAACGCCATACCTTAATAATTTATGATGATCTCTCCAAACAAGCACAATCTTATCGTCAAATGTCTCTTCTTTTAAGAAGACCTCCTGGTCGTGAAGCTTATCCAGGAGATGTTTTTTATTTGCATTCACGCCTTTTGGAAAGAGCTGCTAAATCAAGTTCCAGTTTAGGTGAAGGGAGTATGACTGCTTTACCAATAGTTGAGACTCAAGCTGGAGATGTTTCGGCTTATATCCCTACTAATGTAATTTCCATTACAGATGGACAAATATTCTTATCTGCCGATTTATTCAATGCGGGAATCCGACCTGCTATTAATGTAGGCATTTCTGTTTCCAGAGTGGGATCCGCAGCTCAAATTAAAGCCATGAAACAAGTAGCTGGCAAATTAAAATTGGAATTAGCTCAATTCACAGAGTTAGAAGCCTTTGCACAATTCGCTTCTGATCTCGATAAAGCTACTCAGAATCAATTGGCAAGAGGTCAACGATTACGCGAGTTGCTTAAACAATCCCAATCAGACCCCCTTACTGTGGAAGAACAGATAGCTACAATTTATATTGGAGCAAATGGATATCTTGATTCGTTAGAAATTGGACAGATAAAGAAATTTCTCATTAAGTTACGTACCTACTTAAAAAAGAATAAACCTCAATTTCAAGAAATTGTATCTTCTACCAAGACATTTACCGAGGAAGCGGAAACCTTTTTGAAGGAAGCTATTCAGGAGCACACTGAATTGTTTCTACTTGAGGAACAAGTATAAATTTATAAATCTAATTCTATTGTTAGAACAAGAGTTATTCTTGCGAATTATTTCTGATTCAAATCATTCAAAAAAGGGGTTTCTTGGTGTCGCCACTGTAAAAATAGATGGAAAAAAATTGCGTCCAATAGGATTTGAACCTATACCAAAGGTTTAGAAGACCTCTGTCCTGTCCATTAGACAATGGACGCTTTTCATTCCTATTTCATTCTTTCGCATTTTCCCTTTATCCTTTTTTTTTTGTAAATGCAAAATTTTTTTAGGTAAAAAAAAAAGAATGCATATTCGAATGGATGATGTGTATAGAATAAGGAATATGGGGCGGGTAGCGGGAATCGAACCCGCATCGTTAGCTTGGAAGGCTAGGGGTTATAGTCGACGTTAATTTATCATTCTTAACGTCTCTAATTCAAAAACGAACATGAAAATTTTGTTTCATTCGGCTCCTTTATGGAAAATTGATGTCTTCCCAGAAACAAAAATTAGATCCATAACATCTATGTCAGCTTTTCTTATTAAAGACACCCAAAGCCACTCGCTTTCTAGATGATCCTTCTAGAGAAGGGGGATTCTATTATTTCAAATCCGTCTAATCTAGTTACTTTGTTCCCTATTTCCACTCGAGGGATCCTGAGGAAAAGAATTTAATTTCGTTTCCACCGAGCTAAAAAAATTTGCTGATGGTTCTAGTAAACCAAAACTACCATTTTCTAGCTATTTGGCTTTAATATTAGCTTATACAAGACAAAAATTGAAGATCTAGTTACGATTGGAAATGCACTTATGTTTTTTATCTTCATCCATAGATCCTTTACTTATATTTATTAATATTAATTGGAAGATTTGATCCAATTTTTTTTTATTATGCTTCGTGACTCTATAACCCTTTTATTCAATTGAAATTGAATTTTGGATACAAATCGTGAGAATTTCTATTTTCCTCAAATATGTTATTGAGGGGAAAAGGATTAAACTCTTTTTAGGAAATAAAGTTTTTTTTTATCGGAATATGAAAAACCCGAAACACCCCTTAACTTTTTAAGTTATTAATTGAACGAATCACACTTTTACCACTAAACTATACCCGCTTCATATTCATTATTATATATGAATATACCTTTTGTCGAACAAAGGAATGAGATGCTATTAAGATAGCATCAGACTCATTAAAACTTGAACGTTGACACTTCATCCTCCCCTACCAGAGGTACTTGAAGTCGAAGTACAGAAAGTTAAAAAAAACCAAATTCTAATAAAGTTATAATAAAGAAAAAAGTATCATTTTTCACTTGTTATTGTTATAAGTCATTACTGACAGTCTAAAATTGACAGTCTAAAATTGAAGGAATTATTGAAGCTGGGCTATAACCACGACGAATTCCTCATATTTTTTTTACTTTCCCTTCAACTGACCTATTTTTGAATTCGAACTCGGATTAATTGGATCTTAAATGTTCAATGTCCCTTGAACAAATAAAAGAGTTATGTTATATATGTTATAACATATGTGTGTTTCATTTTTTATATTATATTATTTCTGTATGTGCTTTTTTCCAGTTAAATAATTAACTAAATTGAGAAAAAAGACTCAAAATTCAAAATACTACTTAATTCAAAATACTACTTAATACTAATTAATAAATACTAATTTTTTTTTATTAATTTGAATATTCTTTCATTTTCATATTTTATATTATATTTTATAGTGTTTTCTATAGTATTATATTACTAATACAGTATTATATTACTAATACTAAGAAATTACACTTGGAATGGAGATAAAAATTATCTTTATTGTCACTTCAATAACTTCAATAACAAGTATCTTTGATTTGATATAATAAAAATAAAAAATGAAATCATTTGATCCATGAAATGATTGATTCATCAGAAGTAATGTAATAACCCGGCCTGGTTAAGTACTGGCCGGGGGAATGGACTTTTCTTACAAAATGAAAATCCAGGAAGTAAGGTTTTTCAATTTCAATCTTTTTTACTTCGCCTGTCACACCACATAAAAAATTTGCAATTTGAATTGGGAGAGATGGCTGAGTGGACTAAAGCGACAGATTGCTAATCCGTTGTACGAGTTATTTGTACCGAGGGTTCGAATCCCTCTCTCTCCGCTCCCCTCGATCGTTTCAGACTTTCAAAATCTTTTTTTTTATTCCTCACGTCCAGGATTACGGCCCGGATCATTAGATAAGAATCCAAAGATGAAGAGAGAAACACAAAATATGACTACTATGTAAACAAAGAGTTTGAGAGTAAGCATTACACAATCTCCAAGATTTTTTTTGAAAAGGGAAATAGATTGCCTATTTTTTATCACATACACTATGTTGACATAGTGCCCCAAAAATAAACTAAAAAGAAAATGAAGTCTTTTCTTGAAAAAAGTAATTTTTACGATTTTTTTGTTTGTAATTTTGCAATGTAATAATAATAAGAAAAGCAAGATTCTGATCCATTATTTGATGTTGTGGGGTCTTTAGAAAGCCCTTGTTTACTGGAAGGTCAGAACGAGGAAATAAGTTGATCGAAATTTCTCACCGTGCGGTTATTCAATATAATACAAGAAAAAGAATTTCTATTTTCGAATGGAGAGTTCATAATGTAAAATTTATAAGATCTTTAAAATTTTTAGAAAATTTGTTTCGTATAAATCATGAATTTTGGGGAGCATTAAAGATTTTATCGAAAACTTACAGCAGCTTGCCAAACAAAGGCTAAGAGCAAAAATAGTACAGGTATGACAGGCATAACATCTACGATAGGATTGAAAAAGGCATAGGCCTCGGGCAATTTGCTGAAGAAAAAACTACTCGAAGAAAGGGTAGAATTAAGACAGATACAGATTAAACTAAAGATATTAAGCATAACAAACATTTCATTCTTGTAGATTAGAAAATTAGATTTTGATTGAGTTCTTTTTATGAGGGAAAAATTAAAAGGTAGGTCAAAAAACCTTCTTGTTCTTCGAACGCTCTCAAATCTAAAATCTTCCCTTTCATTCTCAAATGAGAATACAAGGAATTTTAGTTTCATACAATATCTTAATTTAATTTTATGGAATGATCAATCATTTTTTTCTATATTTTCATGTGTTAAATCCTAGCAGTAATATATTTCATATATATTTGAATTAGGATTGACGAACGACTAATACCAATATTAGTCTTTATTAGTATCAAAGAGAAATTCGAAATCGAAATGGGGCGTGGCCAAGTGGTAAGGCAACGGGTTTTGGTCCCGCTATTCGGAGGTTCGAATCCTTCCGTCCCAGAATGTCTACATGAAAAAGGAAAGATTCTTCTCTTTAACAAATTTATCTTTAAAGTTTGGAAATTTTTTTCTTTAATCTTGGATATAGTGTCACCTTTTGTTCTGATTTTTCTATAAAAAGAAAACTTTTTCATTTAGTTTTTCACAAATGCGATTGAGTGTATGGGTAGAAATAAAGATATTTCATTGAATTCTAAATTCAAAACAATTTTGGGGTATATCATTAAGAGACTCCTATTTTAATAGTTATATTGAAGTAAGTTACTTGGTAAAACTCTTTTTCTATGAAATCTGAATTCTCGTATTATGGAATTCATTATGGAATTCTGAATTGAAAGAGAAAAAAGGATCCTTTTCTATTTCATACTCATGAAAACAAAAATTCTTTTTTTTTTTTTGAACCTGGGTACTCGAAGAAATTTGAAAAATATATATTATAAATATAGAGAAATTTATTACTTTTTCGAGTTATTGGAATAGTTTATATTTTTTTAATAACTGATTTGACTCTGGAATTGGGAAATCCATAGGGCCATTCTTTTTAGATTTAGAGTTTATTTGTTCGAGAAGAATTTTTTCCATAATTTAATAGAACATCCCGAATTATCTGTTGAAGATTTTAATTAGATTTAAAGAAATGGATTTACTTTTCTTTTTTCTTTTTTAGAACTTTCTTTCCCCCCTTTTTAGAACTTTCTTTCCCCCCATAGAATGGAGGGGCGAAAAAACTTAAATCCTTTATAATATAAGACTTTCTTTCAGATAATTATTTACCTTTAGACTTTCTTTCATATAATTATTTACCTTTCCCCAGATACATACATAAAAAATATTTTGTATCATTGAGCCAATGACTATTCATGATTCCATATTGAATCAATTGCATACCGTTTAAAAAAAAATTAAAATGAGAGGAGTGTTATGGTAAAACTTCATTTAAAACGATGTGGTAGAAAGCAACGTGCGATTTGAAGGACATAATTCACTGTGTATTCTTACATCTGCCATTTTCTATAGGAGTGAAGATGCTCTTGAATCGACATAGTTTGTTCTGTTCCTATTAGGAACCCAATTTGTATTGGATTGGTAAATAGGAATAGTACATGATGGAGTTCGAGCAAAACGTATTGATTCATTTATCGGGGGGTGAATCTAGGGTTAGTAACAATTAATAAATTAAACTACTTTGTTAAGTATATCTTCAATATAGAAATTTAAATTTGAAATTGAAGGATTCAAATCCCAACAAGTTTGGAATAAAATAAATAACATTTTTTATATTACATTACAAGGGAAAAATAGTTCATATTATCTTTCCATAGAAGGAAATAACAAAAAACAAAAGGTATGTTGCTGCCGTTTTGAAAAAGGGGATAAGGATCACTGAAGTAATGTCTAAACCTAATGATTTTAATAAAGTAAAGAGAAAGAATTCCGGAACAAGGAAACACTATTTTCAATTGTCTCAATATTTTTTTTAGTATAATGATGGAGACTAAAAAAAAATTCGAGACGAAACAAAACAAAAGAGGTTAGAGACGACTCAAGAAATGCCTAAGGATTTACCTTCGGACTTTTTCAGAATTATCCAACTTGAGTTATTGAGTACGAATGATATTTTTTTTATGTAAGTTTTTTTATGTAAGTAAGAACAGAAAAACTTAAATCATAGTCTAAGTCATAATTTTTTTTATACATTTTACATTATATACAGAAATAGTGGAATCATTTTTTCTCGAACCGTATGAGGAGAAATCCTCTTATACGTTTCTAGAGGGGGTTATTTATCTATATCTATCCCAATGAGCGATCTATCAAATCGTTGAAATTGATGTTCGATCCCGACGAGAAGGAAGATATCTTCGAAAGGTGGGTTTTTATGATCCAATGAAAAATCAAACTTATTTAAACGTTTAAACGTTCCTGCTATTCGTTATTTCCTTGAAAAAGGTGTTTAACCTACAGGAGCTGTTCATGATATTTTAAGAAAAGCAGAATTTTTCAAAGAATTCATAAAATAAATAAAAAAATTAGAAAAAAGAAAGGTAACTAGTATAAATTTGTGTGGTAATTATTTACTCACAATTTCTCTTTTCTTGTTCTATATTATGTTTTATATTTTCCATCTTTATTGTTGTGCCAATCCAACACAAATTCTTTTTTTATGTAAATTTTTTTATTTCATTTTTTTCTCAACAATTTATTCATATTGACAATGGTGTGTCGAACAAATATAATTCGATCGTAGATAAATAGATCTGTTTATTTTGATCCTTATTTATTTATGGGTTTTTCCTTTACTTCATTCAAATTATGGGTTTGCCAAATTTACTATTTTTTATATAAGATATATTTTTTTAACGAAAATCAATTTTTTTTTCTATTTTCTGAAAAAGGGGGGCGGTCCTTAAATGTAAATTTTTACATTTTTTTTATCTGTTTTTAATTTAATCCAATCCTATTTTGTTTAATTGATCATCTAATCTTTCCTTTATATTTCTTTTGAATTCAAAATTCAATGTTTTTACGTAGTTGTATAGTTCAATTCCATTTTTTCCACTTGTATATACATATTTATCTGGGTTGCTAACTCAATGGTAGAGTACTCGGCTTTTAAGTGCGATTATGGTTTTTTACACATTTGAATGAAGTAACGAATT